>JARHVA010002401.1:1027500-2227500 GCA_037957365.1 Torreya grandis
AAATAACAACTAGACCTGGTAAATAAGTGCCTTCAATGCTCAATAGATAGGATAAGGATGTGAGAAGATAGAGAAATTAAGAATGAACATGTTGATGTTGAAGAGACTCAAGTAATCTATTGGAAATATGCAACATATACCGATGTAGCTATTTTTCTTTCTAACTAGCCTAAATTATCACTTCCCCATGATCTTTATGTGAAGTCTTCTTTCTTAGGTCCATTCATAAGCCCTTTGCTACACCTCACACTCCATATCCAATCCATAAGCCCTCCATCACACCTCATCCTTCACCTCAAAGTCATGAGCCTATCCATAAACATTTTACCCCACCCCTTCTTGAAAAGGATCCCATTTTGAGGGAAGAAAATGAAGAGGAAAGAGCTCAAGTCATAACTGATCAAGAAGATGTCATGAGTAACTATGAAGAGGAAATCACCATAAGGTCTCCCCTTGGTGAACGCAAGTGAAAATATACCTTTTTAATGAAGAGAAATATATTGAAGATTATTTTTCCATTTTACATGAGAAATGTGGCCAAGAATTAGAGGAAGAAGTGCTTGATAAGGACCCCATACCTACTGTCCATAATGAAGAAGCTCTTGAACATGATGGTCATTAGAAGGATGAACTATGGTAGGAAATTCATGTCATAAATAAAGAGTTTGAATAAATTTATGATTCAAATTATTATCCTAATAATTACAAACCTAATCATGAGGTTTTTTATGGTCATTTAAAACATGAGTTTGAATGTGCTATCAATATTAAAGGTGAACTTCAAGTCATTCCTCAAGAGGTTGCAGTCTTAGAAGAGTCTCATGAGACCAAGGTGGAAGAAGTAGTGCTTGAAGATTATTATATATCTTAGTTTGATGTTGAATCGCCCTCATATGCATTGGATCATAAAGAGGATTAACTTAATGACCTCATACATCAAAAAGAGAAGGTTAAAGAGGTAATGGTTCTAGATGACAAGGTGGAAAAAAATGATTGGCAATAATAAATGGAACTCTTCCAAGAGTTTGAAGATATTTTATAAGTTTAAGGTCAAGTGAATGGGAAGGTGGAGAAAGATATTTACATGGAGGATAATGACCAAGATTGGGTGGACTATGCAGAGCTCCTTGATGATCTTGAAGAACTTGCAGCTAAAAAGAAACCCAACCTTATTGAGAGCACCATGAAAACCAAGAAGGTATGCCTTATAAAACCAAAATTAGAGGTTGTATTTGTGGAGTAATATGAGAAAGTTGAGGATTTTTTGATGTAATAGGATTTCATTTCCATAGTTGACCTGGTTGGATCTGCTTTGATCTCCTTAAACATCATGCCACTGAGGTTGGCAAACAACATGAAGAAGATGGAGGAATCAATGCCAAGGGTCAAAAGGAAATATGAATCATTAATTAATTAATTACATAAATAAATAAAGGTTTAAAACTTCCCATTTGACATAGGAGGAAGTGTTTCTTTTAGGTTAGTTTGTTTTTGAGTCAGTTAGTTTGGTTTTTGTGTGTGTGTGTTTCATAAGTGCTCATAAAACACAAGTGTGTGTTTGTTTAGTTTATTGTCTTGTGTGTTGTCTCTTATTATTTTATTATGTTTTGGTTTGTTTAAAAGGAAAATTATGTGTCAAATATGTGTATAGGTTAATCCATATCCTAATGGATAGGAAAAGTCTAATAGTCTTGGGCATAACAAGCATACCACCCCTATAAATCACCAAGAATGTTGACTATTTTGACCATAAGTCAACCCCCTATAGTGAAAAACTTGTATAGGGGTATATTATAATGTCATAAAGTGTGTCATAGTAATTTTTATGTGATTTAATGTGGTATTAGCCTTGGTCATGGCCACTTTTGGTCTTAAGTCATTCTATGCCATTTAGGGGTCATATTAGAGTCATTTATGAAAGTGGTATGGTTTTATTAGGTAGAAATGTGTTATAAAATTACTTCCAATGTAAAATATTTTATTACCTATCAGATTTTTTAGTTTTGAATTGAAAACTTGTAGGTGTTAATTTAAAATCAAGAAAACAAGTGAAAAGAAAGGAGTTTTAAAAGTTATATGACCTATGGGAGAGAGTGGCATGTGGGGGAATATTCTTAAGTGACCTTTAAACTTACTATAATCCATTTACATGCTTGATATACTTTTTAATTTCTAAAAATGGGACAAAACTATTCTACTCTTCCATGACTCCACTAGGTACATAGAATTGGTCAATAACTTTCTTATTGGTATGATCGGTAGAAGATGTTTCAAATAAAATTAATTTGTGGGATGATATTAAAATAAATACACTTAATTTTAATGTAAATATTTATATTATTTATCACTTTTTATTTATGAACCATCCTTTAGAAGTTAACTAGTCTTTTCTACATGTTATTTCCCACACCCTACAAGTTTTCTTCTTGTATGGGTAGGTCCTTACAATCTAGATGATTAAATTGATTATATAAGGAGTATACATACTTATATAATTATTCCCACATTTTTTTTCATGTTTTAAAGTATTTTGATAGGTCAAACATCTTAGGTTGCAAATAAGAGCACCTTGCTATGTTACAAACATGTTTTCACCACTTTTAGAGTTTTCATGCCTTTGTGATGGTTTAAAAGGATGGTTATAAGTTTAATTTTATGTCTCTCATGTGTTTTCATCCACTTATCCATCTAAACTCAACCTCAAATGAGATCACCGTGTAATTACAATTGAGAACATAGTCATAAGTGACACATAATCAATTCCCTGTAGGTTCCATCTATAGTCATGGTGTATGAAGGATTTGATCAAATTCATGGAGGTGTAATGAAATTTATAAGGAGGTTGATCATGTTAATTTTATTATTAAAAATAAAACCATGCATGAAAATATGCTCTTAAATGATGTATGCAAATTATGATGACCAATACCTCTACACAGATAGTCATACTCCATTAATATGCACCTACAGGTGCCATAGAGAGATTAAATCATGATGGAATAAATAAATTGTATGTCTTTGTTTCTATTATGGTTGAAATGTTTTGTTTTAAAGAGGTGAGAAGGTATAATATAGATCATAAGGTCAAATTCCATGTAGACTACCCATATACATAGTCACTGATTGTACACAAAAATGTCTGCCTACAGGTGGCCCCACAGAGATCTAGAAGCATTATATGGTGGATTTTAAAACATGGTTTAGGAATTAATTATGTTGGGAAGACTATAAAAATAATTTTTAAGGTTATTAAGGGGTAGGTAGTCTCAAAAAGCCATGTTTAAGTTGAGAAACTAGTTTAAGGACAATTTTCCCTAAAACATAAAAATAGAGGCCCAACCACTTTTGTTGATGACATATAACACTGTAAAATATAGTATAATTTAAGTTTAATGAATCCATATTGTAGAATTAATATAGTTTTATAATCATGTAAAAGATACCGTGTGTTTGACTAAAGGAACATAGTGTATGAAGGCTTCTATTCTTAGTATTTGTTCACTACGTCTTTTTAGTGTCTTTTATAGGATTAAAACTTCAAATGACCCTAAAACCTTGAGATAAAAATTTAAGATAATATACACATGTTAAGTGATTATAAAAGTGTTAAAGGTCACACTAATGACTTGGAAGAGGGATAAATTTCAAGGTAATGGTCATATACTACCACTTCAGGTGTACCTTGCCCAAGAAAAGCATACCTACAGCCTGACTGTAGGTGAATTATCAACTCATGAAGTGAAATTTAAGATATAAATATTTATTAATTTAGGTTATTTAAAATACTCCAAAATAATCCAAAGGTATATGGAACTATTTCCAATGTGGATATACACCTATAACGCCCCTGTTACTCTAACATTGGTCAACTATAGTTAACTATAGTTTGACAATGAAATATAATTGTGGAGTTATATTAAAATAATTAAAATTAATTTTAATGTAAATATTTCTATTATTTATCACTTTTTATTTATTAACCATCCTTTAAAAGTTAACTAGTCTTTTCTGCATATTATTTCCCACACCCTACAGGCTTTCTTCTTATATGGGTATGTCCATACAATCTACCTAATGAAATTGATTTTATAGGGATTAGAAATAATTATATCATGTATCAAACCTTTGGTTTCATGTTTCAAAGTGTTTTTATAGGTCAAACATCTTAGGTTGTAGATAAGAGCACTTTGCTGTGTTGTAGGCAAGTTTTCACCACTTCCAGAGTTTTCATGATTTTTTGATGGTTTTAAAAGATGGTGATAGGATTAATTTTATGTATATCATGTATTTTCATCCACTTCTCCATATAAAATTATCCTTAAAGGATATCAACATGCAATTACAATTAAGAACATAGTCATAAGTGATACATAGTCAATTCCCTACAGGTTCCATCTATAGTCATGGTGTATGAAGGCTTTAATCATGTTCATGGAGGTTTAATGAAGTTTATAATGAGGTTTATTATGTTATTTTAGTATTTAAAATAAAATAAAGCATGAAGATATTCTCTCAAATTAAGTATGCAAATTATGATGACCAATATATCTACACACAATCATACTGCATTAATATGCACCTACAAGTTCCATAGAGAGATTCAATCATGATGGAACGAATAAATTGTATGTATTTGTTTCCCTTATGGTTTAATTTTTTTTTTTAAATAGGTGATAAGGTAAAATATAGATCATAAGGTCAGATTCCATGTACACTGCCCATATACACAATCACTGCTTGTACACATAAATGTTCACCTACAGGTGGCCCCAGAGAGATCTATAAATATTGTACGGTGGATGTTCAAACATGTTTGAGAAATTAATTGGTTTTAATAATATGGATATGAATTTATAATCATGTACAAGGTCATATAACATGTACATTTCTCAAGCCTTACACTTATTATCTTGTATGTTGCTATGTGTGGATCTACAAGCTCTTTCAAAGGCTTTAGAATGTTGCTCAAAGATGTTAAAACATGTTTTGAGACCCTTATTGAGGTCATAAATTTTTGGGGATAAAATAAAAATCATGTTTAAGGTAATTTATGGGAAGGAAATCTCAAGAATCCATGTTCAATTTGAGCAACCAGTTTAGGGACAATTTTCCCTAAAACATTAAAATAGAGGCCCAACCACTTTTGTTGATACAATATAACACTATAGAATAGAGTCTAATTGAAGTTTAAGGTATCAATATTGTAACCTTCATATAGGTTTATAATCATGGAAAAGATACTGTGTGTTTGACTAAAGGAATATAGTGTTTGAAGGCCTCTATTCTTGGTATTTATTCATGCATATTTTTAGTGTCTTCTACAGGATTAGAACTTCAAATGAACCTACACCCTTGATATAAAAATGTAAGAGCATCTCCCCATGGTAAGTGATTATAAAAGTGTGAAAGGGAACACTAAATAATTTTAAGAGAGATAAATTTCAAGGTAATGGCCATATACTACCACTTCAGGTGTACCTTGCCTAAGAAAAGTATACCTATAACCTGACTGTAGGTGACTTACCAACTCATGAAGTGAACTTTCAGAGATGGGAACTTGTAGACATAAATAATTATTAATTTAGGTTATTTAAAAGACTCCAAAAGAATCAAAATTTATATATCACTATTTATAATGTGGATATACACCTACAACACCTTGTTACTCCAACATTGGTCAACTACAATTAATTGTAGTTTAACAATGAACTAGAATATAGTGGTCTGGATGTTGGCCTACAAAATACATGATGAGAGGTGAAAAAAATGACTATGGGAGGAAATTGGAAGACTCAAGAGGGTCCTTGGGCATTTTATGCAATATATAATACAAAATATTCACCTACAGGTAAGGTTCTTTGAGGCAAGCAACATAGTCAGTCAACCTGCAGTCCATATCAGTCAAAGTGAGAAGTGAAACAATGAAAGGTTGAAAAATGTTTTAAGGATGAACATGATTAAAAAGGACTTTAAAGGTTCATTAACATGTCATGATGCTATTAACATATGGATATAATTCATAGAAAGGCTCTAATAATGTAACCTATAGTCTATATTCAAGACCCTACACATAGTTAACAGTCTCCACATGTCTATCTTGGGATTTTGAGGCATTTGGAGATGCTAGGGGTATGATAAAACCTTGAAAATTTTGATATAAAATATCCATAAAATTTATAATCCCTTCACACCTTCATTTTGTTTATAAAATAAAGGAAGTGGCCTCTATTTTATCTCAGATAGAGGGCACTCCCAAAATATTGAAATCTTGCAAGTTCAATAAGTATGGTCAAGAGGATGATTTGAAAGATAGTGAGACATTATATGAGGATTTCATGAAATGTTTTAGACATGTACCAATATAAACATACCTTATAGTTGTAACAAGATTCCCATAAGAGGTGGTGAGTAGTCTTATACAGGCTATGCCTACTAGGTCTTAGTTAGGCCTAATGGCTAAGGGGTTTCCAATATCACTTATAATATCAGGGGAAAATTTTAGATAATTTTATGACCTTAGTGGAGATTTATTAATCATGATAAAACCTTTTTTGTGTAGGTGAAGTCATATGGAATACATAGTTTAACTTAAGACAACTCAGGCCTACTTAAATTGGAGAAAGGAGCTCAAGAGGGCAACTTTGAGAGCTCATATGCATACATACACATAGCATGGGAGTATAAAAAGTTGAGATATGTTAGAGAGGGTCTAAAACTAATATTTAGTGATTTTCTTTGAAATATTTAATGTCACATCTTCATGAACAATCCTTAGAGGGCAAAATGGCTCTAAACCCTCCAAAACCCTGATTCTTGACCTGATGGAGAAGATGAAGTAGAAAATGCATACAAATGAGATAGTTTTGCTATGAATTGACTTTTATATTGTAGAGGAATATATAGGTCACCTTATTATCATATTGATTTATACTTTACCTGTACAAACATGATACATAATTGGTTTCTTTGATAATTTTATGTGTTGTGCAGGTATGGAAGGTTTTCAAGGGATGAAAATATCTTGGGGGCATATATTGGGACATAATATAGCCTATAATAGACATTTATTTCTCTAAGAAAACACATAAGTGATTTTATAAGTGCCTTCATCTCAGCCAGTCAAAAATGGCATAATGAATAAGCAAGTGAGAAGGTGAATCTCTACGTGAGAGTCATTTTAAGGTCTATTTGAGGAATATAAATACATAAAGGTTCTTTAAATGTGTATCAAACTCTTTTATATGGATTTTTTTGGAAAATTGAAGGCAAATTTGGTGCCAAGTGTGCAAGTTGAGTGAAAGAGGAGTTTTTTTGTAATGCATGAGGTAATAACTCATCTCTAGAATAATAATAATGATTAGGGATGAAAAAAATACATGTTGGAGTATTTATAAAACCACTTAATCTTAGTTAAATAATAAAATATAACAATATTTAGCTATGGGATGTTCCAAGGAGGTCAAATGATGAAGGTAATTTTTTGAGAAATCAATTGAAGAGTCCTACACCACATTTTAGGAGTTTCATGTTTTGAGAGAAATTTGTCCAAGTATAACTTACATGTTATATTTAATATTACTATTTAATAATTGTGTAACTCATTTTCTTAGCATGACATATGTCCTAATGACTCTTGGACTTTATTCTCTTCTCTTCTCTCTCAAATTCTATAAGTAGTAGCCATTTTGACTCTTGTAAACTAATACCACACCATATATGTTAAATACCTACTAGTTTTGACATTATAATTTACATTATAACAATAAATTAAATATATTTTGAGTTCATATCTCATCTTGTCAAAGTGTGTGAAGAGATATATAGTGAATAGTTAAGAGATATCTATCTATCCTTGCTTTCTCTCAATCTTTCCATGTTTGATGCAAGTGACTCCAACCTAGTAGGTCATATGAAGTGTTTTTAAGTGTATGGATATATTATCAAGTGTAAAATTAACCTTAGTATCTAAAACTGATCTATGGTTTCACTTACATTGGATAGCCTTCATGTATATCACCTTCATATTGAAATACTGATGCTAGAGCATTCTAAGACTTTTAAATTAGTGTTGTAAGTCTTGTCTCTTAGTGAAATAAGTATGATGGTCTTGTGGAAACCATTTTTGTGTATCACCCCCTTATATTAGTTTTTTGTCATGTAAAATTATATCCTTTTTCCCACAAGCAAAGAGTTAGTTAGGTACTAAGCACTTGAAGGCATATTTAGGGAGCTAGCCCTTAAACCTATAGGTCAAGTTTTGATATAGGTACACCACATACCTAAAAGTATTACCATGCCCAAATATGGAGGAGGATTAAACACCATCCTCTAGGGTGAAATATTTGGTGATAATAGTACCCATGTACAATAAATAACTATAACTTGAAAAATTGAGACACACCATAAGGGTCTCTCAAAAACCAGTGAAATAACATAAGTGACTAGAAGTTGCTAAGATATGCCATAAGGATGGGTTGATACATCAATAAAGAAGGAAATACAACACATAAGTAATATAATAATATGCTAAAAGGGTATGGGTTAATCCATCACCAAATAATATATACTAAATGGGTTGATACATCACTAAATAAAGTTTATTGAATGTTTCCATTGAGGTAATGGAAAAAATTATTAAGTAGGTGACAAGTGAAAAAATGTGGAAATTAAGAGAGGACATAAACAAGTCCAAAGTGTCTTATAAAAGAGTCAAACTCCACTAAAATGTTCTAACAATGATTTGGTGAGGACATCTAGCTAGTGTTACTAAAATGTTATCACCAAGTGCTTTAAAAAATGTGGTTTCCATAAGACTACAAGGTGGGTTGATCCAAACTCAAACATGGATATGCAGAATAGGAGTGAACATAATGAAAAAATTAAAAGATAATTGCATAAGTGGTTTGAATTCAATACTCAAACACACTAAAGAGTTATCAGATGTTGGGAATGCCATAAAATGATCTCTATAATGATGCAAACATCACATCAAGTGATGTGTCAAAAATACAAAAAGTGTTCACCAAAAAAATGCCAACATAAAAGAACTGCTAGAAGAGATGCTAAGATGTGCCACCATAAGAAAAAAACAAAAGATCTATACATAACACCTGGAGAAAATAGTATAACCATACACCCTTTATATAATGTTGAATGGGTGGAATGGATTAAAAATATGAATGAGTGGTCCAAATACAATAATAAAACCCAAAATAACTAACATATGCTGTGGATGACAAAATAATTTCACCACAAAGACACACATAATTGTTAAGGTGTTAGAAATACATAAGAAAAAACCTCACAAAAGATAGATAAAATTAGACAACAAGATGTTGGGGACACCAAAAATCATGTTGATGATATAGATAGATAGTGGAGGGACTACACTAGTAGAGTCCATGTAAGAAACATTGATGACACCATGAAAATCTATCTGAAATCCATCTCAAATGAATGTAAATGGTAGAATAAGATGTTTACATGTGATTTAGTTCCATGTGCATAAACAATGTATGTAGGGAAACATCTGAATAAAAGTTAGGATGCTCATGCCTCAAGAAGTAATATCAGGTCTCTTATACATGAGTGAAGGTGTATAAAAGATCATGTATTAATCTATGTCCCTACAAAGGGTGGATCAAATAGATACAAGTTTAGAGATCATTTGAAGTGATCTTAATGAAAAAGTAGTAGTTGCTCAATCGCTAATGCCATGGAAAAAATTCCATTTAATATGATGGATGGGTGATACAATAACATATTATTACTTATTAATAAACGTGCTGGAATGACATATGAACTGAATAAATATGAACAAATACCAATAATGTTCTTATTGAATGAATAAAATATATACATGATGATTTGAAGTGTGGGTAATTAAAGGTGCAACAATATGTACAAAATCATAACATGACTCATGGTCTAGTAGATCAAAATATAAAAGAGCATCAAGAAGATGTGTACCAGAACAAATAATAGTTACAAGAATTGGACTAGGTGCAATAGAGTCCATATGAGCAATATATTGGTGTAACAAGGAAATAATGCCTTGCAAAGTATTGATGAGGCCATATCTATTTATAAGCTATGAGAGACACAAAGTATTTTATTTTCTCAATTTATTATTCTCTTCAAAAAATTTGACCATATATTAAAAAAAAAATGTTGGTATTAGCTTATAGGTTATTATTGGATTGCGTGACTACATTGAGGTTTTGGCATGAAGCCGTTACAATGAAACAAGGTAGAAAAAAGCCTTGAAAATAACCTCAAACTGATGAAAACTAAAAAGTAATGGAAATGGAACAAAAAAATACAATGTTACCTTAAACCATGCCTTTTAACCACCCGATAATATGTATTACACACCTAATGATGTAAAAATTTACCCCCCCCAGAAAAAATAAGTGGTAGTTTATAATTAGTGAGTTTAAAGATGATTTCAATATACAATTATGAAAAATAATATTGATACAAAATAGAAAAAATATGAAACCATAGATATGAAGATCATGAAGAATCATGTACTTTAATAAAATTCAATCTTCTACATAGATCAAAAGATATGGTTTCTAAAAATTTAGAAATTGGGAATTGTACAAAGAAATCTTGAAAAAAAAATTACAAATTTTGGGAAACTAGTTGATCAAATTTAGAAATTGACCCTACCACTATGTAGAGCTCAAAAAAATAGTCAAGATAAAAATAAAAAATACTCTTCGAGGCTTCTTAGATCAAACATTAGGATCTCCAAAGAACATACATCAATATACAATGCCTTAAAAGGGAAAAGGTGAGCCTTTGGGGGATTAAAAGACACGATGGTCAGTCTTATCATAAAAAAATTACCAGAGGAAATAAGTTTCACACTTAGTGCTTAGTAACAAGGTCATGTGGAGAGACCAAGCGCTGTAGAAACATACACATGCTAGAGTTGGTGGCCCTATGGACAACTAAGGTTGATTACAAGGGGTTGGCATTGTGTGGACATCAAAGTGGTGGAAATAGCTAGAAATGTGTGTAGAATGGAGTGGTGTAGCAAGGAAGATAATAGAGAGCTACCCAAATAGTGTTTTAGAGTAGGCCCCTTGTTAATTAAACCCTAGAAATCACTTGTAAACTTCAAATAGATACCATGAAAAAACCATTGATCAGTTCTTTACAAACAAACTCTTTGGACACATCTTGGAGTGAAGAATCAAAAAATGAGAAGTTATGATTTATAACTTGAAATTTTTTAGAACCTTTTTCCCCTTGTTCTTCCTTGGAGTGTCTAACTATAGAAATTTGTGGTGCAATAAGAAAAAATCCATTTTTTAGAATTTTTCTGAAGTTTATCAAAAAATTAATGCCACTATCTATAAAAATATTGATATTTACAAAACAATGGACCCCCGCCCGCGCCGCCCCCCCCCGCCAACTAAAAAAAAAACAATCCCTAAAAACACTGTTTTAGTCCAAATAAAAAATACCCATGTAGTTTTTAAAAAACCAAAAATAATGTGGAGATGAAAAATGCAATAGGATTTTAGAGAAATGTATGGGAATGCTAAGTTTTCTTAAAAAACGACAACTACGACCTATGGATAGATAAAATATAGTAAATGTAGGAAATGTAAAACGTTTTATAACATATAAAAAAGTTTTAATAACTTAAGATACTAACCTACTATCAATTTAATTCATAAAATAAGACATATTTGCACAAGAGTGAAAAATAGATAAAGATTATATTCAAAAGGCATATAATATACAAATAGATAAGGGGTATATATAACAAAGACAAGTGATTTCACTCCTTTCCCTAATTGACCACATAATAGGCACATGTGATTAGTCCACTTAGAGTTAGCACACTAATACATCGAATTAAATGCTTATCTTTATCTTATTTTAAGCCTTGGAAAGTGTATCAAAGCACACTCAGTATAAAAGCTATCTAAATTACCTTAATGATAGACGCACATTAAATATTGCATTTAAGTGTTATTTTTATGTATTATGTTCAAATTGGATTTGTACACATGTATTTAAGGTTTATTATAGTGAATTGTTCATGTAAATCACTTTACCGTACTACAGCGGGGCCATACACTACACTCTTGAAAAAAAAGTAGAAATAGTGTTTTGGATATTTTGGGAGCATTAAGAGTCACACTTGGGAAAACAAACAGTCATTTTTAGATTTTTAAGTGTTCTAAATTGAATGGTGGTATCATCAAGGTCTCTATGAGAGAAAAATATAATTACTTGAATTATCTGAATTAATATTCCATCAAAGATATGGAGTTATTTATAGATATAACTTACAATATTTAGCTCATTCTATTGAGGAAGCTAACTTTTAATCTATGGTACATATTATTAGTGTTTAGCACTCCAACTAACTAAACTATAAATAGACATATGTGTTTTAATAACACTAATTACAACTTTATTTTAATAAAACTACAATTTGATTAATTATTATATCAACCCATATGAGGAACATAAAGTAAATTTGTAAATAAAACATGAAGTAAGAAAGGAAAACATGCCCTAAAACATAAGAAAAAACATGATAATAAAATCAAAATATGAACCTATAATCAACACATGCCCCAAGTGCCTTAAATCAATGCAAAATGACATTTAAAACTACACTCAAATAAAAATTTGGTATCTACATAATGCCTCACTTTGATATGCATGTGTATGCATACATATCAAAGTACAACCAAAAATTTGACCTAGGTGTTTTATATGGAGGGCGTCCAAGTGTTCAAAACACTATATTGACCACATAAAAATGGGGAAATTGGTAAGGTCCACACATATAATAATAAAGATATTCTGACTAATAACCAAAATATGTAGAATATAATAAATATCACACAACATAAAAAAAATATTAGTGGACCAATGATTTGTGTGGAGTCATGTACACATCTCCTTTGTAGACCTACACATATTGTACATAGATCAGCTTGGAATAATTTTCATTTAATCCCTTATGCACACACACAAATATTATGACACTTCTGAGCATATCCCTTTGTGCCTCACATAACACTTATGCACCATTGTATTATCACACAAAACTTCACTTTTATGTAGAGCCTCTTATACCTAATAGATCCCTTCCAACATCTTTCACACCCTACATAGATCTGTCTTCACACAACATCCACATGGATTTCCAAGAGATACCTCTTTATTCTGTGACATGTCAAGTAATCATTTAAATTAACTTCTTGAATAAATAATTAATCTACTGTGCACTTAGAAGAATTTCAACTGTCACATGGGAATAAGATGAAATAACTTATAATCATTCTATTTATAACCATCGATAATTATTGTAAACCACAATTACAAGATAAGTTAGTTTCTTTTGTTAGTATTCAAGATAAAATAAATTCACAAAACATAACTTCCCAAGTATGGTTCCTTGAATTGGGCAAGGTCTAACCAAGATAAACAAATATAAAGTAATCTAAAGATGATTACATTCCTTATGGATGACACTAGCTAGCCAACACACATACATGATTATTTGGATGTACATCTCAAATTCTTTGTCAATGTCATGGTATAAAAGCCATAAAAATCTCTCCAAACACTATCTAAAATGGTTTGTAAACTAATTGGAAGAAAAGGGGTGAAACTTTTGAGGGATTTTTGCAGAGTTTCTTTGCATAAAAATCTTATTGAAAGGTCATGGTGACCCTTCTATTTATAATTTTTTAGATGAATTGTGACCATTAGATTAAGATCAAGATGAGTGGCCATAATTAAATTTAATTTTGGAGGCCCAAAGAAATAAATATTTTGGAAATAGGTTGCATTAATGAAGCATGGCCTACCTTGATCCTGATATTTATTTTCATTAATGCTTAGTGCTTGCCAAATTTTTGGATGATGTCATGATTCAGATATTTATTAATCTTTTGAATATTAGCCAAATTCTATGTTTTTTCTATTTATCCATTTATTTGATTTATTAGGATAATTAATCCTAATTAGGGTTTTAGGTTCTTTATGCAATATCAAAATTCAAATAGTCATTCCAATTAATTACCCTAGAATGTTGCTTTCAAAGTGGCAACTTGATTCACATTGATTTAAATAAGGTTGACAGTTGTTTATGGTACATTTCCCAAATCAAGGATGCACCAATATGTTTATAAAATTGTACATGATGTGTGTGGATGAATTAGAGTATTTCAATGGTATTTGGTTCAGTTTGTGCATTATTGTGGGAAATTATTTTGACTTGTAATTTTGATAGAGAAGTGGTAAAAATTGGATGTATACATTTTACCCCTATTTGAAAGGGTGTGGCGAGACATTTAGATGAATCAATAATTTGTCAAACATTAAAAATGTCACTTAAAATTATCATAGTTAGAAGAAATGATTTTGTTCCCACTTTTGTTGAATTTACTTGATTCATGGAAAAATGAGCTCATGAAAATACCCCAAACAACATTTGGAAGGCCCATGATGCCCCCTCAAGGGTATGGCTAATTTTTTTTATGATGGATAGGCCCTTGAAAAGAATAAAATAGCATGTGTTTCAGCATAAGTGGTTGAAAAATAGAGTAATCAAAATAAACTAGGATGAAAAATAAATAAAATATTCAAAAATAAGCCTTATGGGAAGAAAAAAGAAGCACTTTAGGGGTAGGGGAGTGAAAAATTGAAATTTATAACTATAAATTGATCCCCAGGGGGTGAAAAAAATTCATTTTCACCCTTCCATTTTGAAATTTGGAGCTCTATATTTTTCATGCAAGAGGAGTGAATAAAATGGCAATATTCCACATCACAGACACCTTGGAGAGCGAGTGTAAGAGTACTAATGACTAACAGGGAGTGGGGCATTAGTAAGTACATTTTATTTGGAAAATTTTATCATTAGTATAATTTAATGCCTCTTAAAAACTAAAGGATTGATAAACTCACCATTTAAAAAAAGGAAAATGATTAGGTCAATCACACAAATAATGATATTTTCAGTTCAATGGTGAGGCCATGACCGATTAAGTGATATCACCAAAATAATTAGAAATCGCCAAATGGTGAGGTCATTTTTTTGACCTCAAATTGATATGAATGGTGAAAAAGTTATTAAAATAGTTATATCACCTTTTTAGGTGGAAATTGCCCAACATGATGAACTTGCTAAATAGTGGGATTGTCCTACAAATCATTGGGAATGCCCTACTAAACAATGAACTCATTCAAAAAATGGTGATAACACAAACATACTAGAGGAAATAGTGGGAATATCCATCAAAAATGTAGGAACACCCTACAAAATGGTGAGATTTCCAAGAAAATGGTGAGATTTCCCAAATGTAAATGGAGGCAATTAAAAGAAGAGGTTGATTAGGATAGAAGAATTAATTGTTAATTCTAAAATTTAGATGAAAATGTTAATATTGATCAGTGTGTAGAAATATATAGAAATAAATGAAGTGGACTTGACATATTTTATGAAATCTATGTGTGACTAGAGTTCATGACAGTGCACGAGTAATGGTCATGGGTACTATGTTGTCTTGGAATTATGACTAAGAGATGGCTGCATTATTAGAGATGGTTAGACTATTTCATATGGCATGAATGCCAATTATTTAGGATGATAAGGCTTACTTGTTATCATTAACTGAGTGTTGGCATTCTGAGACATCAACCTTCTACCTTTTAATAGGTGAGGCCATGACGACTCTCAAAGATGTGTGGTAGATTTTGTGACTACCGATTCAAGGTCCTAATATATAGTGGATGAAACATGGTAGGCTAGATATGCTAGAGGATTTTATTGGTATCATAAACATTTTGATTGAGAGTGGGGCCATTGATATTGATGTTATAGAGGACCTAACATTTCCATTAGATGCCATTCCTAGAGGGGGTAATGATGGAGTAATGGTAGCATCCCTAGGAGGGGATAGAAGATAGGGACATGCACTGGTACTAGTACAAGAATAGGCTACTCCTATACCACCACCACAAGCTGTAGTGCCTAGAGAAGTGATGATTTTGATGGTGATTGTCAACAACCTCTTGGTGCCTAGAAAGAGAGGTTGGTTATTTTAGATTAGCCTGATAGGAGTGATATGAGATGTGTTATATTTAACTAGCTTTTTTGCATGGGGCCACATGGTATTGGATCCATTATATCATTATCTTCACATGATAGCATACCAAAGTGGCTGAAGTATTGGGCCAAGTACATTGCTATAGGTCTAGGTATAGGAGCATATTATCATTGAGTGGCCAATTGGTCAAAGGCTATAATAAGGCACCCAAAACCCATTAAAATTTAGTTAGTATTAGATAAAATTTAACCTTTGAGGCTATAAATGGGATTTATCCTACTATCATCAGTCCATGGATGAGATAGCAGATGGGGATTTTATCTAGTATCCTTATATGACATTATAGTTTGGTTAGGTAGTGGATGGATGTATGACCCAGGATATGATCATGCCATGTTACATTATATGGCATCATGATTTCATAATGGAATGGTACATGCTTGACCAAGTAAAATAATAGTTCAAGTTCTAATAGGATGTACCTGATGGACCATATTATTTTGCATATGTTACCTGATAGACTATGGAATAAGGGCCACCCATCCTAAGGACAAAGGTGATCAAGAGATATCTTACCCTTTAGACTATAGTATGGGCATACGTAGGAGGCATAGTAGATGTAGACATTATAGAAGCTTATGAAATATGGTGGGTGGGGTATAGGCCTACATGATTGACATGACCCCATTCAAAAAAACTAGAACAACACTAGAGGAGGGTTAGGTAGAGGTAGGCACCAACATAGGGTCTTCCCTATGGATAAGTATAGGTACATGTGCAAGTATGGTCTTCAGTGTAGTAGGTTTCACCATAAGTACCTCCATAGTATATTTTATATTAGGTTTTATAGGTTTTTATGTAATAGGTTACACAAAAGGTATTACATATTCCCATGCAATAGGTTACACAATAGGATTTACAAGCTTCAGACACATAATTTTCACCTCCAGTGTTATAATATGGATCAAATACAAAGGATAACCATGATAGAGACATGGATAAGGATGGATAATAGGATACTCCCTTAGATATAAAGATTATAGAGGCCATTGATGAGGTTTTTGAGTAGGATACAAATGAGGCAATGCCTTTGAGGACCACCAGATCAATGGAAGATCAAGCCATCATAGATGGCCTATAGAGGGAGATTAATGCTAGATTAACATAGATTTCAAGTCTTGAAAAAGATGTATTAGGGATATGAGCCAAGATAGAGACAACCCAGGGGGAAACCATGAGGCTACAGGGTATTATCATATCCCATGACATAGATATTATGACATTGAGAGGGTAGGTTACCTAGATGACACCCTTCAGGGCCAACTCATGATGCAAGATGTAGAGCTCGTGATAGTTATCAATGAGAAGGATAGGGATCATGTAGAGTGAGATTGAACCCATACAAATGCTTAAAGGCTCTATGGGGAGTGAGATGAGGCTTAGTAGATTAGGTTTGACCAAGGCTAGGCTAGGTGACTAGCTGACATGGTTCAAGCTGAGGATGATGCATGATGATGCCCTATGAGTGAAGGATGAGGTGGCCTACTACTAGTGTTTATATGAGTTAGCCATTCCAATAGAAGATATGACTCCTTAATCCATAGAGTACACTTAGAGTTAGAGGACTAGACACACATCTAGATCATGTCATACAATGTAATCAAAGAGATTAGGGGCATAACCCACACCACATCAGAGAGTTGAAACCCCCACTAGTGCTAGGTATAGGGAAAAGTTTTGATCAAAGTCTTCTTAGAGATAGATAAAATTAGAGCTAACTTTTGGTTATAGCTCCACATTTTTGATATGTATGAGATTTATATATTATTTTGATGTATAAAAATTTGATTTTGAGATATATATGACATTCATTTCCTTCATATTACATGCTTGTACATGGACTCTAATATTCTATATATATATGTGATGCTACTTCCATTTTGATGATATGTTATATGTAGATGTTTTTAGAAAAATATGGATCTTGATGTTATTGGTTTGCCATGATTATGTTATCTTTCTTTCTTATTTCCATTGCACTTGTGTTTGTTTTTAGCTATCAAACATGAATGAATGGAATAATGATATGAAATACGTGTCATGGATGTGATATGTAGGATGACTAGTTGGTATATGCTTATGTCAGAGATGCTTATCCTTAATTAACATAGAAATAGCCATGTTAATTAAATTTTTTTCATGTGATTACAATTGTGGAAATGTAACGACATCTTGATTATACATGTGATAGATAGATCGTGCCTAAAGAGATTTTCTCAGCACAACATTGTATATAAAACTTGAGAACTTGGTTTTTAATTTTGCAAATGATAATATGAATCATAAGTATGAATGAATTATGATAACATTATTTGTCAATTGCATAGGGACTAGTTCAGGTGAAAATATGTAGAACTCAAGATCATGATATAGAACATTAAGACCTAAGTGTAAAACATAACACATTAAATAAGGACAAATAAAAAATAGTTTGCATACAATTGTAAACAACTTACGGACAAGATATTAATAATAAAAAATTAAGTGTAAAACAAATTTTAATAAACACAAACAATAAAAAATCAACTATAAAAAAACTTACAACCATAAAAAACACACAAAAATAGAATGCAAAAAGATAAAAAGTAACCTAATAATCAACAATTGTGAATTTGTGATTAGGAAGGCATCATGTTAAGACATTTCCCACCTAAGTCAAGCGGACAATGGATAGGCCAAGGTGATATTAAGCTATAGAAAGGGGGAATAAAAGAATAAGGAAGGGGTGGCTGAGCTAACCCTAGATACCCCATGTAAATGGATGTTGCCTACATAGTTCGTATGGACCTCAAGCCAAATGTGGTTATATTAGGAATTGGGAAAGAATAAACATGATGATAAAGAGAGGAAAGTAATTTGTAGAAGAAAAATTGGAATGACACACAAAATAATGAGAGTGTAAGACATTGGTTACTCACAAAAAGGTGAGAGCATAGAGACATTGGTTGCTCACAAAATGGTAAGATCTTAGACTAAGAAAAAGAAATAGGAATGATAGTGGCTGAGCTAACCTGAGATGCTCCATTTATCCAAGTGTTGCCTACACAGTCCATATGGACCTCACACTAATGGAGTTATCCCAAGAATAGGAAGATGATGAAGAAATGACTGGAAATGATCAAAATTAGTCAAGATTGGATAAGAGGTTCCCACCGAGAAGAGGACTAAAAGCCATTAGTGAATAGGATGATAGAAGTTTCAAATATTTTTTGGATTTGTATCTCTTTTTGAGTTTTAAGTATTTTCCTAAATTTTTTATTTTTAGTATTTTTGGGTCTTTTCAATGTTTTTGGGCTTTTTGGAATAAATAAAGGGAATATTCACAAATGTATAAGGATCCATATATTAAAGGAAAAACAACATTAAGTAAGGGCTTAAAAATACCTAAAATGACTACAATGGTGGTTCCATAAACCAATAAAAAGATTCAAGGAAAAAGAGTACCATGCAATAATGAGTAGGAATAGGAAGGCATGCAATAAGGGAAATAACGAAGGGGGAATAATTAGAAGAAGTGAAGAAAAATTGTCTTGAGGAAATTGTAAGTAGGTAAAGCACATATTGAAGTACCCTAATGCACTTGTCTATAATGATGTTACCAAGGATCATCAATCTGAAATGATTTTATAAATGCTCTCTAAATCTATATGTAACACCTATTGGTCATAATTAAGATCATGATGGTAATAAGAAACATGAATAAGGACAATAACATCCCAGGGATGGGTGAATGTGAAATAACTGACCCAATCAATGCATCACATAGACAATGGTTTAATCTAGTCAAGTATAAAAACACTTGAGATGTAAAATGTTCATAGGCTCCTATAACTCTTTCTCATCTGGTGTAACTAGCTTACATGCCATGAAACCATAATTTATAGTAATAATATAGGGACCTAACCGATTGGCCTTAAACTTACCTTTAATTTTATGCTCAATGTTGGCATTCTTTTGATTTTATTTTAGAACTAAATCACCAACTTCAAACTCTTTGGGAAGAATATATTTGTTGTAACTATAATGTCATTGATTTTAATAGGCTCTCAAATGGTTATTGCAACTATCAGTTCTCATCTAGGAGCTCTAGCTCTTGTAATCTGGAAACTCAATAGTATTCATCATCAACTATATTCCATAAGGAGATTCATAAAGAGGGAAAATTGATCTCTATACAGATGATGGCCTTAGAGCCAAAAAAGAGGGAATATGGTGTGGCACCCACAGTGTGCAATTTTTAGTATGATAAACCCACAAGTATGGGAATAATTGTAGGTGCTAATTACAACTAGTGTCATTGATAATATTTTCAAGAATCTTAACAATGGTTTTATTATATGCCTTGGCTTAGACATTACCTTAATGGCAATAGGGTGTGGACCTTTTGTGTTGAATATGAAAATAGGTATAGATGGATTTTACATCCATGTTTTTGAAGGATCCACCATTATCAACTATAATAGTAGAGGGAATTTTGTGGTGGTAGATGAGGTGATGATAAATGAATTTGGAATTTTGATTTCCAAATTACATAAGTGAGAGGAATGATCTCTATCCACTTAGTAAAATATTTTGTGGTAGTTAGGATATGCTTGTGGCCATCAGAGGAAGTGGGGTTTATTTTCCCTATGAGATTGAGTCCCCATGTCAAAAATGACCAAGGAGTGGTGATCAATTAAAGTCTTCATGAAGGAGCATGGACTAAGTCACCATGTTTTTGATAGACAATGCATTTTTTGACATATTTTAAAGCATTTATCTCCATTTTTGGCCAATAATACCTTGTTCGAAGGAGTTTCTTGGCTAGGACCACATTGCTAGTGTGGACCCCACAAATCCATTCGTGTAAATACTTAATTGCTAATTTAGATTCTCCTAAAGTTAAACAACAAAGTAACATTACATCATAACCTCTACAATAGAGTGTGCCACCAAGTAAGGTGTAATATGAGGCATTATGAATGAAGGATTTGTGTTGGTTTCATAATAGGTTAATAACGAGAATTTGGTCTTGGAGATAGGTGTATAGGTCTTGGTACCAAGGGGAGTTGTGACCAATAATATCACATACCATCTTAGAATCTAGCTATACATGAGCTGGTTAAAAAGGTTCTCAATAATAAATTGATACTCTTTGACATTTTTAGCCACTATTATCATAGACCCAATTTTTTCCATTGCATTCGATGATCTATTATTGTTTCTTGATATTTGCTCAAACTAAAGATATTGAAAATGTTATTTGAATTTATCCACCATACCCTAACATGGCATGAGTTTATCATCTTGGCTATGATATTGGTATAAAACCTAATTAATTTTTAATTAGGAATCCCCATATACCATTAACTACTAAATGCTCTACTGTATAATGAGACAAAGTGTGGTAATGAGTGTTTCATATTCTACCATATTGTTGGTGCAATGAAAACCAAGGTGAAAGGCCTTAAGAATGGGATCAATTTGGGGATTAATAAGAAAAATTATGACCCCAAATCTATGGGAGGTGAATGAGCCATAAAAATAAAATGTCCACTATTTAGACTGAATAACTACTTCTAGAGTCAAGATCGATTCATCTAGGAAATGCAAAATGAGTGGCTTGGTGTCTAGTAGAGGAGCTTCAACACGCTTATTTGCAAGGACTTGCCCCTAAATGGATGAGACTCAATATAAAATTCACTCAATAATGTTACCCATTTGGCCATGCAACCTATCAAAGTTGCCTTTGATAATAGATACTTAAGGGTATCGATCTTGTCTATAAAATTGGTACTGTTATTCAACATATAGTGTCATATTTTTTGGGAAGCGAACACCATTACTAAATAGGCCTTTTCAATTGGTGAATAATTATGTTCATAAGACACAAGAGTCTTTCTCAAATAGTAGACTAAATTCTCCTTGACCTATTCATCATGTTGAACCAAAAGTACCCCTAATGCATGTTATATTATTTAGATGTAAAGGAGTAGAGGTTTCCCTAGTGTTGTAGACAAAGAGAAAGCAATGCTGTCTTAGTCGATTCTTGGTTTATTACAACCAAGTTCAAGCATGGGATACTCCCTTTGCACTAAACATTTGAACACTTAGTTGTACTGACATCAATCCACATAAGGCATAGGCCTTATGCACTCACCCTAAGCACAACTAAGAAGGAACCATGGCATGTGTTGGGCTAGTTGTGCCATTGCACGAGACTTCATTTAGGGGACTTGATAAATTCAATGAAATATTTAGGTAGATCCATAGGAGCAAGCATTTCATGGACTAAGTCTAGTGTTATATGGGAAATTAAAGTGTCAAAAGGCTATTTCAGTTAAAGTACTCATGCTAGACACACACTCCTAACAAGGATAAGAACACTTGGCACAAAATCTATACTCATTATCCACACAGAGTTATGATGATGTCACCATTTATTATAGGAACTCCATTACTATAGAAAACTAGTAAAATTACATGACTCCAAATTAATCATATTTCTATTGAAATTAAAATATTACCTACATACACATTTACTTAGTACTTCAAACAAAACAAGTAAACCAAACAGAGTACGTAATAGTCTTTGCCATTAATAAAGTTAAAAATAGAGTATAGAGTTCATAATAGAATATATGTTTAGTTCATATTAATTGATGACCTAAAGGATCATAGATGAGCTTAGGTACTTACAAATGGATCCTTCATTGCTTCCATACTATTCCTAAGCCTAATGGCTACACAAGTAATGTCTATAGAGGATTCATTTTTCTAGAACTCCATTGCAATTTCTTCTTCTTGTCTCTTCTAGCTCAAGATCCTTAAATGACCTTTGAGATCATTTTCACCTAGGTGGAATTTACATGCTGAGGGCCAAGTTGGATATCGGTCATCATAACCGCTAGCTCCATGACTCTGTAAAATATACACTATAGCTACCAGGTCTCACCAAATCCTTAAAGATGCCCTAAAAATGTAAGAGATAGTCACCTAACAAATAGTGAAAGGTATGCACTAAAACCTCCAATTGGCACTAAAACGTCTCAAAGGTTAACCACTTGTGAAAATGATCACCTTGTGCCTAGGTGGATGTCATGTTGGCAAGAATCCTCTACTTAATGAGTTAGGGGCCCAACATTTTACCCCATATAAAAGCCTTAGTCCATCCTTAGACTAGGATATCAAGCTCTTAGGAAAGTAAAAATCAGGTACATTCTCTTTAAGTTTAGTGCTGAAGTATTCAAAGCCCTTAATAGTAAGATTGATTTTTTTAGTGGTGCTATCTATCTTGGAGGATGTAATAGTGAGTTTAAACACATCCATTTTTTCTAGATCCTTATGGAATACCTCGACATTAGATTTTGACTTTTATACACTCCCATCTAAGATCACTCCTTTTTCACAAGCCTTAGTCTATAGAGCGCATAAAAGTGATTCAAGTTCTACTCTTTATCCTTGATCTAGGTGTTGAGCACATTTATGCTTCCCATGATCTGCATCTGCTTTGACCTGCTTATTGAGTATACTTACACCATCAACTTATCCTTCTCTTCCTTCACCTATTTTAGGTGCACATTTATAATTGAGGCTTGGTTAGAGAAGCTTAAGAAAATGGTGCCTGATGCCTCCACACCCTCCTATAATTTAGTGAAGAGGTTTTCTACCTCTTAGATCTTATCAACTAGCTCTTTCTATAGTACGATGTTGGGATCTTCTTCTTCTTATGCTAGATTGGGTTTTAAACTTGTTAGCATCTGATCCATCAACACAAAATTTTTGTTGACCTATGAAATGTCTAAAGTATTGATTATGACTAGAAGAGATGGTTTGATTGCCTCTACATGCTCACAAAGTTGTTTTAGCTTGAATTTGTTGGCTTGTGCTTCATCCTTGGATTATTTGTGGAGATTTTTACATTTCCTCACCTTGCCATCATTAATGATGTTTTGGTGCATAACTTCTATGGTCATTATGATCAATGCATTCCTAGATTAGACTAGGTTCATGACACAAGGGTTAATAAAGAGGGAGTCTTGCCCCTCATCAGGATCTTCTAGGGTTGAAGTAACCACCCTAGGAGCCTCAAATTAGGGCTCATCCATGTAATGGTCTAGCAAAAATGAAATTTGTTTTGTGCATCCTAGTCATGGTGGCTTGGGGGTCATAGTGTCATATATATAGATTTCTTCTTCCAACCATTCCTTCTATGCCTTCTCCCTTATATTAAACATTTTGTCATCCTTCTTGATGATGACATTTTCTATCTGTACTTCCTCCTCTTCACTAGTAACTCTCTTCGACACTCTCCTTAAAGGACTCACTTATTTGATCCTTAGGGGTTTCTTCCTTAGACTTTTCTCCCTCATCTGCTTCTTCATCCTAGGGTTTGTCAATACTTACCTCTAAGGAAGTTTAGTTGGTGTCAGTGTCACCTTATTGCTACTAGGGTTCCTCTACTATCTTTGTTTATTATTCTAAGGTGCCAGTATTGCCTTCTTTTTCTTCAAGCACCCCTTCACTACTTAGGTGTGCCTATTATGCAACTTCTTCTGCCTTCCTAGTGGGGTCATTTAACACTTGCCTAACCATTTCAACTGTTGGTCTTGTAATTGTAGGAACCTTCAAGTCCCTTTTCTCTAACTTGGCCAATTCCTTTTCCCAAGAAAGTTTCCACTTCTGTTTGAGTGATAATGCCTTATTGATGTCCTTCGTGCTCAATCCCATTTTATTCCAAGCCACTCTTTTCTCCTTAATATTTATGGAGGTGGTGTGGAGGCTTCTTCACTGGATGTGGGGCTTATTGGTTCTTCTATTTCTTAAAACATGATGGTCATGCCACTTTGTAGGGCTCCCTTTACATTGTTGGCACTTTTTCACAGTTATGGGAAATGTGACTATGTTTTCAGCTCTCAAGCTTCTTACACCATTAATGGAGACTTGGTCATTATAAAAAACTCCTGCTTTCATATTTCTTACATAAACTATCTCCACTCAACTCTTTTTCAAATCAGGGTGGAATGCAATCTTCTTCTTGTTAACTTATTCTTGCTTGGGGGCAATGGATGACTAATTTTCTCTTTGGTATTAGTTTTTAGGTTTAATGGCTTTGGCTCTTTACTGTACTCAAAAATATTGAAAATTATAGTAACCCTACTACTTCGGCCATTTACTCCTTTATACCATGTTTTTAGATACTTCATTAATGGATAAATTTGTGTGGATTTATTAAAATTTTCTAAACCCATGAAATCCTCTAAAATCCACCACTAATTACTCATTTATTACAAATCTTTATTCTTTTATTGTTGTAGAATTAAATTTGTTAACAATTTATTCGATAAAGTGATAGGTAATTCAAATGGTCACTTTTGATTGACCATTGGGTGGGTGACAACTATCTCATCAGTCATTTTATTATACTTGGCTCAACTTGATGTGACCTTCACCCTTCTTATGACAACCTAGGTGTAGTGATTCACATGGACATGATTTAGCCTCCTCAATTCCATATTTTATTAGTGCTATGATTCCTTACAAGTATGCCTCTCTTTCTTGGTCGATTTATTTATGATTTCATGTCTTTTGCTTCAGCCTTCTCTACCCCATACAAATCCTTACACTAGTCCTCCAACATCTCATTGTCTCTTCTTGATTTCTTGCACATGAACATTTTGTGAACCTCCCTTCATCAACTTATACTCACAACTTTATTAAACCTAGCATACTTCACATGCACCCAAAAAATTAAATGTTTGGATTTAGGTGCTTATAAAGTGACCATGCTCAACTCACCAGACTGGATTTATGAGTGTAAGTGCTAGAAGAGTTCTCTTATAGGCCTAAAAGTACCACACTTCTCTACTCAACACAAATGAAACAAATATAAGGAAAGATTTGGCTTGCACTAAATTTTATTATGGTTAAAATGAAGCAAATAACTTATGATTAGGAAGTTGGTATTAGGTGGCACAAGCACCAGCATAATGAATATATAACTTCAATCTATTACCATTGAAATACCCAATGAATATTTCACATGTCTATAGCCTGCATGTGCCAATCTCTAATATACTATGGATGACATAAGGTCCCATCCACCTAATCTATAGCTTTCCTAGGTGCTTAAGGTACTTAGAGTCATATAGCAAGACCAATGCAGCTTCTATAAATATCTTGCACTTGATGTGCTTATCATGCCATACTTTTTAGTGCACTTTTTCTATCTATTAGATCTACCATGCTTGGGCATGTGTCTGATCTAAGTGCTCCAAGTCTTTTAGGTGTGCACTTAAGGATTTGTGGTCATTTAATTGACCAATATGCATGATGCATAATGAGGGAACTAAGAATTCCATATATAAAATGGCCTTTGCACCAAATACCAGTTGAAAATGTATAGACTTGTTTAGGTTTTTGTATGTAGTACGATTGGCCCATAAGACTAATGACACATGGTCATCCCAATCCTTACGACCAACATAGCATATTTTTATGAGGCACATACCTAATATTTTATTGAATTCCGTTGTAGTTATATTCACTTAGGGATGATAGGGTGTCATTTTATGGTGCACCACCATATATTCAGATAACATGATTTGAACTATTTCATTGATGAGGTGTGTACCCTAGTCACTAGTTAAGCTAAGTGGGCATTCATAAAAACTAATGATATTCTCCCAGATGAATCTTGTTGCTATGGTAACTATATAATATTTAGTTGGTTCTAATTTGACCCACTTGGTGAAGTAATCTATAGTAGCCAGAATGTATCATGCACATGTTTGCCTTACCATGGGAGTATAGGCCCAATAAAGTTAATGGACCATTTTTTTAATGGTACCTAGGCAAGGATGGGGATGAGAGGCATCTCATCTCGGTGGTTTGGTTTTCTCATGTACTAACATATGTCATATGATTTGGCATACTCCTTTGCATTATGAAATAAATTTGGCCACCACAAACTTGATTGTAGTACTTTGTACACCATAAAATATCCAATATAATGGCCTCTTATAATCCTCTCATGTGCTTCTTTTAGTATTGAGTCCCATTCATGCTCTAGGATACATCAGTGCATGAACTCATTATGGCTCAACTTGTATAGTTCCCTACCAATGAGTTAAAAGGGGTGGCATGAACTACAAATTGTTTCTTTTCCTTAGTCATCATGGTTTGGGGCACAGATCTAGAGGTTATAAATGTGGTAATATCTACCAAGTCTTTGGGGATGTCATGGAACCTATAAATTTGTGTGTTAAGCATATCATATTGAATAAGTGCTTCCACATTATTTGAGTTGATGTGGGATAGATGGTCTAGGCCCATGTTTTGTTTTCCAAGATTTAATACAATAGAGAATTGCAACTCTTGAAACAAAATAATCTATCGACAAATGCACCCATGTAAAATGGGCTTGTTCACTAGGTACTTAAGCAACTCATGATTAGTGAAGAAAACAAAAGGGGTTGCTAATAAGTACTATCTAAACTTGTGCAAGGCATAAACCATGTAAAGTGCCTCACAGTCAGTTGTGGTGTAGTTCTGTTTTACCTTGGTTAGTTTCCTACTTATGAATGAAATATGACGATCATTTTACCTTTGCCTAGTTATATGAGTATGACACTGATCATAGAATCAGATGCATCAATGTGGCTATGTAAGGGAGTCACCTAGTTAGGAAATTTCAATATCTATGTGCTTATTAGTTTGAGCTATAGGGTCTCAAATGTATCCTCCTATGTTATGCCCTAATAGAATGGGCCATCCTTTCACAATAGCTCTTCTAGAAGCACCTCAATCTTGGCATAGTTACTTATGAACTTCCTATAGTACCAGTAATGCCAAATAAATATGTGAATGTCTTTCTGCATTGATGGGGTTTGGCACTGAAGGATGATTGCAATTTTTTATTGGATCAATGAGTAAACCCTCCTTGCAGATGATGTGCTTAAGCAAAGTGCCAAATAAATTTGGAAAAACACACTTCTTAAGGTTTAATTAAATTTTCAACTACCTTTACCTTTTAAACATAAGGAATAAGTTGTCATAGTGATCCTTCATCAACCCATACACTATCTAATCATCTAAGTATACTTAGAAGAACTTGTGAATGAATTATTTGAAAGCGGTGATCACTACTCAGGAGAACACGATTGGTGCATCCTTCATCCCAAATAGCATCAAATTATAAGTGAAATAACACAATTTGGTCACAAAGGTGGTTTTGGGATTATCTTCTTCCTTGATCTAGACTTGATGGTATCATGAGAACCCATCAAAAAAGGTGTATATCTCACAACATGAAATGCCATCTAATACTTCATTGATGAATGTAGTTGGAAAAGGGTCAGTCATGCAGGTGACATTAAATAGTTTATATTCAACACAAATCCATATGAACCCATCCTTTTTGATTATGATGACCATGGGGATAACTTATTTGAATTCCTACATGGGGTAGATGATGCCTATAACTAGCATGCCATAAATCTCCATCTTGACCTTGGAGTGAATTTTTAGGTTCATCCTGTAAGGTCACTTATTAATGGGTCTTGTGTCATCGACTAATTTTATGCTCATATTCCCAAGGGATGGTTATGCCTTTCATATCTCTATAGTTATAAGGGAAAGTCTTGGAGTTCATTTAAGAGATCCATAATACACACTAGTTCTATGTCAAACCAATAGGCTCCTAGAGTGGCAATCTTTAGTTCCCCTTCTGAACTAATATCTACCTTGGTAGTTGTTAATGGCACTCAATAGGGTTAATTCTTATTTTTGGTGTGAATCCTTGATTTATCTACTACCCTCAGTTGTTTTTAGTTGAAGATGGGTAGGGTCTTCTTCTTCTGGGGTACTATCCTCAACTTGGTGCACTAACTTCCTTTTGCCTATCAAATTCTTCTAATTATGTGCCTTCCATGTGTCATCATTATTATCACTAGAGTCAATGTTGAGAGTTTGCTCTTCAAATAAGGTTGGGAGCACTAGCCATTTTTCACCAAACATGTCTTTTATGCACTCCTCTAATATTTTAGTGTTCTCAAACACTAACCTTCAAACTACCTATAGTGGCTCAATCAGTTCAAGGTTTTATGAAGAAAAGGAGAAGGTGTGAATAAACCACTCCTTAAGGGCATCCTAGTTGGATATCTCATGATGAATCTCATTGACTATGTACCATGCATGTGCCCAAGTATTTAAGGTCCTATATAAGACATGCACCCATAGATTCCTTGGGGAATTTTCACCATAAGTAGTCCATGTTTCTTCATAAAGATATATATGTGTGATAGAGTAAGAGTCACTAGAGCAAGTTGAAATGTCTAGATCCTCGATTTTTATAAATCTATTGCAAATGGTGACCTTCACATCTTTCCAAGTTAGCAAGATAGGCTTTTATGCTTCCCACTAATAGGTGGTAATGTTCTTCAATGTATACGCTAGAGCGCCCATTCTATCTACCCCTTTTAAGATGCATGACTTGAGGTCACAAAGATAGTCTTCCATCAGATTAATCCCTTCATATCTTGGGAGCATCATAAGTTTGACCTTACTAAGGTGAAATACTCTTTTTCCCTTTTTTTGGCATAAGGGACCCATATTTTGGAGGCATGATCAATCTGTACCTAGCTTATCTTTACTAGTTTTGGCATCTTTATGCACACCAAGTATACCATCAACTAATGGTCTCATATGCTTCCTCAACCCATAAATCATAAAAAACATCAATGGTGTTAAAGGTTGATTTTCCATCTTCCTAAGAGAGGATTCCTTAATCATTTGAGTCTAGATTCTCATCACCTTGTGCCATGCTATTATAGATGTGGTTGATCTCATCTTCAATGTCCACACTCTCAACATAAGGGGGTCCTTAGTCATTTAAGAGGGGTATAACTACCCTCTCCTTTCCATTATCAAATGTCATGTAGCACCTTTTGAAGTGCATATCTGTATTATTTTCGTAACACCATGGCCTTCCTATAAGTGCTAGGTAGTTTTCCTACTCTACTAACTTGATCAATTCAAAGTTAACATGGAATTAAATGCCCATGATATCTATAACTATGCTATTTATAATTATAATAGGCTATGCCCGTGTCTTATTAGCTATAAATAGTACATTAGGATAAGGTCTCAAGGCTAACCCACCCATTTTTTCCTAAGCATTCTTGGTCAAGATGTTGAACTTAGTGTTTGTGTCTATAAGAACCTCATAGATAAACCATCATTTAATAGTGGCATTCACTAGGAGTTCTTAGTCATATTCAAAATTTTGTGTATGTCAAACTTCTTGTGCCCTCTCCATGCATGGCATGATGACCTCTATTTTAACCTACATGCTTAGGATCAAGTTATTTAATAGGGGAAATATTCCTTCTATCTACATAAGGTATATGATCTCAGCTAATTCTTGTACCTCAACTTCCTAGCTATCTTGCTTCTTATGGGAGGTGACAATTTGCTCTTATAGGTCTCATGCTAATTAGATCTCCTCTTACAGGTTTTGGATGACACTCATAACTTATTGTAACATGTATTTTTGGCACAATGGGTCTAGGTATGGCACAAACTTGGGTTTAGGCTACATTATGCACTCATTATAACCCTTATCCCCATATTCTAAGTTTAATTCAGGTATTAACATAACTAGCAATTGAGTGGTGAATCTACTGCATGTAGTTGCCTATAACTTGACTATCTCTATGCATGTAGGTTATACCTTTAGGGTCTATTTTTCTATTTTATACTCATGCTTGATCATTCTTGTTCCCTTATCTATGTCAGGCCTACCTTGGGTCAATGTTTTATACAAGTTAGGGCATTATTTGACCTTATAAGACCCTCGATAACACCCACATATGGGATGTGTAGGGTAGTCATGCTGATAATACTCTATTGAGCCATACTTATAACATGAGTGAAATTGGAACCTTCCACCACCATGTCCTCTTACCTTAATTTTTGGTGCCTCACTACATCCTAAAGCCTATGTTTTGTTGGTCATATCCCTCATTACCTTGATTATCCTACCCTCTAACTACTACTGTGACCTAATGTGTGCCTCTTTCCATGCTCTCATGCATTTAATCAATCACCCAATAATCAATAGTGGTATGGGTGTAAGCATCACAAAATCGATAATAGATGGCTATGTTGACTTGGTTAGTGTATTGCATATGCCTCTCGACAGACTTTGAAATTTATGATCAAAGTGGACACATTATTTTATGGGTAGTTAGATATATTATGACCTTTTACTTTACATTAGGTGCACCATAATCCACTTTGAATGTCATGTGATGAGCTGGCGATAAGATTATAGAACTGAGAGGCCATATATGTAATTTGCATGTCCATAAATGGGTTGATCTTGGTATCAACACTTTCAATTGCCTTAGCTTTAAGTGTAACTTCAAATGATTCTTGAGGGTTTGTCAAAGTCTTCATGAAAAGTGCTCTTTGAAATGGCATGAACAATCCTCCAATGAATCACTGCACATGATAAGAAGACTGAATATAATATGGGAGCTTTGACAAGAAAGTTTTGAACCTTGCATCATATAGGCAAAAACTCTTTGAGAATCCTTAGGTAATCTCTTTTAGCATGGTGATGCTCTATTTTTCAAACTCCATAATGTCAAATTAATTCAAGAATGCATCCTTTAGTGTATTATAGTCAAACATGGCTTGGTTAGGATCAAATTTACTATACTAGGTATGGGTGCGGTCAAGTAAAGTGGTTGTAAACTAGGTAGACTTACATTCTGATTGGGTTATGCCCCATGCATGCCATTATATTTCACACTTTAACACATGTTATATGACATTATCCATGTCATGATATTCTAGAGAGTTCATGGCCATTTTTTAGTAGATTTAGTATGGGGGTATCTAGTATTTAAGGTGCTTGTCCCCCTAGTGCTTGTCTTGGAGGTGTTTTTCTAACACCACTAGCCACTGGGTTAGGCATTGGTCCCATAATTAATATTAGCATAATTGATGTCAATGACATTGCACTACTTGCTTGTGGCACCAAACTATTTATTATGGGTTATTTCCCACCTTGCATTACTGACATCGACTGAGTTGGTATGATCATGCTCAAGTTCTATTATGGTGAGCTAGCACCCAATGGTCTATAGGTAGTTGTGATCATCTCCTTATATGGAATAATCTATTTAATCACAAAGTTGCAATCGAAGTCTACAAAACATCTAAGAAATAAGTCATTAGCATAGTCAATTATTACTTCTATACTTTCTTTAAGTGGGGTATCTAACACATGAGCATGCACCATAGGTTCAAAGGGGGTAGGCACATCAAGCATATCTATAGTCACCAAATTATATTAGAACCTAGTGAATTCCACACCTGTCAAGTGTTGAGCTCAATCCATCACTTCATTATATCTCTCATCCTCATGCTACTATATTTCAAGAGATCGTTCCCCATGCCCTTCCCACTCAATACAGGTTCTGTAAGCACTTCCAGGTTCCATTTCTTCTATCAATTGGCATTGTCTCTTATTATAGGTCTATTTTTTGAGCTCTCAAGTGTTAATTTTCTCATCCCCTTTCATTATGCCTCACCTACACATCCCATTTTCCCTCTTTACACTGATCATATGCAAAAGGACTTTAGCCTACCATACCCAAAGTTTCTACTTTTTTCCAAATTCCTTCACAAATGTGCCTCTATGGTTTTGAAAAAAATGATACTTCACTTCCTTAGGGCATGAATATGTTGAGACTATGAACTCAAGTATGTAGCTATTTAGATCTCTTTGCCACCATTTATTCACTACTCTAGTCCAAGTAACATCTAAGTTCTTAATACTATCTAGGCACTCATTTGTCTACTCATAGTGCTACCCATAGCTTATTCTTTTATGGGTTGAATATGCAGCCAACCACCTATACACATGCTCAAGTAACTCATAGAAAAATAACTCATACAAAGCATCATATAGGTTATTCTAAACCCATTTTCTAGGCTCTTATCATTTATAGGTTGGATGCTTCAATGCAAAACTATCTTTCACCTATTACAACCAGTGCTTGATGTTTTTGAGAGAAAGTTGGTAAATCATTCTATCATACTATTGTATCATGAAAATTCAACATAGATCCTAGTAATGAAACCAAAAATATTGTAGAAAAAGAGAAAACAATGTTGTCTTAGTTGATTCTTGATTTATTAAAACTAGGTGAAAGTATAGGATACTCCTTTTGCTCTCAATATTTGAACACTCAGCTATGCCAACATCAATCCACATAAGGCACATGCCTTATGCACTCACTCAAATCATAGCTAAAAAGGAATCAGGGCCTGCTTTGGGATAGTTGTGCCATGGTACAAGACTTAAATTAGAGGACTTAATCAATTGAATGAAAGCTTTAGGTAGATTCATAGGCACAAGCCTTTCATGGACTAAGTCTAGTGTCCACTCAAACTACTCATGCTAAACACACATTCCTAACAAGGATAAGAACACTTGATGCATAATATATACTCATTTTCTATACAAAGTTATGATGACATCACCATTTATTATAGGGACTCCATTACTAAAGCAAACTAGTAAAATTGCATGACTCCAAATTAATCATATTTCTATTGCAAGTAAAACATTACCTACATATGCATTTCCTTAGTACTTCAAAAAAAAAAAACTAACCCTGAAAAATCACATAATAGTATTTACCATTAATAAAAATTAAAAATAGAGTATAGATTTCATAGTAGAATATATGTTCAATTCATATTACTTAACAACCCAAAGGCTCACAAATGAGCTTGGGTACTTACAAATGGAGCTTTCATAGATTCTATACTATTTTTAAGCCTAATGGATACCAAAGAAATGTCTACAAAGGATTTATTTCATTATAGTTCCACTATAATTTATTCTTCTTCTTGTCTCTTTTGTATTATTGCCCCCAAATTTTGGCTAAGTGTTGTCTATTTTTGGCACGGGACCGACACATCATGGAAGGACCATGGCACATAGATTGATAGGCATAGAAGTACTATGGCACAAAACTTATAAGGTGTAAGAGGAAAATGGTGTGGAAGGAAAAATGTGAGAGGACCCAATCAAAGGAGAAATGAGTCATGAAGAACCCAAAGACATAGGACTCAAAATAAAAGTGGAAGACTAGGGGAGCATGTGCGAAGTAGGAGCAGCTAAAAGAATAATTTGTATGGGTCACCCCAACCTTATTGATAATAAGTTTTTCACTAACCCACAAGGAGAGGAACACATGGTAGCAAATATCTAGCATAGAGAAAGGATATAGGGGGTGTAAATGCCCATGTCTTTAGTAAGAACTAGTTTTTGAGCACCATGACTCTCAGTATGTTGAGAGTTTGTTAGAGTATTATTTTTGCCATTAATGTTTGTAAACACTTGGTTAGGGAAAAATAAGTATAAATACCCCTATTTTAAATTAATATGATGATGGACTATTGAAAATTACTATAATGATGAAATTTTACCTATTTTGATGCTTAAGCATAATACATGAAGTAGTTGGTTTTATCAAACTTAGTATTCATGATGAATGGTGTCGTGTGAGTTGAGTATAGTGATTAGAATTGATATGAGTTTTCTATATCATTTATTTTCTAAGTAACTAATGATAATACTTGATAAAATTCTACATAGTGATACTAATCAAACTTAGAACTCAAGGGATCAAGGTAGTTTATCTATGCATTTATATAATCTCTATTTAAATTGCATAAAGAGAAGAATATGATCAAGTTATTAATATTGTGCAACAAAACCTATGAGAATTGGTTCTATGTTGTGCATTTTGAGTGAGTGCACATGACCTAAATCTTGCATGAAAGGTCCAACATGCTAGCTCGTTGGGCTAGTTTTCAATGTCATAACTATATTTACCAAAAAAAATCCCAACATTTTGGTTTTGTTATCAAGACCTATAACACTTGCTGTTTAGTTATGGAAAATGTTTAAGCATATTGATTTTGAGAATATATAAGAATGGATTACTAGTGTTGAAGACAACTTTACAATTCCCTACATTGAACCAAGAATTTTTGCATAGTTATGGGTAGAGAAGAACCTATATGGTGCATTGTATGAAACCTTCTTTTCATAGGTCCTAGTACATTTAAATACTTGGTTATCTACATATGCTCAAGGATGATTAATAAATCTTTGAAGAAGATAGTCCTAGACACTAGAGTGATAAGGAGCTCTAGCATGGCTTGGCACTTCTTAGATGAGAGCAATCAACTTTTGGTGGAAAGGAGTTCTAAATAGCTATATTCTAGAGTAGGCTTTAAATACCTATTCATGTCTTGAAGAAGCCAAGTTCTAGTTCCTTCAAGAACCATGTGATTATTATATTAGGCCTTTTGCTTTTGAAATCAAGAAGCTATTTGTTGATATTGGACTTAAGACTATACCAATGGAGAGATAAATCCTCTTATGAATGAGCTAGTCATTTGGAAGGGGAGAAGAGGTGTTGGTAGAAAATTATGAGTTCAGAATGGTAGCCAGTCAATGTGCATTATGGAAATGGAAGTATGATGAAGCTCGATAGAGGATTATAGGAGTTATCGGTGTTGGAAGAGACTGGAAGAATGCAAGGAGTTCTATTAGGATCCATAAGGAAGTGAAAACACATAAGGACCCCATCATTTTTGAACCACATTATATACCACTTCTATCATATGAAGGAGAAACTAGTTGGACAGTAGTAACTGAAGAACTAAGTCTCCACCAACCTAGGTCCACAACCATAGTATGTGCTCATGCTGTTTAGTTAGATGAAGTACATATATGAGATTGGGATAAAGATAGTGAGTAATCAAATACTAAACTAGAAAGGGATACTAGAACTGAGCTACTTGACACACCTGTAAGATTAACACTTTCTTTCCCTCTTCAAGGGAATTCTATGGCACAACTTGGAATGCCTAGAGGATTTGGCCCTTAAGGATAGAGTACAAGCCCAAACTTGGTTAACTAACTGGATATCATACCCCATAACATGAACATTACTAATTGAAGCACTAGAGGTGGACTCTATGGTGGTATAGGAGGAAGTAGTGGATTTTATCCTCTTAGACTAGGGGTTGGAGGTTTAAAAAAAATAGAAACCCAATCACCTCAATCAATAATAGTGTATTATGAAATGCCATTACACTTACCTAAATATCAAGGTATGGAGAATGCAGCTGAGCACATCAATAGATGTGAACTAGTTTGGAGGGCACGAGGCATCACCTCTTCTAAGAATAAGGACACATAGTTTACAACTATGCTTTTGAAGTGCACACACAAATGGTATCAAAAGTTTAACCCTTAATAAGTATTGGTTAACTATGATCAACTTAAGACAACCTTCCTTTAGAAGTTTGACATTTCTAAATTTGAGCAACAAAGCATAGCTATGCAAAAGGACATAAAACTATGACTTACTGAGAGTGTACGTGAGTATGATGAAAGGTTTAAGAACTTGATATTTAAACATAATTTGATATTAATGCTAATCAACATGCACAATGGTTTATGGAAGGATTGTTATTGCCCTTTCGATGAAAATTGTCTCAGTAGATCTTCACTAGTCTGTGCAAGGCTTTGGAATTTTCTCTTTATACTAATGCAATTAGAAGAATTGATACTAGGATAGTCCTCTTATGGAAGCCTAGATAGATTTAATGGTATCTTATTTATATAAGTTGATAACTAATAATACACATGACACATGTAGTCATGTTTGGTGCATAGACTATGAATCTAAAAGATGTACGTGGAGCAATTGCCCATGCAAGAACATCCTTGTAGTAATTGAATAGAAATGTGAAATTTGTTATGAAGAACATGATATATGCTCTTGTAATTTTTTGTCGTGAGCTAAAAACACAAAAGAATTTGACTACTACAAGATTTGTGATGCTTATACTCATGACATTAATGACTGCCATTTGATTAGTGACATCCATGAACCTCAAGTGCATAGAACATGGCAAACCTCTATAGAAAATAATTAAGACAATGGTGGATACCATGGATGAGGATGAGGGGGTGGTCATTTCCCATCTAGGACATATTACAAATTTGGATCCCTATATCACTACCAAATCGGTTATGCAGACTACCCTATGTGTATTTTCTGTAAAAAGGACCACCAAATGGAAGAGTGCCTTAAATTATATGTGGATATCACCAAGGAGAAAAATTAAAAGGGCATCAGTATGATTAAAATAGATGAACCACATTGGCATGCATTCCAAAACATCCCTATAGTTTAATAGGTAAACATTACCAATCACAGTGGGGGACAGTCTCAGTCCACCTCTAATCCCATCGATAAAGTGCAGTGTGAAGATCCATGAACAAGAAAATATATTGACATCTAAGAATAGAGGGATGTCCTCCAAGATAAGATGGAATTGGTATGAGAACTTCAGGGAGAGATTTAGTTCCTAAAGGACAAAGAAGTAATGTAGTGTGTTGCTATGCAAAGGGAAGTTGAGCATTAAAATGTGGCATATGATGACTTTTAGGAGTTGTGTAAGCACATGCTGGATGAGGATATTGTCCCATAGCTAAGTGCTTGGATTAAAAAATAATCACAAGTCCCAATTGAGGTTCAACTTCAAGTTTCTAGGCAGATTGAGGATCGATGTCTAAATCATGATCGATGATAAGACACTCCTAGTTCTTTAGCTAATTTAGAAGATAAAGAAATACTGGTTAATGCTACCATTGATGGCTGGGTAATCTAGGACATACTAGTAGATACTAGCATAGAAGTGAATGTCCTCACCAAGGATGCATGTTTCAAGATGGCCAATATAACACTAAAGCCTTCACCACATGTCTTGTTTATGGTAAATAAGACTCACATGTTACCTATTGGGGTCCTCAAGAATGAAATAGTTGACATACTTGGCATACCTTTCAAGGTGGGTTTTGAGGTTCTAGAACTAGTTGAAGCTAATGATTACCCAACTCTATTGGGAAGACCTTGGTGTTATGAGAAAAATGCAGACTTGAGATTCAAAAAGCACTACATTAGTTTTGAGAACACTGATCAATGTGTTGTTATACCATTAGATCAAGCACAAGGACCCCCTTACATAGAACCCATTAATGTTGATGAAGACATAAACCACATATACAATGTCACTACCAAAAGTGATGAGCAATGTGATCCCACCTTAGATGGTTTTCTTAGATGGATATATACCTAGTCTATATATGACACTGGCCAATAATGTCACACCTCCACCTATAACGTTTATAATTAATTTTCAAAAATTACTACCAATAAGATATATTTTAATATATTTATTATTTATTAATAAATATATTTTTATTAAGATTTTAACTATATCTTTTATTCTCATAAAGTAACAAATTCGTACCTATATTATGTTAAAAAACTCTATACATATAAATTATTTGTGGATACATGTCACTAAAATGGCATGGATTCTATTTTAACACTAAAATACATGAGTTACCAAAATAAATATGGTATGTTGCTTTAGCATATCAGTTTAAGTCATATTAGTGTTGGACTATTCTTTGATTATAATGCATTGTGCAAACTACGAGTCTCAAAGATAAGTGTGGCAGTTTAAATTTCAAAATGTTGCATGACAACTTGGTGCTAACTAAATAAATGCATGGGCAACATGATGAGGGAATAGCTACATGCTTCTAATTATGATGCCAATACTATAAGGTAGCATTGAACTCTAGGTGTAAATAGATTTTAACAGGGTTGATTGGTAGTGATTTATATGGCATTTAAAAAGACAAATAATATATGGTGTTGAAAATTAATATTACAACATGGTGCCAATGCATTGTTCTAAACTACAGTCCAACATGCCATGTAGATGGATACAACATGTGTGGGATAAGAGTCTATTTTTATGGTGTCAACCACTTTACATATGGTGCTAAAATCCAATGGCATCTTTAGTGATAAGTGCTTATCCTTACTATGGCATGGGTGACACCAACCATATCAAATCTTTTATTTGGTAACCAATGCACTTGTATTAATGTTGGTATCTATGTATGGTATATAGCCATGTGTAATGGGAATATATTGTTGTTACAAGATTTATAGCTAGAAAGTTTATTTTAAGATTGTTTCAAACAAATTGTCCATTAATATGTGGTGAAGTTTAATTATTCAATGGATTGCTATAACATGGATCAGATTTGGTGCTAATCCTATGCCATTATCCATGTGCAGCTCCACTTATAGACTTCCAATGATGTTGAAATCCATTTTAGGATTTTGGTTTTGAACAGTTGTAGAGCAAAATTGAATACAGGTAGAAAGAAATCCCAGAGAGCCAATGCCATGCTATTAAAATGGGAAAAACCCCAATTTGAGGAAATTATTGGTGCCTTGCTAAGAATTTTTTTTAATGTCCAACCAATGCCAAGTAGCATTAAGAAATATATAATTGTAGGTGATTTTAAAAGGGAATTCAAAAGATTTTTTGGATAGAGAAGTAGTGGATTTGCATAGAGGTGATTTTATAGGGGCAGGAATAATATTTTTGGGTAGAGAAGTAGTGGATTTACAAAGGGTAAATTTGCAGATAGAGATATCTAGATACAGAGGTAGAAGGAACTTTTGGTAATAAAAGAGGTTTATTTATGTTGCACATATAAATATTTGGTATAGAAATAAATTATTTACTCAGAGAGATTTTTGTAATCATTCTCAAAGATTTTTATAAGATCAAAACACTCATAGAGTGGACCTGAGGATGTATCCATTTGGTGAACATTGTAAACAAATCCTCTATGTTATTCATTTTTCTATTTTTTCTATGATATGAAATTATTTCATTTTCCAAAACTAAATTAAGGAATTAATCAAAAGTAATTTTTGGAATTTATTTTAGGGGAAATTGGAAATTAAATATTCAATTTTTAAATCTAATCCAAGTAGACTATAAAAGTTTTATAACTTAGTTTTTTGGATCAAACACTACAAGTAATGCTTATAACTAATGGGCCGATGGTGACTATGATCTCACTGGGAGGGTGTGTAACACCATCAATAGTCATGAAAAATTCCTGTGCCAACTTTCTAAATGTCACAAGTTTATTCACCTTACTGGGCTAGCAATGAGAGGGCCAATAGAGGGACCACCACTAGAAATACTTGATAAATCTCCACAGTTCCATCAATAAATGGAGGTACATGATTTTGTTCAACACCTCAAATATTTATATGACACTAAAAATGAATGAATGAGGTTATTAGACCACCTCTTTGATGGCACCACTACAAGGTGGTGGCACAACCATAAGGAGAAACTTATTTACTAAGATAAAATACGTTTTGACCTATGTCACTAGTTCCATCATGATAACAAATTAAATGAAATAGTTAATTATAATGGAGTACAAGCACCAGAGCCACACATAGAATCTTATGAAATAATATGGTAGGATGATGAGTCCTACTTGCTAAAATATTTATGGGTGCATGAATTCTATGGCACTTTATGTATTTGGGCACAAGCATGGTACATTCATGAAGAGTGATACATGGGTACTAGTATGTAGCATTCACTAAAGGAGATCATGAATTCAACACTATCCTATTCTTCACCTAGGATGGATTTGTGACTTAGTCTCCAAGCCATGCATGAAGCAGTGGTCGATGACCAAATTTCCATGGAAGAATGCTTGAGGAGTATCCATCAAGACCCTAAGGATCCCCTACACCTATTCAATGAGCCATCATCATACCTAGTTCCCATGCCCTCACTAGTCCCTAATCAAGACCAACATGAAGAAATTAGTTTGGGGAAACAAAATCTCATGTTACATGTGGAATAAGGTGAATGATCCACTCCACTCAACCCAATGTCTAACCATTTAGATGTTATTATAATGTTGGCACAAGAACTATTCAGGACATAGGTGTCGATATGGATAACCCCTATAATATACCTATTCAGACTGTTCAGCATAACATCGACATGAAACAAGAACCAAAGATGGCCATGGTAGGAAACTACTAAAATGACACAGATTTAAAAAATCTTTAAGTTTATAAATAATATCATGATGTCTTCCTAAAGAATTATAGTAAAATGAAGGGAGTCCACTCTTCTTTGGGAAAGATGCATATTAAACTAGTTGACAACACTCAACCAATTAGAAATTGATTATTTAGAATGAATCCCAATCTATGAGCACACATCAAGGGGGAAATTAATAGAATGATATGTGCTAGAGTAATCACCCCATAGATGAATATGATTGGGGTAGTCCCATGGTGATTAGTATTAAGAAGGATGGATGCATCCAAATTTACATGGACTATTGAGTGTTTAATGCATCCTATGTAACTGATCCCTTTCCAATGCCATTCACAAAGGAGATCCTTGAAGGTGTTGTTGGATGTGAGATATATACATTCATATATGGCTTCTTGGGGTACCATCAAGTCTAAATAGTTGAAGAAGACCAACCCAAGACAACATTTACCACCAAATGGGGATATTTTGCATATAATGTCATGCCCTTTGGGTTGAAAAATGCCCCAACAGTGTTTTCATGAATAGTAATTGAAGCCTTTAAGGACTTCATCTGTAAGTTCCTTCAAGTCTATTTATATGATTAGACATATTATGGTTTGGTCAAGGACTATTATTCTAACTTAAGGCTTATGCTTGAGTACTTTCAAGTTTTACAAATCTCATTGAAATTAAAGAAGTGCCTATATGCTACACTTTTCTATGTTCTTTTAGGACATATCATTTTTAAGGAAGGACTTTTAGTAGACCTGATGAAGGTGTCTATTATTCTTCACCTTTCAACGCCCAAGACTCAGTGCGAGGTCCAGGCCTTTTTAGGTCATACTAGATATTATAGAAAGTTCATTTGTAGGTATGCAAAGATTTCCATGCCCTTGGATGAAATTCTAAAGCATAATGAGCATTTCATATGGACTTGATCTTGTAAAGAAGCTTTTGAAATGCTAAAAGACAAATTGGTCACTACTCCTGTCCTCTAGTTCCCTGATTAGACAAAACCATTCCATGTCCATGTTGATGTATCTGACATGGCCATTGGTGTAATCCTTAAATAACCAGGTGATGGTCACCTGGATCATCCAATCTACTTTACTATCAAGAAGCTCACACCAGCTAAAAGAAACTATACCACTATGGAGCATGAAGCATTATCGATGGTCTACACTTTGTAGAAGTTGAGATAGTACCTATTAGCCACTCCTTTTATTTTCCTTGTAGATCATGAGGCTTTTTAGTACCTTGTCAATAAACTCATACTACATAGATGGATCTATTATTATATTATGTTATTCCAAGAGTTCCTATTTTTTTTATGGTAAAACCTAGGAAAGCCAACTATGGACCTAAACACTTGTCCCATATAGATAATGAAGAAACACCACATACCATAGAATATGATCTTATTAATGTAAAAATCTTCCATGTTACTTGGGTACCTAAAGATTTGGAAGACATTGCAACATTATTAACCAATGGCTCCATGCCCAACTTTCACATCTTGTATGCCAAAAAGTAACTCATGGTTTGTGCCACACCCTTTTAGTTTATAGGTGGTGATCTTTACAAAATGGGACATGATGAAGTTCTTTGATGTTGTGTAATGAAACATGAATGACCCAAGGTACTCCATGAAGTTCATGAGGGTATTAAAGGTGGACACTATGCTGGAGAGGCTACAACATATAAAGTTTTGCTAGCTAGATTATGGTGGCCAACTCTTTTCTAATATGCTCAAGCATATGTTAGATAATGTGACATATGTTAGTGTGTAGGCAAACCTAACTGAAGGTATGCCATGCTGCTATGAGCCATTCATTCTTAGGAACCCTTTGAGAAGTGGGATATTTATTTATTTAGCCCCATCACTTTAGTAAGATGATGAACATGTTCTCGATACATCATTGCAGTAACTGACTACCTTATGCACTAGTTTAAAGCTGCACCAACATAGGACTATAATTCTACATGGTTTATCTATAAAAATATCATAACTCAATTTGGATGTCCCTTGATTTTCACTAGTGATCATGGAACCCACTTTTAAATGAAACAATTCACATCTTGCTAGTTGAGTTCATGATCACACACCATAAAACAACACCATATCAGCTGCAAGCTAATGGAACTACTGAGGCTTTCAACAAGATCCTAGCTACTACACTGACAAAGATCTATAACATTGGCTACACTAATTGGGATGATAGGGTGTCTGCATATACAAGCACCTAAATAAAAGAACACCATTCAACTTGGTGTATGGCTAAAATTAGTCCTATCGGTTGAGTCTTTGGTACCATCTCTATGTATGTCATAAGTAGGGTAATTAGATGAAGAGTCATCCTTAAAATAATGCTTAGATGTATTTTTAGAACTTGATGAAACTTGATTCCTTGCTCATTAGAGCCAAGATGTGGAAAAGCACAAGTAGAATGCATGGCATGACTACCATATAAAAAACAAAACATTTTTTCCAAGAACAAAGGTCTTGTTATATGACTCTATGTTCATGCAAAACCCTAGAAAGCTTCATATCCACTAGAATGGTCCTTTTATAATTCATAGTATTCAACCTACTAGAGCATGTCAGTTACAAAGGATGGATGACCAATTCCTTCTTGGGCACTATAATGAAAGCTGATTCTAGCCGTATTTCACTTTTGAATATCTAAAGTATTGTAATCAATAAGGCTTATGCCATTAGTGTTGGATTTATTTATTTCAATAAAAGTGCTACCTTTATTGTGCACAAATTTTATTTTTGTAATTTTCTTTCAAAAGTTTTGGTTGTCTTTTCATGGAGGACCACGACTCATTTTAGTGTGGGGTAAGAATTAAAGTCATTATTATTGATAAAAACATGCAAGTTACTTAGGCACAAGGGTTACATGAGCATGCAAGGTACATGGGTGCTTAAAGCTCTTAGGGCACATGAGGTATTTAGGGTGCATAAGGTACTAAAGGCATGAGAGTCATTTAATGTACAAAAGGGTGAGGTTATCACAATGAGTTTAGAAATTCAAATGACACACTTATCTTTCACCTCATAAAAATCATGAGACACAACTATCATCCATTTCAAGGGAAAGGCATGAGATAGGACGTGCCATCAATGTGGAAAGAATAGTTATGGAAACGAATGTGTCGATGATGTGATGTGACAATACTATTAGAGGCATTATTTTCAAAAAGTGAGGATTAAAACGTGATAGCCATTAAGGATCTACATTAATGACATGAAGCAATGGGTGATGGGAAAATATTAATGATGGTGAAACCCCCCTTGAGCCTATAATAGGTAAGTTAAACTCTTTTTACACTTTACCTTATGATTAATTTGAGATCAATAAAGTTGAAGAATAAGCAATCACCAGAGCTGAGTCAAGTGAATCTAAAACTAAGCATAGTTAATTCATTTCCACAACAACCTATATAGGGCATTGAAAAGTTAAGGATAGGTATTACAAGTTTGGTTTCATAAGAGAAACATAAGGTAGTACCAAAAGTTGTAGGTTATAGGTTCTCTATTATAGGGTGCTCAAGCTCAAAAAGTCGAAGCAATCATATATAACCACATATTCTTTTGCAAACATTAGATGGATGGACATTAACCTTCATGACCCTTAAATGGTGATGTGTCTTAAGAAAAAGGCTTAGAGGATTAAATCCTTACCAACTATACTAGAGAAATAGGAGGTAAACATAGGAAATTAGGTTCTTATTAGGGAAGAGACACCATAAAAATAGGTTCAACCTATGAAGGAAGAAGAGGAAAGTGTGGTGTGTAAAGCAAAGAAGGTTCAATCATCCTCAATGTAGAAAGCTCAAACATCCCCACCCCTATCTCTATTGATTGAAGAAATGCAATATACAAAATCAATGTTACATGCGAATAACTAGGTCTCCAAATTTTCCACTTGCACTGTCTTATACTACAACCATCATCAACTTGGGAATGAGGTTTAGCTTCAAAATTACTATTGGGTTAAGATGAAGAACACCAAGAACCAAGTGGTGTTCAATCTTATGATCTTCAACTAGATAGACTTTTTAGGGTTGTATCAATTCTTCAATTTACCATACTTTGGTAAACCCATGGAGGTAGTCCAATTCCTTCTCTTGCACATCCATGAGGACTACATCTACTTCACTTGGCATAGTATGAATATCATGCTTGAGAGGATCAACATGGTAATGGGATTGTAGTGCTCAAGGTTTAACATGATTGATGACTTGGAAAACATCAAGAAGGTCCAAAATACCACCAAGATACTCATGTACCAAAAGTAGGGCCATGCCATGTACATCAAGAACCTATAAGATCCAGTTCTCTAAGTTGTAGTATGGATCATCATGATCAATATTAGTGGGATTGATTGATTAAAAGAGGTTAACATGGTACACCTCCATGTTTCACACCAAGTCACATAGGGGATGAAGTACAACTGGTCTATGTACTTCACCTAAAAGATTATTGAAGATGCATAGAGTACCCATCAGATGCCTAAGTATAGGTTCATATAGGGGTATTCCTCCTCTTAATGGTTTTTGATGATATTGATATGCTGGACTATAACTTGGGAGTGATAAAGTGGGTATACCCTCCCATACACAAATCCCTTGCTAAACATTACAAGGTATTCACATGCCCCCAACACATCACCCCCTCATACAAGATCAAGATGAGGTATTGGTTCGATGGAATTAAGGTGGCATTTAGGAATGAGTGATGTATCTCAAAAGACTTTCCCCCTTTGGTTGTGGAGCAAGCTCAATTTGCCATGAAGCAACACTTCTCCCTAGCATGCCTTAGAATGAACCCTTATAAATATCTCTCTGCATAGCTCAAGTTATTGTATGCCTTCTTAGTATAGTACTTCATAAACTTCATGAATTTGATTTATGACATGAAACCCATCATCTTGGAGGTTGAGAGAATAGATTTGGAGATACACACTGTTCATAAAATGTTTGTTTATCTAAGTAAGAAGGCCTATATAGAAAAGAGGGAGATGAACTTGACTAACATCAAGGTCAAGTAGATAATGGTGGGGGAGTAAATTAACAACTTTTTATATATGCTATACCCCAAAAGGATCCACAAGGTAGGGAACGCAAGGAACAACTTTCATTAGCACTACCACTAAAGAAGAAGTGGTTAGATCTTGGTGCTAGCACAAGAGGGCATCAGGAACCATAAAAATGATAGAATATTATGGAGGCACCATGACCTACCCCTCCACCATATAGACCTATGCTATCCCATCCATCTATGCCATCTCCACCTTGACATTTTCCATCTCCATCATGCTAATCTCCACCACAACCTTCTTCTCCACAACCTACTCCTCTAATTTCTCCTCCACCTTATCCACCTACACCTCCACTTGTACCTTCATCGTCTCCCCCTAAAGTAACTCCACCACCATCTCCCTTAAAGGCTTCCACTTCAAGAGATACCCAATATCAAACCCCAAGGCAAGCACCCCAATAGGATATTCTAGAGGTGCAAGTTCATAGCTTAGATTCTGACTCCCAAAAAACTCCCTCCCTAATGTGGGAGGAGAAATTTGCTTCTAATGATTTGTTGCTTGATGATGAACCACTCTATGGTGAAGAGGTGGATGGTGAAGAAGAAGAAATTAGTGAGATGGTTGATGGTATCCATGAGGAGGACTAACTAGAATGTGAACTTAGTAAAGGGAAGGGACTGATTGAGACCATAGAAGAGCCAAGTGATGATGTAATTGGCAATGCAGACAAGTGATATCAATTTAACATCCCTGACAGGATGTTATATGTTTGGCTGCACTTCATTTTCAATGAGGAAACCTTAGAAAAAAGGAAACAAGTGTCCTTCCTACTAGATATATATAGTGATGAATGTGAGTTTGAACTCCCTCAAGACAACCTTTCTTTGGGACCAGATGCTCTAATGCTACCAAAACCATTATGGCTAGATCCTCAAAAGATATCCCCTCTTTGAGAAAGATAAACATTTTTGAAGCTAGCCATGGAAGTCACATGCCAAAATATTTTGGTAGATTATGATGTACACACTACTAAGAGGAAAATTGCCAAAATTATGGGCATGTCTAATAAAGAGGTTGCAGAGAAACAAGCACTCATTGAGAAAGTGGCCACATTGAAACAACAAATCCAAGAGGCCATAGAGGCAAAAATAAAGGCCTTAAACCTTTGCAAGACAAAATTTAAAGAACCAGTGCTAGTAGATGGTGAACCTCTTGAAGGGGATGCCATAAGAAAGCTAGAGACCTTGGTGGACCTTATGCTCAAATTATGCAAGGAGAAACCCATGTTAAAAGATGAGGGGTTAGAGTTAATAGAATAATTCACCATGGTCGTCAAAGTTTGAAATCATGACCTAGAGAGGGTTGGGGAGGTTATCCCCATTTTGGATGGAATTTTTGAGTGACTTTCATGCCTAAATAAAGTCTTGGAGGCTTGGCTCCAAGTTGAGAAAGCTTAGAGGTAACAACTAGCTAATGCTGTACTCTTAATAAGGGACTACGTAGAGTGTGCCAAGGAATTAAAGGATATGGAAATGATGGAAGATATAATAAACACACATCATTAACAATTGAATACATGTTTTGTATCCTTGTGTAGAAAAGTTGATAAGGAAGTCTCCATACTTGAAGACATCTAAAAGGATGCCATCGCATCCCTAGATGAATTGGTTAAGAAGGATGATGAGACCTCTAACCAACCTAAAGAGATAAAAAAAAAAGGGCCATAGAAGAAATAACTACAGAGGTACTCGAGGTAGTTTCACATTGGGACAATGTGAAGAAGGAGATCAAGCAGACAAGACCCAAAATTTTGATAGAGGCCACTAGTATGAGTGTAGTGTGGGGTGATGTTGGCCCCAAATTTTGTCTAAGTGTTGTTCATTTTTGGTGTGGGACTAGCATAAAGTAGAAAGATCATGGTGTAAAAGGACCATGAAATGTAGTTTGATAGGTGTAGAAGTACCATGGAGTAGAACCTATAAGGTGCAAGAGGACAATGATGTAGAAGGACCAACACCAAAGGAACTAGTAAAAGAAGAAATGAGTCATAAGTAACTTAAGAACATAAGACTCAAAATAAAAGCAAAAGACTAAGGGAGCATGTGGGAAGTAGGAGTAGTTAAATTAGAAATTCATAGGGGTCACCTCAAGATTATTGATAGGAAGTTTTATACCAGCCCACAAGGAGAGGAATACATGGTAGTAAATATCTATCATAGAGTGAGGATATAAGGGGTGCAGATGGATATCTTTAAGAAGAACTAGTTATTGAGTGCCATGACTCTTAGTTTTTTGAGATTTCATTGGAGAATTCTTCTTTGCATTAATGTTTGTAAACACTTGGTTAGGGAAAAACAAGTATAAGTACCCTTGTTGTAAATACTATGATGATGGATTGTTGAAAAGTACTATAACGATGTATTTTTACCTCTTTTGATGATTAAGTATAATATATGAAGTAACTAGTTTTATCAAACTTAGTGTTCATGATGAATGGTGTCGCTTGAGCTAAGTATAGTTATTAGACTTGATATGAGTTTTGATCTATCTTTTATTCTCTAAGTAACTAATGATAATACTTGATGTTAATATTCTACATAGTGATATTAATCAAACTTAGAACTCAAAGGATCAAGTTAGTCTATCTATGCATTTATATAATCTCTATTTAAATTTCATAAAGAGAAGAATATGATCAAGTTATTAATACTATGCAACAAAAACTATGAGAATTAGTTCCAAGATGCATGCTTCGGGTGATCACGCAAGACCTAAATCTTATCTGAAAGGGCCAACGTGCTAGTTCATTGGGCTAGACTTTAGTGTTGGAGCTGTATTTACCAAATAAAATCCCAAAATGGATTGAGATCCTTAAATAACCTTTAAAATCATCTTTGCCTAGATGGAATTTTCACACTAAGGGCTGAACTAGAGCTTGGTCATCATAACCACTAGCTCCATGACTCCACAAAATATACAATAGAACTACCATGTCTCACCAAATCCTTAAAGATGACCCTAAAATCTGGGAGATAGCTAGCCACCTACCAGTTAGCATAAGGTATGTGATGCAATCTCTAGCTAGCACCAAAATGCCTCAAAGCCTAACCACTTACCAAAATGATCACCTTATGTGTAGGTGGATGTCATGTTGGCATGAATCCTTTACTTAATAAGTTAGGGTCCCAACACCTGGTGTGGGTGGCATCAATATTGGTGTATTATCCAAATACATTTTCAATTCTTCAAATGTTTATTGATAGTCTATGTTCTACTAGAATGTGACACCTTTATTTAAAAGGTGAGTAAAAGGATGACACTGATCTATGAGTTGTGAGATGAACTAACAAATAGATTAGATCTTGTCTTGTAAGATATGAAGCTACTTTAGATTGGAGGGAGTAGGCATCTCTAAAATAGCCTTAACCTTGGTGTGATAAAATTTAATCCCTCTACGTGATACTATAAATCCTAGTAACTTTTTAGAAGTAACACCAAATATGCACTTCTTAGGATTGAGGTGCACCTTGTATTTATAAAGTATTTCAAAGATTCTTTATAAAACTTTCAGATGTCTTGCACATGTTTTTTACTTTGCTAGAATATCATCCATGTGATCCTCAATAATATCATGCATCATGTCATGGAAGATGATAGTCATGGCACATTGGTAAGTGGCACTGATATTCTTCAAGCTAAATGATGACTTGATAACAAAATGTTTCCCATGGAGTGGTGAATGCTATTTTGTGTTGGTCCTTAGGTGTAATTTTTATTTGATTATATCTTGAGGGGACAAAGTCTCATAACCTATAACTAAATCAACTATCATGTCTATATTGGTAAGAGGAAATCATACATAAGGCAAGATTTGTTGATATTTATGAAATTAGTACATAAGTGAATCCCATATGGTTTATTTATTATCAAAATAATTTTTGAGATGCACTATGAGTAATCAAGTGGCTTGATAAACCTACTTTTGATAGTTTTTATAACTCTTTCTTAACTAGGATAACAATACGTAGATGTATTTTCTATAGCTTTTGTTTGATAGGTTTAACATCAGGATGTTCAACAAGGTGATGTTCCACCAAAAAAGGATCCAACCCTAGCATATCCACATAAGACCATGAAAATATGTTAATAAAGTCATTTAAAATAATAATAATGAATTCACATTCCTTAGCAGTGAGGGACACACCTAATGAAATCATCTTTGGATCATAATTAGTGCCAATGTTTACTTCCATGGTATCTTCCATAAATATTATAAAACCATATTCGATAATAGTTGGGAATGAAGTAAATTAATCTTATTCAACCATTTAGGAGCCATAAGACTCATCCCTATAAGAAGAATAAGAGTTAGCCATGTATGGTAGTAGCTAATTAACAATTTTTTTTTTGGAAAGTTTTAAACCAATTGCTAAAATATTATTTGTTCCTCTGAGTTGATGTATGCAGTCATATTAAAATGAAATTTGTACAACTTGAGCATGACTTATGATACCTAAACCATAGGTATCTCATACTCTCTTACACAAACCACTTAGGCATGTTTTCACTATTTCTCAATCATCCAAAGCCTTCTAGATTCACCCCTTGTTGTCTTAGACTCCTCTGCCAAGCACAAATCTATCCCCTAGGGTCCCTTTCCCCTAGACAATAGTGCCATAAGTTGGACTAAAATGTTGGTACCCAGGGTGTCCACTTTTGAGCACTATTATCCAAGTCCATAATAGCCTCAAATAGTCAAATTTTCCTGAATCCTTATCTTTTCCCTTGTCAGCTTAATTCAAGTTCATCTAACCCAAGATCACTATTTTCCATATAAAATCCCATTCAAAGGTCATTTAGAAGGGTTAACAGTCATTCAAAAGGCACAAGCTAGAAATACACCAAAGCATACTCAAGTAAATCTTCCTATTCTCTGCATACAACCAACCACTATTATTTCCAGCCTATCCAAGCTCCCACACCAATCATGAGTCATCTTAAGGTTGCCCAAATTTGTATACACTTAAATTGTATACATAGGATTGCACAATGCACATTCAAATTGGGAGAACTACATTGGCCTTGATCCCTCTTCAGAGTATTGGTATGTAGATAGCATGCCCACACATGGGGTGTGATCACACATTTAGTGTATATTACACACTAACCCATTTTTCCAATCAGATTCAAGATCACCTATCAAGCATGAAGAGGAAGTAGGATCCTTGAAGATAAAATCAATTTCACATGGAGCTTTGTGAACAACCAGGACTTAATATTTTAGGCATGGTGTCTCTTGGAGTAGATGAATAGAACCCAGAAAGCTCAAACATTAAGGACTAAAATGCCAAAACTTGGACTACAACACTAGACCTCTAGGTGTCCCATTCTTAGCACTCCTATCTAGGTAGAAAACAAAATTTTGGATCTTATTTTTGACAGTCTACTTAGCTAGATCAGTAATTTTCAACCTCTATCTCTTCCATCTCAGTGTAAAATTAGCTAAGTTTTACTCTCTATCCCCTTGTTTACTATTTTTAGAAATCAATTAAGTACTTTCAGATTCAATAAATCAATACATTAATTAAGGCACATTTATTTACTAATTTTATCCTTAATCTTGACCCCTTTACTATTTAGGAAATTAATTACTATAGTTTCCCAAATTTAGTAAAACATTTGGTGAACCTGACTTCAAATTTTTTCACAAAAACCTTAGAAACCCTGGGGCTAATTATTTATGATTTTTTTCAATATTTTCCTAATTTTTCCTAAATTTAAAAATAAAAAACTACAAATTAATTGAAATATTTTCAATAATTCATTTAAACCCTAGTTTGTACTTACAAGGTCCTATTTGCATATAAACACTTTCAAACCACTAGGAAAAATATATTGCTAATTTTAGTAATATTTTTAGACTTTTCCTAAATTTTTCAAGCTCAATTATACAAATTTATATCAAATTTTTTAAATTATTACATTAATTTTGAAAAAATTCATTTCAAAGCCCTAGTTGCATCAACTATATCCTAGTAATTTTTAAGTAACATTCCACTTATTTTCTAGAAATTTTGATTGAATATTAAAATTAGAAAATCTCTTCAAATTTCAAAAATTCATAGTAATTCCAAAAATTTTATGTCTCAAAACCTTAGTTGCATCTACTAGGTCCCATTCAAGCAAGTAATTTCTCATAATTTTTTGAATTTTATCTTGCATACTTAGCTTAGAAAATCAATTTCAAATTCAAAAGTTCATAGTATTTTCTAAATAATATTTCAATAATATTTCCTTAAAATCCTTAGTTTCATATACTAGTCCCTACTTTGCATCTTGAGCTATCACCTTACATACTTCGAGTTCGATATCCATTTTATGCATATTCCAGTTCATTGTTTAGATTATTTTCATGTAATCTACTTTGTTATTTTCTAAATTGTTTTCTTTATGCCACCTAAACTCCTTGCATCTCTTCTTTTGAGATGGAGTGCAAGACTTAGTGGCAACCCTCCTAAATTCAACTAGATTCCTACAACCTATTCTTATAACATGAATAAGCAATCAACTCAGGTACCTATTATAGATCCTCCACATCTAGATTACACTAATTTAAATGAACATGATTTTGATAATGAGAAATATGAGAATAATAATGATGAGACACATACTGATGCTCATGTTCTATCACATTGGACTACCGACCCACTGCCACCCATTATTGATAATAAAGTTGTATTGAACAAAGATTTGATTTTACAAAGTTCTAGAGAAAGACTTAGGGAACAAAATCAAGATCATTATAACATCTTGAAATATATCATGGAAATAAATACGGCCAAATAAGTTGAGTCTTATCAAACTATAGAGCCAAAATTTGCACATGACACTATAGGGGAAACTATGTTACAACAACCCCTATAGCAGCCCAACCTTATTCTATGCCACTAGCTATAGCTAGTACATCCCTATCTCCTAATGTGGTAGCCCTTGTGCAAAATATTTGATCTCTTAAATCCAAAGTGTAACATCTTGAGAAAGGTACCACTAGCTGTACATAGGTATTGGACTCCTTCACTCTATTGCATACACCTTTGGCATGACATATAGCTGCTACACCCTTGACACCTAGATTTATACAACCTAAGATCACTCTTTATGATGGCAAGGGTGATCTAGAGACACATTTGAGAGCCTTTCATGTATCATGTTTGGATTATGTACCAAATGACTGGCTATTAACTAAATTATTTTTGAGGAGTCTCAAGGATTATGCATTACAATGGTTTTACAATCTACCAAATCGGTCAGTTATGCATTCAATCCTCTTGCCAACATGTTCCTAGCACATTTCAGTATCAATATCAGTGATAAGGTTTCATATGCCAAAATTGCACAACAAAAATAGAAATCAAATGAGTCTCTCTCCTAGTATGTTCTTAGATACAAGACCATATTGGCTAAGATGACTAGTCATATGGTAGATTAGGAGTTACAAGACCTCTTAAAATAGAGTCTTCTACTAGTTTTGCATGAAATAATCATGTTTAATTTTTTTTCTTATTTCACTGAATTATGTCACATTTTAAAAGAAAGAGAAATCAAACAAATTTCAATGTGCAAACTTAAGTACACAAGTTCACCAGATACAACTAATAAGAGTAATAATAAAACCCCATATAAGGTAAAATTTAATGACAATAAAGGATCGACTCAATAGATAGTTAATGCAAATTTAGAGCCCTCATAGAGAGTCACTTTATTAGCACCTCCTTGGTAACCTTTTACAAATCTACCAGTTCCTCCAGCTAGAGTTCTATAGCAGTTATTAGAATGTAACAACATATATCTTCCTCCTATCATAGAATTTGATCTAACAAATCCTCTTCCACTGGGATATGACTAAAATGCATTTTGTGACTATCACAGGGTACCAAGCCATACTTCAAATAGAAGCATTAGTATTAGGCATAAGATATAGGATTTAATTGATGGCAATCAAATTGATCTAGGCACTTTAGCTAAGCCTCCTCTAACCAAACCAGTGTAGCATAAGTCACTCAAAATCTTTTCAGATCCATTTTCACAACATGGCAAGTCAAAGACACATGACACATTAGGTGTACATCATGCATATCAGGCAGATCCTCCACCAGTTACATAAAAGGCACTAATAGTCGATTCATAGCCATTGAGCCACATGATTGATACTTTTCATTCTAGCATTCTAGTTTTGCCTTCCATCTCCTTTTCCAAGCAGGAGATTATTGACGATGACATAGATTATCATGTGCTATTCATTAGAGGTTTTATTCATGGTCATCTCATTCAAAATGTTCTAATTTATAGTGAATATAGTGTTAACATGTGTACTATGACACTACTACAACACTTGGGTTATACAAAGTAGGATATTACTCCAACAAATATAGTTATCAGTTGTTTTAGTCGATATAGTCAAACTACATTGGGTGAGATCCTCATTCCTCTATAGGTTGGTCCTACACACATGACCACCTTATTTACTATAGTTCTTAGTGAAAGAGTTTTTGTCATGTTATTTTGTAGACCTTGGATATAAAAACTCTAAGTAGTTCCATCTACAGTACATCAAAGCATGAAATTCATTCATGCTAATCAGGTTATCATAGTTACTGGAGTTATATACAAGTTACCACTTCTAGTTTTAGAGCTAGTTTTAGTTCTAGAGCTAGTTTCAGTTTTAGAGCTAGTTTCAATTCCATTGCTAGTTCTAGCTCTACCACCCATTTTTTCTCATATTCAACACCAGACATAGATATGATATCCATCACTAGTATAGAGGGTTCATACACCTCCACAACTTCAATATTCTAGATAACTTCTAGCTACAATATTCATACCCAGAGTAGTTTCATTAAGATCTCATGCATCTATACATAGAACACATGTTTAGCAAGTTTTTCCTACTTTTAGATGGTTCCCTAAGAGCCCTATAACTACATCCACTTCTCAAAATTATAGAGGGTCCCCACAATTAGTTTCTACTTCAAAGCTTTTAGAGCATTTACAACATATACAACTTTTAGAGCCACAATCTTAGCATTTCCATCATGCTTCATGATCACACATGATTCCACTCTTCGATACAGGACACCATGATAGGGAGTCTCATCTAAGACTCATTGACTAGTATAATTTCCTTCAAGTATTGATTGTACATAGTTTCCTCTATTTGATTATACATAGCTCAAATATTTCAAAATATAAAAACAATATAATATTTCAAAAATACAAAAACATGTCAATTATATGTATCATCTATGTTTTATATTGCTAACCATTATGCTAGACTTACATTATGCTATTCTATGCTATTATTTGTTGATTTATCTATATTACTAGGCTTCACTTGATCTTCTTTGAGTGTGTGTAGTGCATCCAGATCCTTGATTGCTTCACTCTACCCATCAAGGGGGCATCTTACTTCTATATTCCAGCTATATATCGATACATCTACCTACTGGGGGCATACTCTACATGACTACACCATCCTGGTTATGTCATTCTGACACTATACACTCTAGACATCTTGTTGTAGTACATTTCTTACTTGCTTACATATATATCACATTGACATCCATTAGCATATATCACACTTTTGTATTTCATAGCATATACATTAGCCTTGTATTACATATCTTGTATAATATTGCTTCTTGCTTTCCATAGTTAGATGCATGTTTCTATTTATAATACTTTGCATGCTTCCACTCTTCACTTTGATTAGCTAGATGTGTTTGTATTTTCTAGTTATTGTTTGCTTCTTGCTTGTATTTTAGGACATTTGTCAATGTCCTTTATTATTATTTATATGTGTGTGCCTTTGGACACTTGCCAGTGTCCTTTATGTGTGCCTCTCATGTACTTATGGCCCTTTTGCCAATCTTTGCTTGTTCCCATTGTATGTGTATGCAGCATTTAAACACGACTTGTATGCCTTGTGTGCTTATTTGGACCCTTGGCCACCCTCACATGTTTCTTGATTCTTTCTTTGTATGCTTGTTGCTTGATTGCTTATCTTTGTGTGTAATGCCATGATTCCAATCATGCATTTACCTTGCTTCTTGGATGCCATGATAGACATCATGTTCTATCCCTCCATGCATCTAAAAACTAACAACTAACATTTCAAATTCTAATTTACTCTTATGCGCATGCTATTACATTGTTATATCTATCTACGCATACCCTTGTGGATCTAACAATATCTCTCTACAACTTTTGCTATATCTTGAGATGATGTATATGAATGATTTATCAAATGTTTTTATAGATTAACATACTTATAGGGATTGTTCTTTTAAGGGTAGTCATTATAGGTTATTCATTCCTAACCTCAAAAGAGAGGGAAACAAATAGGGGTTTTATCACAGAGATCAGAGTTCCTAACGATCAAAAAAGTAGTTACATAATAGTATAGTCTAGAAACTAGAACTTAGCACAGGTAAACCAGACCAGGTAGATAATAGAGAATCTAGATCAGTCATTAGTTTCATCTCTAGATAATAATACCAAAAAAGGGACTATAGTGCTAGACTCCAAAGTGTCTAGTTTTTTATGCTATTGTCTAAACATTAGAATATTTAGTTTTTCTAGAATCACGTAGAGAGGTGAGTTCAGTCACAGTTTTGATAGTATAGTTTAGTCCAAAAATCAATAGTTTTTAGCACTTATTTTGCTTATAAAATCCAAATATAGAGGGCATCCTACATGACATGAGGGTTTCCATTTTCATTTCAGACATGGTAGTTAATACAACTTTTAGTTCAAAATATATGTTTTAGACACCAGTTATTGGGGGAAATGTGTGTGACACATGGGCCTTCTCTAGTTATGAGTTTATTGTATTTTCTTACACATTCCCAACAGTTGCGTGCCTTACTCCATTTGTAGGTGGTTGGTATCACATTCAAGTAAAATTTCATACAAGTTTGCTTCCTACATACCCAAGTTCCTAAATGGATTCCTAATCCTTGATTCTATTTTTAGAAGGGGCTTTTATACAAGTCCAATTTCCATATTTCAAAGTGGCCAATAGTGGCCTAGTTTCTAGTTTACATTCGGCTATCCATGTCAACATTATTAGATCTCAACACATTTAGGGGATCCATGAGCCATCCCATATTACACTCATCTATACTAGTATTTTTTCATTTAGCTTCACATCACATGGTAATGATGGATCCAAAAGACTATCTAGCCTTTGTATTCTTGAGCCACCTATTCAAAAGGATTAGACACATGGTCTAGACATTGATTAGCACATGCATGATTCATTAACTTCACATAGTTGGTGATGATGGAACAAAAGGGTGCACCTTTACATTCTTGAGCTAAATTCTAAGGGATTGAGCACTCAACTCATTCATTGATATAAATCTTGATTCAACATACTTTTAACATCACATAACTTCTTGGGCTTAGCCTCATAGGTAAGTTTAGGTATGCTTCTCTTTTTTCCTTTATCCTGGTATTTCACTTTACTGTATACTTAGAATAAAGGGGGGACAATATAGTCATACTAAAATTCAATTTATACAACTTGAGCATGACTTATGATACCAAAAATGTAGGCCTCTCTTACTCACTTACATAACCCACTTAGGCATGTTTTCACTATTTCCCAGTCATCTAAAGCCTTATAGATTCACCCCTACTGTCTTGAACTCCTCTCCCAAGTACACATCTATCACCTAGGGTCCCTTTTCCCCTAGATAATAGTGCCACAAGTTGGAATATAGTGTTGAGACCCAGGGTGTCCACTTTCTAGCACTATTGTCCAAGTCTGTAATAGCCTCAAATGATCAGATTCTCCCAAATCCTTATATTTTCCTTTATCAGCCTATTATGAGTTCATCTAACCTAGGATCACTAGTTTCCATATAAAATCCCACTCAAAGGTCATTTATAAGGGTTATCAATCATTCAAAAGGCACAAGCTAGAAATACACTAAAGCACACTCAAGAAAATCTTCCTATTCTTTGGATATAGCCAATCACCATTATTTCTAGCCTATCTAAGCTCTTGCACCAGTCACGAGTCATCTCAAGCTTGACAAAATTCACATACACTTGTATTGCATATAAAGGATTGCATAATACACATTTAAATTGGGAGAACTACATTGACCTTGATCCCTCTTTAGAGTATTGGTATATAGGTAGCATGCCCACACATGGGGTGTGATTGCATGTTCAATGCATATTACACACTAACCCCTTTTTCCAATTGGATTTGAGATCACCTATCAAGAATGAAGAGGAAATAGGATCCTTGAAGACAAAATCAATTACACATAGAGCTTCACAAACAAACAGGACTCAATATTTTAGGCACAGGGTCTCCTAGAGTAGATGAATAGAATCCATAAATCTCAGAAAGCTCAGACACTAAGGACTACAACACCAAAACTTGGACTACAATGCTATACCTCTAAGTGTCCTATTTTTTGTGCTTATATCTAGGGAGAAAATAGACTTTTGGATCCTATTTTTGATAGTCTACCTAGCTAGATTAGCAATTTATAACCTCTATCTCCTTCATTTCAGCCCAAAATCAGCTAAGTTTTACTCTCTATCCCCTTGTTTGCTATTTTTAGAAGTCAATTAAGCACTTCTAGTTTCAATAAATTAGTAAGTTAATTAAGGCACATTTATTTATTGATTTTCCCCTTAATCTAGACCCCTTTACTATTTAGGAAATTAACCACTATAGTTTCCCAAATTCAGTAAAATAATTTTTAAACCAACTGTAATACATGGACTTGGAGGACATTGAACTTCCCAAGGAGGTAATCAAACTTCCCCATCAAAGGGTGATTGAAATAGGTTTTCACCAATGGAATTATATTTTTATTTAATTTTTCCTTGATCTAAAGGTGCCTCAAATAGGTTTTCACTAGAGGATCTTAATGTTTGTGACCCAAGAATTTTGCCTATTTTCCAAAGTAGACAACAGGGTCTAATGTGAAGTCAAAACATTATTTATGATCACCAACTAGAAAACAATATCTAAGACCCATGAATTTATAAATGGAATCTTTTTTATGAAATTCATCCATCGGTATACTAAAATTTTGTTGGTCCCATATGATTAGATTGGGATGATGGAGGGAAAGGGGAATATGAGTTATGATAGTGAGGATGGAATTGGTATCAAATAATTTGGTATTGACAAGCTCATTGTATATGATAATTAGATGATGTGTCACTACCAAGAGTTTTGGTATTAGACATGAAAGTATTATCAATCTCAAAATCTTAGAGGTCACCTCAAGGTGGTGTGAATCTAAGACCTCAATTCCATTTATGTTTTGTCATAGGGACATGCTCAAGGATGCCTTACTATTTTTCCTCTAGGCCTTTGCATTTATAATCTTGATTGTCCATGATTTTATTAGGGATGGGGTAGTTAGTGATCTAAAAAAACATAGCAAAACCATCACCATATAACAAGCTCCCTCAGAATTAGTAGCTCAGTCTTGGTTTGGTGACGTATCTTTAACAAACACTAGTGGTTCCTATTGAAGAGAAGGGGTATTCATTTGATACATCATGTTGGGCTTGCTAGGAGTTTTGGTAGGTTTGGGTATTCCATAAGATTTGGGAGATTTGGGTAGTTTGTCAATGCGTAAAGCATATTAGATGCTATATGTGGCAATGCCCACATATTCAATGGTAAAGTGAGATGAAATCACTAGAGGAGGTGGATTAGAATAAGTGGGCATGAGGTCACTTGGGTTAATGTAATTAGATTTAGAAGATTCAAGAAATACTTGTCTATGATTTTTACCTATAAAATTAGTGCTAGGATAATAATTATATTTCCCATATTCAACTTCTAGTTTTTTAAAATATTGGTATGACTGTAAATTACCAGGAATAGTGACCTCTAATCTAGAATGAGGGAATTTGATACATTGGTATAGCATGAAAGAGACCACCCATAGTTCATGGATCCAAGGATGATAAAGAATAAAATTATAGGGGAAATCTATATCAATTACATGGCAAAGGGTGTTGTGGGTAACAGGCCAAAAAATGAATAGATGACAAATTGTATGCATTCACTCGTGATCAACATTATCATAGGCTTTGATAGTGACAGTGTCTAGATATATATCTGTACTATATATCCCAAGTGTTGGATCAATTTCAATTAATCTATATTCAACCCTAAACCATTATCTATGAGAACCCACTTGATTTTATGGTGGGAAATGATGACTTCAATATACAAAGGATTATTGTGTAAGGGACCAAGGGATAACATATCACTTTGATCGAATGTAGGTTATTACCTTGGAGACAAATGTCCATAAATGATTGAAATTAGGCAGGATCAATGTCATTTAGTAACTTATACTATTAGAGAAGGTTATTCAATATTATTCTATGAACTTTAGACATACGTAATAGATCCATGATGTAAATTTGTGTAGGTGTTTTGTTTAAGTGTTCATTGATATTGTATTAATTTTTAATGGGTGGAAGAGATGGTTTAGTTTTTTAAGGTGAAAATTATTGGATGGGATTGGTAGTGGAATATGGTGAAGGGACTTGGAGAGTAACTCAAGGATGTCTAGTCATGAAAACACAATTTCAATTTTGGATAGACTTACCTGAATTAGAGGAATTAGGTGAAGGACTAGGAATAATAATCTGTGAAGGTCAGAGCACAACTAAGTTAATTTGACTTGGTGGGGAATTATTTAAGGATGAAGGTGGAAGTCTTAAAATAGAAGGGCTAAAACTTTGATTAGTGTTAGACGGTAGACAAGGAGTGACATTAATAATAATGATGTAGTTATTGGTAGCATGTCCCACAACATTACCATAATCATATGGGAATTTCAATACCAATTTAGTTGGATTGGGCATCATGAATATGGCTATGATTAGATTTATTCTGATTCTATTCTTGAGTTTAATTTAAATTATTCCTTTTTTATTTATTATTGTGCTTTGGGAAGGGATATTTGTAGATACCCATATTTTGATTGGTATTGGAAACACTCTTCTCTAACATGATTTCTTCATATTCAAGTAGATCTTGGATGAAATGTTAGAGTTATACACATCTATAAATTGTATGGCCTTTGATGTGATGATAATCATAATATTCATTCTCTTGGTACCATACTAGATTGGGTTGACCTTAAGGAAGGGATTTTGGATTGGCTAAATAATCAAATTATCCATAACCAACTTTTAAAATACTACTTCAATGGGCTCATTGAGGTCACTGAAAACTCTATTCTAAAATTATCCTCTTTATGGGGTGCCCTTTTCAAGGTCAGTGGTGGATTGGGTGGGGTATCTTGAGTAGGCAATGTTGTAACATTTGACCATGTCTTACTTCTGTAACCCCATTACTAATAATGTTCTTATTTTTATTAAAAGACTTAGGTTTTTCATACGCGCTTTCTTGAATTAAAACTGAAGGTTGGACTTGTATTTGGGTTTGAGAGTATATTTTGATTACAACTTTATCAATAAGTTCCTTTTCAACCTATACCCATTTTTCTATTATCTCTTCAAATGTGTTTTCACAACAGAGTCTTAGATTATAGGCTACTTTAGCATTCAATTTTTTTGTAAAAATATTGGCTAACTACTTATCTAACAAAATTGTGTGGGAAACAACTAGCTAGGGCACTCCATCTTTGCAAGAATGCAAAGAAGCTTTCTCCACCACATTATTTAGTATTACATATATCAACCACAATCAACACATGTTATATATTATATGAGAAATGTCTAACAATTTTTTTTTGATAGATCATAAAAATTGGTGATTGACCCATTTAGAAAATGGAGGAACCACACCAAGGATTTGTAGATAAAATTCTTACTCTATATTGCATTCAAATTTTTAGTCGCGCACTGCAGTTTGTTCCTGCATACCTTGGTCGTGGTGGTAGAGTTTTGGGGTAGAGAGCGGGTTTCTTTTCTCTCTAAGAATCAAAGTGTAGTGCAATCTATCAAGTGGCATTGTTTGAGCATGGGTTCTCTTTACCCCTTTTTATTTCCTTCATTTCATTTTTACCTAAGTGTTGAATTCGAGTAGAAGCTGCCAAGTGTCGCTTTCTAAAACAAGGAGCTGACCAATTGGCATCGTTCGAGACACTTTTCATAACTTTCAAGAGAGCTATGGATCATGCCATGTATCCAATAGCAACTCAGCAAAAGTCACCACATGTCGGCATCTACATCTCATATCGGCACCTGCATTTCATCTATTTTTTGGTGAAAGGGTTTCAATAAGCTGAGTAGTAAAATCAAGCAAAAAGTGCCAAGTGTCAGTCACGGAAGGCCCTGGACTACTTTTCAAAGGAAAATAGAGGTCACCACATGTCAACTTTTGAGAGACAATCGGTTTAATGCCTAGGATCAATGCAATGGTTCAATGTTTTGGGTTCAATACCTTGATTAATGTGTAAATGGCACACAATGTTGAATCTTTGAACCAGTGAACCATTTTTGGTTCATCGGGTAGTTCAAGGGAGTATCCCACAATCCAAAGGGTCAAGTACCTATTCAAAGGGTAGAAGGGAATTGTTTCAATTTTGTTTAATTGCCAAAGAGCAGTGGAGGTTGCCAGGTGTCACTTTCTGAGCCCCTTTCTACTCCATTCCCAAGTGCAGTGGAAGATGCCACGTATCTTCCCAAGAACAACAGAAGCTGCCACGCATCAACTTTTGAGAGATCATCTTCAAGCTTCATAACCAAATAAAAATTGGGGTGGGTCTCAAGTGTTATTCCAAAGGACTATGGAAGCTACCAAGTGTCACCATCCATAGGAGTCTAATATGTGCCTTGAATAATTCTACAATATAGCTAAAGGGAAAGAAGAAAGAGCTGTGTGTCTTCAATAAGCAGGTAGGGAGCACCAAGTGTCATTCTCCAGTGCCTTCTAAGTGACAAGGAGAGTTTGAAGAAATTGACTAAGTGTCCTCTTCCATTTCAATAGAATAGAGTGTTCTGTGTATCTATTGTTGCAAAGCAAAATAGAGGGAAACTCAGTGGGAGTTATTTTTGGTAGATGAAGCAGTTTACTGGGTAGATTTTTGGGGCCTGCAAACATTAAAAGGGCCATCTATTTGTCCCTTATAAGTGGAGGGAGAATAGATAGTTACATGGTTAAGCAGGTGATGGGATGAGGAAATTTAGGCATGGAAGGAGGTAATAGACATAAATTGCCATGCCATAGTCAGGGCAGCTTCCCCGCTCTAGCATGGCCCTTTTGGATAAGACCAGGATACACCCAAGGCATTGAAAGTGCCGTTTGTTTGTCTGCTGTGAGTTAAGGGTAGAGTAGAATGGTGTGGGAAAAGGGATGATGGAAGGAGACACCCGAGGCTATAAAAGAGGAAGATCAGTTTGCCATTTAAAAAGGGAGACTTTTCTTTAGTTTTAGACTTGCTAGAGTTTTTCACTAAGTAGTATCATTTGCTTTTGTCTCATTTTCTTGAGTTGTAAAGTTGATGTAACTGTGCATGTTTCTGTGCCTTTTATGTGGCTAAATGAATTAAGAAGATTGAACTCTATGCCTTGGTTGATATTATCTGTGTCATTGGTTAAAGTAGTCTAAACTATGGATTTTTAAGAGTTGTGATTAGGAATGTCATTTGCTTTTGTCTCATTTTCTTGAGTCGAAAGTTTTACATAATTATACGTGTTTTTGTGCCTCTTATGTGATTAGAAGACTCTTATAAGAAGATTGAACCCTATGTCTTTGTTGACATTTCTGTATCCCAGCAAAAGAAGTCTCTATTGTGAGCCTCTATTTCTATTGTCTTAATATTTTACATTAATCATGCACTTATTTGCTCTTAAATGTAATTAAATTCTACATATAGTCTCACTATGCTCAGGTTAGGATTAGGATTACACTTAGGCGCATCACCATAGTTAGGTTTCAATTCCTACATTTGCATTTCTATTTAATTTCCTATCCCTTTCCCCCAACACTTGATACAAAAAGAAGAGACCAGCTTCTCTAAAATTTGGAGGGTGTTTTAAGTTGCAATATCCCACAGCTTGAAAGTTCCCATTGTTGTCGATTAGAATCAAGTGCAATTTTAAGTATCAATAGTTTTTGGCATGCCCAGTGGGACCAGTCTTGAAGTTTATTTCAAGACCGTATGAACCAGAGAGCTACAAGGAGTTGGAGCTGTGGACCAGTCACTAGATCACAATCTGCTACAAATCCAGGTATTCTTTTGCCACCTTTGGTAACAAGTCCAAGGAGAAGAGCTAACCAGTTTGAACCAATACTAAATATGGGAGCCCCTATTCCCCTAAGAAATTATGCAAGATGGAACACTGGTAGTCCCTTAATCCTCCCAACACCACCAGCCATTTGGGATCCTATCCTAGTAAATGCTCTAAAAGCTCTGCCCAAATTTAGTGGGCAAGACTAAAAAATGCCTGTGGAACATCTTCAAGATGTATCGGTTGTTTGTGCCATACATGTTATCACATAGCAAAATGTGGCCATAAGGTTATTAGCAGCTTCATTCAAAGGGAAGGCTTTAGAATGGTATCGGTCTTTGACCCCAAATACCATCTCTACATGGGACCAGCTTAGAGATCTATTCTTTGAAAGATTTGTAGAGAAGGGTGATAAGTCTTCTTTGTTACAATAGTTAATCACCATTCAAAGGGGACCTCAGGGGGACATGATTGACTTCAACACTAGATTCCATAAAACTTGGGACAGAATCCCTACTGTAGCTAAGCCACTGCTTGGTATGGCCATAGTGTTTTATCTCAAGGTTTTGAATTCAAATATATCTATTATGATTTAGTCACTAGGAGGACATACTTTGCCAGGGGCCTATGAATATGTGGTTAGAGCTGAGAATCATTTAATAGATGCTAGAAAGTTACCTCCAAGGCCTCCCATGCCTATGTTCCTAGAAATTTGTTTGCCCTTACCTCAAGAAGTTCATAAAGCTGTAAGCCCACCAGTGTCTATGTACACTTACCCTCAATCATCTGTGAAAGAATATGCCTCTGCTCAGTCATCAAAGATGGATGATATCAAGAATATCCTAAGGACATTTTCCAATGAGCTGATTAATATAAAGAGACAACAAAATACTTTCCCCAAGCCTCCTTATCAAGGCTATCAAAGAAATATATTTTCATCCCAACCAAACCAATATCAAGGTCTTCCAAAACAAACTAACCATCAACCAACCAATCAATTAGTTGCAGTTCCCACACCCTCATAGACCATTCTTCCCAACTCAAATAGGGAGATGGTTCCAGGTCAAAGTAACTATGTGGATGATACTAATGCTTGGTGTTTCCCTTACAACGATGCTCATACACCTAGAGATTGCCCTAGGGGTAATCTACAACAAAGGGTGGCTGAGTAGAGAAGAATGGATGGCCAATTTGCCAATACTAGTAACAATCAAGCCTACCAGTCTCTCGATATGTAGAATTTAGTTCTAGTGGCTCAGATGCAAGGAGTGTCCTTATAATAAGAAGAATAAATAGGTTTGAAACATGCTTTGTTCTCATGGGCTAAGGTTGAAGAAGCAATTTTCTTGAACTAAGCATCTACCTCCCAAAGGCCAGTGGTGCAATCTGATTATTACACTAGATCAAAGAGGAGAATGGTGGAATAGCCTGAGAGTGTAAGTGATCAAGTCAATAATCCTCCATCTCAAGGGCAAAGGAATGCTACTGTTAGATAAGGAGTACCTCAGCCAGTGTAAGATCAGGGGATTCCTACCTAGATTCAAGAAAAAATGAGGTATCCTTATGTCTAAAAGACTTAGTCTTTGGGACGAATCAATGTGGTGGATCAATTGAAGAAGACTCCAGCACAAGTGTCAATATAGGATATTTTGGCTATTCCTGAATAGAAGACTCTACTGCAAGAAGCTCTATAAGGGCAAGTAGTGCCCAAAGGTGCTGTTACCAAAGAAGGACATACTGGAAAAGAAAGGCTCAAAGATGCAGTTCCTCATTAGACAACAACCTTTATGAATGATGTAGCACAAGTAAGTAAATCCAAGCTAGAGTCTTTCTATTTGACTCTAATAGTTAGAAAGAAACTCTTGCATAATGCATTGATAGATTCAGGAGCTAGTACAACTGTGATGCCCAAGCAAATAGCTAATGCTTTGAAAATAAAATATGAACCCCTTGCAAAAGGAGTTATGCAGCTAGATGGCAAAATAGTGCAAACCATAGGGAGAATTAAATAACTCCCCTTGCAGTTATACACATATCCCAACATAATTTTCAACCAAGATATAGTTGTCATAGATATACCTCCTATTTTTGGTTTATGTTTATCCAAAGACTTTACATCAAAAATAGGAGGGTATATGTCTCTTGACTGGTCTCACCTCATCCTGAGAACCAGATATCGTTCGAAGATGAAAATTCTATCTGAACCACTATCTAAAGACCATATCACCAATGAACCGACAACAAGATTAGAAGCAGATCATGCCATGTTAAATAAAGAAGAAAGGATTTTTGTTAAAGAGCTAGGTGACTGCACTGAGCATGACCAAGAAGAAGAAAACAACAAGTTGTTGGCTATGATGCATAACAACCCATATGGGAACTATGACTCTACCAGTTTGGGTACGTATGTCATTTTTGATGAGGACCAGGGAATTCCAAATGTTATAAGGGAAGAGGCACCCACTACTCAAGATTCAGAGATTTGGACCTTAAATTTTGATGGGGCTAGAAGTAAACATGGTGCTAGAGCAGGAATTTGTCTTACTGCTCCAAATGGTGATAAAATTTTAAGGGCTATCCGATTCTAATTTGCTTGCACTAATAATGATGCTGAGTATGAATCTTTAATACATGGGCTCCTATTAGCCAAGAAAAAGGGAATAAAGAACCTAAAAGTAAAAGGAGATTTAAAATTAGTAGTAAAGTAAATTAAGGAAAAGGTAGCAGCCAAAAATGTGAGAATGAGATCCTACAGGCATAGGATTTGGCATTTGATAGAAGATTTTAAAGCTTTCAATATTGAGATAATCCCTAGAAGTCAAAACTCTAAGGCTAATAGGATGGCCTAGATTGGCTCATAGTTTAACCCATCAACTGGCCTATTGGTTAATAATGAGTCAGTAAAAGTTATAGTGAGGCTGACCATCCCAGACAATGATGAGAATTGGCAAGTATTTGAAAATGATGCTTAGGTAGTCTCTTTCTTACAACAATTAGATGAGTTTGTTGATTAGTTGTAAACCAAAATTGAAGAGGCATATGGTGATCATATTATACAATTGAGGACTAATAAGCTCCCCAAGGGATTGATCACCTTAGAAAACTTGTTTGACCCAGAGGATGTAAGCCTGGGAAAGAAGAGGTTCCAGGTAGACAAAGCAGACTATTCTGAAGTAGAGGTGAGTGATGAGAAAAGGCTAAAAGTTGAGAATTTTTCAACTCAAAGAGAGAAGGAAAGACTAATTGAATTGTGCCAGAGATATGATAGAGTCATAGCTTGGAGCTATGAAGACCTTCATGGATACAATAGAGACATTATCCAACACACAATATAACTCACCGAAGGGTCTAAACCCATCAGGTAGAAATAGAGGCCAATAAATCCAAGGATTGAGGCTCTAATGGTAGATGAGTTACATAAACTTTTAGATTCCAAAATAATATTTCCAATCAAGCACTCAACCTGGGTATCAAATCTAGTACCAGTTAGGAAAAAGAATGGGGATGTAAGACTGTGTGTAGAATTTAGAGATCTAAATAGAGCATCTCTAAAAGACCACTATCCCTTGCCCTCCATGGAACAAATCCTACAAAATGTGGCTAGATTAGAGAGATTTTCTTTGCTAGATGGTTTCTTTGGATACAATCAGATTTGGCTAGCTGATGAAGATCAGTACAAAACTACTTTTACTACCAAATGGGGGACATTTGTGTATGCTAAGATGCCTTTTGGTCTATCAAATGCAGGAGCCACCTTTCAAAGAGCTATGGATATAGCCTTTGGGGAACTTATAAATAAGATTATCCTAGTCTATTTGGATGACCTCACTATTTTTTCAAAGAATGTTGATGATCATTTTGATCATTTAGAATCTGTCTTCAAGAAATGCCAGGATTTTGGGATATCATTGAATCCCAAGAAATGCATCTTTGCTGTACCTCAGGGTAAATTGTTGGGACACATAGTTTCTAAAGAAGGAGTTTCTATAAATCCTGAGAGAATCATAGCTATAATGAACCTACTACTTCTAGTAAATAAAAAGGTAGTTCAGTCCTTTTTAGGGAAGATCAATTTTGTCAATAAATTCATATCTGATTTTGCAAGCTTGGTAAGACTAATGACACTCTTGCTAAAGAAAGACCTTTTCTTCAAATGGACTACAGAGGGAAGGCAAGACTTTGAGGAGGTCAAGAAGGCTATCTCAGTAGCCCCAGTGCTTAAAAATCTAGATTTTTTCAAGCCCTTTGTAATGTATGTTTATGGAGGAGAGTCGAGTATTGCTGCTGTCTTGACTCAAAAGAACGACAGGCTGGAGGGGGAACACCCAATAGCCTTTTTCTCAAGAACTCTCTGGGATTATGAGACCAGGTATAATTTTGTGGAAAGACAAGCCTATGCCATGGTAAAAACCCTTAAGAAATTTAGGCATCTGATATTAGGAAACAAAATTCTGATACTTGTAGCTCACACTAGTGTCAGGGAATACATCATGGAGGGAGATATTACTAAGAAAAGAGCCAATTGGATCACTAAGATCCTTGAATATGATGTAGAGGTCAGACCCACCAAGCTAGTTAGAGGTAGGGGTCTATGCCAGTATATAACCCAAGAGCTTGAAAAGATGTTACCTGAGGAAGCAGATGTAGAAGAAGAGATGGAGATGGTGCTAAAATTACAAGAAGTTGATCAAGAATCTTAGGTCACAAGCAAGATTCATTTTATGAAAAATGGGATTTATCTGAGAAAACTCCCTTGAAATAAGAGGAGATATTATAGGATACAAGAAGTTCATTTTGTTTTAATTGAACAAGTCCTTTTTAGAAGAAATTTTGATGGAAAATTATTAAGATGCGTAGAACAGGCTGAAGCTAAGAGAATACTACACGAAATGCATCATGGAATATCAGGGGGAATTTTTTTGCAAAGACCACATCCATAAAGATAAGTGAGGTAGGATATTTCTAGCCTACTTTATTTGTAGATTGTTATCAGCTGGTTAGAAAATGTCAATCCTGCCAGTATTATATGGGGATGAGGAGGAATGCAACCATGCCCCTTAGTCCTATACTTATGGATGAACCTTTTGCTCAATGGGTCTTGACTTCATTAGAATGATAAACCTAGTGTCTAGTATAGGTCACAAATGGATATTAACTGCCATAGACTATTTCACTAGATGGACCAAGGCAATCCCACTTAAGGAAGCAACAGAGAATGTGATCCTAGATTTTCTAGGGAGTATCACTACTCGCTTTGGGGCTCCTTGCACCATCATTTCAGATAATGCTAAAGCATTCTTAGGGTCTAAAGTATTTGAATTCACCTTGAAACATGGAATATATCTAAAAACTTCATCTAACTATTACCCTCAAGGTAATGGTCTGGCAGAATCAACCAACAAGAACCTAATAAGACTCATCAAAAGAGTAGGGGTTGATCGTCACAAAGAGTGGCATAAAGTGCTTAATCTAGCACTATGGGCTGATAGAATCATGCCTAAGTAGGTGATCAAAATGTCTCCATATGAATTGGTATATGAAAATTCTGTTGTGATTCCCCTAAGCTTAGAAATCCTTGCTCTCTAGTTGATCAAACAAATTGAAATTGAAGAAAATGGCCCCATGCAGGTTAGACTCATAGAACTTTTGGAAGTTTAAGAAAAGAGGGATATAGCCCATGATTCATTGATTAAGCATCAGGGAATGGTTAAGGACTATTTTGATAAAAGAACTTTGAATCTTAATTTTGAAGTAGGCTCAATTGTTTTGAAATGGGATGCAAGGGCCACCAAGCCAGGTCAACATACCAAATTCAAAGTGTTATGGACCGGCCCATATAAAATTCGTGCGTGCAAGCAGAAGAATTCATTTGAGCTAGAGTTGATGGAAGGAGAACCTGAAGAGATTCCTATAAATGGAATCTATTTGAAGCATTTCAATTGACTTGGGTATCTAATGTATTATAGTTAAATAATTTCCCTTTCTCACATTTTTTTTATTTTCCTGCTTTTATTTTAAATAAGTGTTTTAAACACATGTCGACGGCTCTTTTGAAGCTGTAATTTTCACAATTTTAATCTAATAAAAGGTGGAGTTTTCTTTTTGAGTAGGCTCAAAAGTCCTGGGGGTCACCAATAACTATAGAGAAAATTCTTACTCTACGTTGCATTCAAATTTTTAGTCACGCACTATAGTTTTTTCCTGCATACCTTGGTCATGGCAGTAGAGTTTTAAGGCAGAGAGCGGGTTTCTTTTCCATCCAAGAATCAAAGTGCAGTGGAAGCTACCAAGTGGCATTGTTTGAGCATGGGTTCTCTTTCCCCCTTTCTATTTCTTTTGTTTCATTTTTGCCTAAGTGTTGAATTTGAGCGGAGGCCGCCAAGTGTCACTTTCTAAAATAAGGAGTCGGCCAACTAGCGTCGTCCGAGACACTTTTCATAACTTTCAAGAGAGTCATGGATCATGCCACATATCCAATAGCAACTCAATGAAAGTCACCATGTGTCGGCATCCATGTCTCGTAATGGCACCCACGTTTCATCTATTTTTTGGTGAAAGGGTTTGAATAAGCTGAGCATTAGAATCAGGCAAAAAGTGCCAAGTGTCAGTCGTGGAAGGCCCTAGACTACTTTTTAGAGGAAAATAGAGGTCACCACGTGTTAAATTTTGAGAGATAGTCAGTTTAATGCCTAGGTTCAATGTAATGGTTCAACATTTTGGGTTCAATACCTCGGTTAATGTGTAAATGGCATGCAGTGTTGAACCATTGAACCAGTGAACCATTTTTTGTTCATCGGACAGTTCAAGGGAGTGTCCTACAATCCAAAGGGGTCAAGTACCTATTTAAAGGGTATAAGGGCACTGTTTCAATTTTGTTTAAGTGTTGAAGAGTAGAAGAGGTTGCCAAGTGTCACTTTTTGAGCCCCTTTCTACTCTATTCCCAAGTGTAATAGAAGACGCCATGTATCTTCCCAAGAATAGCAGAAGTCACCACGCGCCAACTTTTGAGAGATCATCTTCAAGCTTCATCATTGAATAAATTATGGTCGGTCTTAGGTGTTATTCTAAAGGACTGTGAAAGCTACCAAGTGTCACCATCTGTAGGAGTCTAATATGTGCCCCAAATAATTCTACAACATAGCTAAAGGGAAAGCAGAAAGAGCTGCGTGTCTTCAATAATCAGGCAGGGAGCACCAAGTGTCATTCTCCAATGCCTTTTAAGTGACAAGGAGAGTTTGAGGAAATTGACTAAGTGTCCTCTTCCATTTCAATAGAACAAAGTGTTCTATGTATCTGTTGTTGCAAAGTGAAATAGAGGGAAACTCAGCAAGAGTTATTTTTAGTAGATGGAGCAATTCACTGGGTAGATTTTTGGGGCCTGCAAACATTAAAAGGGCCATCTGTTTGTCCCCTATAAGTGGAGGGAGAATATATAGTTACATAGCTAAGCAAGTGATGGGATGAGGAAATTCAAGTGAGGAAGGAGGTACTAGACATAAATTGCCATGCCGTAGTCAGGGCAATCACCCCGCTCTAGCATGGCCCTTTCTGATAAGACCAAGATACACCCAAGGCATTGAAAGCACCATCTATTTGTCCCCTATGAGTTAAGGGTAGAGTAGAATTTCACGGGAAAAGGGATGATGGAAGGAGACACTAGAGGCTATAAAAGAGGAAGATTAGTTTGCCATTTAAAAAGGGAGACTTTTCTTTAGTTTTAGACTTGCTAGAGTTTTTGACTAAGTAGTATCATTTGCTTTTGTCTCATTTTCTTGAGTTGTAAAGTTGATGTAACTGTGCCTTTTATGCGACTGAATGAATTAAGAAGATTAAACTCTATGCCTTGGTTGATATTATCTATGTCATTGGTGAAAGTAGTCTAAACTATGGATTTTTTAGAGTTGTGATTAGGAATGTCATTTGCTTTTGTCTCATTTTCTTGAGTCAGAAGTTCTACATAATTATACGTGTTTCTGCACCTCTTATGTGATTAGACGACTCTTATAAGAAGACTGAACACAATGCCTTTGTTGACATTTCTGTATCCCAACAAAATAAGTCTCTATTGTGAGCCTCTATTTCTATTGTCTTAATCTTTTACATTGATCATGCACTTGTTTGCTCTTAAATGTAATTAAATTCTACATATATTCTCACTATGCTCAGGTTAGGATTAGGATTACACTCAGGCGCATCACCATAGTTAGGTTTCAATTCCTGCATTTGCATTTCTATTTAATTTCCTATCCCTTTCCCCCCAACACTTGATACAAAAAGAAGAGACCAGCTTCTCTAAAATCTGGAGGTTGTTTCAAGTTACAATATCCCACAGCTTGAAACTTCCCATTGTTGTTGATTAGAATCAAGCACAATTTTAAACATCAACAGGATTATCCACCCAAACTATGTGGAAATAAGCAATGTAAGTAAATACTAAGGAAATCCACCTTTTGACATGCGATAAAAAATTCCTATATATGTTCTCTTGGATTGCCTTTCCCTTTATATTCATCAAACTTAAGCAGCTTAAAGAAAGGTGGGAAAGGTAATTTAAGGAAACTCATGTAAAATGGGTAAGGGAATATGTCATCAAACTTGTACTTATTACTTTTATTGCCTACTTGAAGCCCTAAAAGTGTTTCTTTCATTTCATTCCATTCTTAGAGGTTGGGAACTCTTTGGGATGGAAGGAATGTGGTTTTTTAGGCATCCAACAATTGATTAGATTGGTTAGGATAGGTATAAGTAGGGATGGATCCCCTTTGTATGGATTTATTAGGGATATTAACCCTATAACCAAAATTATAAGTTTGATGGGGGATATGCTATTGTCTTGGATTTATAAGAGGATTGTAAAGGCACTATTGGTTTAAAGGAATATGCTACTATTGATTCTAAGGAATTTATTATTGGTTCAAATAAAGTTATTGTTATTACAATTTAAAAAAGGTTTATTTTTGTGAACTAGGTAATGTGTTTTCAACTTGATATTGTAGATTGTTGGGCACTTGTTACACATTAGGAAGGAATTTTTGGTGATTGAAGATAATATGCTACGTATCATTTGAAACTTATTGTAGAACACTTTTAGGGACTTACTAATCATAAGTAGTTAATGAATCCACATTAGATGTAGGATTGGATAAAGGTTCTTATGGTTTCTCTAACAACTGGTTTTAGGTTACAAATGAGGAATTGTTAAATAAAGTTGTAGCTAGAGAAGTCATCAAATCATCTACAAGATGATGTGTGTAATGTTGAATAATGAAATGTATCATGGAAAAAATGATTTAGATGTGATGGGATGGGTCAACAATTTTACCTTTTCGTTTGCTAGATGATACAATAAATTGTTTTGAACTTTGGCTAAGAGGTTGATTTTGGTTGGTAGTTACTTCTTGAGGCAACTCTACTCAAAAAATATTGCATAACTGATATGTGCAAAATTTATGTGGATATTATCTCTATATTATAAAAACCTTAAAAGAGCTTCATATTAATCTAGAATTAGTTCTCAAACTAGTTTTGACTAGACCCTACAATAGGTGGAATACCCTCAAACATAGTTGGGTGGTCCTCTCCATCTTCACTATTTTTATAATTTATAATATACCTATATGGATCATAAATTTTTTCTTCCTTGAAACTAGGGACATAAGAGACCCCACTACGAGTGTGTCTAGACATGCATGAATTGACACTTGAATTTAAGAAGTGTTTGGAATCAAATCAAAAATTGGTTGAATTTTATATTATGAAGCATTTGACCCTTTGAAATTTTGACCTTGGTTGACCTTGAATCTAACTTGAGAATTGGAATTAGAATGGAACTAAATTTTGTTTAACCTTAGAATTTGATTCACATGAAACTTGATTTGAACTTGAGTAAAAATGGGTAACATAACAGTGCCAAATGGATAAAACTTGGTTCTAAATTGCAAGGCATAATGCCCATGAAATATAATAAAGGTGACTTTAAATGTGGACAACATTAAACATTAGTTTGTAAATATGTGAAGACACATTTGGGACTTTAGGTTTGAAACTTGACGTGTTATTAGATGTGCTTTTGAATATGAACACGTTTTTTGACATAATGATCTAGCATCAACACACAAGTATCCTAAAAGTAATTTAAGAATTGACACAATATTATGACATAATCACTATTCCTTTGATATACTCACCTTTTGAGAGGATTAAAATGTTAATGATTCATTAAGTAATTAAATTCAATTATGGTGGTGTTGTAATCCCACCCTTCTCTCAAAGGTCTATACGTAAAGGCAATCTTTGGGGGTTGATACCTTTACACCCCTACATCAATTACATGGTAAAATAGGGTCCATAAAGAGATTAAATACATGAATTGGACATCATGACTCAATGGGATATTCGTGAAAGGGTCTTATCCCTTCATAACCATTTCATATGTAGGATTTCAGTGAAGTGCTACCTAAAAAGTTCAAGATCTGAGGGACATTTTAGGTACATATCAACTGAGTGTAGCCTCAATTTATATATCCCATCATATAATGGGGTTGGTACATGCATTAGGGAATGAAATCCTAATCATTGTGCCTTAGGAACTCACATGAAGGTGATGAAGTCCACCCTATAAAGCCTAAAAGCAATAAAGTAAATGAGTGTTTGTTTCTAATGATTAGGACCCCATGAATGGGAAAGAGAAGATCATACTCCAAAAAACCTTTGGGGTAAATAAGAAGAAAGAAACTTGTGTATTTTTTGGTCATCTAGGCTCCCTATAGGGGATAAGGGGAGAGCATAGACATAATAATTTACACAAATAAATAAACAAACAATAATATTAAAGTAAATAACAAAAAATGTAAATGTTTTTAGAGCACTAAATGAAATGTAAGTCCTTTTTTTAATTACCAAATAGAAACATGAGTGAATTTTTATTTGTTAATTGTATGAAACAATTCTTTAAGGTCACAAAACCTGCATGAAATATGTTAGAAGTTTAAAAAATGATTTTTGGTGAGCAAATGAAGTTAAAATTCTATTGTTTTTAGCTCTCAAGAAATTCACAGAGGGTGATCTTACCATTTTGTAGGTCAATCTCACTATTTTATAGTGAATTAAAAATAGTCTGGCAACTTCACTGATTAACAAGATGACCTCACCTCTTATAGGATGAGTTCATCATTTTTAATAAAATAATGGCATAAAAAACACAAATACCTTATGTGATCTCATCTATTAGTAGGTCATTATCACTGATGTACAAGTCAATCTTGCCATTATGTAATGAATTAAAAAGATATTCTTCTATGAGCTCACCAATTAGCATGCCATTCTTGCTAATATGTAGGGTAATCTTGCTGATGTGCATATAAATCTCATTGATCTCAAGAAAAAAACAATGAAGTTGGTAATGCAAAGTTTCCATTCAATGGTCTGATCTCTCCATTATATAGGTCAATATCACTATTATATAGGTTTATTCCTCTGATTTGTTCAAATAAATAAAGAACAAAGAAAATAGTAAATGTGAAACAACTGATCCACAAGTCAAACTCCCTATTCATTGGAGTGATCTTGACAATACATAGTTCAATCTCATTGATATGTAGAATATGGAATATGAGAAAATTAGAGGAAAAAGTAATAAAACAAGGTCAAATAGTGATCTAATTTTGTAATTATAAGACTAGAATGTTTTTGGAGAGGTTTGTGGGCTATGTGGTCCCATTGGGCATACCAAATGTAAACCAAAATTACAAGAGAGGTTAGCTTATTTTGTTTGTATTAAAGATAATTTTTTTTTTCACAAAACATAACTTCCCCATCATGGTTCCTCATATTGGCAAGGTTTAACCAAGAAAAACAAATAGAAATCAATTTAAAAACCATTACCTTCCTTATGGACGTCATTAGATAGTTGACACACATACATGATTATACTCAGATATAGAGCTCAAAGTCTTTGTCAATGTCATAATATAAAATCCATCAAAATCTCTCCAAACACTATCTAAAATGGTTTGTGGACTAATTGGAATAAAAGGGGTGAAGATTTTGAGGGATTTATACAAAGTTTCTTTTCACAAAAACCTTATTGAAAGGTCCATGGTGACCCTTATATTTATAGATTTTCCATATGAATTGAGACAATTGGATTAAGATTAGGATGAGTGGCCACAATTCAATTTAATTTTGGAGGCCCAAAGCAATAAATATCTTGGAAATATGTTGCATTAATGAGGCATAGCCTAATTCAATCCTAACATTTGTTTTCATTAATACTTAGTGTTTGCCAACTTTTTGGATGATGTCATGATTCATATATTTGTTGAGATTTTAAATATAAAACAATTAGATATTAGCCAATTTATATGGATTTTCCATTTATCCATTTTATTTATTTGTTAGGCTAATTAATCTTAGTCAAAATTTTGGGTGCTATATGTAATATCAAAGTTTGAATATTCATTCTAGTTAATTGCCCTAGGATATTGCTTGAAAAGTGATAACTTGAATTGCATTGATTTAAATGAGGATAATAGGTGGTTATAGTGTATTTCACTAATCAAGGATGCACCAATACATTTATGAAATTACACATGACATGTGTAGATAAATAAATCATTTCAATGGTATTTGGTGTAGTTTGTGCATTATTGTGAGAAATCGTTCTGACTTGTAATTTAAACATAAAAGTAGTAAACATTGAATGTATACAATTATAACTACCTTATTGTATTTTGTGTATAACTATGTAACATATTAATCCAACCTAGGGTTGATGACATACATAGATTTAGTGATAGATAACATTCCTTAAGTATCTAATCTTTATTATACACATTTGTATTCACACCTTCAACCTAGGAAAATTACAAGAGGTTTCTCCCATTTTTGGTAACATGAATCTACATTCCAATCCTTAGTATAACATTACACATCTTTTTACTTTCCCCCATCCATACACATTGAATATAAATTTAGTTTATTACAAATATTAGACTTTCACTTTACTTTACTATGTGTCGGTTTCATTTTTGCAAGTAACATATTTCAAAATCTTCACAACCTCAAAACTTATATTTAAGTGTAGGGTTGTCCCATATGAACAAGGTCTTAGGACCCATGGTGTAAATCAGCCAAGATCCCCTAATATGAAATATATTCAAAAATATAATAATTATATTTGAGGAATGGCAATAGTTTAGGATAAAATACCAATTCAAGGTGGACACCTCCACTATCCTTATACTAAATACAAGACTCTCCACTTACTCAAAAAACTTTACAATGATATCAATCTCCTTTATATAGACCTATATTACTAATAATGTATATTTACACCCTTAATCTAATGTAGGTTGGGTCATTACTTAATATAACTAATTCCATAATTTACCTATTTGATCTAATATATTAGATAAGCATAATTAACTAAGAGGTTGTGCTCCATTTTTTGACATCTCTATCAATCCATTCACCTTATAATATCATATCCATATGTACATATCATGCCATCCCTCCTTGACATGTTTTATCCTTGAAACATATGAAGAAACCAAATAACATGTGTTATTCAAATCATGACACACTTGTCACTATGCTTGATCATCAAACCACCTATATGTGATCTTGGTGGGTAATATGTCTCTAAATTTTTTTCTTGATTCTGTTACACTACTTTGATTCCATCTATGACCATAGTTTTTCCTCCTTGGCCTCCTTACTTAGCCATAGTGATTACTCTTATAATTATATATTCCATATTTATTTTTACTTTGAATCCATGTATGTTCATAGTGATGGTTCCTATAATTCCATATATAAACATAGTGATTATTGCTATATAACTCCCTAACATGCTCCAATGATTATTACCTCTCATGATGATGTGGGTGTATATATGCCTCAACCTTAGTATCATTTTCTAATACTTTGAGCTTATCAACCTTTATTTATGATTTCTCTTCATCTTCCACCTTTTTTTTTACTATTCTTATGAATCTTCCTTGTGCTCTTCTTCACCATATCAAATTCATCCTCATACTCAAGCTTGACCTTTCTTTATTCCTCTCTAAGTGTGATATCTAACAAGATGATCTTATTTCTCTTGTACCAAAGCTTAATGAATTTCTAATGCACATTAATATTTTTTTTTCCCAAAGTCTCTATCAAAGGATACCCTAGAATAATATCTAAACCATCCATATCCAAAAAATACAATATGAATGAAAAACATATTTGTTGACAATTTTGAATCTTCTTGACATCTACTTGAGCTTCCTTGAAATTCATTACTTGAACCTATAGATTTTAAGCCACATCCATGTTGATGAAGTTATAATTACTAATAGGTTTATGGACACAATGACCTTATTAATTTGAAATAGACCATGTAATTGAAATATTTAAGCTTCTTTATTTGAAGATAATTTTTTTGAACCCTTATCCTCCACCTCTTCATCACCATTATCATCATTTATTTCTTTTTCTTCTTCTACATCATCCTTATTTTATTCCTCTCTTCTCTCATCCTCATTATATGCATCTATACCCATAGTACTATCATCAACATAATTTTATTCTTATATGTCTTATCTATTAATGAAAACATATTCCATTTCTTCCTAAGAAAATAAATATATTCTTGTACCCAAGTAATGCCACCAACTCTTTGATTATCTAATTAAGGGAGATGAAACATATGCGTTCCATGTTTTTTAATGTCTTATTAAATATGAGAAACAATTATCTAGCATCAATATCATCATTACCATATTACTTTGGTGACTTGATGATTTCCATCACATATAGGACCTAGGGTTACAATAAATCTAATATTTACTGAATCTCAATTCATACATTATATTTAAGAACAAAAACATGTAGATAATAAATCTAAATATATTTTTGAATTTTAAAAAAATCACATTTGATTTTCTTACCCAAAATAAAAGATATGAATATTTCTATACCATTGTGCCTTACAAAACTGACAAATCTATAATTTTGAAGGTCCACTTTGGAAGGACAAAACTTCCATAATAGTGATCAAAATATTTAATGTGAATACTTTATAGAAATCCCTTGAAAATATATTTATAATGGTATAAGATGCATCTAAATTAGAAAATAAATAAGGAATAATGAAACCTATAAATTTAACTATTTTTAACATATTTCTATGGCTAAAATGGTTTTCCAAAAATAAGGTTCACATGGTTAACTTTGCATGCCCATATCTCCCTTTACAATGCTTTTAAATTTGTAGTGAAACTACTTTTTAGAAAGCTCTCAAAATTATCTTTACAATGGTACAAGATTCATCTGAATCAAAAAATATGGAAGCATGAATGAAACCTCTAACATTGTCTACTATTTACCTAATTTTGCACCAAAAGAATCTAAAAAAATCAAGTTCACAGGATCAACTTTGCATGATCATATCTCCCATGATATTGCGCATAATCCTTAGTGTGACTATTGTTAAGAAAACTCATGAAAATATCTTTATAAATATGCGAGAAGAAAAATCCTTTGTAATATTTACTCCTCATTCTTGAAAATAATTTACAATATTATAAAATCTATCAAAAAATAACTTCAACTTTTCCCAAATTGTTGCTTTGATACCACTTGATAATATCCATATATACAATAATAGAGATATTCCAAACAATAACCAAAATATGTAGAATATAAGTAACATCAAAAAACACAAAATATATTTATTGGTGAAGATGTCCTATCATTAAATATATTCAAAAATAAAATAATTAGCATTGAGGCAAAGAAAAACCATATAATACTCCTTTAGAAAAGAATAACTCCACAAGATCTCCTAAATCATAATGTTACTTTTAGGGGGATATCCAATGTATTTTTACCAAATATAAGGCCTCCACTTACTTGATATACTTAACAATGATATCCCTCTCCTTTATATATTCCTCTATTACTAATAATGGATGGTTACACTCCTAATACCAATATACATTGACTCATTACCAATTATAAATAATTCCAAAAGTCACCTATTTGACCCAATATATTAGAATAATATAACTAACTATGAGGGATGTTTGCTACATGTCATCAAATTCATTAACCTATATACATCATAATATCATATTCTTGGTACAAATAATAATAATTCATAAATATTTTACTTATATTGGGATTAATGTGGTTAATTAACCGTAATTAGATAGAATTATTGCAAATTAATTCAAATTATAAGATATACATATATATAAAATATTCATGTCAATGATTGAAATTGTTTTGGTACTCTAGCTTACTAAATATAAAAGTAAAATAAAGGGATAAGATACTTAGTGGTTGACTGCACTTTAGGTAAGTGGTAGGAAAGATGACAAACTGGACTGCAAATCACTTGGAACAGGATTCAAACCTCTTTACATACCCAGATGGTATCATCAGCCATAGGTTAACACCCTAAAACATTGTGTTCCCTATCTAGTGGTTTGGTCTCTATATATTTACATATATGTTTTGATACAATTGAATATGTATATTTTTCCTTCAACTCTATGTGTCATCCCAAGGTTTTGATTATGCATGCCACTCACATAAATACATCTCCTTCACTTGAAACCCTAGGTCCATAACCATAGGTTAGTTTAAAATAATATAATTAGACCTATAAAAGGGGAATAAAGATGGGTTGATCTAAACCCAACCACTCCTCATTGAATGGTTGAGTGCAACCTACATATCCAATTATCTAAAGAGGGAAGGCAAACCACATGTAATTATCTTAGTTAGGTAATTATGTGCAATCATATTCATTTAATTATGAAACTTGTGATCGATAAATTGATATTTTACAATTGAAAACTTTAGATTGGCTCTTGAGTGCTTCAGACTTGGTAAAGCCTTTCTCCGACTAATTTATTAAAAAATTGGAAAGAATTGGGAAGTCCTCTTGAAAGCAAAAGTGTATGAGTATGTTTGATAAGTACTTGATAGATCCCTAATAGGCTTACACCTATTTTTATTTTTATATTTATATTTATAGGCAAACCATATGTAATTATCTTAGTTAGGTGAGTATGTGCAATCATATTCATTCAATTATGAAACTTGTGATTGAGAAATTGATACTTTACAATTTAAAACTTTGGCTTGGCTCTTGAGTGCTTCAGACTTGGTAAAGCCTTGCTCCTACTGACTAATTGGAAAATTGGGAAGAATTGGGTAGTCCTCTTGAAAGAAAAAGTGTATGAGTATGTTTGATAAGTGATTGATAGATCCCTAATAGGCTTACACCTATTTTTATATTTATAAGAGACCTTTTGGGTGCTTTCTCACTCCACTGATATTCCAAATATACAAGCCAACCCATAAGAATCATTTGAATTTGAAATGTGACTATTGCTTGGTATGGGATGAAATCATTAAACTCATGTGGTAATTTTAGATGGTATATCATGAGTTTTATATTATTATCTAGGAGATGGGAAAACTAATATGATTATTTGGATATGTTTAAGTATGCTATATAACTGGTTGGACATATACTATGGGATTTATTATAGCTGACTGGGAGCAAATTGGGAAGGATAAAATCGTATAAGGAATGATGATGTGAGATAATGGTGAAGGAGACCCATTTTTGTACATGTAGATACTAAAATATTGTATTAATTACTTGTTAATGATAAACTTGAAATAAATTTAGCACACATGATTTGCATGGATAAATTTTCTCCTAACTCACCATTCTTGCACAAATTTGGTCCTAACCCACCATTCTCTCACACCTACATACTACCTTATGAGTTTTACCCTTCTATTCTACTATTAAATACATATAATAACATATCTATCTATTTTAAACATGTATACTATCATGCATAAATATCCCTAGACCTTCATTTTAATCCTCATGTGCATGGGTCACTTTTGTCAGATTGGGTCAGTATCATTAGTTGATATTGAAATGAAACTATTGATAGTGACCCTCTCCCAACAATGACTAAATTTTAAAATCAAATATTTATTTAGGGTCAACCCATTCATATAACATGCCATTGGCATGATAAATTACCAAATTGGACCCATATATATACAAATCAAGGCCTCACTTGATAGGGGACTTGGCACTTATCTGGTACACATATATACACTAATAAACATTGAATAAATCTACCCTATTATTCCTAAATTAAAAATTAGTTTGAAGCCAAATTTAAATACTCCAAGCCAAATCAAACATTTTTAAGTATTAAATTCAAATCATTTAATACATTCATATAACAAAGCAACATAATTTCATAATCACTCTAGATGGGAAAAATACATGTGGTTTAATTTCCCTCCTTGGAGTATTAGATAAGTAGGAAATGATAAATCATAAATAGGTGTGATTGGGTTATCTCAACCCATTAAAATTTACTATTTTTTTTATAGATTTCTATCCCTCATGCGCACACCTAGGGTTTTAACAGGATATACTATTTTTTGGAGTTAAGTGTATGATCAGAGTTTGCCATTACACATAAAGATATTTTAGAGATAGATGAAGGTGACCATATGACCACATACCCTATTTTATACACAAGTCACTATTGATCACTACAAGTTAGTATTAATAGTCGATATTAACCCAAAGTTTATGAAATCATCTTGTGTAGACAAAAGCATAGTTCTAGATCTAGATGAATCACATGCCTTATTCAGTCCATTATCTATTAATAGAATACAATCAAACCCATAAAATCATTTAGAAAAGTTAAGTACCTATAATTTTTTTTATTTATTACTATATTTAGCATATGCCACTTGTTAATTCATTATAATTAGTTTTGGTATTTTACATTCAAATGTATGCTCAAATTCCATATCTATCAATCTTAATTCACATAAAAGTTTCTATCCCATTAGGGTTTATAAATATAAATTAGGGTAAAACATATTTATTAAACCATACATTTCCAAACCACGACAAACCTTATGTCTCCCTTAGGGTTTCATCATTTCAGGGTTTCAATATTTTTTGTCTTAGTGTTTCAGTTCTGATTATTGATTTCCACACACATAAGACAATGAATGTTTTCCACTTTTGTCCCTAACCTTATACATATTTACATGATTCCATCCTATGCATACAAGAAGGATAATTCACTTATTCCTATAAGGAACAATGCTAGATTAAGTGGGGACCATATAGAGAATAACCAGATTCCTTTAACTTCATCTAAAATGTATATTATGAATGTTTCTTCTTCTTTTGATGCTGTAATTATTCATGAATATGTTAAAATAGATGATTAAATTGACATGACTCCTTTATAAAATAATAATCAAGATAGTGAAAATGCGTATAATAATCAAGATAATTATAAAGGCCTTGATATAATTTATCCTAATGACCTTAATGGGGTATATCCTAACCATGTTAGAGCCTTGTCAAATTTTATTCAAGGTTCCCATCAATATGCTAAATATGTGGAGAGAGTAGTCAAAATGATCCTAGCATCTAAGGCTAAAGACTAATATAAACTTGATACATCTTAGACATAATAATAATAACCCTTTACTATTATCAACCCATACTTTTGAGCTAGTATCACTACTTTATGTGTTTAGACCTCTACTATTTTTACTATCCCTAAATCTACACATCTAGTGACATATGTGACATCCACCCAAGGTGTGGGGGAAATAAAAGGATTCAAAAATATTTCCATAATTATTCCTACAAAGTTAATTTGGTCCTATTATGACTATGCACATTACATCACCACCATCATCTACTACACATTCCATTGAGTAGACTATTATAACTCTATATGCTAAGGTGTTGTAATTAGAGAAAGGTGCATCTATAGTTAGTCATTCAATGGACTCATACGAATTGATTCATAAACCATTATAACCTAAGATAATAATTTATCCTTTACTTATAAGTTTTATATCTCCTAAGATTATACTATACAAAGGTAAAGGTGATCCAGAATAAAACCTCTGATAATTCCACACAACATGCTTGGTTTAGGCATACAATGATAATTATTAACCAAGTTATTCCTAAGAAGTCTAAATGATTATGCATTATTATTTCTATATGGCCTTACCCTCTAATAAATCAAAACATTAAAACATCTGTAAAATCATATTATAACACATTTTGATATCAACATTGATGAGAAAGTATGTTATGTGAAAAATTCTAAACTCAAACAAGGGAAGGAGTCAATCAATGCTTATGTATTTTAGTGCAATACTATGCTAGCTAAGATGACTAATGTTATGGTTAATGATGAGTTAAAATACATATTCAAGCAAATATTACTTGTACCACTCCATGAGTCAACCATATTCAAGAAATCCAAATCCTTCAATGAGTTATGCCACATAGTAAGAGACATAAAATATAAGCTTATAGATTTAAACAAACTCAAGTATACATATACTTCTACAACTACTTAAACATTGAATTTATAAATCAAACCAAGCTACAAAGTGAAACAAACTAATAATAAGAATGAGAAAAAGATTATAGCTAATGTAGTATCATAACCTAATGTATATACTTGAATTTGGTCATAGGTTCTTAACATTGTGAATTCTTGATGTATCTTAAACCACTTGACTTAAACTCAAATACATGACTCTTATTCATCATACCTCTAACCATTTATCTATATACAATATTTACCACTTTATTCTCCATCACTAATACATATAAGGTCCTAATTCATCACTCAAAACATCTTTATATCATTCTCATACTACTTCAAACCTTAATGAAATTATCCCTACTTTTATGGGATGGGTCTACTTTAGGTTGACAGGGCCGCTAGTATGGACCTCTTCACCTAGCATGACCTTATCCCCAAGCCATTTGATGACTAGTTTTTTAAATTTAAAATGTTCATTTGGGTTATCCCACACATTTTTAAAGTGACCTAAAGGAAATTATTTGAAAGGTTCACTATAAATACAAATAAAAGGGTATCTATTACACTATTAGACATTGAAATTTTTTCCCTTTCTTCACAAAATCAAATCAATCATTAGGATAATTCTCAAATCAAATATAAAACATTCCAAATAAAGTCAAGAGATAACATTTTCAAGTATCAAAACTAAATCTCTAGTTTCATACATATAGTCAAGGATCACAATTGCACAATCACTTTAGGTGGGAGATCTATGTGTGGCTTGATTCCCTCCTTGGAGTATCTAGATAGGCAATAAATGGTCAATCATAAATGAGGGTGATGGGGATAGCTTATCCCATTACGCTTCCCCTTATTTTTTTAGGTTTATAGATTTCATAAGTGTCATTAGGGTTTTCAAAAAAGAGAAAAGGAAAATAGAGGTTTTTGTGTGATGTCAATAGAATCTAGAAATCTCAACCTCCTCAACAGATACATGCACATGTGATAGAGCCATCATAGTTTTGTCAATTTCATAGTAGATAAATCTAAAATCAATGGATAATACCACACTATGCAACTATCTATGGAGCATGGAATTATCCAGAGAGTTAAACTCTGCTTTTGAATTTGAGCTATTATAGTCCTATTTTATTCTATTCTTCACTATCAGACACCTATTACAATCAACCATAAACTATAAAATACTAAGTATCTTAATATTAGTTGTAGTTAATATTTTTAACATATGCCATTTGTCAATAAATTTTAAATTTCAATTATTCTTTCCATTTAGATTTATGTTTTAAATGTCATTTATTATAATCTGAATTTTTTTTCAAAGTTTTATTCCTATTAAACACTATTAAATAAAGAATAGTGTAAAACATATTTTTTAAACCATTTATGTGATCAAACATTTATTTTTATGAGTTTTTACCTAAAAGTTTCACATTGAATTATTGATTTTCATGGAGAATAATATTTTATTTTGTTGGATTTTAATTTATTTTTCTTTCTTTCTTGAATTATTTTCTGGTAATTGTAAAATCAAAGGATTCATTGTTATTGGAAAAGAAATAATACATTTTACTTGAGCCATGACATGATGAGTAATTTCTCCAATACTCAAGGCATTTGACAAAATTACATAAAAAAATTAGTCTCCACGTACCTCATTACATATCATAAATGCATAAGGTTTTTGATTTTTAGTGATAGGAAACCTTTTAGCCCTTTAGTTTTGTAGTGCATTGGTAAGGAGTTAACCCCAATAATTTAAACTTAATGTACCTTAGATTTAGGATAGTGTAGCTAAGGGATGATGGAATCCTCCCTAGTCAATGCCCCTTTGGACCTTGTTTACTATTCATGACTAGGATATATATATCTGAGAACATACAAATCAAACACACCTTATCTAGTTACACCCATAATACCATTTACAAATTCAATGTTTAAAAATAAAATTATGGATATAATGAATGAATTTTGATTTTATATTTTGATTTGGATCATGAGGTTCATCATCACATTTTATGTTACTTTCTTAGGTGTTATTTGGATTCACTATATATTGGCACAATTCAAACTCAAATATAAAAAAGTGATACAATGAATAATATACAATCTCAAGCCTTCCTCAATTAATATTGTTGCATTCAAAACTTCATGCATGATTCATTTTTTCCTACTCTATCTATGGTATCTAAAAATCATACTATACACCCTATTGATAGACTTATCATGACTATTGAGACTCATAAAACTAATACAAAGTAGTTTGGTGAAATGAATGACAAAAAATTCACTGAATATCTTAATTCTAATCTACATATAATCACTACTATACATTTCAAGAGATGAAAAAAATAAATTGGTTAAAGATTCTAGAGTTGGAGAATAAAATCATCCCTTCTTCTTTAGGCGTTCCATTTTTTACTATTGCTTTCTTTCTTATATCAACACCCCAAGTTACATATGTGACATCATCCTTAGGTATGAGGGCATCACATGGCTTTAAAAAAATTAATATTCCCATTTTTATATAGATATCATAGCACCTCCTTTTAATACTATGCCATCCATCATTTCCTCTCCTACTTCACGTTCCCTTAAATAGACTATTTTATCTCTACACACTAAGGTGTTGTAGTTAGAGCAAGGTATACATAAAGTTAGTCATTCTATAAATTCACATGTTTTTTTCATAACCCATTAGCCTTAGATATTTCAGCCCATCATTCACCCATAGGTTTTGTCACACCTAAGTTTTCGCTATATAATGGTACAAGTGATCTTGAGCAATATCTCACATATTTTCATACATCATTTTTGGACTATGCATCCAATGATAAGTTATTGAACAAACTATTTCCAAGGAGTCTCAAAAATTATGCATTAACATGGTTATATAATCTTCTTTCCTAATCCATGCACACCTTCAACCCTATGTCATATTAGTTCCTATCTTATTTTTCAATCATAGGTGGAAATTTATATTATGCTCAAATTACCAAGATTAAGCAAGAGCCCAATGAGCCTATCCATGATTAATTATTTCATTATAATATCATACTCATTAAGATAGAGAATATTATGTCGGATAAGGAGTTAAAAACACATTCAAACAAAGTTTATTGGACCCATTACATTAATGCATTATATTTAAGTGGTTTCAATATTTTGACCATTTATGCCACATAATTAAAGAATGTGAAACTAAGATCCTTGCCATGAAAAACTTCATTATATATCCAATCCTTATTGTGAAAATTTTAAATATAAATAATCTCTTAAGTCTAAAGTGAATGATAATATATACAAGGTAGAATAAGTAGCCAATATAGTATTAAAAAATGATAGATATTCTTAATTAGAGTTAATCTTTGATCCATTTCATGACCATGATATGAAAGAATATAATAATAATCTAGAGGTATACATGGCTTATAATGTGCCTGATTTTAATGAACATTGATGAATATTAGATCCTCATAACCTACCATGTTTAATGTACTATTTTGGATCAAGTAAATATTATGAAGGATTCCATAGAGAAAATATGTCTAATGATCACATCACTTGAAGATAATATTGTGCATGTCATAAGTTTTGAGCACAATAGTGTCAATTGAATATATGGTTCTCCATATACTTCACCTAAAATTTGGGTTAAAAATAAATAAAAATCTATAATAAATGGGTAAAAGGTTTCACATAAATCTGATATATCTCAAGGCAAAGATTTAATGAAAATGCTTCATCACAAGTTGATCACTTTATCTCCTACAAATCTTATGTGAAAATACAAATATTATTTTGCTTATCATCAAATGCATGGGCATCATAGGGATAACTCTTGGACCTTGAAAAAAATATAAGGCATGGAAAAACATGTAAATGTACTTAATAAATAGGTTCCTAAGAGGAAAATTTTAAGGCAATATGTTTCTAAAAAAACTAATGTTACAAACATGGTCTCTAAGGATTAAAACACTATATCTAATTCATTCATAGAGAAAGATGATAAAGGCAATACCATAAATGATATGAATAAATATTCAAGTTAAGAACAAAAATAAAAAACCATATCTCTACCTAGTACTCAAACAATGATATATAATACTTCTAAAAGTAAAAATAAGATACAAACTTTTGATAATGATGCACATATATAAGAGAAACAAAAACAAGAAAAATAAATTACAACATATGGTGTGGTTAGTTTTACATATTCTATTACAAAATATGATAGGAATAACATGTCAACATTATAAGCCCAGGGAGAAGATTATGATTATGATTATCAAAAGGTTTTTTTTATAATGCTGAAGAAGATGAAAAAATCAATGATGATACAACAAAACACTTTGATGAAAATGGACATGAATCATGGTTGAGAGATATGGGACCTACATATACACATCCCTTTTATGAGCTCTTTGATTGCTAGGAACCTAATGCATTGTACATAATTCCTTGATATTTTTTTGATTGCTTTTATCTAATTTTAAACATACAAAAGAATTAAAATATTTCAAAAAAATAAAGAAAAAGAAAATATAAATATTTTAAACATGAAAAAACATTCAAAATAATCTCAAAAATAAAAAATAGGACCTGAACATGACATGACTTGCTAGTTTACTTATTTAATTATTTTATTTATCACATGTTTGGTAGAGAACATATTATTTCTCATACACACATGGATTTCATGAGGTATATGAGTGTAATGTAGGACACACATATTATACATGTATTCTTAGATGTTGGACTCCCTTATACCTAGTGGCCATGCATATGCAAAGGGAATATTATTATATAGGTTACATTATCCCAGGTTATATCTATGTATGACATCTTTCGATGTCTAGCTACATATTTTACAAGTGTCTTGTGAATTACTCATATCTTACATTGTGATACATGGATATTCTGCTTTAATTTGATGTGACATTGATACATTTGGATTATTTAGACCATTTTTCACTTATTATATGATCTTTCAATGTTATTACTTTATTACATGATAGGTTAGTCATTACTTGTCTATTGTGTGTGCCCCTTGTCCCTTGTGTGTAATAGTTGATTGATCACTTATATGCAATATTTATTTGGTATGTGTGAAATTTGAACATGTATATTACTTATGAACCTTGGCCCTATGTGTGTGAAGATTTTTTGTATATGAAATATTTGAATGCGTCTATTGCTTATGGCCCTTTGCCCTATATGTGAGATATTTGCTTATATGTGTGAAATTTGAGCATGTCCCTTGTATGTGGCCCTTGGCCTTATGTGTGAAATTGAGTGTTGTTCTTTTTGTTATTATTGCGCTTAATTAGTGGTTCCCTAATATGCATCATGCACTTTTATTGTGTAGTATTATTCAGAAATGGTTACTTTATGACATGCCTTATTACTATATCTGACACTTGTATGCCTTACATTACATATGTTTCATACATTCCTTGATGACATATACTATACTATGATAAAATAATCTCCATATGTTGACATGATTATATATTTATCATATGATATAGTTATTTTATCATAATTTGGAATTAATAGGTGCATTAATTATAATTAAGATAAATGATTTAAAGGAAAGCACATGCTATAAAACAAATTTTGTAAAGTAAAATGAAAGAAAAATACCAAAATTTCTAAAGAACTATTGCATTAAATAAGACTAACTATGAACAAAAACAAAAAACTTAGGTGTTTACTATCTATGATTTGAATGTGCATGACTAACAAATAGATAGAAGTGGTCAAATCTAAATGATTTTAACAATGCCACAAAAAATGAAAGTATAACTACTCAGGTCAAGAATGATAAGAAGGGTACATGATCAAATATCACTACTATATTCTACAGGTTGATAATGTCCTCTATAAAAAAATTAGGGAAATTAGGGCATGATCATCTGTGGCTTCTTGAAACATGTCTATGTGTAAAAAATTGACCTTCTGATGCACATAAATGATTTACAACTAACTTCTTCAAATTTGAAATCATAATAGGTATTACACTATTTGAAAACTTGTAAAGAGAAAATGGGGAAAGTAATGGCTTGAGATGACCCCAATCACCCCCATGGTGATTGATTGTTACCTACATATCCATTACTCTGAAGAGGGAAATCAAGCCCACATAATTCTCCTACTTAGAGTGTTTTGTGGAATTATGCTCCTTTTTATACATGAATTAATCAATAAATGGATTGAATAATTGATAATTATTTATTTTACTTGGATAAAATAGGATCTTGACTTAGGTAAGGACTCTTCAAATTACTGGATTTAGATTTGGGAAGAATATGACAAAATCAATGTAGCAATAATAATACACAGGATAGATCTAGAGTGACATTAATAAACAAAGCATACACAGATAATAGAGAACACATATAAATGAACCAATACACATGAATTACTATGGGAAAACCTCAAAAAGTTAAAAAACCCACCAATTTGATATTCATATATTTGAGAAACCAAATCACCCTAATATGTAAACTCCTCCTCACTTGTTTAACAACCTTCACAAAACTCTTTGTTCACGCATAATTCATGATTCATAATATGATATTTTCATACACATTCACAATATGGGTAAAAAAATATTTATAGTGAAATGTGAAGGGATGTGACCGTTGTAAATAATGGGTCCAACCATCCCAAGAACATTTTAAATTACTGATAATAATAAACAAGTATGTTTTATTCTTACTGATAAGTAATAAATAATTTATGTTTTATTATTTATTTACATGAGGTTGTTAACCCATGTTAATAAATAATAAATAATTATTATTTAATTACTTAAAATTTACTAAGGGTCTTATAATTTCACCACTTATACATTAAATGTTCTAATAGAATAGGGAAGCTTTGCTCAGTGTGCCTCAACATTAAAATTGCTAGGTGGTAGAATATGTGACTTAGATGTGCCTATATAGTAATACAAAAAGGGAAAACCTCATGATACATATAATAAAAACATGGACCAACCTACAAGTTAGGGCCTAAATTTTAAAAGTATCTATTTATAAGGGTAAAGGTTAGGATCAATCTATAGGGGTTATAAATGAATGGCAATATCAACCCATAACTTATCAATCCTATACTACAAAGAAACATGTGAAACTTAGAATCTAGGATGTTTAAACATATGATTAGAGGGGTTTTTAGTGATTAATAAAATTTCTATATGTGTAAGATAACAATTTATAAATTGAAAAGTATGTATAGGTCCTTATGATAGAGTGAGGTTGATGTAGGTGCATCTTGAAAGCATGAAAATAAGTCTTGTAAATGTCATTAGGAGTCTTAGGACGTATATTAGATCACAATAATACTTTTTTGGGTTATTAAGAGTGTGTCTTAGGTCATTTAGTGTCTTTTAAGAGTTTCCCTCCAAAACTTAAAAATTGAATTTTTAAATATCTATTATGTAATTATGTGAATAATTGTGTTCATTTATAAATAGTTGTAAGTTATCATAGGTAATTTAGGTGTGTGAAATGTATCAAAGGATATTATAAAAATTCTTAAGGTTATAGTCATCTTTTGAAGTCATAAAAGTCAATTTAACTACAAAAGAAGTATATGAAGTTTTTTTGCTATGTTAAGTTCAAGCAGGTGTGAGGGAATTTTATGCAAGTTTAGTCAATTACAAGATTATAATACACTTCAAATAAATTATAATGATAAACCCTAGAAAGGATGAGATATAAAAGGACATGAAAAAGCATAAAAAGATAAATTTTATTCATGACTGGGTTGGATACACTATTAATGTTAAGTCTATTGTCAAGCCTACAGAGGTCTATGTATGCTTTTAAAACATTTTCATAAACAACAAAGAGATATTGAGTTCTGATAATTTTTTTTCTAGTGTCTCTCATCTTCAATAATATCATTGAAGTGTTTTTAAATTGATATAAATTCCACAATATTGACTCTATTCTTGAAACCCTTATATTTCCTATTTTATTTATTTATAATTATATACAATGGCTTCGATGCGTGTGAAAATATTTGTATGGAATCAATGTTTATATTGAAAAATGTGAGGGATATTTTAAGTCCATGTTATAGGTGTTATTTTTTAGAAAATGTTCCATATCTTTATGAACAATTATTAAGTATCTCTCAGGTTTTCCATTTTTTGTGTAAAACCTAACACAGGTTCTTGTTATAAAAATAATTATAACTCCAAACATAATAAACAAAATGAATTGAAAATTTAGGAGTAGTTGGGAAAGAATATGTCTAAATAAATCCATGTGATTTGAGGATAATATCAACTCTCTAGTACCTATTATCATTGACTATATAAAAATTGGCCTATAGGTGCTTATTTGGAGGACACTAAGAAGGAACTAGGGTGAGTTCTCTTTGTTGTTGGGTCCTAAAACCTATTTTAAGATTTGATTCACCATTATTATTATTGATAAATATTAAGTAATTAGTTTTTGAGTTTTTAAGGATACTATTTACATCTTAGACCTCTTAAGGGTCAATTAGGTCTAAAGATCTAAAACACAACTTTTGGCAATCTAAATCTAATATCCTAATAATCTAATAAGAGAATTGGTTTTTCATAATTTTGAAAACTATATAGACCTCATATTAATATATACAATGTTTTAGTAAATTTTTAATTATAATTATTGAAATAAAGAGATAAGAAACTTGATAAGGTTATGGTAGAAAAACCTATTATGTTATGTGTGCATTGAATCCAATGATTATAGAGACTCCTCTTTATCTGGGGAAGAATTACCTATAGATAATAAATGACTAAAATAAATGGTTGGTTAGATAGATAGTTGGGTGGATTTCCTAGCATGAGCTATATTTGAGAATCATGCACTTCCTAGGAGGTTGTCAATCCATTCTTTTTAAATAATTAAGTTCAGTTATTGAAAGATAAAGTACTTACATAAATAAAAAAAGGTACTAAAATTAATTACAAGAAGTGCTTGATAAAAGAATAGATGAATTTGACTAATTATAGCTTAAGTGGGTAAATATTAATGCTAAATAGGTTGGGTATGGTTCAAAAAATAGGGTGAGGCTCTATGATTAGGAAGAGGGAAAAAAGTTGGTGAGGCTCTATGACTAATTGTAAAAAAGATTGCCTGTGTTATCAGATTACTGTGTGTATTAAAATTGCATGAATAAACAAAGTAAATGTGTGTTTGGATCACTCAAATGGTGAGTGAATTTTTTTTATGAATTTTTATCTTGTTTATGATCATTTTATTCTCTCTAATTTTATACAATAAATTTTAGTTTGGTTTGGAGATAGTCAATTTTGATAAACTTACCAACCCTACCTACAAAATATATAATAGATAGTCTAGTTCAAGTAACCAACTGAGTGAATGATCCTATTCATATAGGATTTATATGAATAAATAAGAAAAGGAATGTTTAAGGTGAGTTAATAGTATCTTTTTACAATTTGTGGATAATGAATAGTGTTTAAGTTACACTATGAACATTGTGTTACTCATTAAAACCCTACAGTCCAAGATAACTTGAATTCTGTACCTTGCATTCTTTTATGATGAATATTGTTTTGATTTAAAAGATGATTAGAGTGGGTTTATCACACTCATATAAGGTTTTAATAAGTATATTTTTTATCATATGATCTTTGGTTGACAAAAGGATGAGGAAACCCTATACTATCCCTATTTCTATCAGATAGAACACAGTATTGTAAAACTGAGATTTTAAGTTTGTGAACATCCTGGGGGTTTTGGGAATTTCATCCTTGAATGAAAAATGTGTGTAAGCATTATAAAAACCTCACATAATTGGTATATTTTCTTTAAACTAATGAATTATCACTATATGTAATTTTATGTACTCTCAGCCTGAGATAAGGTTATCTTAGCCCTAAACTAGGATTTGGCTATTAGGAGAGTTTGCACCATTAAAAAATTATAAAACTTGGTGATTGGATGTATTTAATTGATATATAAGTGATTTAAAATATTTAGATCCATAATCCCTCTTTTTCATATATTATCCACCTATATGATTGAATGAGGGTTAGATAGACCTAAATAAGGTCTGGGACAATGCAGAAAATAGGGTAAGTATGTGAAAATGGTCAAATGAAGCATGGTGGAATTAGAAAAGTCAATTATATGAAATTATTTTATTTTTCTTGGAAATTTTTTAGATATTCCAAAACAAGAAGGTTACCCCTAAATAGGGTTAGTAGAAGCCTAAGACTAGAAATGAGTATGTTTGAACAGAGTGAGTAGAGGGTTTGATTTAGTACATAATAGGGTTAGTAAAGAAATGTAAATAAGTGTTATAAGGAAGAGGAATATTTTTATGTGATTTCAAATGTCATTGTGCTTTTATTCCCTAATCAAGGATCATATTGGTATTGACAACTTGTGGGAGTTGCATGCAGGTTTAAGAAAGCACATAATAGTGAATGATACAATTGACTAAAGATATTTTGATGGTATATTGTTAGTGTAAGGATAATGTGAAATTATTTAAGCATGGTTAAATTAATTTTATATTCCAAAATATAAAATAATCATCAATAAGACATAAGACTATACAAGGTGAACTAACACAAGAAAGAATGAATTGAGCTCTGCATTATTTTGGTATCAAAGTAGCAAGATACCTTGGGTTGAGGTAGGTAAAGGACATGTTGAGATGAAGATTTGATGTTGTTGAATATTTTGTTAAAATTATAGTGAACAATTAGGGAAAGAGACAAGGTGAGAGGAAAAGTGCAAGATAGAGCAGAGCATGAGAAGGCAAAAAGATAATACACTTCATAACAAGGTAAGATTGTCGACGATTGATTTGAAAAGGTGTTAAATGTATTTTTTAAAATAATTTATATTCAGATAAATGAAAATAAATTATGTGTCAAGCAGCCCAAATCCAAAATAGGCTAACAAAGAATAGTGAGAGCTATCAATAACTCAAAGAAGAGAAAAGCTCATAAAGAGAGCTTGAGAAAAAGAGAAGACAATGAATAGTCCCAAGTGAGGACAAGAAGAGACTTCAAGTGAGAGTCCAAGAGAGAGAAAGAGAATAGAGGTGACCCAAATGAGGTCAAGAAGACAAGTGTGAGAAAGAACTTGTCAATAAAGGGTTAAAGAAAGAAAGGAAAGGGAATGATGGGTTTAATACAAGGAGATTGCCACAAAAAGATGAAAAAGAAAGTACAAGATGAAGAAGTTGATATGGATAAGGAAATTTCTGAATTGAGGAAATAATTAACAGGTATGGAATAAAGATTGAGAGAGATGATGATAGCATGCAAAAGGAATTTTAGTATTAAGATCAAGAAAAGAGTACATTATGCATTTAGGGACAAGATGGAGGATAGAAAGGTCCAATAGGCAGTTATGCACATGAGATATCATCTAGAGGAGATGATTGGAGAATTTGAAAAATATAAGGACAAGGAAGATGAATGGGCATATGAATATGCAAACATAAATGTGTGTTATCTTGAGAAAGGTGAACAGTTAGATGACATTGAAAGAATAGGTGAAAAAGTTCAAAGCTTCATTGAAAGCATCTAAAAGGAAGAGTTGATTCTCTAAGAACATGAAAAGTCTAATGAGGTAAATAAATGTTTTGAATATTCTGATTTTGCTAATGTACATGAAGATTTATAGGAAGTGGATGAAGAAATGCATAAAATAGAGGACAATGATGTTGGTCTAGCATCAAGAGTGTTGATTACAGTCCATAAGGAATTGGTACAACTTGAGGAAGATTTGAAAGCAATAATTGAATCCAAGGAGACTATTACAACCCAAGAAGGACAAGATAAGTCATGGCATAATCCAATTTTCTCAAGTGAGTATGTTATTCAGTTATTTATAAGTTTTTCTAAACATTTGACAATGATTTATAGTAATGAATATATATAAGGATTTGTGGACAACGTTAGTGATTTGAGGAATTTTGTTGAATAAGAAGAGGAGGAAAATAGGATTGTGAGTGGATAGTAGGTCCAATAAAAGCATGGAGTTGAATCACAAAATAGTTATCAAGAAGTTAAGAGGCAAGAGAATGAGTATGGGTAGCAATTTAAGCATCTACAACAAAGTAAATTATGCAAAGAACAAAAAAAAGTGGAAAATAAGGCATAATGGATACAACATATAGAAGTGGTAAAGGAGGTGAGGAAAGAAGATGTAAAGAGACCTGCACAAGAAGTCTAACATGAAGACAAAGGAGAGTTTGAACAATTTGCAAATATGGCAGGGTTGAATAAGCCATCAAATCAAGCTCAAGGTAGCAAGATAAATGTTTTATTTAACTCCATTATGTTATGTGTAAGTATATCTATCAATAATTTGAGTAAGTGGAGGCCTAAATGTGGGGCCCAAGTGCATGTACAAATCTATGAGAGACAAGTGGAGGTAGATCAACAAGGAGCATAAACCAAGTACATCATTAGGAGCATATGGGAAACATTCTCCAATTTAATAGTATGATGTAAGGGCATCCTTTAGGGATGTCATTAGGATGTTATTTTTGATTTGGAATAGTTTATTAAGAGAGTGTATATAGTTCATTTGGAATCTATATTAGTTGTCTAGGTGGTTCAAAATTTCAAATCTTGTGTTTCCCACCAAAAACACTATTCAAAAATTTGAATTATTGTGAGCTTTTTTTAGGGAATATGGAATATTAATGGTAATGTATGATGTTTGAAGTTATGTATCTAGGAATTTTATGAGTAGATAAGGGTTATATTTTCAAATAACTCTCTTGGTATGAAATCATGTGATTCACTAGGCCTAAACTAGTTGTTTCAAGAACTCCTACGTGGAAGTAGTTTCAAGATTCTGTTATATACTTTATATATGGGTAACTTGAGTTAATTTTGAATGAAATCCATCCATCCCATTCAAGGATGTTGAGAAGGGAAGAATATAAATAAAACTTGTTGTAACAAAGACTACCTGTGTTATCCGATTACTATGTGTATTAAAATTGCATGAATAAAAGAGTAAATGTGTGTTTGGATCACTCAAATGGTGAGTGAATTTGTTTCATGAATTTTTATCTTGTTTATGATCATTTTATGCTCTCTAAGTTGATACAGGAAATGTTAGTTTGGTTTAGAGATAGTCACTTTGATAAAATTGCTAACCTTGCCTACAAAATATGCAATAGACAGTCTGGTTCAAGTAGCCAATCTAGTGAATGATCCTATTCATATAGGATGTGTGAACTAGGAATTTGACTCAAGATAGGTGATTAGTATTGTGTTAGTACCAAAATGAAAAAAAAATGACAAAAACACACTAACTAACATACATCTCTAGGCCTAGTTACTAAGGGGAGATTAGTTAACAAAAAAAAATTGGAAAGCACAACTAAAATTCAAAACACAACCTTCTTTCACCTTCCTTGGATGTTCCAAAATTCTTGTTGTAGTGTCTTACTTGGTTTGTGCTCATGAAGTCTGTTGTAATGGAGCTTTGCTATCCTCCATCTCTCCTTGACACCTTGCTTAGTTTTGGCTCAATATTTTAGCATTATAATACTTATTTGCATGAAGCTTTGGAATCAATTCAAAATTATAACTTTGGCATATGAGAGCTTAAAATTCATGTGGCATGGCATCCTATTTATAGATTTTAAAAAATGGCTAGAATCAACCTAAACCATCCATCTCAAGATTGAGATGTGTGGATAAGGATTAATACAATTATGTAATTAAAATCCATAAATAAGCTCATTAATATTTGGGATAGAGGGGAATTTAAGAGGCATGGGAGGCATTGATGAGGCATGGGGTGGATTAATTCAAATATTTGTGGCATTTATGGCCTAGGGATGTCTTCCCTAGAAATGATGTCACTTGATGATGCAAATATTCAATATTTATTTCCAAAAAGAAATTATTCAATAAGTTTCATGGAAAATTAACTTAAGTCCTTAACTTGGATTAATTATCTCTAAGCATGATTAAGAACTTTGATGCAAACCTTGGCTCTTTGTGCACAAACTAATCAAATTGATCAGAATGTCTTATTATTGGCTCAAAATTTGACTAGATTAGAATTAGGATATGATGTTAGATGTGTTGGATCTATTATCCCATTTAGGATGTTGCCAACACCAAATAATAAAGGCACATATCTTGTGTAAGATATTTGATAGAAAAGAGCAATTTAGAGCACCCAGGTGCAAAATTGACATTTTGACTTGAAATGATCTAATCAAAATTGGTTAACACATAAATTACATTACCCAATTTAATGATACCCTAGACAAAATTGGCACTTGAATATATCAATTTCAACTCATTTAATATGTTTTAATGTTTTTAGGCCAAATTATGCATTTTGGTAGGAATTGATCAAAATCATGGTTGGAGGTTATCAGTGGCTAGATTTAGGTGTCTACAGTTTACCCCTATTTAGGAAGATGTTTCCACCTATAGGGATAGAAATGCCTTCTCTAATAATGAGAAATGGCCTATATGTCAAAAATAAGATGATGGTTGATGAAAGAAGCTCCCAAGAATGTTTGGAAAGCCTATGATGATGCACCCTCGAGGGAGTGGCCATCACATTTATTGATGGATGATCCCTAAAAAAAAAAAAGTAAGAAAAAAGGTGGAATGAACCCATGGTTGAGATTAATCCAAATGAGAAAATGCTTGCATGCATTGATTTAAAAAGGATACTAATTTACCCAAAGGTGGTTACAATCAAGAATAAAAGTTGAAATAATGATTTGCCCATAGGTAGTTATAATCATTAAGGGGCACGTAGATTGTTTTATAAAGATGATTGCACCCTAGTTAGGGCTGATTATCAAACATAACTTAAGGATAGAACTTGATGCACAAATTAAAAATGAGTGAGCATAAAGTGATGAAAGAGATGGATAGAAGAATAAGATTGATCAATAGAAAAGATTCAATTGTTCCTACCAATGAAGAGATAATCATCCTTATTAGTAATAATGTAACTAGAATGGCCAATAGGTTGATTTTATCAAGGGTGGGATGGAAGGATTTGCCAAGGTGCCAAGAAGAAACTTTTGTGGCTCCATTGATTATAACCTTCTTGAAGCTGCTTTTTGTTGTAGTATGTGATGGTAGGCATCATGATAGAACACCATGAATACTTGGCCAAAATATACATAAAGATGAACTCTTGATCTAATAAACACTCAAAAATAATGAACTAATGATATAAACCATGATGATAATGTTGACATATGAATATGAATGGACTCAAGAATAATATGTGCAAGGAATCACCTAATGAACACATATAGACCGAGTCAAGACAATAGTGTTATAATTAAGTAAACAAATAAACAAATAAATTGAAATAAACAAACAAATAGAAACCCTAAAAATAAAAACAAAAGAAAGCATCCTAACAATAACCATGCCCCAGTAAAGTAGATTGAGGATAACTGACTAGGCTTAGACAAGACAAATGTTTTTGGATTTCTGAAATGTTATGAATGTTGTTGTATTTTTAAAATATTTTAAATGTTTTTAGCATTTTAAGGTATCTTAACCTGTTAGAGAATGACAAAATACCTGCTTATAAAATGATGAGAGTGTTTAACTTAGGTTACTCACAAAATGGTGAGAACACATGGAAAGGGGGATTGAGGGGACCTTAACATGAATTAAGCATGGCCCACATAATCCTAAAATGACCTCAAATCATAGTAATTATATCTACATAAAAGGTGTAGAAAAACCAACTAGGTCCCAACAAGTTCTCAAATCTAGCAAATGGCCAGTCAAATAAAAACAAGGATGGCAAGGTGATGAAATAATGCATGGTAAATAAGTGTTGCCCTTATTTTGCCCATAGGTGGTTATAACTAGGATACAATGACATAGATCAATGATACTAATTTTATCAGATGCAGTTATAATTAGTAGCAAGACTAGTGAAACACTAATTTGCCCATAGGCATTTATAATTAGGCTCACATAAACAAACTTGATAGGATGGAAAATGAAAAAGATATTGTCAAATCAACTATCACACTACTTTCATAGACTATCATTGAAACATATATTTGAAAAGAGTTGAAACTTGATTGGAATACCCTCACAAAAATTGCAAGAAGAACAAAATAACCAAGATCAAAATAGGATTGGATATGATGACTAAAAATAGGGTTTGGTATAGATAGGAATGGAATGGTAAAATAGAATGGTCTTACTTAAGATAATGATGGGTTTTGGTAGATTGGATAAAATAACAAGAGGGATGCCCCCAAGTGGTAGGGTGACTGGAAAGGATATGTGACAATGGAAAAAGGAATATGGTAAATGAAATGGTAGGGTACATGTTTTTGGCTTGGGTGATTATTAGTTTTTGATGTGTTTGGCTTGGGTATGGTAAAATGGCATATGATTCTATTGTTCCTGCTGAAGTGAAGATGCACATCCTGATCAGTAGATGATACAAACAAAATACTTGATCATGTTAATTTTTAGCTCACACCTCATCTAAATAGCTACTCTATCAAAAACTATTTATAGATTTGGATGCAAAGAATGTTTTTTGATCTTCATTGGCTGTTGATTCTAATTCCTTCAAATGTTGAGACAAGATATCTTTATAGACTCTATAAAGGAAAGTGTGGCCATGGATGGTAAATAGGGATAAATAATAGTTGATAGGTTTGTTTATGAAATGGAATGGTGGATGATAATGTAATATGGAATGGTTGGGAAACAAATGAAGATCAAGACTTTTAGTCACATGTAATGTTGCTGATGCCAGATTGGACATAACTTTGGATGTGGTAGGGTCAAAGAATTTTGAATATTCTCTTGATAAGACCACTAGATTCTTCTATTTTTTTATTTTGAGAGTATTTATCATTTGATTAGGTTGTAGATTGAAATCTATTTTGATTTGATCTTTGATATTGTCTTCAGTAGGTAGTGAAGAACTTTTATGCTCATCTATTAGTTCCTCGATAAGGTTTTCACCAATGAAGTTGTCTTAATTGTCCCATAACACCTCTTTGAAGGTTTCACTAATGAACATTGACTTTTGACTTTGATTTTTTTATAGCACTTCTAAAAAAGTTTCACTAAAAGATGCTGAGTTTGAACTTTGATTGTCCCCTAGTGAATCTGAAAAGGTTTCATTGGGAGATTATTCTTCTACTACATGAATGTGGTATTGGCTTCCTTGATCTTCTTAAATTGCTATGTTGTCATGGATGTAGTTCAATAAAGTGTGATTCTATTAGTCCCAATCGACACTTATGGGAGATGGAATGCCAATAATATGGCTATGTTGGTTGATGGTAATGGCCTATGGAATAGTAATGGAATGGGGAGAGGCTGCACAATCCTCATAGAAGATACTTGAAGAACTTGTATTGATGCTAAAGTACTCATACTCAATTTTTTTAAAAGGATCACAAATGTATTCAAATTGATCTGCAAGGCATGCGTAGCCAAAATTTTAATAATCATGAACATATTTTGTATCTAAATCTAATTCTAACTCAATGGACTCTGAATCTGATGTTGATATTGATGTGAATTCTGAATTTGATGCTAAATCTAATGTCAGTCCACAAATAAAACCTAACTCTAATTTTGATTTTTCATTTGATGGCTACTCTGCTATAATGATGTCTTGATGAATGTTTGGTATTGGATAAGTAATGACCTATGATGGCATGGTGGGCTCCATAAAGACTAGTTTGTCAGAGTAGGCCTCTTCTAGGATGGGAAAAAGGTTAAAATACAACTCCTTAGAGACTGATTTATCAATAGAAGGCTCTTGAAAAATAGGCATATGGTTGAGGTAATGATTTTCCCAAAGGTAGTTATAATCATTAAGAAGTGACTCAAAAAATATTAGCTCATCAAAGTGAAACTTCTTGATAACTGGTATAGGATTGAAAGGTGATTCATCACTGGTTAACTTATCACAAATGATTGGTTCAACAATTTTTTTTTGGATTGGTTGGTTTTGTTGGCCTTGGTTTTAAATGAGTTGAAAGATACTAGTTTTGAGCATAGCTTGGTCTTTGAATGATTGGATTAGTTGAGGTTTGGATGGGATTGATACTGGATGAGGAATGGCCTATGGTTGGATAATGGTAGGACATTATGGAGCTCGATTGATTTCACAAGCCAAAGGATGAAGTCCTAAGATGGTAACAATAGGGTGGTATGGGGCTTGGTTATTCACATAAGCTAAAGGACAAGGTTTTGAAATGATGAAGGGGCATTGTGAAGCTTGATTGCTCACACAAGCCAAAGGACAAGGTCCTAGTATGGGAATGATATGCCTTGGATATTATGGATCTTGGTATCTCATATAATCTAAAGGAGGGTTAGGGGTAGCCAATGATCAAATAACAATAGGACATCATGAAATTTGATTTATCATATAAGCCAAAGTATCTGAGACCTCTTTATAAACCATATCATCCTAATCTTGAGTTGGATCATAAGCTAGTTCTTGAATATGTTATGTGTACTAATTATTGTAAAGAGGGTATTGACCCATATCCCAAACAAAATTATCTATAGTTGGGTTTTAAAAGTCCCCCTCATAAGCTTCTTCATACCAATCAAGGTCTTGAGTTGGATCGTAAGCTAGTTCATGACTTTGTTCCCATGAATGATTATTATGAGGTGGATAGAAATCTGTCTCAAAAACCATATTATCATCATTAGGGTATTGAATAAATCTGTAAAAATCATTTTATGTGGCCATTATATCATAAGTTGTATTTTGCATGACTCCATAATAAGTGTAGTTAGACATATCTGCATAAATGATGAAAACTTTGAAACAAAAGGCTTAGAGTTTTGCAAACTTTCAAAGACAATGTCCAAAGGAAAAAAGGTTCAAACCTGGTTTAACTTGGTTAAAAATAAATTTGTATCTCCAAACAATGATTTGATCATGGAGATGTATCTACAAAATGGTTTATGCTAAGAGTTGGCATAAAATAGTCTAACATCAAATGTCATACACACAAAAGGTCAAACATCTGAATAAAAACTAGCATATGAAATGTCTAAGTCAAAGTGTTCCAAACAAGGTCTAAAATAAGAAAGGGAAAAGAGTTGCTATGTCTTTTATCCAAATGCAGAGTCAAAATCTAGGCTCAAACAAGGCATGTGCTAGGACTTTTGGCCAAATGACATCAAAAGCTAGACTTGAAATAAAGGCATGATGCGTATTTGATTTAATCTACCAAGTTTGGAAACAACTTTGACATAGACCCAGCACATAGAATCAAACATAAACATGATCAATTGGCATAAGGCATAAGGTAAAAGGCTCTTGTATAAAGGTTGTGTTTTCCCAAATAAAGGCACAAACAATGACGAGGATAGGCATTAAATAAATAAACCATCAATAGTTTTCAAATTTGTGTAATCAATTAAATGAAGTTATGCAACCCAAAATAGAAAGATCTATGTATCATCCCCATGAATTGAGGCTTAAATAGAAATGAAGCAATGTTTGAATCCAAACTTGACAAGGTTAGTTAAAAATATAACATTGAAAACTAGGTTTTAACTAAACAAGCTAGACAAAATTAGACAACATGACAACATAAGATAAAGGTCCAAATAGTATACATGGTATGGTTTGAAACAAATGGTTTTTTGATACAATGGGAAACAAGTTTTTGAAATAAATTGAATTGCCTAATGACATAATCATGCTCGAATGATGTGATCAATGCTATGTTTCAAAAGACTTAAAGGCTCAAAATGGTTTGACATATTTTAGATAGCATAATGCTACCCTATTCAGTTCAAATACATGGTTTTTACATAGTTACAAATAAACAATCAAGTTTTAGTCTCAAAATATACAAAGCAAAAATGACCAAAATACACTAGGTATAATCATCCAAATCTTAGCATGTGTATGGCAATGTGGGGTTGACTAAAACTAATAAAGTTTTAAACATTTCTATGGGAATCAATTACATAATAACTTTCACGCCATGATGCAAAAGAAAAGCATGTAATTGGGTATCTATGGCACTTGGTTTGTTGCAAAAACTTCTTTCCCTTTTTGTAACCACTACATCCATCACTTGCTCAGTGTAGTGCGATGTCCAAAGTACATATACGTCCCATATGCAACTCCAACACTAGAAGGTGGTTTAACTACTCAAACCTCTAATCCTAATGGGAGTGGTTGAAATCAATGCCAAGATATGAAACCCTAGGTCAAAGCTTCCATATAAAACTTGTAGAAGGTGATGAAGTCCCCCTCACAAACCAAGATGTAATGAAATAAAAGACATAAGAGAAAGACTTTCGGGTCATTTTCAAGATCACCAAAACTATTATGAGTTTTTGGGGAGTGATTTAGATGACATTATTTCTAAGCCTTAGACTAAGATTTTTACAATAAGGATGGGCACTTTTGATTCCAAGGGTTCCCTAAAGGGGACAAGTGGAAGAGCACACATGTGACATCCTTCTCTTTTCCAAACAAAAACTAGTTCAAACAACTATTGAATGTAAAAAATTGGAAAGATGAGTTCATTTTTAAGCTCCAATTTGAAATATTGAGTGGTGTTATTTTAATCCCTTGGTCTTGGGTTGTAACTTTGAAAGTTTAACTATCAAACATTCATATTATACACCTAAATGTCTCATTACGTACTAAAACAAAGTTCCTAGTTCATTTTAAAAACATGTAAAAGATGGTCTAAAACATGTTTTATCAAATTCCCAAGCTTGATCCTATAATAAAAGTGTTAAGAGTATCCTTTAGCTTTGAATCTAATTTACAAATAGAAGGAGCAACTTTAAAATTTGAGGACTCTATTACAAAATCAAAATTACCCAGTCAATATCACTATTTCCTACAAAATTATCACTGTCAGATAGAAAAACATAAAAAAATGCAATATTGCTATTTTAAATGAAATTGCTAGCTAAGACAATATCACTACATAGGTTGATACTATCATCATTTGGGGATAAAATCACTATTTCAAATGAAATCACCACCCAAAATGATGATATCGTTGCCCATTTTGACAAACTCGCTACTTAGTTTGATGAAATCACTGTTGGAGTGCAAAAAATCATTGTTTATCAAACAAAAATTTCATTTACACAAAATCGCTTTTGTGTAACAGTGATATCATTCTAGAGAGCAAAATTAAGGTTCCAAGAACAAAAATGCTATTAGAAAAATGGAAAATTATGTTAAAATTTCACTTTTTTGGACCTCAAACTCCAAGATCCTATATGAATAGAATTAGTAGGTTACTTGAGAGAGTTTTGTAACCAAATTTGTGGAGTTGCATCCCACCAAGCGTACTATTATATGAACTAGGAATTTAACTCAAGAGAGGTGATTAGTATTGTGTTAGTCCCAAAATGAAAAAAAAATGATAAAAACACACTAACTAGCATACATCTCTAGGCCTCATTTCTAAGGGGAGCTTAGTTGACAAAAAAAATGGAAAGTATAACTAAAATGCAAAAGACAACCTTCTTTCACCTTCCTTGGATGTTCCAAAATGCTTGTTGTAGTGGCTTGCTTAGTTTGTGCTCATGAAGTTTATTGCAATGAAGCTTGGCTATCCTCCATCTCTCCTTGGCACCTTGCCTAACTTTAGCTCAATATTTTAGCATAATAACACTAATTTGCATGAAGCTTTGGAATCAATTCATAATTATAACTTTGGTATATGAGAGCTTAAAATTCATGTGATAAGGCCTCTTATTTATAGATTTTGGAAAATGGTTAGAATCAACCTAAACCATCTATCTCAAAATTAGGATGTGTAGCTAAGGATTAATACAATTATGTGATTAAAATCCATAACAATATTTGTGATAGAGGGGCATTTAAGAGGCATGGGAGGCATTGATGAGCCATGGGGTGGCTTGATTCAGATATTTATGGCATTTATGGCCTAGGGATGTCTTCCCAAGAAATAATGTCACTTGATGATGTAGATATTCAATATTCATTTCCAAAAAGAAATTATTCAACAAGTTTCATGGAAAATTAACTTAAGGCCCTAACTTGGATTAATTATCTCTAAGCATGATTAAGCACTTTGATGCAAACCTTGGCTTTTTGTACACAAACTAATCAAATTAATCAAAATGTCTTGTTATTGGCCCAAAATTTGATTGGATTAGAATTAGGATGCAATGTCAGATGCATTGGATCCATTATCCCATTTAGGATGTTTCTAATATCAAATATAAAGGCATATGTCTTATGTAAGATATTTGATAGAAAAGAGCAATCCAGAGCACCTAGGTGCAAAATTGGCATTTTGACTCAAAATAACCTGATCAAAGTTAGCTAGACCATAAATTTAATTACCCAATTTAATGATACCCTAGCTGAAATTGGCACTTGAATATATCAATTTTAACTCAATTAAATGTGTTTTTATGTTTTTAGGCCAAATTGTGCATTTTGGTAAGAATTAATCAAAAGCATGGTTGGAGGTTATCGGTGGCCAAATTTAGGTGTCTAAAGGATTTATATGAATAAATTAGAAAAGGAATGTGTAAGGTGAGTTAATATTATCTTGGTGTAATTTTTAGATAATCAATAGTTTGTAAGTTACATTGTGAACACTATATTGCTCTTTAAAACCCCATAGTCCAAGATAACCTAAATTTTATACCTTGTATTCTTTTATGATGAATATTTTTTTGATTCAAAAGATGATTGGAGTGGGTTGAAAAAACTCATAGAAGGTGTTCATAAGTCTATTTTTTATCATATAATATTTTGTTGATAAAAGGATAAAGAAACTCTGTACTATCCATGTTTCTATTAAATAGAACACAATATTATAAAACTAAGATTTCAAGTTTGTGAACATCCTGGGGGTTTTGGGAATTTTATCCTTGAATGAAAAGGTTGTGTAAGCATTAGAAAAACCTCACATAATCAGTGCTTATATTGAAACTAATGAATTGTCACTATATGTAATTTTCTTTGCTCTCAGTTTGAGATAAGGTTGTATTAGCCTTAAACTAGGGTTTGGACTGTTGGGAGAGTTTGTACCATTCAAAAATTATAAAATTTTGTGATTGGATGTATTTTATATATATCTAAGTGATTTCAAGGATTTGGATCTGTACTCCCTCTCTACTATACAATATCCACCTACAGGATTGAGTGAGGGTTAGATAGACCTAAATGAGGTCTAGGACAATGTAGGAAATAGGGTAAAGATGTGAAAAGGGTAAAATGAAGCATGGTGGAACTATAACACTCAAAATGATTATAGGAAATGATTTGAGTTTACTTGAAAAGTTTGTAGATATTCCAAAACAAGAAGGTTACCCCTAAATAGGGCTAGTAGAAGCCTAAGACTAGAAATGAGTATGTTTGAAGAGACTGAGTAGAGGATTTGATTTAGTGCATAATAAGGTTAGTAAATAAATGTAAATAGGTGTTATAAGGAATAATATTTTGATTTTATTTAAAATGTCATTGTGATTTGATTCCCTAATCAAGGATCATAATAGTATTGACAACTTGTGGGAGTTGCATGCAGGTTCAAGAAAGCACATAACAGTGAATGATATAATTGACTAAAGATATTTTGATGGTATATTTTCAGTGTAAAGATAATGTGAAATTAGTTAAGCATGGTTTAATGAATTTCATATTCTAAAATATAAAATAAGCATCAATAAGACATAAGACTATACAAGGTGAACTAACACAAGAAAGAGTGAATTGAGCTGTACATCAGATAGGGTTAAGTGCTAGTGGCTAAGTTTGGATGTTGAAGGTCAGTTGTAGGGGTAAATGTATGAGATGTATTAGGTTTATATTAATAGCTAAGGTGGATAGGTTGGATGCTTTATGTGACTATTGAGGGTAGTAGTTGGGTATTGGTAATGTTTAAGGGTGATGGTCAAGTAATAGTTAATAGTGAGGGTTAAGGTTAGTAGGTCATGGTTAAGGGTCATTGTTTATGTAATGATAAAATGATATAGGTTGATAGGTAATATTTTAATATTAAGGTGAGGTGTGTGAGGTAAAAAATAGATTATTTAGGGTGTAGATAAGATAGTTTAAGATAAGTGATGTAGATAAGCGGTAATAATAGATCATAATAGGCAAATGGCACAAGTTGAATTGATTAGAATAGGAGGTAGGTGTAATAGGTAGAGTTTGTAAGGAAGATAAAACTTTAGTCTATGAACTAAGATTTATAAATAAAATTTTTTAGGTATGAGAGGGGATCCAGATGAGGGATAGAATGCCCTAGATTTTTGATGAGATTCATCGAGGTATGGTTGTAATTGACTGGTAGCTTATGGAGGATGTGAGCCTTGGAAGTATGATGCATTACCAACATGTACCATAGCATGTATCTATGATAGTGGAACTCATCAAGATATGGAATCATATCACTAATATCTTCTTACTTCTAATGGGTGAGATGACTATCCTACCTGAGGATATTCATAAGATTGTGTGGCTATCCATATGAGGGGAGCCGATCTATCACATAGAGAGATATGAGTGGGATGAGTTTATGGAGATATTAAATTTAGATGACCTTGATTTAATGAGGTGGCATGTAGGGTGTTTCAATACATGACATTATATCAGAGGGATGGGGGTGTTAGGTGGCTTCTAACTATGATGATGATTGTAGCTACTTGCTATTCATTTCTTGGTTTTAGCAATGGGAGGTTCCCTTATTTTTTAATAGGGGTATTGGTGGAGATGTTCTTAGGTTGCATAATGTTTGTGTGTGCACCTATGCTGCTAGTCCAAATTTAAAGGGAGCTATGGGGATTCTAAGCCTATAGGAGGTATGGTAGTAGTGTTGGGTTTATTCTTCATTACTAGGTGTATGAACACACATATGTGTTGTGATTTATAGGGATACCATGGGAAGAATATGCATGATGGATTTAGGTTAGGATTCAGGAGGTGGAGATATGATTTTTCCCTCTCAGGCCTAGGTGGAGGGGTTCATGATATAGACTAGTTCAAAGGCTTACTAGATGCCTTAGTCATCAGAGATGTGATTTGGAGACAATATGCCAAGTTTATAGGATGGGATCACTATTCCTGGCACACACTATCCCTATATAAATACCAATGGATATACGATAGATGAGATGGTGAGATAGAGTTGATACTATTTGATAGGGTATGAAGACAATTTGGCATGGTGTAGGGTATCCCTAAGGTGTTCTTGAGGTATAAGAAGGAAGATGTAGAGTGTTTACTACATGATCCATAACCAATTTAGATATTCCTTGATCAAGAGGAGATACCTAAAAGGAGAGAGATAGATCATTCAAGTGTCATAGATGCATACCCTGCATGGTACTAGGCACTCTATGCTACAACTGACATTGGTCTAGATGATGGGGGTCGATAGGCTATGAATGTTGACCTAATTGAGAGAGGTGTTTAGTAGGCTCAGGTGTAGGGGTTACCCCAAATATGTAGGCAGTGATTGGTGAGAGAGACTAGGCATGAGCAGCCCTAGCCATAACACAAACATCTTTGCTAGCAACACAAGCATTTTTGGTAGTAGTGTAAGGTTAGTTGGCCATTATTATAGGTGAGAGAGATCAGGTGAGCACTCAACTAGCCTTGGTGACATAGGAGAGAGAATATATTTAATAGGTAGGAGGTGAAGCACCAAAAACTATGAGATTAATAAGAATGGTTCACATGCAGAGATACATAATGACTATGAAGGGAACTATGGTACTATGAGGTCTTGGTATTCAGGCAATGTTTAGATGAGCCCTATTAGGGAGAGTATAGGGATGGGATGGTAGGAGGCATAATTATAGTGGCATTAGGCTAGTGGACCAAATTTATGGGTGGCTAGGTAGGTGTAGGAGGGTAGGCTCCAAGAGGCAGTGGTGCACCAAGAGGAAGTGGTGCCTCAAGTTCTTAGTTTGTTTATGAGACATTATACAGATTATGTATATGATTCTTGATACTAGCTTGTGAGCCGATGAATGAGATGTATATTTTCTAAGAGATATGCATATTATTGTATACATGATGATGCTTATTTATGAGATAAAGATGTTTTATGGCTTATGGCTCATGTTTTTTATGTTCATGTTGATTATTTTTTATTATGGTTATGCTCATGATGATGTGGATATCGACTCACCTAGGTAGTCATGTGATGATATGTTTCTTTATTCATGTTTATGATGATGTTTGGTTATGTATTGATGTTATCTTCTATGATTATGATGATACTGTGATGTTGTTGATGACTAGGATGATGTTTATGGTTCTTGATGATATTGTTTATGGATGCTATGATTTTAATATGATGTTTGAGAGGCTCATGTTTGTGACATGGATATGATTATGGTGTTCATGTTGAAATTAAATGAGTATATACTTCCTCACTTATATTTAGATATGTGGTGAAAATGGTTTATTGATGTTTGTTCATGGATGCTATGATGTTAATATGATGATGATGGTAATGATTATGTTCATGGATATGGTTTATGCTAATGATGTCTATTTTTGTTCATGATATGATGATGATATTATGTGATGTGGTTATGATTATGGTCATTTTGTTTAAATTAAGGTGAAACAAATAAAGTAAGTTAAATAACAAAACCAAATGTGAGAAAGAGAAGATAATCAAGAGAAAAATGTCTAAGTGAATATATCAACTAATATGAGAGGATAAGAAGAGGCATCGATGATTTTTATTTGGAAAGGACTAAAACAAACTAAAGTTGGATTGACTTAAGGAACATAAGCCCTTTGAATCCTTCAAATTGACATTCATTGGTTGGTAAAAAATGTGTCTTGATCACATTATGTCAAGTGGGCTCAAAAATCCCTTGGTTATAATGTATACAGGGGAGGTGAATGAAGATGGAACCTTCTTATGAGACTAGCATGCCTCTTCTAAAGGTTACCAAAGAGTCAGAATATAAAATTATATGTCATATAAGGTGTAGACTAATCAATGTGGGAAGTCTACCTATGAAAGCTGATTGTGGATTTCAAAATTATTTTGCTTTTTATAATGCTTGATAGTGGGTCTTTTGCTATATTTTTTTTACTTGGGAGGGTTGGGGAAGCTGATTGATGTGAGAAGCTTCCAAAAAAAATTGTTATGATTTGAAAATGCTGTACTCAGCCATCCTTCAAGGGAGTGGTTTAAGTTTGTGTGCTTTGTTTAATGATTTTGGTAGCTATCCTTCAAGGGAGAAATCTACCTTATTTTGAGAAATATTGATATGTTTTTGGTAGCTATCCTTCAAGGGAGTAGTTTACAAATGCTAGGAATGACCCATGATTATTTTTGTTTATGACTTTCCTTTTTATTTTTTATTTTTACTTGACATAGAATTACTTATATAGGCTTAAAGGTTCACCTTTATGAAGGTAGAACTAAAATCACATGAATCTTGAGTAGGTGTAAAAAGGTTTAGGTGACAATGACCATGGAAATCCATCCTGTAAAAAGGGGTAGAAAGTACGATGAGAATCATGCCATGGGTAGAGCCATGGTACCCATTGTTCAAGATTAGGATATGATTGTGATGGGTAATCACATGAATTAGTTTTAATTGATTGTCCCTAAAATAGGGGGATGAATGTGGTTTAAAAGCAAGGGATGAGCTTAAGTTAGACAAAAGGTGAGTTTGATACTTTTTAACAAAATAAGGGATGTAGATGTGAAGCATTGAGGGGATCAATTATGGGTTTCCTTGAAGAGAGGATAACCAGTAAGCTCCTAATCCATACTTATGCATTATGAGGTCCAAGCCAATTGAAAGCAAATTTTCCCTCTTGCTTTTCTCCATATTGGTGACATGTTGATTTTCCTTTAAGATGAGATCTTTTATATTAAATTCTTGCACATGAAGGTGCTTATCATAAACATGTTTGATTCATTCTTGATAAATATGAAGAAGGTTAATAGTGTCTAAACGATGCTAATCAAGTAGCTCAAGTTGGACTAAACATTCTTGATGATAATCATCTTCATAAATAATATCTTGTAGGGATATGCAAAGAGAAGGAATTTATAATTTGAGAGGCAAGAAAACCTCTACTCCAAACATAAGAGAGAAAGGGGTAACACCCATAAGGGTTTGAATGATAGTACAAAATTCCCATAAGGCAAAAGGGATATGTAAATGCCAATCTAGACCAGATGCATTAACCATTTTAGTTAGCATGTTGTTGAGAGTTTTGTTAGAGGCTTTATCCTAGCCATTATCTTGTGGATGATAGGGTGATGAGAAACTAAAGTTGATGCCAATTTCATCACAAAGACCTTAGACTCGATTGTTTTTAAAAGATTTACCATTTTTGTTGATGATTTTGTATGGAACACCAAAATTGTAGATGATGTTATGGTTGATGAAGTTGATGATTTTGTTAGCCTTCATTGAAATGAGAGGGGAAAACTCTATCCACTTGGTGAAGTATTTGTTTGTAGTGATGATAGATTGATTTTGATGTGAAAAATGGGGGTTAATTTCACCAATAAGAAATAGACACCATTGTGAGAAGGGAACAAAATATTTGGATACTTAGAGACTATGGATAGGTGAGTGATGCAAATTGGCATGTTGTTGACATTTAACACACTTTTTCACATAATCACAATAGTCTTGGTTAAGGTTAGGCCTATAGTAGCCAAGGTAAAGGATACATTTAGTGATAACTAGACCACTAAAATGTCCTCCACAAATCCCATCATGCATTTCCCTGATAGAATGAGAGGCTTTGTGATTGCATAAGAAACATAAGAAAAGACAATAAAAGATATGTTTGTAAAATATTCCTCCTAGTATGGTATAATGGGAAGTGCTCTGAATAAAGTCTCTTTGATCTTTCCTAGAAAGATCAGAAGGAATGAGGGCAAGGTTGAGATAGTTGAAGGTTTACTTATACCAAAGGTTGAGTTAGGTTTCCTCCACATTAAAAAAGGTAGGAGAGTTTATTTGACATAATAAGGCTTGGTAAGTTGATGGATAATGATTGATAGCTTATATTTAGAGGGTGTAAACAAGATCTGGGAGGCAAGAGAAGCCATTGTGTCGGTAAACTTATTTGTAGATCATAGGGTAGCTTGGATAAGGTAATGGTCAAGTGATGTTAATAACACATCCAATAGTTGTTTTTAATATTGTAGAACATCATTTTTACATTGTTAAGAGTCATTGATTTGATTGACCATGAGTTGGGAGTCACCAAAGATGCTAATTATTTTGACTCCCAAGGCTAAAGTAGTTTGGAGACCTATTACTAGGGCTTCATATTCAGCCATGCTATCAGTACATTCAAAATCAAAATTAAAATATAGAGGGAGAGGTTCACCATGAAGGGGAATAAGGATGATACCATCTCCCACACCACATTAACATTTATACCCATAAAAAAACATGGTCACTTAATAGGTAAAGTTGGATTGAGAAAGGCTCATGATGGACTCATTGAGAAACTCAAGGGCAGGAAGTTGGTTGTCAGGTAAGGGTACTTTGGCCAAATAGTTAGCAATTAATTTCCATTTAATTAGCTTTTTCTAGAGGAAATCAAAGTCAAACTTAGCTAAAAGCATGAGCCACTTAGCCATACACTGATTTTGGTATGGCTTGGAGTGCATGTACTTGAGTGGGTCAGTGTTGGTGATGACAAATGTTTTGTGGTTAAGAAGGTGATGATGAAGTTTGGTGACCAAAAAGACCAAGGTGAGGCAAATTTTCTTAGTATGGGTATACTAAGATTTATACTCTATAAGTGTTTGACTTATATAGTATATGCCTTGCTCTTTATGCTTATCATCATGATGTATAATCATCACCCCTAGAGAGTGGTTAGTGGTAAAGATATATAGGTAAAAATGTTGATCCACTTTTGGAGGAATGAGAATAGGTGGAGAAATAAGGTAGTCCTTAAATGAGTCAAAGGCTATTGATAGTCCTTATTACACTTAAAATATATATCCTTCTTTAGAAGGTGATGAAAAGGTTGGCATCGGTTAGAAAATTGAGAGATGAAATGATGGATGGATTGAATTTTCCCTTGTAGAATACGAAGTTGCTTAAGGTTCATTAGAGGAGGCATACCAAGGATTGCTTTGAATTTGGTAGGATTGACTTCTATTTCACAAAGAGAGACAATGAAGCCAAGAAGTTTGCCTGAAAAGACCCCAAAAATATACTTCTTGGGGTTAAGGTAGAAATGGTAATGGATGAGTCATTCAAATATAATCTTGAGAACAATTACATAATATTTTCAAAGTTATATTTCCTAAGAAGGTCATAAAAATATTCCTCTATGATTTTGTGAAGAAGGTCATGGAAGATGTAGGTCATTGAGAATTGGTAGGTTGCACCAACATTATTCAGACCAAGGGTATGAATCTATTGTAGAAAGTCCCCCAAGGGGTGATAAAGGTAGTTTTGTGTTGATCTTCAGGGGTAATCAAGATCTGATTGTAGCTTGAGAACCCATCCATAAGAGATAACATCTCATGGATGGTTATGAGATCAACAAGTTGGTTAATTCTTGGCAAAGGAAAGTCATCTTTTGGGTAAGCCAGGTTAAGGTCTTGAAAGTCCATGCAAATGTGAATTCCCCCTATAGCTTTGGTGATAGGAACAATGTTTGAGACCCACTGGGGATAGTCCATGGGTTAGATGAAATTGATAGAAAGTAGATGATAAAGCTCTTCTCTGACAAGAAGGGATATGTAAAGCTGTATCTAATGAAGCTTTTATTGAATAGGTTTACCTTCTTGATTGGTGATGATGTTATGGGTGGTGATGGCAGGGTTGATTTCAGGCATGTCACCATATGACTAGGCAAATGCTATGATTGATCTTGGAAGAAGGTATATAAGTCCTGATTCTCTATGGAATCTAGAGATTGTCTAATTTTGACAATATGTGGGCTATCTTGAGTACCTAAGTTGATATCCATTATGGATTCATTCAATATAGGTTAAGTCTTAGGAGGGAAAGATTTGTGGATAGATTGATCTTCTACACACCGAGGTAGATGAGAATGGAATCATCATCTTGACATTGAATGGTGTTAATGGTGGGAGGGCCATCCTCTACCAACTTAATATGAGTGAGTGAAATGGTCATGGTTACCCCATAATTTTGATAATTTAGGGGTCTGAGGTTAATCATGTTAATGAAAAAAAAGTTTAGGGGGATGATGTTGACATCCTCACATTATGGTGGAGAAGAGGCTAGTGAGGAAGGGATACAACAATGGTAATGGGAGGTAGGTTGGTTTGATTTTTGGGTGGAGTTAAATTGAGGCCATGTATTTCATGAGGATTTATTCTCTCAATCAAAATCAACTCATGCAGGATGCACCCATATCAACCTAGGTTGAATCTATTCCAAGCACACATGTAGATGTATGTTTTGGCAAACTCTAGTTTATCCAAGTAGGAGAAACTATAGGTGAATGGCCAAGGTGAAAAAGACGTGGAAAAAGTGTCAATAGGTTTGTCAAGTCCCCCATAGTTAAAATGGGTTTGATAAGTTGAAGGTCCAAAGGGAATAATGTATTTGATATTTGGGTCATACCCAGGTTGGTTGTTAAGTTTCCCATATTCATGGGGAGTAGGGAGAGTGTCAAGGGTCAAGAGTCAATATTCCCCAAGTGAGATACATTGGAATGTTGATTCCAAGGGGTCTATTATGGGGATTTGGTCTAAGGGAATTGATGAGCTCGTAGATGCCTCACTGGTAGAAGGAGATATGGCTTCATCTTTTGTGGTTGAGGGCTTATCTTTTGTTGATGAGGGTTTATTAGATGGAGGAAGGAGGATATCATTGGGTTGATAAGTCATGTTGCATGATTTGAAAGGATTTGGGTCAGCTTGTATAATGACAATGTAACCTTTATGCTCAATTTGGATGTAATGATGAAGGGTAAAGGGTACACAACCCATGGAATAAATCCAAGGGCATCCTAGAAAAACATTATACTAAAATTCTCCTTCCACTATGTAGAAGAGCTCGAGGAGTGTGCGAGGTCATAAACAAATATGAAGGACCATAGTTCCCAGAGTCATGGCCATGGTATCATTGAATGATTGGAGGATGGCTAAGGTTTTAGACATGATGTTGTTTGGTAGTTTAAGTTGATCATAGGCATGGGAGGAGATTTTGTTGATACTTACTTCCCCATCAATAATAACCCTTTTTATATGAGTTTGGTTAATGTAAGTAGTGATGAAGAGAGGGGGATCTAGATCATTAAGATGGATATAGGGTATTTCCAAATACTTGAAGGTGATAAGGATGGAAAGTTGGAGAGCACCAATAAAGGTTTCTAGAGGTTTAGGGTCTTTAGATTGGACCTCTATTGATTAGAAGGTCTCTATCATTACATGGAAATGATGGGGTGAGGTGGTAATGAGTTCATATAGAATCATCTTTGTTAGGGTTTGGTGAAGTTATTTAAGAAGCATTTTTTTGATCAATTCATAGGGGTTGGATTGAGAGGTACCCAAGATGGATACCTTGGGTTTGGTTGAAGGTGAAAATACTTGGATTTGATTTGGTTGAGAGGTGGAAGATATATATGTCCATGAGATGGACACTTTTGTCTTTCCCTTATATTTATAGTAAGCTTGTGATCGTGTGACTACATGGATAGTGTGGATTGAGGGAAGAAATAAGGTAGGAGATTGCTTTGGTTCCCCCTCACTCTGAGGTGAGAGTGGGGGAGTAGGTAGGCATTGGGTATTGGTTATTGTTTATTAAATAGTATCAGTCTTAGGGGAGGTTCATCTAATAATAAATAATCCTCATGATAGAGCTTATGGATTACAGTTTGGAGAGCCTTGTAGTTATCCATGTCATGCCTAAGTTTCCTATGATATGAACACACTAGGTGGTCATTATCTTAGACTGGTTTCAGGCCAAGTGGGTCAAATGATCTGATAAGAGGTAAGGTCAAGCAAGAAGCTTGCAATAAGCTTTGAAAAATAGTTGAGTAAGACTTAGTTAAAGGTTGTGAGGGTATAGAGGTTTTGGTTTTAGTGGTTCAGTTGGAAGCCATTTTAGAATCAGACTTGGTGGTAGAAGTCTTAGGTAAAGGAGAGTTATTAGTTGATGGTTTTAGTTTTGGTAAAGAGGTTGATAAGTTTAAGGTAAAAGGTTTTAAGGTAGGTAGTTTGGTTATGAATGGTTTGGTAAAAATGGGTGAGAGTAGAAGTGATGGTGTAACCAAAAGTGATGGTTGGGAAAGTTGGCTTCCCAATTAAAGTATAGGGATGAGGCCCTAAAATAGAGGGAAAAGTTGAGAGGGGAGGTAAAACTTTGGTCTTTTGGCTTTTTGGTGGTTTTGCCTTCTTTATTGACTTGGTTTCATTTTTGTTTGATAAGTCCGGTGGGCTTAGATCCAACTTTATTTATGGATGATTAAGATTATGAGTTGGAAATACATCCATGTTCTTGGTAGGTTTGGTAGGAGGTTATTGGGTTAGTTTAGGTAAATTTGGTTATTGTGGTTTGTTCATAGTTTGATTGGTAGTAGTGTTTAAAAGTATATTTGTGATGATGGTGGGTTAAATAGGGAAAATGTTAGGTTGATCTAGTAGAGAAGGCTATTGCTTGGTTATATAAGAAAGTCCAAGCTATTACCAAAAGGTGGCCTGATCCATGTTAGGTTGGGATATAAAGTCTAAGTTTTTAACCAATCTAGAGAAAGGTTTGTAGATAGGTCCTAGTCCCCCAATAGTGGATTCAAAGGATAGGCCTAAGGGTTGAGAGGGAGGAATGGCTACCTCATCATTTTCATGATTAAAAGGTTCCATCATTTGGGAAGGCAATTCTATGGTGGGAAGTGTAGTCATAGTGGTTTCCTCGTCAAGAGTGTTTTCCAAAGGGAGAGTGGACTGTTGTATGATTGAAGAAAAACATGTGGTGATGGTTGCCTCCTTTGATGTGGATATCAGAGGAGAAGTGGGTGACTCCACTCCCTTAATGAGTGGAGTAGGGGAAGATGTGATTTGGTCAATAGTTTCCTTAGAAATAAGCTCACTAAGAACCATGTTGATAGCGTAGGCCTCTTGTTATTGGTAGAAGGAGGGTGGTTGGGAAATGGTTGTCTAAAGATATTGAGTACTTAGTTTGGGGGTGCATTGGGGTTATCCAACACAAGTTCCACCTTGTTAATAAGGGTTTGGACAATGTTCTTGAAGATGTTACACCTACTAACATCATGGCTGATGACTCAATGGAAGGTATATAGTTCATTTTCCTTATACCAACCAGGTACAAGATGAGAAGAATTAAATTACTATAGAGGCTTTATGGGAGAAAGTTGTATGATATTGGCCTTCAATAGTTTCTCCAAGACTGAATCATATGACTCCCCAAGTGGAGTAAATTACTTTTGAGTGTTATGGTTTTGATTCTTCATGTTTTGGTTGGAGGAGTTAAAAGAGTTAGGCTAGTTGGTAATGGGTAGAGAAGCAATTTTAAGGACAACTATATTCATAGTTACCTTATTTTTGGTATTAGTGTTGGTTTGGTTGATTGGTTTAAAGGAAGAGGCCTCATTTGATTTAAAGGTAGAGTTTTTATTTCTTAGTTTTAACTTTCCTTCATCAATGACTCTATTTTCTAGTTTGCATGCCATGGTAAAAACTTCATCAAAAGTCCTAAAGATATAAATTCATAACATAGAATAAATGTGTTTGGCACACGCTTGAGCAAAAATTTCAATTAGCTCAGGTTGTGGTAAGGAGAAATAAAGTTGATTGATCAAGATCCTCTAACGAGGGACAAAATCAATAATAGACTCATCATCAAATTACCAAATAAAGTAAAGGTTAGTGATGGAAACCTTCTTAGAGATGTTTATTAAAAAGTGATCCAAGAAATTTTGAGCTAGCTAGGTGAAAGAAAAGAGAGAGTGATTTATTATGGCACTGTACCAATCTAGTGCTAGACCAGATTAAGACATTGGGAATGTACAGAGAAGGAGATCATCATCATAGGTAATCAAATAACATGAATGCCTAAATTCCCTCAGGTGCTGTTGGGGGTCCTCTTTACTTTGAAATTTAGAAAATTTGGGCAATTCCCACTAAGGAGGATAAGGTGGATAGGGACATATGGGTGAATGGGTTTGTTTTAGATCTGGTCATGTGATAGAATCTTGTGATCTCCAAAAATAGATGATTCTAAAGTGGTCATTTTATCCATTAGCATTTTTATTAGATCTATTTGGGGTTATGTAACTAAAAATTTGTAAGATGCATACTATTGTGGTGTTTGTGTAATATATTGATATTTGGTAGGAGGTTGAGAGGCTACTGCATATTAGAATGTGGACACAGGTAGTTAGGTAGATGCCACATATTGATATGTGGACACAGGTAGTTGGGTAGATGCCACGTATTGATATGTGGACATAGGTGGTTGGGTAGATGATATATAGGGGTAGGTAGAGGTAGATGATTAGGTAGTGGGTAGAGGTACATGCTCTTATGGGTTAGGGATTTATCCCAAGTTTGGTATAATAGGCACCTGTTGAAGGATTAAGGTGGGTTGGTTAGGATCTATGGTTGGGTTTGTAATTAAAATATAGGTAGTGACTTTAGTAATGATTGGTGGTAAGGTGGAAGGTATAAACACCACAAGGTTTTGAATTAGAATAGTGATTAGTGGATTGGGGGTAATCAAAGGTAGGTTGGAAATGAAATTAGTAGGTGATCCTATGGTGAGTGGAGTTTAGGTGGTTAGTTGTTGGGTTGATCCTAAGGTAGAGGAGTTATTGGTGGGGGTAAAAGGTGTAAGGGTGTTGGTAGGTTGAGTGGATTGGTTTTCCACAGTGGTATCAAATGGATTATTGGTAAATGAATATGTTTGGGTAGTCAATGGTTGGGTGGTGACTATGGCAATAGAAGTGTCCCCCATAAGGTGGATCCAAAAGTGGAACCAAAATAGGGGCATGGTATGATGAGGTATTGAGATAATGTTGGAGGGTGATAGGATTATTGTCTAAGAAAGTGGTAAAGTCTGTATCCCTTTGGGCAAATACCCAAGGAAAATTGGGACTTGTTGAAGGATGAGGAAAATTCTCTAGTTTAGAGACATACTCCATGGATGAGGAGGTAGAATAATTTGAATGGTTTAGTGATGGAACTTGTTATGCCTAGTAACTTCGTTATTATTGAGTTAGAACCATGCAAAATAAGGGAGAAAGAATAACATAAACAATATCATAACTAAAATAAAGAGAAGATAATAAATGATTAAGGAAATCAAACACACACTAAAAATTATGTTAAGTCCTAAAGTTATTTTTAGTCTCTCTTTTGGATTATGCCTTAAGCTTTAAAGAAATTATGTGACTCCACTTGGGTTTGTAGAAAATGTACTAGATAAGAAATCTATGGATGGGTTCAGGTGTTTAAGGCTCTCAAAAGGATATGTATTGGGAATAAATACATGGTTTGGTATTGGGGTCTACCCCCTCACTTCACACACCATAGTGATAAGGGTGTTAGCTGCTTAGCTAGTATATATCAATTTCCAAAGTTTAGACTCAACTAGAGAGCTGATTTTTGGTTTTTCTTCTTGGTAATGGCCTCCAAGTAAGATAGCCAAAGGGTGAAGGTGACTGCTAGGTGATGAAATCCTAGTCGGGCCTTATATAAATTATTTTTATGTTTGATTTGATGTATGTGGCTTGGTATTATGTGGGTGATAAGAGTGAAGCTATGATTGAATTAATTTGCTTTAATTTAATTAAGTGAGCTAAACTTGCAAAAAACCAATGTATGTAGTTGATTTTAAACCCAACAATGAAACTTTTAATTTCCTTGTATGAGCATAAAATTAGAGGAAGAAAACCTAGATGTAAAATAATGAACCCAAGTGAAGACTTTAAGGTCCCACTGGGTGTACCAGAATGTTTCAATAATTTTTTGCTTATAATTGTTAAAAGAAAGAGAGAAGAAACTCGATAAGGGTATGGTAGAATTTTTTTATGTTATGCATGTGTTGAATTAGATGATTGTAGATACTCCTCTTTATTTGGGGAGGAATGACTTACATATAAGAAAGCATTGAAAGAAATGGTTGGTTAGATAGATAGTTGGGTGGATTGCCTAGTGTGAGCTAGATCCGAGAAGCATGCACTTCCTAGAAGTTTGTCAATCCACACTTTTTTAACAATTAAATTTAGAAATCAAAATATAAAGTACTTGCATAAATAATAAAAAGGTACTAAAATTAAGTACAATAAGTTCTTGATAAAAGAATAGATGAATTTGATTAATTATAGTAATAAGTGGGTCAATATTAATGTTAAATAGGTCGGGTATGGTTCAAAAAATAGGGTGAGGCTTAATGATCAGGCAAAAGGAAAGAAGGTTGGATTTAGGTGAGTTCTAGTGGGTAATACTATCTTTCTATTATTTTGTCACATAGTGACCATTGATAGTTGGGCTGACCATCGATGGTTAGGGTAACTGTTGATGGTTGGATAACCATTAGTGGTTGGGATAGACCATTGGTGATCAGGGTGATCATAGATGGTTATTATGGGTTGGGTCTAGTTAATAAAAGGCTGATTTGATGAGGTTACAGAATGGAATTATGAGAGATGGATTTGGGCTGGGTTGATTATGAAATTAGAAACAAAGTAACTGAATGATTGAAAACATATACTTAGATTTTTGGTTGTTAATCTAAAGGATTTTTGAGATGGATTGGCTGATAAACTCATTAATGGAGTCTAGAACAATTTTGGTAGAGTAATGGTACTTGGCTATTGGTTGATGGATGATATCACTTCAGATCTCTATTGCACTTGCTAGTTCATTGGATTTTTGGAAGAATGACCTGCAAAATAAACTCTTATACAAGAAGCTTTTGATAGTTATAGATGGATTGAAGCTTTTGCTCCTCTCTTTTATAATAAAAAGGAAGAAGTGGAAGTATAGGTTCAAACAAGAGGTTGAAATAGCTTTTTTAATTTTAACTTAGACATACACTAATTTGCACACATATATAGATAAGATAAATATAAAAAAGCAAAGTGGAGTGATGTGGGAGTTTAGTGGTTCAAGTGGTGAAACCTGACCATTGGTTGTAAATTCTAATTGTCGAGGGTTGGGGTGATCATCGATGATCGAGGGTCAAAAGGTCAAGTTAGGTAAAAGGTTGGTTAGCTTGAGTTAAGTTTGGTTTGCTATCAAGAGGTCAGGGTTGGTCCCTAGGGGGTCCCAAGGTGGTCTAGGGGTGTTTCAACATCTGGAACCCTAGTGTGCAATTTTTTAGTGTCTCCATATGATCCTTTTGAGATTGTATAAACCCAATATTTTATCAAGAACCCTAAGAAAGAACAAGCCTCTAAAGAGTGTGTTTGAAAATTGAGTGTACAAATTCTATATTACATCAGAGGTGGAAAAATAGGTCTAGTTTAATCGCTCAAGCCAATTAAAGTGGAAGTGGACCAAAAAAATATTATTGAATATTTGTGACCAAATTTAAATGAATACATTTCCCCCTTTTATTATAAAAATGAAATTACTAGAGTAAAATGAAAGATATACCTAAGTGTGTAAAACACACTTTGCCTTTGAAAGAGATCTCCAATCATGAAAGATGTTCCATGGTGAGTCCTTCAATGATCTATAAATTATTAATGTCCATATGTGAAATTTAAAATTTAAATGTAGCTTGAATTTGAAAAGATTAAAAATAAAAAGGAATAATTAAACCTGTATGTGTAAAACTAAGTTTTCTCTTGTAGCATTTTATTGAGATGATGCTTCCTTGAAGCATTGGAGAATTGATGTTTCCTATGAATCACTTGAAGAGATTGGTTCCTTAGTTAAACCAATGGAAATTTGAGGATAATAAAGACCCAATTTTATTTTAACATATTTATAAATTAAAACTCATTGAGGGATGCATAAACCTCAATTTTCATTATTGGTATTTGTAACCCTAAGATGGAAATGGGTTAAAATCCATAATGGACTCTTAAGAAATAATGATAGAGGGCATTTAACCTCTAATTTATGAATTATGCACTTTAAATTAATCAAAAACTATAGATGGCCTATAAATTCAATTGTCATTTTTTTCCTTAGTTCCTCTATGCATGATCAAAATAAAATGGAGTGCATCCATGATCCTGTCTTGATCGTAGATAGAAAATAGTGTTGAAAACATGGCATGAATATGTATCATGCCCCCATTGATAAATTTAGAGTATTTAATTCTATGTAGATGAAAATTTATAAGTTATGTTTTAAACTTGTGCATGAATTTATATTTTCTAGACATATAAATTTAATCACTAAGTGCTTTTCAATGTTTATTCTTGGGATCCCTACTATTACTTTGTCTATTCATCATTTCACTAAATTGAAATATATAATATAACCTTAAATAGTCTTAAAATCACTAAAAATATCATATATGCATCCCTATTTTAGATACATTCATCCCTATTCAACCCACATGCTCTTTTCAGACTTTTCCTAGCTGGTTCTCATCTTCTAGCACAAATCTGCACAGCAGCCTTGCCCCTAGTGTAACCTTGTTTCCTACACTCTAAAAGTCACCTTTTCAAATTGAGAAATTTCAAAATGGCTATCCCATGCATTTATTAAAGTTATTTTCTCATATAAAATCATATCAAGACCACTCATTATACCCCCACTGGATCTCTCTAATAATTGCATTACACACTTAGCAAACAAGTAATACTTCTTACTATTTCAATGTTGTAACATTCTAATAGTCATAAGATAAGTCTAAATATTTTTTATTGTAGATCAAGGGAATCCATTATTAATTAATATTATAGTTATAGTCATTCTAGTTGTATAATCATAGATCACATAATCACCCTGTGAGGTAGAAGTACATTAGCATGAGGCCCATTTGAGCTATGTAAGTAGTGATCAGTTACAAGGGGTTTTTGAGGCTAACTCAATCATCCTTTATAACACATTTTTTATTCCCATTATGTTATCTAATTGATATCTAGTGCATGTGATAGGGTTTTATAATTTATAGGTCTTTTATGTGATAACACAAAACAATCAACCCTTGTATACTATCACATAGGTCTAAATAAATAAATCAAAAATATAGTAAACTAGGATGTAAACACAATAAACATATAAGACCACAATGATCCCCTATCAACCTCTCATAGACTTTCTCAAGTAAATTAAGAATTACTAGTTTTTGATACAACTATGTTTGTAGGACATTTTACACAATTTTCAATTATAGTAAGTATAAATAATCAACATTTGATCTATTTTAGGGAGGTTTTTACATTCTTAGGCCTTTTCACTATTTTAATAAGTTTTTGATTCTGTAAATTCTATAGCATACTATATTTTAACATTAGATAAGTGTATATCAACATTTAAATTTAAATAGTTTAATTTCATTAGTTTAAGATCACTTAAATTAAAAGGATTAAACATTCTATGAACCTATTATTTTTAGAACATTTCTTACCACTTTCCTTGATTTTGGGATAGAATTTATTTCAAATCTATGTAAATTGTTAACACTAAAAGAAAATAACATTCTACCTTAGATAAAATTTGACATAAAATTATTCAATTTATTTGACCTTGGATTAAATTTGAAATTGAAAAAAATTATGTTGTCATCTTGGATCATTCCATCATAGAAGTTATTTCTTTCGACCTCAAGTTGAAATTTTCTTGATTTCCAAAACTAAAAATCCTTCACTTTCATTTTTCATTTACTTTTTATTTTTTTATAAATCATGTTTTGATAATTTTCAAACTATTTAGTGACTATCATGATGGGATACATAGTGTTTTATCTACAGACATCATGACATGAGAGGTTTACCCCAATACTCATAGCCATAGTATAACACTAAACATATAGTTTGGTTTCCACTTACCTCAAAATATATAAAAATGACTAGGATACCTTGTTTATACCATAAGAATCCTATTTTATCTATTTGATTTGTGGTGCACATGAGAGGAGAGTAACGCCAATAAAAGTTACTTTCACCGTACCCTTTATTCCAGGGTTAGTGGGATATAGACTTGGTTCTATCTATATAGTTAGTGTTCTAAAACATTGGGTTGACACTAATCAATGAATGAACAAGTATAATTTAGAGCCTAAAAATCATTCAAACCTTTGCCTAGATAACCATATTACCTTGATTTTTGATTGTCTTGTATTCATGCCATTAACATTGCTTCATTCATATTATATTATATTTATAGTCATTAACATTGATTAATTTATATTATAAACTTTTTTGATTCATATTGTAATATAATGGGTTAAATTAATTAAATTGTCTCTCATATGTTACATTGGATTATGCAATTTCTTGTAAATTCTTCTCTTATTTTCCAAGATTCTATTCATTTCATTTTTACATGCTTAAAATTCTATAATATTCCAAAACTTACTTTAGAGCAATATCCACTACATTGTGCTTCTTATTGATATAAAAATAAAAAACATATATGCAATCTTTAAAAATGTTAAAAATGTTCATTTCATATCCACATGGTTAAAATACACTAATGTCCAAACTCATTATCTTATTATTTCAAATAGTTACAATCTTATATCATAGGGTATACCACATTCAGTTGGTTCATCCATACTTATATGGTTTCAGATTTGCATATTTACATAAGTATACCATTGGACAAGGGTTGGGTAAGTATGCTCAAGGAATTACCCATCTTATTGCTCATACTAACATAGGGCACATAGGTCTAGGGTATAATGTTATGTCCAGCACTCATGGATTAAGTCAAATAAATCCATTTTCCAAGATCATTTTTTATAATATTACTTATTGTTCCAATATCCAATATGAGAAGACCTAGGAGTAATAGAAAACATATATCACAAATTGCATCACACGAAACACTTCAAGGGATTTTCATTTGCTTAATTTGCACTCTATTGAAGGGTGCATCATGGATATTATTTTAGAATATAACACTAAAGAAGATTATGATGATCCAAATGATGATGCAAAATTCTTGAAATATATTTATGAGCATATCAAAAAGGTTGACTAATTATTAAATTTGGATAAATATGAACATAAGAAGGGCATCCAATATGGCACTTCCAAAATTGATACTTCTAATATTTTGGCCATTCTTATTTATACATATATAGCTACATCTAAAACACAATCTCTTTGTTTGGGAACATCACTTGGTATAAAAAATATATCCATGCCTATGCATACTCATGCTACTTATATGACACATATTACCTATTTAAATGCTACTTTAGAGCACACCATTATTGCATTACAAGATAATTTGGCCCATATTGAGTAATCCATTTCTTATGATGGGCCTTCCATGGACTCATGTTCCTTGCTACATAACACTTTGGCACTAGAAATTTCATCTTATCCATTATTATTTATATTTGTGGACACCAAGCTTCCTCTTTATGAAGGAAAAGGTGATCCTAAACAACATTTGTGTGCCTTCCATGCAGCTTGTATAGACTATGTAGATAATGATAAACTATTGACATTTTTTTTCCATAAAGTTCAAAAGAACATTCTCTTAGATGGTTCTATGATCTTACTCTTCAATCAATAAAGGATTTCAATTATTTTGTAAATTAGTTTTTCACACACTTTTCTATTAACATTGGGGAAAATTTATCATATGCTCAAATTGTAAAGCTCAAATAAGGGTATAATGGAATAATTAGTGAATATGTGTTAAGGAACAAGACTTTGCTTTCTAAAATGACAAATCAAATGGATGATAATCAGATTTAAGATATTTTTACACAAAGATTTCTCTCTCCTCTTCAAGAGTCTATTATGTTTGATAAGTTCAAATCATTTGAAGAACCATGCCATATAGTCAAAGAGTGTGAGGTCAAGTTGCTTACTTTGAAAAAGCTCAAGTATGTTTTAAATGTTCCTTATAATTCAAATCTCAAGTTTCAAAACAATCCAAATTATAAGAGAAAACCAATCAAAATAAAGAATGAAGCAAAAAATATAGTTGATGCTATCTCACAAACACCTCAAAATATTCAATTAAAAGCTCCACCAAGGAGACAATTTTTAAATTTGCCATCACTTCCTCATGTTTTGCAAAAGATCCTAGAATGAAATTTAATCACTCTTTCTCCACCAATGGAGATATATATGTTTATACTACAATCTATAAAATTTGATGCTAATGTAAATTATGATTATCATATATGGATTGGGAATTATAAAAATAGATGTTTCAAGCTTAAGCATAAGACCAACGATCTCATTGGTGAAAATATCATAAATATTGGTACACCTATTCAAGAGACTAAGCCACAAAAAAATGATAATGTAAAGCTCAAATTTTACAAGGATCCTTTTCCAAATCATAAAGCAAATAAAAAGGATACTTATGAAGTTATTATACATATAATGCTCATCCTCCTCCTCCTACATATGGACATATAATTGATAGAATTATTGGTACAAATACAAGTAAACAAATATCACATCGTATGATCACATTTGATGATAGTGAAGTTTTTGATGATGATTCAGATAGACACAAACTCTTTATTTGAGCATATGTTAACAATAAATCTATCTTTAGTGTCATGATAGATAATGGATCAAGTGAAAATTTGTGCACCATAACACTCCTTCATTATCTTGGTTATAAAAAACAAGATTTATAAGATAATTATAAAGTTGTAAACTCATTTGATGGGCATACATAAGATAATCTTGGGCATATAGTGATACCCTTACATGTGGGTCTCATAGTTCATGATCCATTTATAATTTTACCAAACACATGGGTCTTTGATATGCTATTAGGACACTCTTAGATATAAAATATTAGATCAATACCTTATATAGTGTATAAATGTCTCAAATACATTCATGATAGTGAAGTGGTAAAAATTTAAGGAATCTAATATGAATATCCTTTAAAAAAATGATATTTATTTATTTTATAGAATAATTGCATAGTACAATTATTGAGTAACATAGTAATGAAATAGTTTATAGAACTATTAAAGAGCATGACTGATGCAAGAAAATCATCACATTTTGAAAATTTTGATTTATTTTAGGCGTCTTGAGTATGTAGGAATTAATCCTAGGTGCTAGGTTGTTGTCAAATTTGAATTTGACCCACTTAGGCATTTTCCTACCTAAATGGTCATTTCAAATATTTGAAAATTTTTGTAATGTTTCTCAAGTCACTTGATGTTGTGAAAGGTCAAAATATTGTGACATTGTGTCTTAGGAGTTTTTAAGGGTGTTTAGGTTTATTTTTTACTTGTTAGAATTTTGTGTTATGTTAAATTCTTAACTATGCCTAAAGCATACTAATTGTAAGCTTTTTCTTGCTACGTTGGGAGTCAAGTAGTTAGGATAGTTATTGAAGTTTTAAAAATAGGTAGTTGTTTTGTTTTAACAAGTAATTCAAGGTATATTATTGGTGTGAAATAAATATGACAAAGGAATTTTGAATAGGAAAAGGAGGAATCTCAAGAAGTAAGAAACTCTATTATTCATACTCTGTTGTGTAAGTATTTGTTAAAGAACCATGACTATAGAAGAAATAAGAAGTATTTGAAAACATGGAGAGTTCAATTCTCTATTTTTGGAATGATCATGTAAGTTTTTTTCAATTATTTATATTAATTAATATGGTATGTTTTTTCTATAACTTTTAACGAAGCTTTACTTTCTTGACCCTGCTATGAGTTAGTATAATGTGATAAGAAAGACTGAGTGTATATTCCTTGTGAGAAGGACTGTGAACAAATTAATTTGAAATGATAAAACTATATATCGGAAATGTTTCCTTTCCATTTTATGAAGGTTATTGATATGAATTATAAATTTTGAATACATATAAGTCTCATAGATAATGTCCTCAATCCTAAAGACCAATGTTTAAAAAGACATAGCCAATAGGGCATCTAATGTAATTTGGAAAAAAATGTGTTAAGAATAATACAATGAAGTGAGATAGGATAGTGAGATCTATACAAAACCTAAATTTTTTAATAGTGGGTGGTAAACTATTTGAAATTTTTATAAGCATTGTTGTTCTTTTATAATTGTGCACAATCTTGTAAAAGTCAATTGTTTTACACAGTCAAATGGAAAGCTTGATAGAAAGGTGAAGAAAAATGTTGAGGGGATGGTTTTATGATTAGAAAAGGTTTGGGATATTTTTATAGAGTTTATAAAAACTTTAAGAAGTCTTGAAACCAATTTTGGATCTTAGTTAATCAAATTGACCCCTCTCAGGCCTACACAACCAGACATGAATTTTGTGCTAGGGTTTACATAGAAAAATGTGGGTTGTGAGAGATTGAACCAGTGAAAAATTCTCAAATTTAATTATTTGATGTGAAATTATGTTGGATAAATTATTTTATAGGTTTAAAATTTATCTCATATGTATAAGTACATATTTAGAAGCACTGTATCTAAATAGTGTAAAGGGTGACCTAATAGACCTAATTAGAGAGTTAGAAGGGCTTAGTAAGAAGATCAAATAGATAAGTTGGGTCAATAATATTTGTGGAATGAAAGAAGGGGATAGAGGGTACTATAATATGGTATTATTTTTCTAATAAGGGATGGTACTTGTCTGTACCAAGAAGATAAGCCTAACAAAGGCTACTAATAGACTCTGTCAAAGGAGAAGAAGAGGTATTTGGTATAAAGGTGTATTGAAATGTTTTATGAAAGTAATGAGGGGTGATACAAGATTTTTATGAGTATGATAGAGAGAATAATCAACTTTAATGAGTAAGTGAATCCCAAACCATACTTTGAGAACTAATTGGCTTATTGAGCTTTTATGAAAACATGAACAAGTTATGGTTAGTCAATCAAAGTTGCTAAGAGTGAGAGTTGGTGAGGATGTAACCAGTGTGATTATGTTGAAGGGATAATAGTAAACATAGTAAATAAAGAGTTTTATTAAACTAAAGGTGTAAGGACAAACATAACAGGTAAGGAGATTGGCAAGAAAGATCAGAGCTAGGAGTCATTTGGTAGAGGTAAATGTTGACCAAATTTTGCCCACAAGCAAAATTTTTGGTCCCCTTCTTTCCTTACTATTCAATGCCAATTATTTTCAAGTTGCATAAGTTCATGCCATGGTTCTTCGGCTTAGTTCAACACTTTGGTTCAGCCCCTTGGTTCAATTGGCATTTGGTTCATCCATCTTCAAGTTCAAACATCTCGATTCAACATGGTTGAACCGCTTGAACTATTGAACCAATTTCAGTTCAACTACTTGGTTCAATCAATGGTTTAATGTTTGGTTCAAGTGAGTGGTTTAAGATTTGTTTCAATGGTTTGGTGAGTTTAGTTCAAGGCCACCAGTTCAACGCTTGGTTCATCAGCCTAGTTCAATTAGTCAGCTCATTGGCCAGTTCATCAGCGCGTAATGGTTGAACCATTGAACCATTTTGGTTCAACAGCTTGGTTCAAGGGTATGCTAGTTGGTCAAGGGGAAGTCTTCAAGTTTAAATACCCTTGTGGAGGGTAGGTGCTTCAAAGGAAAAGGACTGTGTAAGTTCAAAATTTGTCTAAGTTCAAATTTGTATAAGTCTTGAATTCCTTCAGACTTTTTGTCTGAAGGAATTCCTTCAAACAAAAAAGTCCAAAGGAATTCAGGTGCAACTCAAGGCAAAGATAGACCTGGGGAGAATTTTTGTGGAATTTTTGTCTGTGGGAAAATGTCCATGGACAAAAATCCATAGGGAAATTGTCCGCAGATAAAAGTCTGCGGGAACCCAGGAGACCGTCCGAAGGAGCAAAGGACCCACCGAAGGACCTCGAAGGGTAGATGCCCTTGCGGGGGACTCTCAACCCAAATACAAAGGGAACTTTCAAAGGATGGAGGGTCACTTTCCCTTTGGGAGGGTGCTAAGGAAATACAAAGGCAAAAGGTGCCCGCAGAGAGGGTCGACGAAAGCAAAGCCACAGAAAGCCAGCGAAGGACCCAATGACATTTAGACAGGGATGAGGACATCCCAGAGGCCATCAAAATTAAAAAAGAAAATTAGCCATTGGTTTTCAAACTAATTATGGATGGGTGAACATCAAAATTAGCATAATGAAATAGCCATTTGTTTTCAAATGAAAGAGCGCTAACCATGAGAGCCCAGAACGCAGCGACCCACCAAAAGTTCACCCCTGAGGGCTGAAGGAGCCAAAAGAGACAAGATAGGGAAAAGACAAAATCCCAAGCATGGAACAAGAAAATAGGTAGTCCAAGTGGCAATGGGAAGCATAAATTCAAGAATTGACTCTAGTAGGTGAAACAGTGCCAGTGAATTGACCATTAGAGGATGCAATAGCTAGTAGTGCAACCGGTTTTATCCATTTCACATTAATGAGTAGACAAACCATGTAATAAACTTGATGAAGTGGCCTTACAAATAGACAAAGCACGTAGCTCATTAATGTTTTGAATGACTTACTCTTCCCATTAAGGGGATGTTAATGAGCCACTTGTAAAAAAAGGGTGCCAAAAGGCCTGCTTTTCTTCTCTTATATATTTTATGACTTATTATTATAGAAAAGATATCTTCCACATTTGTAAGGTGTAGCCCTGGCAAAATTTCACCTGAATCAATAAATGCATTTTTTACCTCTATCTTGGATAGACATTTTTGAGTATGTCTTGAGTGTTTGTTTGTGTTCAGTCATTGTTTCTTGATGCTTTCACAGGTTCAACACCAGCATATCTATTGTCTACAAGGTGCCATCTCTACAATTGACAGGGGGAGAGTTCTATTTAGAGTGGAGAAATAGAGAAATTACCTTTCAGTGTGTCTCTCATAGCACCTTTGGTGAACCTCTATTCTCTATGTTTTCATTAAAACCTCCCTATCAAGCTTTTGCAGTCTGGTCCTTCTACCAAGTGTGAAACATATGTATGCATTCATCTCATTTTAAGAGTGGATGTGAGAAGGTCATTTCATTTTGGTGTATCACCTCCTTAGAGTGGTTTGTTTTCTGACAACTTTCTCCTTTTTCATCCCCCCCATTATATATCTATATATATACATGTATTTGCACTTGCTGGAACAAATATGATGCATCAAGGGGAGTTAGCCCTTATCTAGAGACTCTCCCCTCTAGCTTCACTAGTCCCATAGGTGAGAGGGGAGTTTACATAGTTGCGAGGAGAAGGCAGGAGCTCAGTCTCCTACCAAGGGTGCAATCTTTGATGTCAATAGTTTTGGCACGCCTAATGAGACTCAGTTTGACAACTTAGTAAGGTTTCAGGATTGATGCTGGTCCTATCACAAAAATTGAGATTTCCAGCATCTGGTGACTCCACTAGTAAGAGCTACAGTCTTCCAATTATGACTAGTTTCTTAACTTTCTATGCCTAAAGTCACCACAAGGTTTGCTTCTAAAGGGGTTCCTATCAATTTCATTGAGTTGCCTTTGAACTCTACAAAAAGACTAAGATTTGAAAGGACCCATCCTTATCCAACAAGCCATCCTCCTAGACCTATTGTAAGGGACGCATGCATAACAGAGCCCTAGTTACAGTCCATCCCAACTATGGCATTGCCTTTTGGTGCTTTTTGTGGTCAGAGCCCCTTGAACCTCCCACATTATGATCCAATTCCAAGAACAACCCTAAAAAATGTGCCTTCTTTCGATGGAGAGGGGCCCATTATAGTCATCGAGCATATTAGGAATATTGCTAACCTCTATAATATTCACAATGTAATGGAGGAAAATATCACCATCAGATTGCTAGCATTGTCTCTCAAAGGCAAGGCTCTTGACTGGTACAGAACTTTGCCTGTAAATTCAATACATTTTTGGAATGAATTGGGCACTCAGTTGATAGATCATTTTGGGGAAAAGAGTGATGGCCTCTCGCTTCCTGAGTAGCTGATGACCATAAAAAGAGCTCCATATGAGTATATGTAGGATTTCAACATGCAGTTTCAAAAGACTTGGGATAGAATTCCCATCTTGATATTGCTGTGATGATACAATCCATGGGAGGGCATATATTGCCAGATGCTTATGACATAGCCATAGTAGCTGAAAATTGCTTAGTACTGGCTGGAAAAATAACCCCTAGGCCTCACATGCCACTTTTCCCAAAAATGCTACAACTAATTCATACCATTGCTCCCACATTAGCCCCTCTACCTAGCATTAAGAAATAAGCTACTGTTCCATCCAATGAGCTTCACAAAGTTAAGAGTCTATTGTAGAGCATGTCAAATGAACTTGTAGCTCTTAAAAGGCAGCAAGCTCAAAACAACAGACTGAACCAGGGATACCAACATTATGGTTAAGCCCCTAGACCCCCTTTTCAAAACTATAATCAAGGATAGGGTCAACTCACTTAGACCAAACCATTTCAAAACTACAACTCAGGCCCCCCTTCATCATCTAAAGTCATGGTGCTGGTCCAGAACAATCTAGTATAAGAGCATCCAAGTTGTTTGACCATGGGATATGGTCAAGAATAGGCTGTTTACACAAATGAGATGATGAATTATTTATAGAATGTAGACAATTAGGCACTTACTCATTCCCAAATTTTTGAGGTTCCAACTCAACCCAACACAAGTAGCAATCATGCCCAGCCAGATTTTACCCTCATGAATCATCTAGAAGGGGAATTTTATTCAGTGAATTATGTGGGCACTATAGATAATCAGGCTGACTGTGTTGTAGCCAACACAAGATTTAAGAGAAGTGTAATGGGAGAAGCCCAGGCTAACACCCAAGTGGTAACATCACCTTCTCCCTCACACTCAAATTTAAAGGGCCCAAACTTTAGACATCTGTTTGTACCTTCAACCCCTCATCCTACAGCTCAGGTTGGAATCAACCCCAAAGAAAACTTGAAGGGAGGTAGTCCACAGGTCAATATAGTGGACTAGATGAAGAAGCTACATATGAACATATCTTTATGGGATTCATTGTCTCTTCCAAGATAGAAGGACGCATTGAAGAAAGAATTGCATGAGTTAGATTGACAAGCTATCCCAACGAGTACTAATAATGTCTTGATGACGAATGGATAGCCTTCCACTTCAGGTCAGGTAAAGAAGTAAGATAAAATTCCCCCTTTCTATGTATCCTTGGTCATAGGGGATTTCTTGGTACATAATTGCATCATTGACAGTGGGGCTATTACCACAGTGATGCCTAAGTGTATAGCTGACAAAATGGGATTAAAATATGAAGAGATGAATAAAGGAGTTCTGCAGCTAGATGGGACACCTACAAAAATAGTTGGTATTTTGAAAGGTTTAGGCTTGACATTTCATGCTTTCCCAACCTTCTCAATTCCCCATGATATAGTGGTAGCGAATGTTCCTCCTTATTTTGCAATTTGCTTGTCCAGGGACTTCACATCAAAGATAGGTGGCTATCTAGCAATGAATTGGTCATATCTAGTTTTTAGAACCAAGTACAGGACCAAGGTAAAAATTGAATCTAAGCCACTCTACAAGGACCATCTAGAACCATATTCACCCAAGGTAGTGAATGTCAGTTACACCATTATCAACCCAAAAGAGTCCTAGACAGACCAATCTCCATCCTCTGCTCTTGAAGGAGTTATAGACCTACTCTGGGATGAGTGGGGAAATGATAAATTTGAACACGATCCTTACAAGTTCATAGAGGAGGTAGACCTTGGAGTCTACTGCATGCATGAAGAGGGTGCCTTCATACCAAATATAATGAAGGTAGGCGAGGAGGACCTAGGCCTATGGCAGCTGTATTTTGACAGTTCTAGAAGTAGGCTGGGAGCTGGTGGTGGGGCGATGTTAGTCTCCCATTCAAAGGATAGGTACTTTTTAGCTTTCAATTTCCATTTCTCTTGCACAAGCAATGTTGCAGAATATGAGTCCCTTATCCATGGTTTGGAATGGGCAAGAAAAAGAGGGATTAAGGAGTTGCAAGTTTTGGGAGATAGTGAGCTAATTGTAAATCAGGTGAGAGGCCTGAATCTGACCAAGAATTCCTTGTTGAAGTCCTACAAGCATAGGGTCTAAGACTTGGTGGAAGATTTCCTTGCTTTTAATATCACCTCCATTCCCAGAGAGCAAATCAAATAGGTAGATAGGCTGGCAACAATTGGTGCTCAGTTTGATGTTTCAAGGGAAATAAGTTGAAACTGTGGTTCACACCACTTAAAGGTGGTAGTTCGACCCTCATCCTTGATAACATTGCAAATTGGTAGGTTTTTGAAAATGACCAACAAATAGCTTTCTTTTTGAAGGAGGAAGCTGAGTTTGCAACATAGAACTGGGCGAAGTTGCAACAATAATATGGCAACCAAATTGTTCAACTAAAGAATAATAAGCTCCCTAAAGGTTTAGTCACACTTGAGAGCATCTTCAATCGAGATGACCAATTGAAGAAAGACAAGATATGCATCACAACCAAGGAGGAGAATTACAAAAGGGTTGAGATCTTCAAGGATAAGTTGCTTGTGCTTGGAAAAGTCTGTACAGTTTAAGAAGGGCAGGCTTTCATTTTATTGTGTTAGGAGTTTACAGATGTTTTTTCTTAGAATTACACTAATTTGAAGGGGTTTGATCCAAGACTCACCCAACACACCATGAAATTAGAAAAAGGTGCCAGGTCAGTCACACAGAAGCAGAGACCCATCAATTCGATGAATGAGCCCCTCATGTAGAGGGAACTGGCCAAATTGATTGAGTTTGGAATTATATTTCCAATCAAACATTCCTCCTGGGTAACCAACCTTGTTCCTATTAGAAAGAAGAATGGGGAGATCAGGCTATGTGTCAACTTTAGAGACCTTAATAAAGTCTCTTAAAAAGACCATTATCCCCTCCCAAGCATGGAGCAGATCCTTTAGAAGGTAATAGGTAGCGAGCATTTCTCCCTCCTAGATGGTTATTCAGGGTATAATCAAATTTTAGTGCAAGGCTATGACCAGAACAAAACAACCTTCACTACTAAATGGGGAATGTTTGCCTACAAGAAGATGCCATTCGGGCTATCTAATGCTGGTCCTACCTTTTAGCGAGCCATGGACATGGCTTTTGGAGGCTTGATAAACAACACGTGCTAGTATACCTTGATGATGTGACGGTATTCTCTAGGGAGGCGAGCCAACACATAGAATACCTCAGGTAGATTTTTGAAAGGTGTAGGGAGTTTGGCATCTCTCTTAATCCAAAGAAGTGCATGTTTACTATTCATGAGGGGAAACTCCTTGGCCACATCATGTCCAAGGAAGGTTTATCCATTGACCTCGAGAGAGTTCGTTCTATCTTGGAGATGTCCCTACCAAAGCACAAGAAAGGCCTGCAGAGTTTCTTTAGCAAGATAAATTTCATTCAAAGATTCATTCTAAATTTCATAGAGATAGTCAAGCCACTAACCTCTATGCTGAGGAAGGGTGAGGAGTTTAAGTGGAGAACACAAAGAAAGGACAGCTTTGAAGCCATCAAGCAGGCCATAACTCGAGCCCCTACTTTGATCAACCCCAACTTTAACAAAGACTTCAACCTCTACACTTTCAACAATGAAGAGGTGATCTTCGCCATGCTTACCCAAGCAAATGGTGATGACCTCAAGCAACCACTTGCTTTTTTTAGCCAAGGGTTAGAGGATTTTGAAGTCAGATACATGTATGTAGAGAAGCAAGTCCTGGCAGTAGTGTGAAACCTGAAGAAATTTAGGAATATGTTGTCTAACATTAGGATTCACCTCATGGTCTCACATCTTGGCATCAAGGATTTCTTGACCAATCGAGACCTAAATGAGAAGAGAGCAGGGTGGATCACCAAAGTGATGGAGTATGACATAGACATCAAGATCACCAAGCTGGTGAAGGGGAAGAGGTCTATGTGAACAACTTGCTGCAGACTTCAAGCAAAAAAGGGAAGACAACTTGATAATTCATGATCTAGCCACTACAGAGGAACCAACTATCATAAAGGATTAGACATTGGACCTGAGGCATTTCCTTCTCACTGGTGAATGCCCACAAGGTCTTGATAGGACCGAAAGAAGGTACTTCAAGCTCTAGTCTCTCCCTTATGTCTTGGTTGATGAAGTATTTTTTAGGAAGGATCTCTCTAGGGTCCTTCTAAGGTGTATTGACCCAAACCAGGCTGATAAGGTACTATCTAAATTCCATGATGGGCTAGCAGGTGATCATTTTGCTCCTAGAGCTACTGCAACATGAATAATGAGAGCTAGCTATTTCTGGCCTACTCTTTTCAAGGACACCCATGCCTGGGTAAGAAAGTGCTAGAAGTGTGCACTTTTTGATGGGAAGTAATGGTTGGCTGCCATGCCACTACAGCCTATTTAGGTGGAGCAACCATTCATGCAGTGGGGCTTGAATTTCATAGGGATGATCAATCCTCCCTCTAGTGCTAGACACAAGTGGGTCTTGACTGCTACGGACTATTTCACAAGGTGGGTGGAGGTTGTTGCTCTGAAAGAAGCAAATGAAAGTGTGGTCCTATAGTTTTATGAGGACTTGGTAACAAGATTTGGGGTCTCAGCCACCATAATCTCTAGATAACACCTTGGCTTTTTTGGGAACCAAAACAAGTGAATGGGTGCTAAGGTATGGTATATACCTCAACACTTCATCTAATTATTACCCACAGGGGAATGGGCTGGCTGAGTCCACCAACAAAAACCTAATTAGAATCATAAAGAGGACCATGGAAGAAAATCAGAGGACTTGGCATGCCAAGTTGAAGACAGCTCTGTGGGCCGATCGAATCACTCCAAAGAGAGCAATAAAAAATTCTCCATATACGTTCATATATGGAAGGGAAACTAGGCTTCCCATCTCACTTGAATTGCTAGCATTGAACTTCACTCGCCAACTACAATTAGAAGAAGGAAGTAGCACGGAAGTCAGGCTATGCAAGCTGATGGAGCTCTAAGAGACAAGGGACCGGGCTATGGCTTCTATGACCAGTCGCCAATAACAAGTGAAGAGACACTTTGACAAGAAATCTTTGTCAAAAGATTTCTCTGAAGGTGACATCATCTTGAAATGGGATGAAGACTGAGCTAAGCCTAGAAAGCATGCAAAATTTGATGCCCTATGGAGTGGTCCATACATAATCACTCAGTGTAAGCATCATAATGCTTTCTAACTCTCTAGGTTAGATAATGAAGAACTGCATATCCTAGTTAATGGGATACATCTGAAGCATTGCCACTGAGTCTCCTTTCATTTGTATATATTTTCCCTTGTTTTCTTTCCCTATTTTCCCTAAGTGCTATTACACAAGTAGTAGTTTTCTTAGTCTTGTGTTTGTTTTCATTTCCTTGGAGGTAGATCTGCATGACTGGTTGTAGATTTATTAGACCTATTGCTGGTTTTTCAAGTTACCATCTAACTCTATGCCAAATGGGCTGTAAGGCAACTAGTTTCTAAGCATAACAGACATGCTTCCCCTGGGAGTCACCTATTTGTTGACCAAATTTTGCCCACAAGCAAAATTTTTGGTTCCCTTCTTCCCTTGCTATTCAATGCCAATTATTTTTAGGTTGCACAAGTTCATGCCATGGTTCTTTGTCTTGGTTCAACACTTTGGTTCAGCCCCTTGGTTCAATCAACATTTGGTTCATCCATCTTCAAGTTCAAACATCTCAATTCAACATGGTTGAACTGCTTGAACTGTTGAACCAATTTTGGTTTAATGGCTTGGTTCAACGACTTGGTTCAATCGATGATTCAATTTTGGGTTCAAGCGAGTGGTTCAAGCTTTGTTTCAATGGTTTGGTGAGTTTTGTTCAAGGCCACCAGTTCAATGCTTGGTTCATCGGCCTAGTTCAATTAGTCGGCTCATTGGCCAGTTCATCGGTGCACAATGGTTAAACGTTTGAACTATTGAACCATTTTGGTTCAATGGCTTGGTTTAAGGGTATGCCAACTGGTCAAGGGGTAGTCTTCAAGTTCAAATACCCTTGTTGAGGGTAGGCACTTCAAAGGAAAAAGACTGGGTAAGTTTAAAATTTGTCTAAGTTCAAATTTGTATAAGTCCCAAATTCCTTCGGACTTGTTGTCTGAAGGAATCCTTTAGACAAAAAAGTCTAAAGGAATTCAGGTGCAACTCAAGGCAAAGATAGACTTGAGGAGAATTTCCATAGACTTTTTGACTGTAGGAAAATGTTTGCAAACAAAAATAAAGCCGCAAAAAGCCATCGAAGGGCCTGATGACATTTAAATAGGGATGACGACGTCCCAAAGGCCATCAAAATTAACAAAGCAAATTAGCTGTTGGTTTTCAAACCAATGATGGCTGGGTGAATGTCAAAATTAGCATAACAAAATAGCTATTTGTTTTCAAATTAAAGAGTGCTAACTATGAGAGCCCAGAATGCAATGACCCATCAGAAGTTCACCCTTGAGGGCCGAAGGAGCCAAAAGAGACAAGATAGGGAAAAGACAAAATCCCAAGCATGGAACAAGCAAACAGGTAGTCCAAGTGGAAATGGGAAGCACCGATTCAAGAATTGACTCCAGTAGGTGAAATAGTGCCAGTGAATTGACCATTAAAGGATGCAATAGCTAGCAATGCAACTGGTTTTCTCCATTTCACATTAATGAGTAGACAAACTGTGTAATCACCTTGATAAGTAGCCTTACAAATAGATAAAGTGTGTAGGTCATTATTGTTTTGAATGACTTGATCTTCCCATTGAGGGGATGCAAATGAGCCACTTGTAAAAAAAGGGTGCCAAAAGGCCTCCTTTTCTTCTCCTATATATTTTATGACTTGTCATTTTAGAAAAGATATCTTCCACATTTGTAAGGCACAGCCTTGGCAAAATTTCACCTGAATCAATAAACACATTTTTTACCTATATCTTGGATAGACATTTCTGAGTATGTCTTGAGTGTTTGTTTGTGTTTAGTCATTGTTTCTTGATGGTTTCATAGGTTCAACACCAACATATCTATTGTCTACAAGGTGCCATCTCTACAGTTGACAGGAGGAGAGTTCTATTTAAAGTGCAAAAATAGAGATATTACCTTTCAATGTGTCTCTCATAGCACCTTTGGTGAACCTCTATTCTCTGTGTTTTCATTAAAACCTCCCTGTCAAGCTTTTGTAGTTTGGTCCTTCTGCCAAGTGTGAAGTGTATGTATGCATTAGTCTGGTTTTAAGAGTGGATTTGAGAAGGTCATTTCATTTTGGTGTATCACCTCCTTAGAGTAGTTTGTTTTCCTGTAGCTTTCTCCCTTTTCATCCCCCCCATTATATATATGTATATATACATGCATTTGCACTTGCTGGAATAAATATGATGCATAAAAGGGAGCTAGCCCTTATCTAGAGACTCTCCCCTCCAACTTCGCTATTCCCACAGGCGAGAGGGGAGTTTCCATAGTTGCGAGGAGAAGGCAGGAGCTCAGTCTCTTGCCAAGGGTGCAATCTTCGATGTCAATAGTAAATAATGTTCATGTGATTTTTGTTTCCAATTGATTCAGACAATGTTGATGATGACCTTTGCATCATTTGGTATCAAAGCATGGTATGTTCTGGATGAGGTGTGTTTTGAGTTTTGACATTGTTTGTTATATATACATGAAGATTTTGTTGAGTACATATTGAATATTATTTTGAGAAGTTGTTGGGAAAGTGGCTAATGAAGATGGTAGGAAAGAGTGAAGAGGCTAAAGGGATATTAAAGAGAGGTAAAAATGTAAGTGAAAGAGAAGAGAGGTGTGGTTAAAGTCCTTAAGCCAAGAAGGCTTAGATAAAGAAGAGATAGTGAAAGTTCCAAAAAGGAAGGAACTCAAGAAGAGATATTAAGAAAGATGGAAGAGTCCTAGGTGAGGAAAAGAAAGAAAGAGACTATAAGAGAGAGAGTCAAGTTAGAAAGACCAAGTGAAGGTAAAATAAGGCAAGTAGGAAGGCTTGTCAAGAAGTATAGATAGGCCAAGAAAGAGACCTAGAGAGAGAGTGTGAGATAGTGAAGAGTTTGAAGAGAGAAAAGAGTGAAAGATAATGATGAAGGGATTATAGAGTGAGGAATGCCACACGAATATGGAAGTGAAACAAAGAGAATTGTAAAGAGAGAAGGATATTTAGGCAATACTAGAGAAAATCTTGGAATAAATGAGACCAATATTCTATGTATGCATTAAGAGGAAATTGAGATGGCCTCTCAAGCAGTTGATAGAGAAGAAGAGAAGACATAAGATGAAGATGATAATAAGGAAGCCTAGAAGGAGAATTAAGGGGGAAAGTAAGACTCAAATTTTTATGACTAATGATTTCTTTAAATGTGTGTATACATGTGAAATATTGAATGAAGGTTAAGAATATTGAAAGCATGAGCAACATGCTAATGATAAAGACTAAGCTGATTGGAAAACTGAGTATGGGGATACAATTCTATACTACCCTAAAGAAGGTGATCCATTGGATGAAGAGGAAGGAGAGAGATTTTGCAGCAGTACCATGCCTCATGACAAGTAAGAAAGAGGTAGGTTTAAGTCAAAAAAGATACGAGGAAAGCAAAGAAACATAAGGTATTTATTTCAATGTTATTTTTATGAGTATGTGGACATGAACATTGCTAAATATGATTTATATGAGAGTAGCTTATATATAATGAATGCACCAATAAAATTACAAGAAGGTAAAATAATACCAAGTGAAGTTCTTGATATGCATGAAAAGATCTCTAAGGTGACAATAATATAATATGAAGAAGTACATGATGAAGTGCTTGTAAAGTTTGAGTTGCAATAGGTAGTGTTGTCACTTAGATGCACCCTATGAGAAGAGGTTTTCCAGTCCTATAATAAAAGTGGAAAAATGGGGACATATCAATTTCTATGGTAGAGAAAACTTGTGAGATGGACCTCTAGATTAGGGGCTACCTCCCCTTGATGCACCATTTAAGCTCATACTTCTACTACTATCAACCTGGGGGGTTGAAAAGGGTTGAGAATAACATAAAGCAAACCTAAAATATGAATGTGATACACCAAATCAATTTTATGACTTCAAACCACTTGTATTCCACACTTGAGACCAAAGAACCAACTAAAACATACCCTTTCCAAAATCTATACCTTCTCGCATCAATATTACATTGTGAGGTCCTAGATGATAGACAAGGTTAGGAGGACTATAAAAAAGGTCTTGAATGACTATAATGAAATGAATACTCAATTAAACCATGAAAATATCTTGAAACACTTCACATGCCTTGTAATAAGAGTCTACAAATAGGTGAAAGAATGAAGTACAATGCTAAGGAATCTATAGTCTTCACTAAGAAAATTCAACATCCAAATAGATCACACTATGAATAGTCATGAGAGAGGTAAAAAATTAGTCATTTTATTGATCATAATGTGTAAAAATGAGTAGGGCTTCACCATACTCAGGTGGAGCATCCATATAATGCCAAAATGGCCAACTCTTATAGAGTTTGAGAGAAGGAGAAAGAGAAAAAGTCCAAGGGTCCCGTAGACATGTGTAAAGCTAAGAAATTTAGTTAAAATTACATGTGGAAGAGAGGTGGGTTAATATATTCCAATTCATACTACATACTTGTCCAAAATAAGTCATAAAGATAGTGAAAAGTGGCACAAAACTACCATCTTGACATAAGAAACTGCCCACCTAAGTTGCCTTCCAAAACTATCTCTATCACTAAAAATGGTTAGGTATAATGATTTGTATAAGAAATGGGGGTTAAACAAAATCCCCCAAAATCATTATATTAATGCTTGACCATCCCTATTCTTGTGGACATGCAAAATCATCACTGGAAGTTTTCAAAAGGCTCTTTTCTATGCACTTTCTCCACTTGTCATTAAAAACTCCTCAATCCTCATAAATGATCCATGAAAAATATGGAATGACACTTTTCAAGAGATTACCTACCACTAGTTATAATAAAAAGACTTTAAAAGGTCCCCCTAATTATTTTTCATCACTTTCCCAAGTGTTCACTATTTTGGCTCACTAGACTGGCTAAATGTGAGAGTCTAGTTAGGAAAATTAGGATTTATTTCATGAGGTGAGATGAATTTTTGGAGTTATTTAAAGTGTAGATATTACTTCTAAATTTTTTTCATCTCCTAAATCCTTTTGTATCTCTCTCACTACTCAAAATGGCCAAAATAATCCTGGTTTTCCCTTGTTTCATATAATTCCATACAAGTAAATCACATGTGTGGAATTATATGAGAGTCTTATAAAACATACAGGTGTTTTAATGTCCATAACTTTGCATTTATATTCTCAAACTTTTCTATCTTTCCAATCAGGTCCTAGTGAGGGTTTTACAAGGGTTTTGAGTGACATGGGATCTTAACCTTAATTCATATCCATTTCACATTGGGAATCCCTAAAAATTCAACTAAAGGCTCCTTAAGGACCCTATATAAATATCCTAAATGGCTTAAGGTCCCATGCATTAGTTCACAAAATTTGTGAGTAATGAAAGTTGACCTTCGAGTTCCATTTCTTACATTTTGTGAGGGGTTTGATCCATTCCCAACCAAAATGGCTTATTGATGAGTTCATTTTCCAAATGATAGTTGTATCACCTCTATATATTCTCCAATAACATGATAAAACTGATAGGATATCTCATTGAGGGATATAAACATGAATGGTTCCTCTTAAACCTTATGTAAGGAGTCTGCCTATAACCTTGTGTTCAAAAACAACTCTTTATCGATGATTTATTACCTTTGAAAACTTATACACCTCAAATATTATTTTAAACACGTGGAAAAATAAATTATAGGAATTTAAAAAAGCTATAATTAAGAATGACCCTCTATTTGGTATTAGACCCATTGCTTGCATAACTGGCTACACCTATAAACCTAGTAGGTCCAAGAATTTTGAATGATTTACAATCCTGTAATCAAGTTTAAATGATGGTATTAGATTTTATTAAACTAACCAATCCTTTTTGGAAACCTTCCTTCACTTTTGGTATGTGTTTTTGACCTTTTTTCCCAGTTTTGGAAGGTCTGTATAAGGGAAAAGTGACCCCTATCTGAGATAAAATAGGGGGCACTTCCCTTATTGATTTTAAATAAAAAATTATGATAGATGATATATTGGGTCATCAAGATGAGCTCCATAATTTTTTGGATTTTTAATCCAATTGATGACCCTCCAACTAATCTAAAACTCAAGACTAAGTTTCTTGAGAAAATGCCTACAGAGTTAGAAGGGAAAAGACTATGTTTTTGTGAGTTTAGGGTTTGTAAGTCATGACCTAAAATTAGTTTTATGTTCATGGTACTTATCTCCATATTTATTAGTATATAAACCATATTCATTCCTTCCCTTACTTTCCTTGAAATTCAAAACCCATACTTTGCTTAAGCTTGGAAGGTGACCTTGCCTGACTGAAGTAACAAACAAGGGTACTATTGGTGAATATATTCTTGTGTGGGAATATTATAAGGTGTTAAGATATATCTCTATCCTCTTGAAAATAATTCAAAATCAAAACAATTTCCTTCTTTTATCCATAGTGATTCTAGCATTTACAACACCAACCCTGCTCACTCCTGGCTTATTCCTAGCCTAACTTGGCTATAGGTGTATTCCTTGCCCTATGTATAGGTTCCCAAGGGCCATTTGGGTCATGGTATTTAAGTAGAAATATTTATTTCCTAAACTCCCATTCTTTTTACACATTCTTGAACAAAGACTGTGATCACATTCCCTATAGGACTGAGACATAAAATTATAGGCCTGTAGGTTTCTAAGGTATGTTTTTGAACTTAAAATGTATGCCATTTATTTTTATATCCTATTATCAATCTTATATTATCATCTCATCTGATTACATTCTATATTTTCACATTAAAAATCTCCCTTTCCCTTGATTGAGATCAAACTCAGGGTTTTGATTGTAGATGCCTATTTCTAGGCCTATAGGTGCAATGAGTTTGATTTGGATCATGTTGAACTCATCTAGGGGCTTATTGAGCTTGTGTCTAGTCTTGTAACATTCATATTCACCTCATTTCCCATTAGGAACCCTTAACACCATGTTTTTTCTAAATCATTGAGACACTATCTTCTCTACCCTGTATGTGACTGTCATAGTCCTATGTACAGACATGGAGCATTCATTAGTGTTTTAAGACATTATATTTGCCTTTTCTCATACTATCTTACCATGAAATCATCATTTGAATAAATTATCATCATTAAATTTGATAAAATAGCCTAGGACACCAAAATGAGATGTAAATTAACATTTTGGTCACTGTCTTGTAGACATCACTACCCTATTTTAGTGGTTTTTTGCCATCTTTATGCTTTGCAACATCCAATCTCCACTCATCTTTGGCTTCTCAAAATTAGAATAAATATTTTAGGTGGATAAGGATAACCAACTATCCAATTTGAAAACTTGGATCATCTATCAAGTGACCTTTATGATGTCCTCAAAAACCTTTAAGGTCTCTATTTGACATTTTTAGGGCAAAAGGGCCTGATCACAGTCCAAGGTTCCAATTGATGCTTTGACACTTCCCTTTCCAAACTAAGATGATCAATAGGCTTTTCTAGGCATTTTTATAGTAAAGACTTCCAAATTGGATTGACCACTTTATTAGAACACCTCCAAAAGGTTTGCCTATGTCCTCAGCTATAGATGGTCATCTCTTTTATGCAAGCAGGACTGAGAACACTCTCTAAACATGCAAGTTTGAAGTGCTTACATACCTTCATACAACATTTCAATGATAATTAGTGATCTCAAGAGAATAATAACCATGCCAAATCTTAAAACTCACACTTGTGACATCATCATGCTCCCGTAGATGGAGTTTTGACTATTACACACAGGCAGGAAGATGAAGAAGCAAGATTTTGCAAGGGTAAGACTCCCAAAACACTAAAAAAACACTTTTTTATCCCTTCCATATAACTTAAAATTTAGGAGAATCATCTAAAAAATATCAAATCACTTTTCTCAATGTGGAGACTTATTTTCAAAGTAATTGAGATGACTGTTAGTGTAAACTATTGACATTTTACATGCATAAATAAGCCTAAAAGGGCTTTTCTTGGACACTTAAACTCTCCAAAGAAAAAAGGACCATGGTAATGTCTTATAAAGTATTGGGAAACTCATGAAACAACTAAATACATCAATCCAAAGCAAGAGAAATTGAAGCAGATTTAAAAGAGACCCACTCTTCAATGCAAATTCTCAAAAAGTTGCTTGAGGTGTTGATGATTGTTCATAGAGGAGGATGAACCAAATTGAAACTTATTGTTATATATGTGGAGTATAATTAGATCCATATCCACCCCCAAAATCATTTCCTCCAACTTCAACTATATAACTTATGGTGAGCACTTGAAGTTGAGCCTTCTTTATATGCCAAGGGGAAAAAATGAAAAATGAGTTGTAAAAGAGATTTTTTTGAATTATCCTTGAAGTCCAAATGTGGAAATGAGTGTGGGAAGGTGAATAGTTTCTCTTCTCATGTTTTTGGATTATGATGGACTTGAGAAGTTTGTAAATGTGCCCAAAATCTCCTATTTTTAGGGAAAACTACTCCTTGATCCACCTACCAAATTTTAGTTATTGAAAGATACTAAAGACTCCTTAAGACACATGGCACATGATATGAATTTTTTACACTTGAAAACTTCTCAAAAAATATGTAAAAATCATTAAATTCACTTAAAATGACCTCTAAATGACCTAAAAATGATAAATAGACCTAAGGGACTAATAACCAAGGGTAGTATAGCATAAAATGACATTAATTGATCTTTGAAACACTTTATAACATCCATTTAGACCCCCTATAGACCCTAAAACTCAAGTTTTTGCCTATAGGTGCCCTAGTTTTACTAAAAAGTCAAACTTGGTCAACATGTAGATGTGTCTTCCTTGGCACCAATGGAAGAGCAAAGAGATGTAGATGAGTATACGTGAGAGGAAGAGAAGATATGATAGAAAATAATGCAAGAGTTAGGGGATTTGAGTCTCATAGGAGATGAGGACTCCATCATGGCAGTTGAGTTTGCATTGAAGGAAATCTTGAGTTAAGATGAAGAAGAGTTGGTAGCCACAGAATAATGTGAACTTCAAGAAGGCAAATAATAAATGGATTTGTTTAACTTATTTTCTTCATGTACAGGTGTTTGGAGGAAAATAAATCAACAGTAGTTGCCCATGGTTAGATTGAAGATACAAAGCAAGAAATAAATGAATAAATGAGGATCCATAATGAGTTTAAGCAAGAGGTAAGAAGGTCTACGTGCTTCAAATAGACCTTAGGATATAGGAGGACATGCCTTTAAATGAGAGATGCTGCACAAAATACCAAAGTTAGATCATTTATAAATATCATTAAAAGTTTCCTTTTTTGCTCCTCAATAATATGATGTAAAAGCATCATCAAATTTTGTAAATTTTGGTTTAATTTAAGTGTCTTGAGTCTATAGGAATCAATATTAGGTGCTAGGTTGTAAAATTTGAATTTGACCCACTTAGGCATTTTCTTACCTAAATGGTCATTTTAAATATTTGAATTTTTTTGTAATGTTTCTCAAGTATCTTGATGTTGTGAAAGGTCAAAATGTTGTGACCTTGTGTCTTAGGGGTCTTTAAAAGTGTTTAGGTTTGTTTTGTACTTATAAGTTTGTGTTATGTTAAAGTCTTAACTATGCCTAAAGCATACTAATGGTAACCTTTTTCTTACTACGTTGGGAGTCAAGAAGTTGTTAGGATAGTTATTGAAGTTTTTAAAATAGGTAGTTGTTTTATATTAGAAAGTAATTCAAGGTAGAAAAGTGGTGTGAAAGAAATATGATAAATTAGTTTTGAATAGGAAAAGGAGGAAACTCAAGAAGTATGAAACACTACCATTCATACTCTATTATGTAAGTATTTGTTAAAGAATGATGACTATAGAAGAAATAAAAAGTCTTTACAAACATAGAGAGTTCAATTCTCTATTTTGGGAATGATCATGTAAGTTTTATTCAATTATTTATATGAGTGAATATGGTATGTTTGTTCTATATCTTGGAAGGAAGCTTTACTTTCTTGACCCTATTATGAGTTGGTATTCCATGATAAGAAATATTGAGTGTATATTACTTATGAGAAGGACTATGAAAAAATTAAGTTGAAATGATAAAATTATATATTGTAAAGGTGTCCTTTACATTGTGTGAAGGGTCTTGATATGACTCAGAAAGTTTGAATATGTATAAGTCTCATAGACAATGTCCTCAATCCTGCAGACCATTGTGTAACAAGACACAATCAACAAGGCATCTAATGCAATTCAAAAATGAAGGTGTTAAGAATAATCAAATTAATTGAGATAGGAGTTTGGGATATATACAAAAACTAACCAAGTTTATAGTGGGTGGTAAACTATTTGAAATGTTTATAAGCATAGTTGTTCCTTTGCAATTATGCACAAGCCTATAAAAGTTAATTGTTCAACATAGTCAAATAGAAAACTTGATAGAATGATGGAGAAGAATGGTTGAGGGGATGGTTTAATATATAGAGAGTATGTGGTATAATTTTATATAGGTTATCCAATGTTTAATAAGTATCAAAACCAATTTTGGATCCTAGGAGATCAACTCAATCCCTCTCATGCTTGCACAGTCATGCATGAACCATGTGCTCGGGTTTCCATAGAAAAATGCAGACTATGAGAGATTGAAGTGGTGAAAAATTCTCAAATTTATTTATTTTATGTTAAATTATGTTGTATAAATTATTTTAAAGGTTTAAAATTGATCTTTTATGGATAAGTATGGATTTATAAGGACTGTATCTAAATAGGGTAAAGAGTGACCTAATACACCTAGTCAAAGAGCTAAAAGGGATTAATAAAAAGCAAATATATAAGTTGGGTCAAGAATGTTTTTTTAATGAATTAAGGGGATAAAGGGTACAATAATATGGTATTATTTTTCTAATAGGGGATGGTACTTGTCTGTACCAAGTAGATAAGCCTAAAAAAAGGCTAATAAAAAACCCTATCAAAGGAGAAGAGGTATTTGGTGTAAAGAGTGTATTAAGGGATTTTATGAATGTAATGAGGAGTCCCAAAAGATAATTATGAGTATTATATAGAGAATAATAACCTTTAATTATCAAGTGAATCTCTGAACCATACTTTGAGAACTAATTGGCTTATTGAGCTTTTATGTAAACATGAACAAGTTATGGTTACACAGTCAAAGTTGCTAAGAGAGAGAGTTGGTGAATATGTAACTAGTGTGATTTTATTAAAGGGAGAATAGTACACATAGTAGACAAAGAGTTTTATTGAACCAAAGGTGTAAGGATAAACATAACAATTAAGGAGATCAAAATCCAAGGCAAGAAAGATTAGAGCTTAGAGTCATTTGGAAGAGGTAAAGAATGTTCACGTGATTTGTGTTTCCAACAAATTCAAAAAACCTTGATGATGACCTCTACATCAGTTATATACATCTCCCAAATAAAATTACAATTTATTCACCTATTTTAAAGTAGAGAATATTAATAAATTAATTTATCCATATAATTATGAGAATGATACAATTACATATGAACATATTTAGTTTGTTTCATAGAGCATGGTACATCCTACTAAGAAAAAAGGGACACATACAAAGAGTCCTCAATATCCTAAAAACCAACATGTTATTCAAATATATTCACCATAGGTACATGTATAAGTTGTTACATCTTCTTTTACACATTAGGATACATGTTTGCAGGAGTAAATCAAACAATAATTCAGAGGATTATATTACAACAAATGTCTTCTATTCATATTTAGAGGCATCTATCGCTTTCAATTCTTCACAAAAAGTTATTATTGCATATCATACCTTAGGTTATGCATACATGCCCATCACTAATATCATTAGTTATCTACTTGATTTTTTCTTGTATATATTTTCTTTCCTTTTATTTTGAGAATAATTATTATACACCTATCTAAGAATTATTATAACCCTTGGTTTTCCCTTTTACTTCAAGTTATTTTAATATTTATTTGTAAATAAATTTTAAAAATACAAAACACTTATCTATATGGAACTCCACTTACTTAATATTGCATATCTTACACCCTATATCAGTTGCAGATCTCATATTGCTACATGAGCACACATAATCTCTTCTCTATTTAAGGAGTAGACAAATCCTCACATATCTTAATTATTTATGCTACATTTTTATGAATCAAAGTTACATACACATTGGGGTCACATTTCTTGTCCTTCCTTCCTATTCTTCTAGCCTTTGCACCTTGTTGAGGATTTTTTTGTCAAAAATTCAAAATCATGACCTAAAGTATTTTCCAATGTTGCTAGTTTACTTCTATTCATATGTTATTTATTTTATGTTAAGTAAATAACATATCTCATATTTAAATACATAATACTTCAAATGAGGTACTTGAGTGTGATACATGATATACTTTCACATGGTTTTTTGATTTTAGACTTCCCTTATTACCTAATAACCTTGCTCAGTTGGGGGCATCTCTACATTTTATGAAAACACTTTAATAGGTTGTCTCTATCCACAACCTCTTTACCATGCTGAGCTACATATATTAAAAATATCTTGATAAATCACTTAGAATTTACACATGTATTATATGAAATATTATAGTTGCTAACATTCACATTCATACATATGATGGATATATACTAGTCTCATTGCTACATGATTTGATTTGCATTCTTACTTTCCTACATGGTAAGTTAGTATTTTTCTTGATTATTGTGTGTGTGGATCTTGGCATTGTGTGCTCAATTTTTTTCTTATATTTAATCATCATTAAATTTTCATGTGGCCCTTGGCCTTGTGTGTTATAAAACACTTACATGTCTTTTGTATGTATCCCTTTGGGCCTTATGTGTGATACATTATGCAAATAATTATCACATTGCTTGATTTCCCATTGATTGTTACTATGGTTCCATGATTCATATCATGAATTATATCTATTTTAATATGGTTTCTTGATTCATGTCATGCATCACTTATATACTCTACTATTAATTTAGTGCCATGATGCATGTCATGCACACATTGCTTCTATTCTTCAATGATATATATTTATAACACATGATTTATATAAAAATTTAATGTTATAATCAATAATATGATGCAATAAAATTCATTTATTCCAAGTGGTACTACATCAATATATATTTCACATATAATTTATTTTGAGATAAGTGACTTTCAGGTTATGTCTCTCATCTTAAAATGGGGGCATCACAATGGGATTGCTTAGAAAATTCAAGACTCATGAACAAAAAAATTAGATTCATGGAAATATAAAAATTTAAAATAGAAATATGATTCAAAATTTTAAAATTGTGGGGGCATGTGGCATGCATGTGAATTAATTATTATAGTTTCAAATTACAAGTTTCAAAAAGTTCAAAAGTTAAAAATTGTAAATATTTCAAAAGTGGTAGAGTTCAAAAGTTTCAAAATTTTAATTATAGGTTTAAAATAAAATTTCAATACAATAAAGATACATGGGGAATGATATTCATTCATTTTTCACATTTATACCATGGTATTTTAAATTTTTTCAAGTTTCAAGTTTTAAAGTTTCAAAGTTTGAAATAGAATCTAGATCTGTCTACAATGGTGTGATTCATATCTACTACAAGTAGGCCATATTATATTCTAGTGACACTCAATGTCTATGGTTATACTTTTTTAAATATGTATCAGGTCATAGTTCATGATTCTACTCAAATTATTTTACAAAGTATTCTAAATAGTCAAATGAGATTTAGAGCACACAATCTTTCCAATTCAAGAGCATTCAATGGTTTTCAAATTGAAATTTGATCACGCTCAATTTTCCATAGTTTCATTACTTCTCCAAATTCATCAATAATGAGGCATACACACATTTACATCTCAAAATTACAGGGAAATTATATTTCATACTCTTATTTTTGATCTCCTTTCAAAATTAAAAACAACAAATTTAAATTTTTTATTTTTTCAATATGAAAAAATATTACTTTTAGTGGCATTGTTGTGGGTTTTCACATTAAAAAATTTTACACAATCAAGCTTTGCATCCAAAAATAAAGTGTGTACACACACTTAGGTTCATATATAATTTAATATAGTAATTTAAATTTTTGTATCACTATAATAAAGTGGGGGAAAATGATAGACACATAAATTTAATCACTAAGTGCTTGACAATGTTTATTCTTGACATCCTTACCCTTACTTTGTATTTTCACCATTTTGCTAACTTTCAATATATAAGAGAGCCTTTATTATATTAAAATCACTAAATTTTTCATATAAACATCTCTATTTTGGTTACATTCATCCCCATTAAGATCATAGGATTTTTTTAGACCTATCCCAATTATCTATAGTATTTTGGGACAATTTTGCACTGGTTAGATAAGGCCACACTATTGCCTTTTTCCCCTAGTGCCTTGTATTTCACACTCCAATGATCAATTTTTCAATTTGAGACATTCTAAAATGGATCTCGTACATGTTTATTAAAGTCAATTATCAAATTATTCCAAATATTATCCTATAAAAGCATATAAAGGCCACTCATTGTACCCCCACTGGATCTATCTAGCAATTACACTACACACTAAGTGAAAGAGCACTAATTCTTCATATTTTAACTCTAAAACATTTAAATAGTCATAACCCAAGTCTGAATATTGTATATTATAGATCAAGGGCATCCATTTTCAAGGATTTCAATCAATATTCTAGCTAGAGTAATTTTATTTACATAATTATGGATCACACAATCATCTTAGAAGGGAGAACTACATTAGCCTAAGGCCCATTTGGGATATGTAGGTAGTGCTCAATTAAAATCTATTTTTGAGGTCAACTCAACCATATTTTCTAACCCACTTTTTATTCATCTTTTTTTATCTAATTTCTATCTAGTGCATGTGCTAGGGTTATATATTTTGTCAGTCTTTCATGCGATAACACATAACACAAAACTCACCAATCAACCCTCAAACTTTCACATAGGACCAGATTGATAAATTAGGAATATGGTCAACCAAGACAAAAACAAAATCAGTAGAGAAGGCAACAATGCACATCTTCGCCTCCTATGGACTTGTCTTGGTAAACAAAAAATTATTGATTTCTGATATAACTCTATTTGTAGGTCATTTTACATAGTTTTTGGCTACATTAACCCTTCACAGTCAACATTTGATTTGTTTTAGGGAGGTCTACACTTTTCTAGAACTTTTTACTATTTTTATCAAGTTTATGATTTCTATAAATTATATAGCATATTATATTTAACTATATTTTAATATTAGATCAATACATATCAACATTTTAATTTCAGTAGTTTAATTCCATTAGTTTAATAACACTTAAATTAAAAGGGTTAAATAATATCATGAACCCAAAAATTATATGAACCTTTAGTTTGTTCTTATAATGTGAGTGCATATGCATGGCATATGCCCCCATACTCTGTACCAATGATTAAAATTTTGAACCTCTTTGAAATCTTTTGAAACTTATTTTGTACCCAAAACTAGTTTGTGCTCATAGAGGCTTATCTCGTGTAAGCAAATCCAACTAAAATGTCCCTCTTTTAAGGTGAGGTAAATGTGTATCCTGAAATTCACTCATCTCAAAAGAAAATTTAACTTTATAATGCTTAGTAAAATGTAATCATTGAGTATTTTAGCATATGTAATTAATATGTCAACATATTAAGAAATGTATCATTTGAATCATGTATGTAGCATATGAGGTAATGCCTAAAAAAATGTATCAAATAAGCTTATAGTAGTAAATTATAATAAAATCATACACAATAGGTAGTGCATGATATGGGTTGTGAAACTTATAAAAATTTACAAGATCAAAAATCACATGAAAATAATAATCATAATATAAGGGACATGTTAAAATGTTGCATTAGTAAAAATTGCACACTTAAAGCCAAGGGCCATATGTAAAGGACATTCATAATGTTGTAAACAAGGAACATGTTCAAATGTCACACAAGACAAAAGGCCAAGGGCCATAAGCAATGGACACGTTCAAATGTTGAACATACCAAACAATGATCTCATATAGATGTTTAAGAAACTGCACACAAAAGCCAATGACCACACACAATAGACAAATGAAAGTATATTCTACTATGTACAAGTAATAACATAATTGGATCATAGAACTCAAAAGATAATCTACACCATATATATGTAATGTGATCATATATTAGAAAATAACATATTCATGTACACTTTTTTTTAATCAAATTTGAGATTAAGAGAGTTTTAATCTTAATTATGACAAACTATTACATAACATATATTTAAAGTAAAACATAAATTCATGCACATCTATTTGTAATATGTAAATGATCAGGGTTTTTGATAAAAAAGATGAGAATTGATCACTTACTTGTTATCTAGAAATGTAAGACTATATTTAGCTATGATTTATTAAAACAAATAATGCTTAAGTGGTGCTATTTACCCTTAACATTATTATAATGGTTAATAAATGAAATAAATATATTTAATTTATCAAGAGGTAATATCATGTAAATAAATTAAATATATTTTACCATTGAGATTCCTCAGGGAGAGGTTGGAATCATTGGTTTCAATAATCCACCTCCACACCCAATATATAAAAACATTTTACCCTTGATAAATTATACACACAAACTTTGCTCACAACCAACAATGATTTGTGTGAAAAATATTATTTGAATATTTTCATCTACCAAATATCATTCAGAGATTGTTTTTTGTGAAGGTTTGACATAGAAAAAGTGAGAGGAAGAGGATTTGTATTGGGGTATGATTTCTCATTAATGAGTATCAACTATAGGTTTTTTTACCTCCATTGGAGGTATTCCCACCTATAGAGTGTGTCATTGATATATATTGTTTTCTTATTAATTACACAACTAAATCTCTTGTGTGTGTAAATTGTATATATTATATGAATATTGTCAAGGAATCAAAGCCATGTGATGAGTGTTGATTGGGAAGGACTTGGAGTATTTGATTGATTTGTGAAGCACTCCAACACCTTCATTCAAATTCTTTTTCTTCAAAATAAAACTCTAGTGTGTGTTGTATGGTCCTGAGGCAAGTAAAAAATTAAAAAAAAATGGTTTTGGATTGTCATTGTGTGGATATCTCTCCAAAAGGGTCAAATCTCCTTATTTTGGTATACATTCACTCCATCACCTACTTCAAGCTTCAAATCACTATTTTTTGAATATTTTTTTAATACCATAAGCACCATTTTATGGCCTAAGTATGACCCATGAAGGAATAAAATTAGAAAATAATTTAATTCTATCATTATTGAGCCTATTTATTACTCAAAGTGGTCACATCATGAGTTTTTAAGGCTCCTAAAAGCACTTTAGTGCTAGTAAAGGTTGCCTTTCAACTGCTAGGTTTTTTCCTCTCAATTGTGGCACCCTTGTACCATTTGGTGGGCTAAAAAATTAGTTTTTGGCTACAAAAATTTAATTTTTAAGTTGGTTCTAGCATCAACAGACAAATTCAAAGTGTTTCTTAAGGTTTCAGGCTATTTGGTGGCTTGTGCATGCTTATGTTCAACTTCAAAATTTACAATGGATACCATACCTGTGCCATGATAAGATACAGGTAATTATATTTTTATATAATGTGTCAAATTATTTTAACAAATAAATTATTTTTTTAAATCTCATATTTCATGCAAATAAAAAGTCATGCCCAACTTTTCTTGTAAAGTTTTAACCAAAAAGAGTAATTGTTTGTAGAAAAGTTTTTACATGCATGTTGTATATATATTAAAAATCAATTAATTTTTAAAAATAAATAAATTAGGGCATATGAGATATTGAACATCTACTAGATGAGTTGGTAGTTTTTTTGCCCAAACTTACAAAATGGGAGGTTAAGGGTTCAAAATTTTTTACCTCTAATTATTTTGGTCAATTTAATTTAGTTAAATTATTTTTTGGCCAAATTAGTAATTAGATTTTTTTTTTTGGTTTGCATGTAAATCAACTCTCATGCAAAACCCTTGTGTAACTTTGACACTTTTGACACATGACCCAGACAATATTTGGTCAACCATGGTCGTGTGACCAATATATTTCTATACTTTTGGGCATTTTGGATGTATTGGTTTGGTCTATTTGTTGTTTTGAAATTTTATATTATAATTTTTTTAACTTTTTAATAACAATGTTTAGATAGTTGTTCTTGATGCAACACTTAATTTAATACAATTTGTTTCAATTTTTTATAATTATTTCATATAAATTTAAGCAATTATTTATTGATTACACTAGAAATTTAATTTATTTTTAAATATATTGCAACATCAAATTAAAAATAAGTTTTTTTTTTAAAGTTTTATCTAGTGTCATAGTGTCCATTTTAAAATGAAGTTATGGCTTCTCCTAACTTCGTACTAGATAAATCTCAAATGATTAATGGGTTTAAATATAATATCTATAAAATTCACATTAAAGAAAAAATGTATGGCCTTAAAGTTATGTAACATTATTTTTTTTAGGATTGAAAAACCCCCATCATGCTGACATGTTACTCTTGAGCTTACCAATGAATTTCAATAGAAATCATAGGAAGCCATGTCTCTTATTTTATAGAGTGTTAAGGATGATTTCATCTCTTAATGATGCCTAAAAACTCTTTGAGTCCATACATGAGGGAATTCATCTCTCTAAAATTATTAAGTTGATTCTTAAATTGCTTATTACACCTATGAAAGGCGATGAAAAAGTTGTTAATTTTATTACAAAAATTAAAAACATAAATCTCAATTAGATAGTATGACTGTAATATTATTCAAGATAAGATTTTGTATTTCATTATTTAGTTAAATATTAATGAAAATTTTCACAATTTTATTTCCATTATTAATTCAAAATACTAAATAGAGAAAGATATCCCTGAGCTCACTACTCTATTTGCTCTCCTAATTCAAGAAGACCAAGAGATGTCAAATTTTGATTCTATATAGAATACCACTCAGACATTTCTATTTCATTTAGATATTTCTTGATTTGAATCATATTTTTAAAAATAATAGAAACTATAAATCTAACCCTAATTTTTTAAATGGTAAAAATGGGAACAAGAATTCTTGCAATAAGAGCCATAAACCTAAGTTTAATGACAATTATAATGTATGGTGAATTTGGTCATAGAAGAGAAATTTGATATAAAAACAAAGATAAAATTAATCATAAAACATATAAAAATAACAAAGAGAATAAATATAACCAAAACCATTAGAATAATCAAAATCATAATCAGAATAATAGTCAATAACATAATTCTAATATTTTTGCTTTATATGCTGCTTTGTTTGCTTTTAATGAAAATGATTGAATTTTAGATAGTGGTGCATCTCATCATATGACTTGACTATCTCATATTTTATTTGATACTAGAGATATTTATGAAAATATTTACATAGGAGATAATTCATTTGTAGAAGCTACTATACAAGAAAAAGTAAAATTTGTAAATGTTGTTATTAAAGATGTTTTCTATGTACCTAAACTTTTGTTATCATCTTTTCAACTTATGAATGATAATTTAATTTTATATTTTATTAAATATAATTGATATATTAGAAATTAATATGGTTCTTTGATTAATTAAAGTGTTCAAATATATATATATATATATATATATATATATATATATATATATAATGTTTCTTATACATATTTTCTTTCATCACACAGTAGAATACATCTCAATTGTGGAATGAAATAATATAACATGTTAATTTTAAAAGCTTAAATCATATGTCTTCTCATAATATTATTGTTGATATTCCTTATATCTCTTCTCACATCCTTTAGAGTTAATTTATAAGGATGTTACGTAACCACTTGAAGTTACATCTCTTAATGGTTCTTTATATGCTGTTACTTTTATTGATGACCATATTAGAATGGGTTGGTCATATTTTATAAAGAAGAAATATGAAGTATTATCTAAATTCAAAGAATTTAAAGCTATTGTTTAAAATACTTCTAAATTTTTTTATTAATAGATTAAGATATAATAATGGTGGTGAAGATATTAGTAAATAATATGATTTTTTTACATTAGTTTTATTATTCAAAAGGAATTAACAACTCCTTATTCCCCATAGAAAAATAATATTGCTGAAAGAAAAAACTACACTATTATTAAAATGGATAGAACAATGTTGCATTATAATTTTTTTCTAAGTTATTATGGGCCGAAGCTATGAATAATATTGTATATATTCTGAATAGAGTCCCTATTAAAGCTTTACATCTTTCTAGCCATTAAGAAATGTGGCCTAAAAAGAAACCCAATGTGGCTCATCTTAGGATATTTGGTAGTCATGATTTCATATTTTTTCCTAAATATAAAAGAAAAAAACTTGATCCTACCTCATATTCATGAATCTTTTTAGGTTATTATGGTGAAGTTAAAATATTAAGAGTGAATGATTCATCTAAAATAAAAAACATTGAAAATAAGAATGCTCTGATCTTTAAAAATATTTCTGTGAGCCCTTTGTGGAACCCCCTCAATGTTCTTCATTTTATGAACATAATTATAATGTTATTCCTTATGAAGAAATAAATGCCCTAGATTAAATTTATCCAATTTTGAATAACTTAGAGTTAGAGAAACTTTTTTAATTTCATGTTCAATATAAAAGACCTGAATGGGTATAATCCCTAATCCAGTCTTTTAGTCTTGATAATATTAATAAATTAACTATAAGTCAACAGTATTATTATGCTTTAATGACTATGTATGAATTTTAACCTCAATATTTTGAGGAAGCTATTAAAGATGATAGATGAAATGTTTTTATGCAAGGTGAGTATAATGCTTTAATTAAAAATCAGACTTGAGATTTTATCCCACCTCTACCTAAAAGACATATTGTTGGTTGTAAGTGGATTTATAAAATCAAATATAGTTCAATTGGTAAAATTGATAAATTTAAAATAATATTAGTTACTCATGGTTTTACTCAAAAAATTGGGATTGACTATGTTGAAACCTTTGTTCTTGTTGTGAAAACTGGTACTGTCAGATTAATCATTGCTCTTGCAGCTCATAATGGTTAGTTATACACCAAATGCTAAAGGGTTTTACTGACCCTAAAAATGTGTATTATTTTTGTAAGCTAAAAAAAATTGTGTATGGTTTAAAACAAGGTCTTCAAGTATGGTATTCTAAAATTACTAGTTATTTTAAAGAACTACGTTTCTCTAACTGTTATTTTGATAATGATCTCTTTGTAAAAGTTGAAAATGGTCATATTATCTTAATTATTTAATATGTTGATCTTATTATTAATAATTATCTAATTATTTTAATTCATAAGTATAAAGATAAACTAAGTAAAATATTTGAAATGACTAATTTAGAAATTCTTCTTCATTTTTAAAAAATGACTATATTTTAGGATAAAAATTTAATTACAATATCACAATTTTAGTGTGCACATAATCTTCTTGTTAAGTTTAATATTCTTGACTGTAAGTCTACATATAATCTTATTAAATTTTATGTTAAGATTGATAAAAAAATTACATGTGACAAAGTTAACCCCACTCTTTACAGACAACTTATTGGTAATTTGATTTATCTAACCATCACTAGGAAAAATATTTTATTTATTATAGGTGTTTCTTCTGAATTCATGTAGGATCCATATTTAGATCATTAGAAATTAGAATTTTTTTTAATTTATTATATCAAATGAATTATAAATTTTAATTTATTTTATTATTCTATTGATAATACTAAATTATATGGTTATTGTGATGCTAACCATATTGGTGATACTATAGATTTCAAATCTACTTTTTAATGTGTTTAAGTTTGGTGCAGGTGATATCACTTGGAGTATAAAAAAGTAACTCATTAGAGTAAAAAAGTGATATGAAAGCTGATAAAGAAGCCATATGATTTCAAAGGTTGTTAGGATAACTTCATTTGGATGTTTATCAAAGTACCACTCTTATATGTGATAACCAAAGTTGCATAGCTCTAAAAAAAAATTGAATGCAACACCAAAGAAATAAGCATATAGAAGTTTATGTGCATTTTATTTGAGATAAATCCCTTAATGGTGATATTGATCTATCGATTTATCTTTTAGATGAACATGTGACATAAATCTTCACAAAACCACTTGGTGATACCAAATTTTGTCAGTTTCATGCAATGTTGGGCCTCTTAGAGTTACCATTGAGAGGGAGTGTGCATGACAATGTCACTTCCTAACAACCATGTGTTTCCTTATTCTTCTTTATTTTTTTCATTGTAAAGCATTATAATATATCACATTATGTGATTTTTGTAAACTTCATATATAAAATTTGCTTTTGTATCCCAATACTTAAAGTCATATATTGCAATGGAGGTCCTTTTATTATAAAAAGATATAATATTTCTTGGTTGATTATTCATGAGAAAATATGATATGTAGTCTCACAATCATGCTAGCCTAAACTTACTTGTAGTAATTTATAGATCACAATTCCTTTTATTTCAAAAGGTGATGTTACCATGATGAAGGTTTTAAAATATTTCAATTTTACTTGCCTCCTAAAATTGTTATAGTTGATTCATAGAGTATAATTACTTTATTAAGGTGACTATGGCATGTATCCCCACTTAATATTAAGGGGGAGTGTTGGAATAAATAATACTTTAGTGTTATTATTTACCCTTAATATTATTATAATGGTTAATAAATAAAATAAATATATTTAATTTATTGACACGAGGAAATATCATGTAAATAAATTAAATATATTTTACTATTAGGGTTCCTCAGGAAGAGGTTGGACTCATTGGTTACAATGGTCCACACCCACACCCTAATATATAAAGGCATTTTACCCTTGGTAAAATATATACATGAAATTTTCTTATGGATAATGTTTTGTGTAAACAATATTATTTGAATGTGGCAAATATTATTTAGAGAGTGTTTTTTTGTGAAAGAATGATAAAGAAGAAGTGAGAGGAAGAAGATTTATATTGGGGTGTGTTTTCTCATTAATGAATATCAACTGTGGGTTTTTACCTCCATTGGAGGTTTTCCCACCTATATACCATGTCATTGATCTCTATTCTCTACTTATTAATTAAGCATCTAGATATCTTTTGTGTGTGTAGATTGCATATATTATATGAATCTTGTCATGGTTAAGTGTAGAATTAATTGAGACACTTTTATATTTACATAGGTGACTATTTTTATTTAGTGAGATGAGACTGGTGGATTTGGACAACAATGGTTTACACCTTTGTCTATATGGAGAATTTTTATTTGTGTTAGCTATGGAATAAATGTGTAAATTAGAAAAAAGTATGAGATCACTTTTAGATGTGTTTTATCCTATTAAGAACATGTGATTGCACATTAAAACTTTTTTTTTATCTTCTCTTTTCTAAAAAAACCCTAGCAATGGCCCGCACAAGAAACCATATAGAAAAAGGGAGATTAGGGTTAGGTGAATAGCCAAGTGGCCTTAAAAATTGTTATTTAATTGAGTGCTACCTACATAATCCCAATAAAAGCACCTCAATTTGTTGTATTTCTCCCTCTACTATGTGTGTGATTGGGTCATATTCAATGTGAATCTAAATGCTCTTCACCTAGGCCCCCCTCTTTGTCTAAGCATGCAATATAGATTTATAATATAAACTTCATATAGAAAATGTAGGTGTTATGCTTGCTAAAATATATTTTTATTTAACATGGTTTTGCTAGATAGATCAATAATAGATGTAAAATTCCTCTTAAGACCATTTAAATAGAAGACTCCTAAATTCAAATTTTAAAACCCTATTGATGCGCTAAACTAACTGAAATGGGAATAAATGGTCATAAAAGAGACTGATATGAAACATGTCTTGAAAAGGGAACCAAAAGATATGTTAGGACAATATGGATCCTTTTGGACAAACATATGGAGAGTGATAGTTAAAATAGATAAATCTTGTCTAAAATAAGGAAGAGAATAAGATAACAAAGAAATAAATATTAAGGATACTTGTGACTCAAATAAAAATTATGAAGGGAAGAATAGTATAGTGAGAAAATCAGTGTAAAATATCAAAGGAAGAGACATGGGATTAAAAAAGATTAACCAATAAAATATTAAATTGGAATTAGGAGCTTCTAGATACACAATTCATGAAAAGGCATAATACTTGTGTTTATTTCCCCAAATTTGGGTATCTACACCCCCCCCCCTTTATTCTAGTAATACAATGAAATGAATGTACTAGAGTAAAATGAAGAAAGTAATACAGGATCTTACCTATGTTTCATATATTTTATTGTAAGTGGAGATGCCATGGGTCCAATGTTGATCAACCGATACAAAGAGAAGAAGTGTTCTCTAACCTTATCTTCTTCTTAGCCAAAGACTTGAACAAGAATTTGAGTGATGCCTTTGAAGATGAACTATGATATGGATCTTACGATTGCTTGCATAACACACCCTAATTTCTTCACAAAACTAGGGAACCTCTTTTTCTCTAGAGTTTATCTTCTAGCCTAATCAATTATAGGTCTCTTTTATTCATGGCTTGATTGAAATAGTTTCTTGACAAGTTGTAGTCTTGTTGTTGTATTGGCTTCACTTTTTGAAGTAAGTATGAACCTAAAAGATCTATTGTATCTACTTAGCCTAAAAGAGTTTGCGTAAATGACTTCATTGATAAATATAATTGAATTTACATGAACCTATTGTGTCTTGGCCTACCTTAAGACATATTATGGAAAAATACTATTTTTTTTACTTTTGGGGCCATTTCACCTTAGATTTGTGTAGATTATTCAACTATTTTTTAGATTTTATGCATCAATTCGTTTATCACTTCAGTCTATTATTTTATCCCTTTAGTGTTTATGAGCTATGTTCTTAAATGTTATTTCATATTTGGTCTTATTTTCTTTTGAGGAAAGTTTGACTAAATTGGATCTAAGTTTTGAACAAATGGGATAATTTTATTTGATGATTTTATTATTTCTTAGGTCTCTTTTGTTACTTTTAGATTGGTTGGACTAAGTGTTTTCAGTGTTTTATTTTAAGTCTTAGTCACTTTTATTTAAGTGGATAAATATTAGCTTTAAGTTAGGCAAAAGTCAGTTTTATATTCATAAACTTATTTATCTCTTATGCCTTTTTGCCTTTCTTTTAGTCTTATACTTAGTTGTTTTAGCTTAGGATTTGAATTTGAAAACCAACTAATACTTGCCCATTTATATATTGATGGTCACTTTCTTCCCACAAGTCCCCAAACAAGTAAAGAGTTGCCACTTTTCATTCACTCACTTCTTCACTTCTCGAAGCCCCCTTAGTTTCATCAATAGACCAAATACCTTTAAAATGCATGGGATCACACCATATGGCATAATATCATTTATCTAGGTCCCCAAGATAGTATGTATATAATCAATCTACCTTAGAGCTCCTAGATGCCTAAGATCATGCTATGTGGCATGTTCCTATTTATCTAGGTATCCAGGATGGTTCATATGCTTAGAAGTCTTAGTCAAGGTCCTAGGTGAGTGAGATATTGACAAGTGTCAAGAAACCACCTCATTAAAATTAAATAAGTCATCAACCCAAATAGATGCTAAGTTAAGCCTAGATGAGTGAGTGAATGCCATGTGGCTTAACCCTATCACCTGGACAATGCATGGATATCCATATTAGTATTTAAGATCTTAAATTTGATAACCAATTGGCCCATAAAAAATGTTAGATTTGCAATCATGCTTAGGACTTAGCAGATTATCTAACTATTTATGGGTCTATTATTTGATTTTCTTCTTACATTAGTTTAGCCTATAATTTGTTCATTTTCAAATCAATGGTTTGGGGGTCTATGATATTTAATTTAATACCTAGTCATTACGTAATTTTTTAGGCTATATGCATTAATAAGGATTGATTGATTAATAATTTTAGTCTTCTAGTTTCAATCAATTTCTACCCTATTTTGACTTAACATGATTGAAATGTTTATAATATTATATCTTTTAGCTTAGTGATTTTACTTAAACTAGACATATTCACTTTATGATTTGGTAATTTGGGTGGATTTACCCTTGGTTTCTTATTTATTTTTGATTTGATTATAGACTTAATTAGTTTTTTGACATGTTTTGCCTTAGACATAGTCATTTATTTTAAAATGATTAATGATATTTTTCATTCATCTTAGTTTGCCATAGTCAATTTTCATGTGGTTTAGACTTTAATGGATACCTTATATTTGAATTATAACAACTAGTTTGTCTTATATTCATAGATTCACTGAAATCTTACCACCTATCAATATCTTAGAGCTCTGCAACTTTGGAACACTTTGGATACAGAGCTAGGCCTTTGACCATATCGGCTCTTGGGATCATGAAACATGGCATGATATGGGTATCTGGGCACTTGAGATGATCTAGACAAAGAGAACATATGAGGAACTTTGAAGGTAAATAGGGTTATGCCATGTAGAATCATCCACTTCTCCACATCTTTAGACCAAATAAGAGTAGTATGACCCAATGTAGAATAAATGAGTCCTTGAGATCATGTCATGTGGTATAATATCAAGAATCCAAGGCAAAAAATACTTGGAATGATATCTAATGACCCATGAGCTCTGAGTAGATGGGATGTCACCACCTATTTATATCCCATTACATTAAAGACAAAGAAAAGTCAAATCCCCTCAATAAACTACATATCAATGAGAAAGTGCCATGTAACAGGACCTTGGCCTCCTCAACCATTGATAAGTGGATGTGTGAAACACCCTTCCAAAAGAATATATACAGGCCTCCATGAATAGAATTTAGACCTAAACTTAACACATGTATTGTACATTTTGTTTATCTAAATCATCAAAACCTAAAAATAAAACTATAATCCCACTCAAACTAACACAATCATGAATCATTTAATATTATAATGACTAAAGGGACCATGGGTCATATGATCCTAGGTATATTTGATATTGGAATTAAACATAAGGACATAGTTTGGCCATTGGGATTGATTTGGGGCATAAATGATAATAGGTCATCTTAATTGGGTATGGTCATGACCAAGTCGAGGGTGGCCAACTTGTTGGCATGAGGAGACCTTAAATGAATCTAAATACCTAGGATTCAATTAATTGGGCTGCAATATTTATTTCATCAGGATTACACATGGCTCATTTCAAGTTTGAGTAGGGGTAGATAGGTCTCACTAATGATTTCCAACCACTGGTGACGTGGTTGGTTTTATGATTATGTGGATCAAGTGGCCTATATAAGACCATTTATACATTGTATTGAGGGTTGGTACATCTATAATTAAGACATAGAGCAGAGGACTTTAACTTTTTGTTTCCCTTGTAATTTGTTATTTTCATAGCTTAGTTTTCCATTTGAGCATGAGCTAAGTCTATTTGATGGCATTTTTGTAGTTTACATGAACTTTAATGAATATTAGTGCTATGTTTAATGAATTATCTATTATATGAAATCTCTATGATTGATATTCATTGCCTGCTCATTGATTATGGTGGATTTGTTTCACTCTTTTACTTAGCTTGTTGATCTTTAGACTCTTGCACTGTCATTATTTTCTAGTTATGTTATGTTGGCCAAATAGGTACTAATTTCTTAAGAGGTTTGTATATTTAACATAACTAGAATTTAACTCATTATAATGTGAGTTCATATTTATTTTCTCCTTACCCTCTCTCTTTTGATATTTCTTTTATATCTCTATTAGTTTAACTTTATAACATAGTCTAAATTATAGTTAGTTGTCCAAGCTTTATCTGGACTGCATGTTTATCTAGTCACTTGTCCTTTATGCATTGATTGAAATTAGTAGATTAGATATAAGAATAAACCAATAGTGATTTCACTAGTAGTCCTAAATTAGTTGGATCTTCTAGACATAAGATACACCCTAGGTTTCTTGATTTCACTAGTAGTCCTAAATTAGTTGGATCTTCTAAACATAAGATACACCCTAGGTTTCTTGTATAAGTCTTAGAGAATACTTCCAATAGGCCCCTTATATGGAATAAACTACATCAATAAACTAAGGTATCTATTATGCCATGATTTGGTAAATAGAGACCTTGGGGAAGTTGCTACCATATATTAATTATATTTAGGAGAGGTGGAATGGAATAATAAGGGGAAATCCTCACCAATTAATCTTTTCCTCTCCCTCCTTTTTTCCCACCTGGAGTTGGTGTGGTTGTACCAAATAAACTACTAATAGATTAGCACTAGAAGTAGGGTCTGAATAAGTAGCCTTTGATATTTATGATTTATTTTATCTAACATCTTGTATATTTGTGTTTAGACAAGGAGAGTTCCTAGTTTATAAAATTAGAAAATAAAAGAGTTGTCATAAGGTCCAAGTTAGTTGAGGGTGACTTTAAGCTATTATAACTCTTAGAACATAGAAAAACTAGGACCATCAAACATAATTTCAAGCCTAAAAAGAATTACTCAGCCAATATATCCCCCACTTCCATAATTCCTTTCACTACCCCCTTTACTCTCCCTCAAAACCCAATAATGGCTAACCCTTCTTGGTTAGGAGGAGGTAGTTGTCCTATGAACATTCTAGGACTGGGCCATGACTTACCTAAAAATATTGAGAAGTTATGCCCAATATATGTTCATGGTGGGTAAATAAAAATGAAGGAACACATATAGACCTTAAAATATGATTTGATTATAAATCAGCTCTAACATAAAGACATGGAATATAGGTTATTCCCTTATAATTTAGAGGAGTCAACATATGGATGGTATCTAGGAATCTTAGATGGATCAATCACCTCTTAGGATGACCTTGAGATTGTATTCACTAATAAGTTTATGATATTTATAAACCCTTACATACTCTATCACCATTTTGAAATTTCCCATAGAGAACCTAACGAACCTATGAGTTCCTTTAATGCTAAGTTTCATAAGTTTTACAAAAGATTGAATTACCCCTACACACTAACCCAATTAGCTGCTATATAAAAATAATTAAGAGCATTAAACCCCATGAATTACATGATCCTTATGTATATCTAACATATTTGTCCTTAGCCTATAAGGAGGTAGTCAATATTGAGCAGTAGATAGCACCCGAAGGATATGGTGTTGGTCCCTTGCCCTCATTAAGATAACTTGATGCCTATAACTAAATTTCTATGGTCAACCAAACCCTTATACAGAATACTCCTTTGATGAATCCAATATTAGGATCTATGTATTCAATTCTAAATCTAATTTACAACTTATTGTGGCCAACACACCCCATTTTTTTCAAAATGGGGGACCCCTCTAAAAATTTCATGAACTAGAGATTCAACGTATATTATTTTGTTATCATTAAAAACACCTACACAAAAAACTTTGAATACACATGTCATCCTAATATACCAAGTAATAACATGCCTCTTTTTATCTATTATGAACAAGAAGTGTTTTTTCTTTAATGAATCATGGCACTAATGTTGTAGGTTAGCTTTCACTAGAGTCTCCCATAGTCTCTTTTCCTTCCCAAAATAGCAAGCCCATTGCCATTCATGGAAAATTAGGATCTACATAATAGACAAGTAAGTTTGATGTATAGTATTCATTTTATTTTCTTACTTAGTAATTTTTTGAATTTTATAGAGCTCAATCAAATGGGAAGTCACTACATAATAATAAGTTAGAGTAACTAGTCATTTAAACCTATCATAGATGTCAAACCCTAAGTAAATTGGAAGATGCCACATCACCATGAGTTAAAGTAACTAATCCCCTAGACTTATTAGAGATGTCAGAGCCTAGGAGAGCCCTACCAAATGGGAAGGTGCTATGTCACCAAATGTCAAAGTGGCTAGTCTACTAGACCTATGAGAGATGTAAGAGCTTGGGAGAGCCTGATCGAATATAAAAATGACATGTCACTAAATTTTCACTTATCAGAGTGGCCAATCTCTTGGACCTATAAAATATGTCAAAAAAGAGGGCTCGACTGAATGAGAAGATGCCACATTACCAAGCATGTAGATGAAATATAAACCAACTAAGGCCTTAATAAGGTTAGAATAAGGTACAAGGAGACTAAAAATCTAATCAAGATGTTGCATGTGTCCCTAGGTGATACATCTCCTACCCTAGGGGAATGATGTGGAGTACAAAGATATACCTAGGTGTTGAATGTTATTAAGAAGACCAATGGCAAACCATATGTGTTAGAAGGCATGATTTAATTCAAGGGCCTCTAAGAGATGTGATTGTGTACCTACCATACATTGGACATTAATAGAATAAGAAGCTTGACATGATTAGATAGTTTTAAAAACATTCTATTGCCATTGCTATATCTAGCTAGTGGCAGAGGATCATCAACTCTAAATTAAATTATGTATTTAGAAGTAAAGGGAGAAAATTTAGTCATCAAATAAAATTTTAATTCAAAACAAGTGAGATGCTAAACATGATTTATATATGGGATGAATTCATGCACTTATAAAGGCTTAAGAGAAGCTTGCTAATGGTTACCATTTCTACTATAAAAAAATCCCTAACTTCTCACTTCTAAAATTCCATAGAGCCCCTATATCTCATGCCTTCTACAATCAAAGATTTCTAAGTTACCCTCCATCATACTCTAATCATTTCATTATCCTTGAATCCAAAGTTTGAACCTAAGTATCAAGACACCACCTTTCCAATCGACTTGACTAAGTACAAGAACTATAATGATATATTTAAAGTGATTGAACAAGTCCTTAGGGATTTTGATGAAGATGATGACCAAAATGTTGAATATTAGGATGCCATTAGTTCCTATAATAAGTGTAGTATATATATATCCACTACTAAACTGGAGGCATTTTCATGTACTAACCTACTGGGTGATATCCTTCATAAGGCCATCTACAGGCAAGAAGGGGTCAATGATTGGGTATGCTCACCCAACTCTTGATACGAAGTTATTGATATATCCAAGAACACATTTAAGGTGTATTAATCCTTAATGGACTTTACTTTCTCCTATGATGTAGTGGTAGTGTTGGTCTAAATGAGCACCTACTAGATCTATGATATAATCCATGACTAGGCTGAGAACCCCAAATCCAAATGGGTTAATTAATGCTTACATAGTTTGAACCTTTTAGGAGGATGTCCAAGTGGGCATGATATTTCTAAATTAAATATTTAGAGGCCAAGACTATCTACACATTAAAAATCTATGGGTGCCTCTCATGCACATGATCTTTACATGCTCAAACATCCTAGACATGGGGGGATTGATCAACTTAAAGTTGGTCCATGCCATCGTAGATTCCCAAGACAAAGGAAAATTTTACATGATGAGATACTTGCTAGATGTGGTCTAAAAGATGCTTTACTTTAAGCCTTTGGCCTTTCCTACATGGGTTCTTAAGGGATCAACACTCCACATGGTCTTTTATAAGCTGTATGGCCACCAATTACACCTCAAATTTGAGACATTTGTGAGAAGTTCTATTCAATGGTATACCAAGCCATCAAAGAAGCTCTGATGCCTGATTTCTCAAAGTCAATCTAGGATTCTATCATAACCATTGAGGACTACTATCTCTATAAGGATGACACTGTGATCTAGATTTTGGGTTTCTTCAAAGAACCCCACTACTTACCTTATCTCATCTTGAATTGATTAGTTGAACAAGAGATTTCCCATCAACTGGTGGAAGGCATCTTTGATATTTACATACAATGTTAGTAAAAGGCATGATTATCACTCTTAATCACCATAAGGCACCACATCTATAATACCTACTACTTAATTTAGAAGATGGTGGATGGGCGAGAATCCTTCACCCTTTCAAAGTGTAATATCTAGTAATGGGACCCTGAAATGGTAATCTAAGAACACTTAATGTAGTAATCAACCTACCTCAACATCTACTATAACCATTAGGCTAAAGATGATGATGCACTCTATCTATATGCCATCAATGACTAGGAGGTGCTATCTTAGATTAAAACTAAGAAGAAGAAGGGAAATACGGTTTAGTTTAACCCTTTTATTCCTCCTCTATTTCTCTCTATTTATGGAAGAACCAACTCCAATAGATCTAACCATCTCCTCGAGGATCCTGCATGAGATCCTACCACACTCTCCCCCTTAAACTCTAGCTCTTGATCTAATTCCTCTAAAAGCTCCTACTCTTCATGTTATACCTCTGCCTCTACCTATACCTTTTTTATTTTCTCATCATGATTTTCCTTTGCCTCCTCAAAAATCTCTAGTAACCAAGAAATAACAGAGCTAGACTTAAGCCACTCGACACCAGGAAGCCCCTTCAGCCACCAACACCTTAGCCTTAGGGTATACAACCCCTAATATTTGATGTGATTAGTAATTAAAGGGTGATCCCAAAGAAAATAACCTAACATGAACCCATATAGGTTCCCCTAATCACTCCTCCATCTCCTCCCATTTCCATTCTACCCCTCATTCTCGCTGCTTTCAAACTCCCTATTCTAGTGCCCACTAGTTCTACTCTATGTCCACAAATTTCCATAGTGGTTTCTCCTCTATGTTCCATTACTCCCACCCCACATTTCACCTAATTATATTTTTATTCACTCCTTCTAAGAATCCTCACTTCCTTATTCCTTTCCACTCCTCCCATATCATAACCTAGAGTCCTCTCTGTGCCTCCCTTGGGCATGCCTTTAACAAGTATGACTATAAATTTCAAGATCATACTATTTGTAGTAGGGACCCTCTTGGTTCCCACTCTAGTCATCTTGATGCTTCCTTTAGTATATATAAGTCCTCTATCATTAACTCTTATATCCCCTACTATCCTAGTCAGAACATCCATTACAACATCCAAAGCTAACTTGAGTAAGATGCCAAAGAAGGGGTAGAAGGAAACTCTAGCTCTAGCTCAAAGGCTCTCTACCTTGATTTAGCCTTTAGTAGTTCCTTTAACCCTGGTTATAGTATCTTGACATTTATCTCCTCATCCCCCTCTCTACATCACCCAAGGTGCTATGGGGTTGGATTTAAACCAACCCATCTCTTCCTTATTATTTAATGACCCATTCCTAGGGGAAATTTCACCTTAAGTGGACTTAAATTAGGAATAATGGTGGGCATAAATTTTCCCTTGGGCCTCCCCTTTTATCCTCCATCCTTTTTATCCCATGGCCCCTTTGCCTTCACTCTTTTTCTCTTTCGCTCCTTCCACTTCTTCCATCTCCCCTCTACCTCATCCTCCACCCTTCACTAACATTTCAACCATACCTACTACACCTCATGCAACTTGAGGGATGATTATAGGGTCTTGAGAACTATATGAATGACTAAGGTCATTGAGATGTGCAATGGAATTTTGAACAAACATCCAAGAGTATGAAGAAAACACTCATGCAAAAGTTTATCTAGGAGGGGAACCAAGTGATATATTATACCCATCAAGATCTATTCTCCCTCCCCAAGGTGAGAACATCCATTAAGAAGGAGAAGATGATTGACAACCCACTGTCTTTCCTCTGAGCTACCCATGATATGTCTGAGAATCTCCTTAAGGACATGCAAATCAAATTCACACTCTAGAAGCCTAAGTGAAGATCACTTTTCTAGTCAGACCAATTGGGAATGTCAAGGATGCCTTCCTACTATTATAAAATCTTGGGAAAGTAGTGAAGACTTTGGTTGATACCAATGTACTTATTAAGAAGACTCAAGCTTATAAGGAAGAATTATATAGATTAATGAGAAATACCTAAAATTTGTACATGGTGGTAAATAAGGGAATATTCTTAGATCTCAAACTTATGCCAACCTTAGACTTGGGGTTATATCAAACATACACTGGGAGCATGAAAACTACAATGGAAGAGTGGTTGGCCTTGGCCCACACTAAAATAGGATCCTTAGAAGATGGAAATAAAAATATATTAAATTACCTCAAATAGGTCAATATCTTCATGCTATTCCATCCAGATGACACCATACTCAATCAAAAGGAATTCAAATTCCACCTAGGTCAATTTGACCAAGTTATGAGGGAAAAAATGTCCAAGTAAAACTAGGAAGGGGCTTAGGTAGTGTTTGATATATCAAATTAGTCTATGAAAAGGATCAACTAGGTCTATGGAGTCCAAGCATTGACAGAAGCACCTTTCCAAGTTTCCTAAAGACTGGTACCTCAACCCAAGTTAATTTTTGGGGAGCCACCAATGAACCTGGCCAAGTTGGATAAGTAGTTTGACCTCATGACATCCACGTTGGAAGAAAAGATTTCCCAATTAAATCATTTAGGAGATGGTCCTTCTTATCCACCTCTTCATGTCAATTGAGTGGCCCTCTAAAAATATATTATGGGTTTGTAGGAATTATTTTGTTTAAATTCTGAAATAGGGTTATAACTATAATGAGTGGCCATCATGGCCCAGGATGGGATCCTCATGATTTTTTGAGGTGAGACCCAATCTTTATCTATGTAAGAGGGAACCATATTGTATTATAGGGTCGATAATTTTTTTCTCAAAGGTGTTGTCATATTATTGCTAGGATTCACTTGCATTTCTTTCATAACTCTAGATTGTAAAATCAACCTAGATCAATTGTTGTAACAAAATTTTACTCTTTTAATCAAAACAATCTTTTTTTTCTACAAGAGAGTCTCTTCTACATTTCAATTTTATTTCATCATCATATTTGAATGATCATTAATTATAGGTTTATTAGATTAACACCTTGATACTTTATGTATGTTATGGTTATGATGTGCTTATCTATTATAATCTTTGTGCGATTTCTTTCATTTCCCCTTTGGTAGTTTTGATAATTTGTGTGTCAAGCTACAAATTATCATATGGTGTTATGTTTTTTTGATAATAAACTCCTAATACTAGTTATTAGTGAGGTCTCACATTGAAATCATACTCATGATTCCCTTAAATTCTTCCCACTGTATGTTTTTAAAGGTATAACTCTAGTTAAACTTGATCTATAGTGGTGTAACTATGCTATAGTCACTTGGTTTGATGACCAACACATTGAGCTCATTTTAGATCTAGAATCTTCTCTTTTTTGCCTTAACATTCCATCTATTTTGTGTTTGTTATTTGGAATTGAAATACGCTTCCATTTTCATTTAGAAATAATAACCTCAATACTCAAATTCTCATAACAATATTTGTCCTTTTTATCCCATGCCCCCTTTGACTTCACTCTTTTTCTCTTTCTCTCCTTCCACTTCTTCCATCTCCCCTCTACCTCATCCTCCACCCTTCACTAACATTTCAACCATACCTACTACACCTCATGCAACTTGAGGGATGATCGTAGGGTCTTGAGAACTATATGAATGATTAAGGTCATTGAGATGTGCAATGGAATTTTTACCAAACCTACAAGAGTATGAAGACAACACTCATGCAAAAGTTTATCTAGGAGGGGAACCAAGTGATATATTATACCCATCAAGATCTATTCTCCCTCCCCAAGGTGAGAACATCCATTAAGAAGGAGAAGATGATTGACAACCCACTGTCTTTCCTCTGAGCTACCCATGATATGTCTGAGAATATCCTTAAGGACATGCAAATCAAATTCACACTCTAGAAGCCTAAGTGAAGATCACTTTTCTAGTTAGACTTTGGATGCCTTCTTATTATTATCAAATCTTGGGAAAGTAGTGAAGACTTTGGTTGATACCAATTTACTTATTAAGAAGACTCAATCTTATAAGGAAGAATTATATAGATTAATGAGAAATACCTAAAATTTGTACATGGTGGTAAATAAGGGAATATTCTTAGATCTCAAACTTATGCCAACCTCAGACTTGGGGTTATATCAAACATACACTGGGAGCATGAAAACTACAATGGAAGAGTGGTTGGCCTTGGCCCACACTGAAATAGGATCCTTAGAAGATGGAAATAAAAATATATTAACTTACCTCAAATAGGTCAATATCTTCATGCTATTCTATCCATATGACACCATACTCAATCAAAAGGAATTCAAATTCCACCTAGGTCAATTTGACCAAGTTATGAGGGAAAAAATGTCCAAGTAAAACTAGAAAGGGGCTTAGGTAGTGTTTGATATATCAAATTAGTCTATGAAAAGCATCAAATAGGTCTATGGAGTCCAAGCATTGATGTAAGCACCTTTCCAAGTTTCCTAAAGACTGGTACCTCAACCCAAGTTAATTTTTGGGGAGCCACCAATGAACCTGGCCAAGTTGGATAAGTAGTTTGACCTCATGACATCCATGTTGGAAGAAAATATTTCCCAATTAAATCATTTAGGAGATGGTCCTTCTTATCCACCTCTTCATGTCAATTGAGTGGCCCTATAAAAATATATTATGGGTTTGTAGGAATTATTTTGTTTAAATTCTGAAATAGGGTTATAACTATAATGAGTGGCCATCATGGCCCAGGATGGGATCCTCATGATTTTCTGAGATGAGCCCCAATCTTTATCTATGTAAGAGGGAACCATATTGTATTATAGGGTCGATAAATTTTTTCTCAAAGGTGTTGTCATATTATTGCTAGGATTCACTTGCATTTCTTTCATAACTCTAGATTGTAAAATCAACCTAGATCAATTGTTGTAACAAAATTTTACTCTTTTAATTAATACAATCTTTGTTTTTCTACAAGAGAGTCTCTTCTAAATTTCAATTTTATTTCATCATCATATTTGAATGATCATTAATTATAGGTTTATTAGATTAACACTTTGATACTTTATGTATGTTATGGTTATGATGTGCTTATCTATTATAATCTTTGTGCGATTTATTTCATTTCCCCTTTGGTAGTTTTGATAATTTATGTGTCAAGATAAAAATTATCATATGGTGTTTATGTTTTTTTGATAATAAACTCCTAATACTAGTTATTATTGAGGTCTCACATTGAAATCATACTCATGATTCCCTTAAATTCTTCCCACTGTATGTTTTTAAAGGTATAACTCTAGTTAAACTTGATCTATAGTGGTGTAACTATGGTATAGTCACTTGGTTTGATGACCAACACATTGAGCTCATTTTATATCTGGAAGCTTCTCTTTTTTGCCTTAACATTCCATCTATTTTGTGTTTGTTATTTGGAATTGAAATACCCTTCCATTTTTATTTAGAAATAATAACCTCAATACTCAAATTCTCATAACAATCTTTGTCCTTTTTATCCCATGCCCCCTTTGACTTCACTCTTTTTCTCTTTCTCTCCTTCCACTTCTTCCATCTCCCCTCTACCTCATCCTCCACCCTTCACTAACATTTCAACCATACCTACTACACCTCATGCAACTTGAGGGATGATCGTAGGGTCTTGAGAACTATATGAATGATTAAGGTCATTGAGATGTGCAATGGAATTTTGACCAAACCTCAAAGAGTATGAAGAGAAAACTCATGCAAAAGTTTATCTAGGAGGGGAACCAAGTGATATATTATACCCATCAAGATCTATTCTCCCTCCCCAAGGTGAGAACATCCATTAGGAAGGAGAAGATGATTGACAACCCACTCTCTTTCCTCTGAGCTACCCATGATATGTCTGAGAGTCTCCTTAAGGACATGCAAATCAAATTCACACTTTAGAAGCCTAAGTGAAGATCACTTTTCTAGTCAGACCAATTGGGCATGTCAAGGATGCCTTCCTATTATTATCAAATCTTGGGAAAATAGTGAAGACTTTGGTTGATACCAGTGTACTTATTAAGAAGACTCAAGCTTATAAGGGAAGAATTATATAGATTAATGAGAAATACTTAAAATTTGTACATGGTGGTAAATAAGGGAATATTCTTAGATCTCAAACTTATGCCAACCTCAGACTTGGGGTTATATCAAACATACACTGGGAGCATGAAAACTACAATGGAAGAGTGGTTGGCCTTGGCCCACACTGAAATAGGACCCTTAGAAGATGGAAATAAAAATATATTAAATTACCTCAAATAGGTCAATATCTTCATGTTATTCCATCCAGATGGCACCATACTCAATCAAAAGGAATTCAAATTCCACCTAGGTCAATTTGACCAAGTTATGAGGGAAAAAATGTCCAAGTAAAACTAGAAAGGGGCTTAGGTAGTGTTTTATATATCAAATTAGTCTATGAAAAGCATCAAATAGGTCTATGGAGTCCAAGCATTGATGTAAGCACCTTTCCAAGTTTCCTAAAGACTAGTACCTCAACCCAAGTTAATTTTTGGGGAGCCACAAATGAACCTGGCCAAGTTGGATAAGTATTTTGACCTAATGACATCCATGTTGGAAGAAAATATTTCCCAATTAAATCATTTAGGAGATGGTCCTTCTTATCCACCTCTTCATGTCAATTGAGTGGCCCTATAAAAATATATTATGGGTTTGTAGGAATTATTTTGTTTAAATTCTGAAATAGGGTTATAACTATAATGGGTGGCCATCATGGCCCAGGATGGGATCCTCATGATTTTCTGAGGTGAGACCCAATCTTTATCTATGTAAGAGGGAACCATATTGTATTATAGGGTCGATAATTTTTTTCTCAAAGGTGTTGTCATATTATTGCTAGGATTCACTTGCATTTCTTTCATAACTCTAGATTGTAAAATCAACCTAGATCAATTGTTGTAACAAAATTTTACTCTTTTAATCAAAACAATCTTTTTTTTCTACAAGAGAGTCTCTTCTACATTTCAATTTTATTTCATCATCATATTTGAATGATCATTAATTATAGGTTTATTAGATTAACACCTTGATACTTTATGTATGTTATGGTTATGATGTGCTTATCTATTATAATCTTTGTGCGATTTCTTTCATTTCCCCTTTGGTAGTTTTGATAATTTGTGTGTCAAGCTACAAATTATCATATGGTGTTATGTTTTTTAGATAATAAACTCCTAATACTAGTTATTAGTGAGGTCTCACATTGAAATCATACTCATGATTCCCTTAAATTCTTCCCACTGTATGTTTTTAAAGGTATAACTCTAGTTAAACTTGATCTATAGTGGTGTAACTATGCTATAGTCACTTGGTTTGATGACCAACACATTGAGCTCATTTTAGATCTAGAATCTTCTCTTTTTTGCCTTAACATTCCATCTATTTTGTGTTTCTTATTTTGAATTGAAATACCCTTCCATTTTTATTTAGAAATAATAACCTCAATACTCAAATTCTCATAACAATCTTTGTCCTTTTTATCCCATGCCCCCTTTGACTTCACTCTTTTTCTCTTTCTCTCCTTCCACTTCTTCCATCTCCCCTCTATCTCATCCTCCACCCTTCACTAACATTTCAACCATACCTACTACACCTCATGCAACTTGAGGGATGATCATAGGGTCTTGAGAACTATATGAATGATTAAGGTCATTGAGATGTGCAATGGAATTTTTACCAAACCTCCAAGAGTATGAAGAGAACACTCATGCAAAATTTTATCTAGGATGGGAACCAAGTGATATATTATACCCATCAAGATCTATTCTCCCTCCCCAAGGTGAGAACATCCAATAGGAAGGAGAAGATGATTGACAACCCACTGTCTTTCCTCTGAGCTACCCATGATATGTCTGAGAATCTCCTTAAGGACATGCAAATCAAATTCACACTCTAGAAGCCTAAGTGAAGATCACTTTTCTAGTCAGACTAATTGGGCATGTCAAGGATGCCTTCCTATTATTATCAAATCTTGGGAAAATAGTGAAGACTTTGGTTGATACCAGTGTACTTATTAAGAAGACTCAAGCTTATAAGGGAAGAATTATATAGATTAATGAGAAATACTTAAAATTTGTACATGGTGGTAAATAAGGGAATATTCTTAGATCTCAAACTTATGCCAACCTCAGACTTGGGGTTATATCAAACATACACTGGGAGCATGAAAACTACAATGGAAGAGTGGTTGGCCTTGGCCCACACTGAAATAGGACCCTTAGAAGATGGAAATAAAAATATATTAACTTACCTCAAATAGGTCAATATCTTCATGCTATTCCATCCAGATGACACCATACTCAATCAAAAGGAATTCAAATTCCACCTAGGTCAATTTGACCAAGTTATGAGGGAAAAAATGTCCAAGTAAAACTAGAAAGGGGCTTAGGTAGTGTTTGATATATCAAATTAGTCTATGAAAAGCATCAAATAGGTCTATGGAGTCCAAGCATTGATGTAAGCACCTTTCCAAGTTTCCTAAAGACTGGTACCTCAACCCAAGTTAATTTTTGGGGAGCCACCAATGAACCTGGCCAAGTTGGATAAGTAGTTTGACCTCATGACATCCATGTTGGAAGAAAATATTTCCCAATTAAATCATTTAGGAGATGGTCCTTCTTATCCACCTCTTCATGTCAATTGAGTGGCCCTATAAAAATATATTATGGGTTTGTAGGAATTATTTTGTTTAAATTCTGAAATAGGGTTATAACTATAATGGGTGGCCATCATGGCCCAGGATGGGATCCTCATGATTTTCTGAGGTGAGCCCCAATCTTTATCTATGTAAGAGGGAACCCTATTGTATTATAGGGTCGATAAATTTTTTCTCAAAGGTGTTGTCATATTATTGCTAGGATTCACTTGCATTTCTTTCATAACTCTAGATTGTAAAATCAACCTAGATCAATTGTTGTAACAAAATTTTACTCTTTTAATTAATACAATCTTTGTTTTCTACAAGAGAGTCTCTTCTAAATTTCAATTTTATTTCATCATCATTTTTGAATGATCATTAATTATAGGTTTATTAGATTAACACTTTGATACTTTATGCATGTTATGGTTATGATGTGCTTATCTATTATAATCTTTGTGCGATTTATTTCATTTCCCCTTTGGTAGTTTTGATAATTTGTGTGTCAAGCTAAAAATTATCATATGGTGTTTATGTGTTTTTGATAATAAACTCCTAGTACTAGTTATTATTGAGGTCTCACATTGAAATCATACTCATGATTCCCTTAAATTCTTCCCACTGTATGTTTTTAAAGGTATAACTCTAGTTAAACTTGATCTATAGTGGTGTAACTATGGTATAGTCACTTCGTTTGATGACCAACACATTGAGCTCATTTTATATCTGGAAGCTTCTCTTTTTTCCCTTAACATTCCATCTATTTTGTGTTTGTTATTTGGAATTGAAATACCCTTCCATTTTTATTTAGAAATAATAACCTCAATACTCAAATTCTCATAACAATCTTTGTCCTTTTTATCCCATGCCCCCTTTGACTTCACTCTTTTTCTCTTTCTCTCCTTCCACTTCTTCCATCTCCCCTCTACCTCATCCTCCACCCTTCACTAACATTTCAACCATACCTACTACACCTCATGCAACTTGAGGGATGATTGTAGGGTCTTGAGAACTATATGAATGATTAAGGTCATTGAGATGTGCAATGGAATTTTGACCAAACCTCCAAGAGTATGAAGAGAACACTCATGCAAAAGTTTATCTAGGAGGGGAACCAAGCGATATATTATACCCATCAAGATCTATTCTCCCTCCCCAAGGTGAGAACATCCATTAGGAAGGAGAAGATGATTGACAACCCACTGTCTTTCCTCTGAGCTACCCATGATATGTCTGAGAATCTCCTTAAGGACATGCAAATCAAATTCACACTCTAGAAGCCTAAGTGAAGATCACTTTTCTAGTCAGACCAATTGGGCATGTCAAGGATGCCTTCTTATTATTATTATCAAATCTTGGGAAAATAGTGAAGACTTTGGTTGATACTAGTGTACTTATTAAGAAGACTCAAGCTTATAAGGGAAGAATTATATATATTAATGAGAAATACTTAAAATTTGTACATGGTGGTAAATAAGGGAATATTCTTAGATCTCAAACTTATGCCAACCTCAGACTTGGGGTTATATCAAACATACACTGGGAGCATGAAAACTACAATGGAAGAGTGGTTGGCCTTGGCCCACACTGAAATAGGACCCTTAGAAGATGGAAATAAAAATATATTAACTTACCTCAAATAGGTCAATATCTTCATGCTATTCCATCCAGATGACACCATACTCAATCAAAAGGAATTCGAATTCCACCTAGGTCAATTTGACCAAGTTATGAGGGAAAAAATGTCCAAGTAAAACTAGAAAGGGGCTTAGGTAGTGTTTGATATATCAAATTAGTCTATGAAAAGCATCAAATAGGTCTATGGAGTCCAAGCATTGATGTAAGCACCTTTCCAAGTTTCCTAAAGACTAGTACCTCAACCCAAGTTAATTTTTGGGGAGCCACCAATGAACCTGGCCAAGTTGGATAAGTAGTTTGACCTCATGACATCCATGTTGGAAGAAAATATTTCCCAATTAAATCATTTAGGAGATGGTCCTTCTTATCCACCTCTTCATGTCAATTGAGTGGCCCTATAAAAATATATTATGGGTTTGTAGGAATTATTTTGTTTAAATTCTGAAATAGGGTTATAACTATAATGAGTGGCCATCATGGCCCAGGATGGGATCCTCATGATTTTCTGAGGTGAGCCCCAATATTTATCTATGTAAGAGGGAACCATATTGTATTATAGGGTCGATAAATTTTTTCTCAAAGGTGTTTTCATATTATTGCTAGGATTCACTTGCATTTCTTTCATAACTCTAGACTGTAAAATCAACCAATACAATCTTTGTTTTCTACAAGAGAGTCTCTTCTACATTTCAATTTTATTTCATCATCATATTTGAATGATCATTAATTATAGTTTTATTAGATTAACACTTTGATACTTTATGTATGTTATGGTTATGATGTGCTTATTCATTATAATCTTTGTGCGATTTCTTTCATTTCCCCTTTGGTAGTTTTGATAATTTGTGTGTCAAGCTAAAAATTGTCATATGGTGTTTATGTGTTTTTGATAATAAACTCCTAATACTAGTTATTAGTGAGGTATCACATTGAAATCATACTCATGATTCCCTTAAATTCTTCCCACTGTATGTTTTTAATGGTAGAACTCTAGTTAAACTTGATCTATAGTGGTGTAACTATTGTATAGTCACTTGGTTTGATGACGAACACATTGAGCTCATTTTAGACTTGGAAGCTTCTCTTTTTTGCCTTAACATTCCATATATTTTGTGTTTATTATTTGGAATTGAAATACCCTTCCATTTTCATTTAGAAATAATAACCTCAATACTCAAATTCTCATAACAATCTTTGACCTATGTAAGACATAGATTAAACTTACAATGGTGATAGTGCATCTCTTGGAAACCATTCATGCAAATTACATTTTTAAAGTCAAATACGTATATATATGTCATGTGATGATTCAATATTAGTCCTAAAATAAAGGATGAAAGTCTGTAGTTATCCCCACCTTCCCTTGTTTAGGGAATGCCCAATCTCATGGGCACTTTGTGAAGAGGAGAAGATTGGAGAAAACAAAAATTAGAGCTAGAAGGAGGGGATATTTTTCATTACTTCATACTTGTTATTAATTCATTTTATGAATATTTTGAGTTTAGTTTATGAGTAACAACATACTAACTATTATTTGATGTGAAACATCTTCGAGACTAGTTCACGTATTACCTGGGCTAGGTCTTACCAAGGTAGATTGGTATTTTCCCCCTAATTTTCCATAGAATAATAAAGTACAAAAAACATATACCTACCATGATTCCTATCATTTCATCTCTAAAACCTATCCCAAATTCATATCCCAAGATTGCCTAGTTAGTTGGATTAGCCATTAACATTCTGGGAGTCATCCATGATTTACCCAAAACCCTAAGAGATATTTCCCTCATTACACCCCTAGTGTAGGATGAAATACAAAGGAACACATAACCTCCTATAAGACCACCCTCAATATTCTAAATTTAAAACATGAGGACATGGAGTGTAGGCTTTTCCACTTCATCTCAATGGACTCTACATATGATTGGTTCCTCAACCTTCCTAAAGACTCTATCCTGAGTTGGGACCATTTTAGTTCTACTTTCCTCACCTAATTTGGCCAAGTGATATACCCTAATGTCCTATACAAACAATTTTATTATATCAAGAGGGAGCCCAATGAGCCCATTAGGAACTTCAAAGCTAGGTTTAAATTTTTTTATAGATGGGTAACTATTCTTTATCAACCCAACCCTTAAGAAGCACTTGAAATGTATAAGAATGCATTATACCATTGGAAATACATGTTCCTAAGGAGGGATACAACTACAATGAACCTATCCTTAGATTATGTAGGGGATATCAATGTGGATAGGTAACTGAACCCCCAAGGTCACATAATGACCCCCACTCCTAGCATGCTACCATATATGTTTGCTTTGAATTTATTTCCCAACATTAATTAGAATGCACCCATAGATTAGACACTCCTTGTAATGAATCAAATCCCATTGGGTCATCCCACTTTAAACCAATAACTAGGTTTCTTAAATCCAAGGATCCAAGAGTTGATTCCCCAGACTCAATATCAAGTGATGTTATTTGTGGCTAACAATATCTAAACCACAACTCAAGATTATACTAAAATTGAGTTAGATGCCATTCAGTGGATGGTAAAAAAAATTAATAATGACTTCCTAGGGATACAAATACAAGTGATTAACTCTAATATAGAAACATATAATAAAAAACTTCATATATCAAACTCTGAATAGGTGCTATAACCATTCTCGCAACCCCCTAGAACTTTCATGCAATAGGCTACCAAAGATCAATATCATTGAGATAGCCTTACTTGATTAGTGTCAAGAGCATATCATGATAGCATATGGGGAATTTAACTACATAGATTTTGGTTATACTTTCAAGTTCTTCCAAAAAGAGATGGAAGAATACAAGGTGGTCCCTAATCATCTTAAATCCTCTACCTCAAGTAAAGCCTGTAGCACTACAATGGTGTTAGAGACTATGGATTTGCCTAGCTAAGAAGAAAATGATCCAAAGGAAGGTATTAGTGATGTGCAAGTGTTTTAGAAATTCTAAAGGAAAAACTATGCCCTTAAGAATAGGCAACAACAATAACCCCTTACTACTTCAACACCCCCTCATAATGGTGCAACACCACCATACCAAATGCTAGGAATGATCCCTCACCTCCAAGACCTGAAGAACATAAATGGCCTATGGAAATCCCATAATTCCAAAAGTAAATGAAGTTATAAAATATTCAAAGATATGAAAAATATTGAGGCTAACATTACCTTGCATGAAATTGACCAAACCATGAAGTACCAGGATCTCCTGTTGAAGTCTTTGACTCAAAAGCCAACCCCACAAGCACAACCAAAACTAAGAGATTCACACACTAATGTTCTCATTCAAAATAATAATATGGAGGTCCCTCCTTTCCTCTTAACCATCCACTTATTTGGAAAGAATTTGCATAACTATTTGGTAGATTCAGGAACCTCAACCAATGTTATACCTGTAGGCATTTATGAAAAACTTGGTCAATCCCCTATTAATTAAAACAAGGTAGTGGTCAAATTAGAGAAGTTAGAGGTGAAAATGATAGGTGAGATTCTTAACATCCACATATAGTTATAATTTGACCCTAGGATTCAACGCTTTAAAAAATTTCAAGTGGTGGATATCCTAGAAGCCTACGACATACCCATCAATAAAGATTGGTCCAAATCCATAAATGGGCAAATGACCATATATTTATCCCATATGTGGTTTCCATGGAGAGAATTATAAAATAAAATAAAGGTAGATACAAAGCTACACATGAATCATATGATAATCAAATACAATGCCATTAATGAGAAGGTAAACTTAGTTTTTGTAGACCTAGGCCTCTACACGCTAAGCACAAATCCTCATAATATCTGAACTAGTCATAGCCTATGTATTCTTGGCCTATGCTATCTTTATATATATGGGGATTGATCTAAATAAGTCAATGAAGATAGTGTCCTACTCATACACCCCCTAGGGATAAAACATCTAACATCATATAGGTTATAATTTCATTGCACAAATAACTTGATAGAGTATGAAACTTTGATCTTAGGGTTACAATTTGCATTAAGACATGAGGTAAAATAACTAAGAGTATTCAATAAATTTGAATTTTTGGTCAAATAAATCAAGAATTAGTTTCAATGCAAACTATCATACCTTAGAAGGTATAAACATTAAGCTAGGACCTAATCAAAATGTTTAATGCATTTAATATCATCCCTATTCCTTAGAAGGAAATTTAGGTAGTAGACTCACTAGCATCCACAACAATAAACCTAACCCCTTTGGATGACACTAAGCTACAAGATTTATTTGTAGAACTCATCCCATGTCCCTCAGTCCTAGACAATGTGACTAGCATCCAAGTTTTTGAGGATGACCAATAAATCATTCAATTCTTTGGTAATGAAGGGATATCCAAGGCCAAAATCATAAGATAAGAAAGATAGATACAACCCCAAGAATGAGTTAGATAAGGATGGGATCCGATATATTCATGAGAACTAGATCTCTAAGGGGATGATCTCATGGGAAAGATCATTTGATGAGTTAAACCCAACTTTATAAGTGAAAAAACCCAAGTTTGAGGATCAAAAGTTCCAAACCATTAACCTCAAACCTATGGAGAATCCCCAAATGCTTAAAGTGGGTCCTAATTGGATGGACCATGAGTTAAATCATTTAAAGAGGTTACTAATGAGATATAAGGATGTGATTTTCTAGGCTTATAAAGACCTTAAGGTCTCTAACCTAAGGTTAATCACTCATGTTATCTCCTTAAAACCAAGACAAAAACCCTTTAGGCAAAGATAGAGGTTGGTAAACCCAATACTAGAACCCTTGATACATAAGGAAATCCATAAGTTACTCTCTATTTGGATAATTTTCCTAGTTTGGCACTCTACTTGGGTGGCTAACCAACACCCGATGAAGAATAAAAATGGAGAAAAATGCCTGTGCATGTATTTCCATAACTTAAACTAGGCCTCAGATAATGATAACTACCCATTTCCCTCCCTAGATAAAGTGATCCAAATGGTAAGCAGGTCTTAAATGATGTCCTTCTTGGATGTCTTCTCAAGGTACAACCAAGTCTTAGTTAGCCCTAGACATAGAACTAAGACTACTTTCACCACTAAGTGGGGGAAATTCACTTACAAATGGATGACTTTTAGGTTGATTAACATTGGTGCCACCTTCCAAAGGGAAATGGACTTTAGTTTTGAGGGCATGATAGGGAAATGTATAATAATATATATGGAAGGCCTAATATTATTTTCAAAATATAGGTTAGATCATGTACACCACTTAGAAAGGGTATTTGAAATATGCATAAGGTATGAAATTTAATTAAACCCAAACAAAAGCATGTTCACTGTCATTGAAGTTAAGCTTCTCGATCACATTGTCACAAAAGAAGGTATTACTATCAATCTTGAAAGGGTAGATGTAATTTATAAATTACCCTTACCTAATATCGAGAAGGAACTAAAATCTTTCTTTGGGAAAGTCAAATTTGTGTGTAAGTTTATTTTTGGATTTGTTCAAATAGTGAAGCCCTTGAATGTAATGTTGAAACATGATGCAAAGGTGGAATGGCATGCATAATCAAATAAATATTTTTAAGATATTAAATATGCAATCATGAAATCCCTGGTATTTATTATCTTGGACTATACGTAGGACTTCTATGTCTATCCTTTTGATTCAGAGCACACCATTTCCACTTGCCTCACCCAAAGGTTATAAGGATAAGAACACCCAATGGCTTTTAGGAGCACTAATATTAAATATGTTGAGCTCAAATATTTTATCTTGGATAAACATGCCTATGTTTAGGTTAAAGCAGTGGATAAATTTAGGCATTACATTATCTAAAATAGGATACATGCCATTATTTTAGACTGGGATATAAATAAAATGTTGGGGAAAAATGAGGTAGGCAAAAAAAGAGGTCAATGGATGAAAAAATTACAAGATTCATTACATGGAAATCAAGCTAGACAAACTGATTAGAGGACAAGACCTTGCTCAATTGATAATAGAAATTGACCCAAGGATTATGGTGCACTAGATAGACCAACATAGGTTACTATAGTTAGATTGGTATACCCAAATCATGTACTTTTTACTCTATGGAAATGTACCTCTAGGACTCAACCACACATAGAGAAGAGCCCTATGGTTGAAGGCTATATAATACATGCTAAAAAAGGGAGTTTTATTTAGAATAAACCATGAAGGAGTTTACCTCCAGTGTGTGTTTCCAAAATAATACAAGGAGATGATGGCAAGTTTACAAGAAAAATTGGGAACTGACCATCCCATAAAAAATACCATGGCCCATAAAGTTATTTGAGTATATTACTAATGACCCATACTATTTAAAGATATTTATGCTCATGTTCATTTTTACCACCAATTCTAGACCTTTTCTAAGAGATTAACACATGTGGTAATGCCACTAAAAATTATTGTAGAGTCCACACTATTTACATAATGCGGGATGGATTTCATAGGGGTGATTAACCCCAATTCATCAGCTAGTCATAAGTTCATATTTATAAGGATGGACTACTACACTAGATGGTCTAAGGTAGTTGTAACCAAAATGAGCACTATTGTTGAAGTCATCAAGTTCTTAGAGTTCACCATAACCACCCATTTTAGGGTCCCTATTCCCTTATTATATGATAATGGCCTTGCCTTCTAATTTGTGGAATTTATAGAATGGGCCTATGATAAATGGATACTACTTAACTTCTCATCCAATCACTACTCACAAGGGAATATATTGGCATAATCCACCAATAATAACTTTATGAACTCCATCAAGAAATCAGATGGAGAATCCTTAGGAATGACACTCATTGCTAAAGTTTTCCCTATGGGTAGACTACACCAAGTATATACAAGCCTTCAAAATATATCCTTTTCTCCTTGTCTATGAATTGGAGGCAATCATGTCAATCACACTCAGATTGTTAACTTATAAGTTCATGTAACAATTCATGGAATCAGATGACAAGGTAAATTCTAAACTCCTCAACCTAATTCAATTAGAGAAAGCCCAAGATGAAGCTCTATTGAGATTTATCAAACACTAAGATACAGTCAAGAGGTGGTTCAATAAGAGGGAAAAGATAAATACCTTTAGAATCTTTGACCTAATTATAATGTGGTATAATGCCCATGAGAAGAAAGGCAAGCATTCAAAATTTGATCCCCTATGGATCAACCTATACCAAATAGCTAAAATATTAGGCTAGAACACCTTTTAACTCAAGGATATCGACCACTCCTATTAAATGGGTAGTTCTTGAAGCCGTATTTCTTGGCTATCTCCTCCAATGTAGTTATTGAGTAGCCTGAGTAAGAGGTGGTATTGTATATATTAGATATATTTAGTTTTGTTATGTGTTTATTTTCATTGTGTGCTTTCCCTTTTTTTTGTGTGTTTTGACCCTTTGAATCCCCTTTTATTCCAATGATTTTCCTATGATGCTAAACCCTTGTTAGTAACTACTTCAAGTGATGATCAAAGCTTGGAATGATTGCTAAGAAGTAGGAAGTTCCCAATTGAAACCTTGGATCTAATCTATTTTGATATAGTAATAGGAACTTTTGACATCCCAAATTTGAGAAGCAAATGATTTTGAGAGAAATAGGTGGATTTTATAATAGCTTACACCTCAACAAAACCACCAAGTTACACTTAAATTAATGACTCAAGAAGATATTAGATTATTTGAGTTGATCTAAGACTGGATAACTATTCATAACTTCCTCATTATCCATTCACCCCTGGCTTGCTCTAAAAACCTCAATGGACAAGACTAATAAATGATTGTATTTTCATGGGAAGCTTGGAAAATAATAAATAAAACATTTAGAATCTAAATTCTGAGTTTACCTCAAAAGGGATATATAGACAATCTCCACCAAAGGATTTCTAGCCTAGCTAAAAGTGGAGCAAGGCCATGAATGAGACTAGAGGCATCTTTGTCGAGGATATGAATGCTTGTTTAGTAGTAGAGTAATGCCCTAACCATCCACCTTGAGCCACCAAGCCACTAATCCCTATGATGAATCTTGATAATCAGTCTAGCTTTGATTACTTGAATAAATCTAGGAATTAAATAAAAAATGAAAATCATTTCTTACACACACTGGTGGTTATCTATAAGGTGGAAGCTTAGTATGCCACTTGATATTAAAAGACTTTATAACCTCATATTTTCTATGGTAAATAAAGATCCCTATTACAATCTCTATGTTGAACATGGAAAGAAGAAGAAATTGATCAGGTTCTAAGTGTTTCTCATCACTTTCCCCATGGAAGTTGCCATTTGGTGTGGTCAACACACCCCTTTTTTCCAAAATTGGGACCCCTCTAAAAATTTCATGAAATAGAGATTTAAGGTTTTTTATTTTATTTTCATTGATTACACCTACTTAAAAGCCTTTGAATACACATGTCATCCTAATTTATTGAGAAAAAAACAAGCCCCTTTTTATCTTTTATGACCAATAAGTGTTTGTTCTTTTATGAATCATGGTGCTAATGTTGCAAGTCAGATTTCATCAGAGTCTCTTAGGGTCTTTTTTCCTTCTTAGAGTAGTAGGCCCCATTACCCTTCATGAAAAATTGGGATCTCCATAACTGACAAGTAAGTTTTGATGTATTCTATTCATTTTATTTTCTTAGTCATTTTATGAATTTCATAGAGCCTATCTAAATCAGAAGGCACTATATCTCCATGAGTTAGAGTAACCAGTCCCCAAGACTAGTCAGAGATGTTAGAGCCTAGGAGAGCCTGACTAAAAGAGAAGGTGACACATTGCTAAATGTTAGAGAGAATAGTCCTCTAGACCTTTTAGAGATGTTAGAGCTTGAGAGAGCTTGGCTGAATGGCAAGGCACCACATCACTGAATGTTAGAGTAGCTAGTCCCCTAGACTTTTTTAGAGATGTTAGAGCTCGAGAGAGATTGGATAAATGGGAAGGCACCACATCATCAAATTTTAGAGTGGCCAATCCATTAAACATATCAAATATGTTAGATCTTGAGATATCCCAACCAAATGTTAAGGCACCACATCATCGAATGTTAGAGCAGTTAGTCCCCCAGGCCTATTAGAGATGTCAGAGCCTAAGAAATCCTAACCAAATGGGAAGGCACCACGTTGATAAATGTTAGATAATCTAGTCACTAAGACTTATTAGAGATGTTAGATCCTAAGAGAGCTTATCTAAATGAGAAATCACCATGTCACCACCTATCAGAGCAACTAATCCCTTGGACCTATTATATATGTTAAAGCCTAGGAGAGCCCAGTTGAATGGGAAGGTGCCACATTACCATGCATGAAAATGAACTAGAAGCCACCTAAGGCCTTAGGAAGGTTAAGATAAGGTACAAGGGAGACCATAAGGCTAATAAAGATATTTCATGTGTTAGGTGACACATCTCCCACCCTAGGGGAATCATGTGGAGTATGAAGCTATGCCTAGGTGCTCAAAGTTATTAAGAAAACAAATGAGTAGATGACACATGTAAAAAGGTAGGAGTTAATTTTGGGGCTTTTAAGAGATGTGATAACATCCCTACCATGCATTGAACATTAAAAAAAAGAAGTTGGACCTGATTGGATAGTTTTAAAAACATCCCATTACCATTACTATATCTAACTAGTAGTGAAGGATAATCAGCTCTAAATTCAATTATGTATTTAAAAGTAAAGGGATAAAATACAACCACTAACTCAAATTTGAATTAATAATAAGTGAGCCACTAAATGACATTAATGTAGGGGGGATGTATGCATGCACTTATAAAGGCCTAAGATAATCTTGATAGCAATTACCATTACTAATTTTGAAGAAATACCTAACTCCTCACTTACAAAATTCCATAGAACCCTTGTATCCCATGCCTTATACACTTAAATCTTCCTAGTTTTCCCTTCTTCCTACTCTAATGGTTGAGCCATCCTTGAATCCAAAGGCCAAACTTGAGTATCGAGAGACCACCTTCTCAGTTGTCGTGAGTAAGTACAAGTACTATAACAATAAATTCAAAGTGATTGAGTAGGTCCCCAAGGATTTTGATGAAGATGATGACCAATAAGATGAATATGAGGATGCCCTTAGGTCCTATAAGAAGTGCAAACTCCATAGATTCTCTACCAAACTAGAGGCATTTCCTTATGCTAACCTAGTTTATGATATCCTTCATAATTTCACCTCCATATAATATGGGGTTAATGATTGTGTATGGTCACCCAAATATCGAAACTAGGTTTTTGATATATCTGGGAAAACCCTTAAGGCATACTAATACCTATTAGACTTCACTTTCTCCTATGATGTAGTGGTAGTGTTGGTCTAGATGAACACCTACTAGATCTATGATATACTCCATTATTGGGCTAAGAAGCATGAATCCAAATGGGTTAATAAGTAGGATATTAATTCTTACATAGTTCACACCTTCTAGGAGGATGTCTAGGTGGGCATGATCTTGCTCAAATTATTATTCATAGGCCAGGGCTATCTACATGTCAATGAGCTATGGGTATCTCTCCTACATATGATTATAACATGGTTAAACATGCTAAACATGGGGGGATTGATAAAATTCAAGTTGGCGCATGCCATCATATATGCCTAAGTTGGAGGCAAATTTTACATGATGATCTACCTGATAGACATAATTTATGAGACACTCTATTTCAAGCCCTCAACCTTTCCTGCATGGGTTCCCTAGGGTTCAATGGTCCACATGGTCTTTTATAAGATGTATGGCCACCAATTCCACCATCACATCTAGGATATTTACAATAACTTCTACCTAGTGGTCTACCAAGCCATTAATGAAGCTTTAATGCCCTGGCTCTCAAAGGAAATCTAGGATTCTATCATAGTCATCAGGGACTACTAGCTCTATAAGGACAAAAATGTGATCCAAATTTGGGGTTTACTCAAAAAAATACTTTGCCTACCTTATCTCATCCTAAAAAAACTATTTAAGTAGGATATTTCTTATAAATTAGTGGAAGGCATCTTCAGGATCTACATATAGTGTCATCAGAAGTCATGCTTGCCACTCCTGATCACTATAAGATATCATATCTATAAGACCTACCCATAAATTCATAATATGGTAGTTAAGGGATACTCATTTAACCTTAAAAAGTGAAATATATAGTATTGGGACCCTAAAGGGGTAATCTAAGCTCACTTGGCATGCTACTCAACCTGACTTAACATTAATTATGACCATTAGGATGAAGATGAAAATGAGATCTATCTAAACACCACTGATGACTAGGAGGTGATATCTTAAATTATGACCAAGAAGAAGAATAAGGTAAATAAGGTTCAATTCATCCCTTCTACACCTTCTCTAACTCCTACTTAATTTATGGAGGACCCAACTCTAATGGCTCTAATAATCTCTTAGAGGATCCTGTAGGGCATCCTATCACCTTCTCCCCCTTGAGCTCTAGCTCTAGCTTTTCTTCTACTAGAATCTCTTACTCTTTGTGCTCTACCTTTGCCTCCTCTAATCACTCCTTTCACTCCATATCCACCTTTAACTCCTTTGAAAGCTCTAGTAGCTATGAAATAATAGATCCAAACCCGAGCCACTCGATCTTAGGTAACCCAAGCACAACCCCTTTAGCCACTAACACCTCAGCCTTAGGGTTCACAACCCCTAATATTTGATGTGGTTGATAGATTGAGGGTAAGTCCAAAGTGAGGCACCTAATAGACACCCATCTAAGTTCCCTTTTTGACCCCTCCATCTCCTCCTATTTCCCTTACACCCCTCACTCCTACTGTGTTCAAAATTTTAGCACCCACTAGTTATGCTCTACCCCCAAAGATTTCATAAGTGGTACTTCTTTTATTTCCCATTACTCCCACCCCATATTTCACCCAAGTACCTTTGGATTTAGTCCTTCTAAGCATTCTCATTTTCTCATTCTCTTCTACTCCTCCCATCTCAAAACCTAGACTCCTCCTTGTGCCTCCTTTAGGTATGCCTTTAATAGTAGGTACAACTATAACTTTTGGGAGAATATAACTTATAGTAGGGACCCTACTTATGCCCATTTTAGTTATCTTGGTACTTCCCTTAGTAGATCTAAGTCCTATACCATCATCCCCTATGGTCCCTATCATCTTGGTTGGATCATACACTATAGCATCCAGAGCCAACCTAAGTAAATGGTTGAAGAATAGGCATAAGGAAAATCTAACTCTATCTCAAAGGCCATCTGCCTTGATTTAGGCTCCTCCACAAAATCCAAATAGCTCCTCTAGCCCTAGTTGCAACATCTCAACATTTATCTCCTTAACCCCCTCTCTACATCATCCAAAGTGCCATGGGGCTAGCCTTTAACTAGACCATCTCCTCCTTGCTATTCAATGACCTATTTTCAAGGGAAATTACACCTCAAATAAACTTAAATTAGGTATAATGGTAGGTAAAAATGTTCCCCTATGCCTACTATTTTATCCTCCCTCCTTTTGTTCCCATGCTCCCTCCACCTCCCTCATTTCATTTCACTCCTTCCACTTCCTCTACTCCTCTCCACCTTGTCCTCCAACCTTTAATACCATTTTATCCACACCTCCTATAGCCCCTATAACTTGAGGGATGGTATTGGGGTCACAAATACTATAGATGACTACTCAAGGTGACCCAAACATGTAATTGAATTTTAACTAAACCTCTAAGAGTATGAAGAGAACACTCATGCATAAGTTTATTTAGGAGGGGAAACCAATGATATTATAGGCCCATTAGGATCTATTATCCTTCACTAAGGTGAGAACATCCACTAGGGAGGAGAAGATGGCTGAGGACCCATTATCCATCCTCTGAGCTACTCATGATATGTTTGAGAATTTCCTTGAGGACATGTAGAGATAAGTTTGCACTCTATAAGCCCAAGTGAAGAGTACTTTTCTAGTCAGACTAATTGGGTAGGTCAAATACACCCTCCTACTACTTTTATCAATCTTTGGGAAAGTAGTGGAGACTATGGTTGAGATGAATGTGCTTATTTATAGAACTTAGGCTTACATGGGAAAAATTGTAGAGATCGATGGTAAATGCTAGAAGCTACAAGTGGTGGTTAGTAAGGGAATGTTCTTAGAGCTAAAATTTATGCCAAACTCAGACTTGGGGTTGTATTAGACATATGATGGGAGCATGAAAGATGAAATGTAGGAGTGGTTAACCTTGGCTCACACTACAATAGGACCCTTGGAAAAAGACAAGAACAAGATATTAACCTAATTCAAGTAGGTAAATATCTCTATGTTATTACACCCAGATGACAACTTACTTGACTAAAGGGAATTTAGAGTCCACCTAGGTCAATTCAACTAGGATATGAGGGAGAAAGTGGCCAAATGAAAGTAGAAGGGGATTGGATAGTTCTCAATCTGTCAACTCAGTACATGACAAGCATCAACTAGGTCTCTAGAGTCCAAGCATTGATAGAAGCACCTTTCCAAGTTTCTTGGAGATTGGTAGCTCAAGCTGAGGTAATATTTAGGGAGCCAACACTGAACCTAGCCAAGCTAGATAATGAGTTTGAACTCATGGAAGGAACATTAGAAGCAAATATAACCCATTTAAAGTAGTTAGTAGCTTCTTTCTCAACCACCTCCTCATGTCAATTAAGTTATCCCCTATAAATATGTTGCAAGTTTATAGGGATTATTTTGTCTAAATTTTTAAATATGATTATAAATGTAATGAGTGTCCATCATGCCCAAGATGGGATCTTCATGATTTTTGGAAGTGAGCCCCAATCTTTATCTATATAAGAGGGAATCATATTGTAGTATAGGTTCAACCAAAAATTACTCAAAGGTGTTGTTGGATTGTTGCCAAGATTTCACCTATGTTTCCTTCATCACTCTAGACTATAAAATAGGCCCAAATTGATTATTATAACAACATTTTATTATTTTAATGAATATAATATTTATTTTCTACAAGAGGGTCTCTTTTAAATTTTAATTTTATTTCATCTTCATGTTTGATTTATCATCAATGTTAGGTTAATTGGATTAACACTTTGCTACTTTATATATGTTGTGTTTATGAAGTGCTTAGCTATTATAATCTCTATGTGAGTTCTTTCATTTCCCATTTGGTAGGGTTGATAATTTATGTGTCAAGATACAAATTAGCATATGGTGTCTATGTATTTTAGATAATAAACCCATAACACTATTTATTAATGAGATATCAAATTAAAAATGCACTCCCAATTCTATTAGACTCTTCCCATTGTATGTTCTTGGAGGTAGAACTCTAGTGAAACTTGGTCTATAGTGGTGCAACTGTGATAAATTCATTTGGTCTGATGACCAACACATTGAGCTCATTTTAGACCTAAAAGCTTCTCTTTTCTACCTTATCTTTCCCTTTATTTTGTGTTTATTCTATGGAATTGAAATACCATTTCCCCTTGTATTTAGAAATAGAAAGCCCAATACTCTAATTCTCATAATAATCTTTGACATGTGTGTAAGACACATATTGAAATTTTAGTGGTGATAGTGCATCTCTTGGAGATTATTCACATAAAATTTATTTATGAATTTAAATACCTATAACCATGTCATAGAATGATTCAAGATCAATCCTTAAATGAGGAAAAAATTATATAGTTATCCCCACCTTCCCCTCTTTAGGGAATGCCTAATTTCATGGGCACTTTGTGAGGAGGAACAAATTGGAATGAACAACATAACCCAATACCCTTGAATCCCATGCCTAATAATCAAACCTATGTTACCCCAAATCACGTGTTGATGTAACCTATGATCCAACAAATCATTCCAATATCAACCAATTCATTCTCATACCCTGATGATGGTTCATGGAGTGTGAACCAAAATATTGATAAAAAAACTCTAACATAATTTTATCCATAAAAATCCTAACTAATCAATGGACTGCAGAAATACTATCTCACAAATTATTCTAGTTTCTTATAATAACATGGCTACCACTCCTCATCCAAGTAGTTATGTTTCCCCTAATAACAACTATTAGATTGTACCTTTGTTCTTGAATAATCAAATTCCTATTATAAATACCCACAATATCATGCATCTTATACATTAGTGGCTAGCCCACTACCTAAAGAAATCATCAACCAAAGTCACCCTATAAACCTCGAGGTGGCTAATATATAGTAAATAGTTTAGAGATTGACCAATGACATGTTCAACTTGTGTAGATAGGTGCCTAAGAACACCAACCAAGTTGTGAATGACCCACCCGATAATACAAATTATAAGTTTTAAAGGGATAATAGACATTGGAACACTAGGCCTAATAATGGGAATGTGTCTAGTCCCATTGATAACACTAATTAGATCCAAGATAGTGCCTCTAATTTTTTAAACATGGTGGGATGTCAGGGATTCATATTTGATTTCATGATATATTCCACCCCTTGTAATTCAACATTACTTGTTTTATGTCGATGATAGTTTTTCAGTCGAGTGGTGATAGTCCCTAAATTTATCTATATATTTTAAGGAAGGATATTCCTCTCCTCTAATTAGTGAGGTAATTAATGATTGGTAGTTGGCTAAGTTACTCAACTGACTTCAACCCATGATGATTCCCTATATAGAGATAGGGCCATATTGTATATCCCATTTCTATATATGGACCAAGCCATCTATCTAATTTAAGGAGATAGGTGCTAGATATAATAGATAGGGCTACCCATATCTATATCTCTATATCAGGGTCCTATCTATTTGGTGAGGGCCTATTTATCTATATGGTCTCACCCCTCTCCCTCTATCTATCTATATAGATGGGATGGGATGGGAAAGATAGGGAGATAGGGGTCAAATAGAATATAATAGAGATGTAGGCTCCCTATATACCCGATAAATAGATAGAGGGGGTTGAGGCCCCCCATTAGACCTAGCCTTACCCACTTGGTGTATATTGTATAATATAATAGACCATGCTAAAATTGATTGTGCTTATTTTGTATTAGCTTTAAACATCTTCCAAAATGAGATAGACAACCTTGAAATAGTGCATGCACTAGATAATGTCAAACAAGGCCCTAGTGTAGATAACCTAAGCATTGCCATGGTCTTAGAGACCTATGAGTTCCCATTTAAAAGAGACAATGAGCCTAAGGATAAAATTTATGAGGTTCATGCCTTTAAATAGTTTCAAAGGGTGAACAACTATAAATCAAGGAGTAAGTTACAATGTATGTTAACTAATTATACTCCCCCTAATAATATTTAGATTATCCCTGATGTAAATTCCTCTAATAATCCTCCTCCCCCCAAGGGACCTACTACATCATATCATCTTAGAAATAACATTATATCTCCCAAATATTAAAAAACCCTAAAATAAAGCAAACATGGATATATCATTGTAGAATACTTAAAAAAACCAAGGCAAAGATAATAATGTTTGATCTACTTCAGATATCTAACCAGAAAGAATAGTTACTAAGAGAATTATCTACCCCTAGAGGAATAAAGCTATTAACATTGTTGATGCTTATGTTATTGTTTATAAGGAAAAAATAGATACTCCCCCTTTTATGCTAACAATCAATTTTTTTTGAAAAAACTTACATACTTATTTGGTGGACTCAGGTGCTTCAGGGAATATGATGCCTTATTCCATTTGCCAATGGCTGGGACTGACACCTACCAAATATATAATAAAATTTGTTCATTTGGATAAATTATAATTTAAATTCATTGGTGAGTTGAATCACATCCACATGCAGTTGGAGTTTGATCCTAGAGTCCAACAATTTTTTTACATCTAAGTGGTGGATATACCAAATTCATATGGGATGCTTCTTAGCCAAGATTGGTCACAAACACTCAATGTTTACATGTCCAAAAATTTCTCATAGTGGCTACAATGGTGAGGCATGCCTAATTATATCATGATAGAGAGGGAGCTAAATATGGCTCACATGATCATAAAATACAATAATACTAATGAAATCATATATAAATAGTTTGAAGTAGGATTCTATACCCTCAAGAAGGAAGCAAAAGTTTATGATGGGTTATCCATCAACATGCTGAATATGAAAGAGGGACTTGAATTTGAAGATTTAGACCAAATGGAATAATAGGATATCCTCTACACACCAAAAGTATTTTTAGTATATAATTTTTCCCCAACATACACATGGGTCAAACAAGGTCATTCACCTGAGAAAAAAGAATACAAGAGCTTAGACACTACCCATAATACCATGCTGAGTAATTTTTCACCCATGACATATAATTAGGATTAGACAATAAGGTCAATTACAATTGAAGAAGAAGGTATGATAGCTGTAGAAGATATGAAGGATAACAAGGAAGCAAACATAGCAACAACAACCATTTTGAATAATCTACTACACACAGAAAGATCATATGTGGACCTTAAAGTTCAATGGATATAAATAAAAGAGTGGCTATGATGATGGGATTTAAATTATCAACCAAAGAAGAAGGTTGCATTTAGAATCCTTCTGACTATAGTTTGTTTTCACTAACAATGCAACTGAGTATGAAGCCTTGGTATATGGCCTCCAATTTACACTAAAGAAAAAAGTGAAGAACCTAAAAGTACTTGGTGATTCATAAATTATTGTCAAATAAGTTATAAGTCACTATGATTATAATGACAAGCACTTTTAACAGTATTTTTATCCAAAATTGGCTATCGTAGGTGAGTATAATTCAAAATTACTATCTAGACTAGGTTTAAATTTGTTGATAGCCCTTGAATGTGTTAGTCTAAGTCATATCTTTCCATGATAAATGTGATGTTGTCCTAATAGTGTTTAAGGTATCCTAGGGTGACATAGCCAAACTGTGAGGTCATGGTCCCAAAAGTGTTGAACCAATGTTCATAATTTGACCTTTTATCAGGTGTTTAGTAAAGTTTAAGGTTATTTTGACAAGATTAAGGTAATTGTTCATTTGGATCTTATGCTAGTAAAGCTACTCCATGTCAAGCTCAAGTTGGTTCAAAGGTGATAAAGGTTTAAAGGCTCTTTATAAGTCACCAAATAATTGTCAAAGGCAATCTTATACCTCTCTTGATTCGTACAACCAAGAAAATGGAACCTAACTTACTCTTCTAACATTATAATCCATTTCAAGTCTTTTCTTGCTCATTTTATAGTGTGTAAAGAAAGACTATTATAAGATATGGTAGGTAAATAGTTTGAACATGATTTTGGCACATTTCTCCACCTATGTATAGGATTTAAGAGACTCCATAAACACTTGTTCCTTAGCTCTAATAGAGTTCTAGGCAAAATATGGTTATTTTCATTGCTAGAAAGGGGTATGTTGAGGCATTGTTGTAACTTTTACAAGTGAAGATGGTATAAAGTCACTTGAATGGATTCCTTAATCCTCTTTAGGTTATATCCATGCTCAAGAGTGTGTAACAGGTCCAAAAATGGCCAAAATCTCCTCCATTTCTCCATCAAGCTCTTTTCAAGCTAGTGAGGGCTATTTTCAAATGCTTGGTTCATGAAGGAGAAAAAGATTTGGCTCAAATTATGTTAGGGGAAGATAAGGGTACCTATTAAATAAATATTCCATTAATTATTTTCAAGTTATAGGGGCTTAACTTTATGAACCATCATTAATAAGAAAAGTACTCTAAAACCCTCTTAAATCCTAGCTAGCTTGATTTCAATTAGTTTTTTTAAATTTTGGAGCTCATTGATCATAATTAAGGATGGTTTAAGGAATTTTAGGATCCATTTTGTCCTTGAAAATCACTTTTAACATTAATTTGGCACTTGTGAGCACTGTGGTGGCAAGAAAAGGGTTATTTTTATTGATTTGTGAAGGTGTTAGGTAGAGTTTTGATGGTTTTGCATCATTTATTATTTCAAGTGGTCTCTAAATAACTTAATTCAAAATATAAAACCTCCATAGCACTTAAAAATGTCATATATGCTATGTATATACAATGCATTCATTGAAAATAGCTCTCTTTTATTATTTTTGTGTGACAATAAAGTTATAGGTGGATAAAAGAACATTTTGGTATTGAAAATCATGATATGAAAGATATAAACGTCATTATTGGATCACATAGAACATAATGAAATTATTCATACTAGTTCATGAAGGAATGTAGAGATTCATCTAAATCAGCTGGCTATACTAATATCATTTTCATGACAATTTACTTTTCAAGGTTATAAGAGACTTCCATGCTTAAAAAAAAATCATTGGTAGATATAGATGTTGATTAAATGAATTTATAATACCCATTCAGGGCTTTTTCAAATGAAAATCAAGCCTTCATGGTGAGCCAATAACATAAAAATTCACATTTGGACTGAGGGGACAATGGAAGGCAAAATGTAGAGGTTTTGTGAATATGGGTGACTCAATGCAAGCCCAAAAGGGGTCCAAGAATTAGAATATATAGTGGTCATGAGTATAAATACATGATGTGATACAAGGTAATGTAATCCAAGAGGTGGAGTGATAATAAGATGGAAATATGGTGATCAAACTATGTCTAAGAAAGACATACCCAAAAATGTAAAATGTGTATATTTTACATAGAACTAGGTGTTTAAAGACCATTTAAGGTTCTCAAGGAGGGTTTTGAGCTTAAAAATTGGTCTGAGGGTCCAATGAGATAACTATAGGGCTTAATCTACCAACATTAACATTACCAATGGCTTAAATTGAAAGGAACATAGACCTACAGGTCTGCATACCTGTAGATCTAAATTTTCAAGTAAAGTAGACCTTGTATGGAATATGATATTTGAAGAATGAATGAAATGTGAAACCATGATGTGATGATGGTGAGGTATGTGGAGAGATATAAAAGAGAGATATACTAAAACAAAAACCATTTATTGAACCTTATAAACATCAGACTCAAACAAGAGCTTTCAGGCATGCTAAAAGTGCTCTTCTACATGCCTATTATTCAACATTATGATTGGTTTTACCTCCTCTTATGGTTTTATGTAGTGTATACCTTGAATGGTTGATATGATCAAGCATATATTAAGTTCATCTTGGTTATTATCTCATTTTATTTACCTTCATGTAGTTTGACTCATTGTTGTAGGTTATGAAGTGTCATAAGGGGTTTTATAGAGTTAGAAGTCCAGAATATCTTCCTTTCTAGTCTCACTTGACCTTATCTCTTTGAAAATCACTCATGTGATAGGGTCTCTTAATATAAGTGTATGTTTATTGCAGTTATATAGGTCTTATTTCACATGAAAATTAGTGGTAAAGGTCACAAATTTTGGTGTATCACCTCCTTAGTTTAGTTTGCTTTTAGTTTTGTCTCCCTTTTCCATTGCAAGTAGTAGCTTAGTTTGTAGTTCTTAAAGTGACGCATCAAGGGAGATAGCCTTATCTATAAGTTAAATCCATTTTTTAGGTCACCCAAAACATAGGATTGTTCCCATGCTATCACTTAAGTGAAGATGCTTGAACATCCTCCTCAAGAGTGAAACTTTTATAGATAATAGTTCTGGCATGCCCAGTGGGACAAGAGATTTCATCAATTGAAGAGTTATTGGCATTGTTATTCAATAAACCAGACATTGTAGATATGAACACAAGCATAAATGGTGATTACAAGCATATTCAAATGGTTTTAGTAACCTAGGTATTATTTGAAGTAATTACTCTCTTTATTTTACCTTTCTCATGAATTGTGATGGATGAGTTTGAAGTGGATTTCAATTTTACTCAAGTTAATGAGCCTTATCAAGATTATGTTAATTTTTCCTAGTAACATGTTGACCCTTATCAACAACATGTTGATCCTTACCATTAGCCTAATGAGCCATATCAGACCATTAATGACCTTACTTACCCTCCATATGACTCTAGTTATCAATATGACTAGCCTTGTTATCAAGACTACTATCCGTCCTCCCTTCCTCAAAAACCTTATCAAGCTTGTCAACCTTCATATTAGTATTATCAAGATTTCCATCAACAAGAGTTAAGATATAAGGAGGAGTGTATATCTAGGCAAATTCAAGTTAAGAAAGATCAAGACTCTTAGCTAGTCATGAAGGTTTTAAATAATTAAATGGTAATGAGAAAGATGGATAGAAGAGTAAAGCTTGACCAAGTTATCCCTATTCATCTCATTAAAAATATAAGGGGCTCATTACATTTTTCAAGGAGTGAGTGGGTAGGATTTGAAGAAGGAAACTAATATACCCTAACCAATGAGAAATTGGGAATAAGAGATTTGAATCAATGCATGAAGGATAGGTTAGTAAGATGGGAGAAGCAAGAATTTCAATTCCTTCAACCTTAATTACCCCCTCTAATCCTAATTCAGTCCTCTTTTGTTCCAAATCTCCTCCAAGCTAAAATATATCATCAAAAATTTGAAGCCAAGAAAATGCTTATGCCTATGTAATCTCTTGCTCAAGAGACTCCTCTCATGCGCATCCAAAATTAGAATAAAGAAGAGGTGTTAGAGGCCAAGCCAAGGAAATTTTCAAGATTCTCAAGCCCCTCATCTATCTCTCAAGTTGAAACACACCATCAAGAGAAAGATCCAAAGTTTAAAGTTCTAAGTTGGAAGAAAGTGGTAAATTCATGGGGGAAGAAACATGAAAAATGCCTAGTTTAGGAAATTTAATATAATTAAGAAAATTTGCCTATATCATCCCCATCCATCCTCCTCAAGAATTCAAAACATTCCCATCATAGAAGTCTATCCAATAAGGCATATGAAATAAGAGATAATTCCTAAGATAAAACAGTTCCTACCCAATCCCCAAGCCAATTCATGAACCTATTCATGCCACTCTATCAAATAAACAAATTATCCCACAACCCCCCCTCCCTCCCCCCCCCACCATCTCCTTTTTGGAAGAAGATATAGTTGTATAGAGAATATATGGGCATAAAAGTGAAGAGACTAATTCTCTAATTGATTATGACTAGGAATATTAAAGTGAACATGATGAATAAGTTATCATTGGTACTCCCAATAGTGAAGATAAGAGAAAATCAATATTTAGAGATGAAGAGAGGGGTGATCTTGATGAAGTGGTAGCAAAATTTTAAAGAGAGAACAATGCCAAATGTGAATAAAGCTTAATTTAGATAGTTAAAATAGTTGCCTAGCCTATTAGTCATATCAATGAGATCATGGATAATGAATTACAATAGTTATTAGATCCTATCTATGAATTGGAGCAGCTATCTATAGTAGAGATGCATTTGGATATCTTCCAAGATGTCTCATGTGGCCAAGAAGAGGTACAATATTATTGTGAACTCTATAATTTGATTGAAAATGATGGTTTGATTTCTTTTTATAAAGAAGAATTAGTTGAATTGACAATAGAGGAATCACAAGGAATAATTTTCATAGAGAGTCCCAATGAAAGGTTTGCATCTGATCTTGAGATATAAAATCTCCCAATTGAACAAGATGAGGTCTTGGGTGGGCTTGAAATGGATTCTAATGAGCAAGAAGCAAATCTTGAGAGAGCAAAATTGTAGTTACATCATGATTATATGAAGGATTTTGAATCTCTTAATAGTCCTATGGCTCCTAAAAAAATAAGGTAAAGATGTGTTTTAGGTCTTATCCCCTTAAGATATTAGTCAAGATGATGATGAAGGCATGTGGTAGTAGTATTTAGGCATTTGTAAAGGGGATATATATTCTATAGGGTAGATTGAAGATGTTTTTAAAGTTGTTTCCCTTCCTAAATAATAATGTGTGAGTCCTAAAGAGGTAATTCAAGCCCAATCATACCTATTCATGGATCCAATAGAAGCTAAAGCTAATCCTACCCCTATGAGTCAATAAGTGATTACTTTTGAGGTGAGTTCAAACATCAAAGAAAAACATGAGGATAGTCTTGGGCTAAAAGATGATTAAATTTTCATAAGAATCATGTTTTATACTAATAAATCACTTGATAGTATGCCAAAGGAGTTGGAAAGCAAGATTTTTAATCCATAAAACACCATGATCAAAATGCAACATTATCTACATCAATGTCAATCTCATGGAGGTGTTTTCAGAAATTTTCATTTTGATCCAGGAGGAATATTTATTAAGGTTAGTTATATTTATTAGTGTTATTATGTTTTATTTTACCTAAGTGATTTATATCACAAGTCTATGTGTCTTGATTTAGTGTGTTATCTTGTTTTGTTATGTGTTTTTGAGGTACATCAGTTGTCTTTACTTATTAAGGCATTTGTAATTAGGTTTAAGATCTAATAAAGTTTGAAGTTGAGTGATGTGTAACTCCATATCCCAATGGATGCAATTAGAAAATGGTTTAAGGTTAATAAAAATCATGCAATCCTAGGAGGTCACTAAATATTTTAGAAAAAATTTGCTACCATAGGTGATTCTAATTTAAAACTTTTTATCTAGACTAGGTTTAACTTTGTTGATAGCCCTTGAAGGTATTAGTATAAGTCATATGTTATCATGCTATGGTGTTAGTAAATGTGATGTTGTAATAATAGTATTTAATTTATCTTATGGTGTCATATACAAATTTTGAGGTCAATGTCCTAAAAGTGACTAACCAATGTTCATAATTTGACCTTTCATAAGGTGTTTAACAAAGTTTAAGGTTATTTTGACAGGATTGAGGTAATTACTCATTTTGATCTTATGTTAGTCAAGATAATACATGTCAAGATAAATTTAGTTCAAGGGTGATAAAGGTATAGAGGGTATTATTAGGTCATTAAATACTTATCAAAGGTCATTGTATATCTCTCTTGATCTGTACAACCAAGAAAATGAAGCCTAACTGACTTTTCTAACATTAAAAGTCATTTCAAGTGTTTTTTTGCTCTTTTTATAATGTGAAAGGAAGGAATATTGTAAGATATGTTAGGTAAATAGTTTTAAGATGATCTTGTCACATTATTCCACCTCTGTACAACAAGAGACTCCATGAATACTTATTCCTTAGCTCTAGGCAAAATATGGCTATTTGCATTGCTAGAAAAAGGTATGTTATGGAATTGTTGTAATTTTAAAAATTTAATATGGTATAAAATAACTTAAATGTATTCCTCCATCCTATTCAGGTCATATCCATGCTTAGGATTGTGTAAAATGTTCAAAAATGGCAAAAATCTCGTCCATTTCTCCATCAAGCTCTTTTATAAGTTAGTGACGCTATTTTCAAATGCTTGGTTCATGAAGGAGTAAAAGATTTGGATAAAATTATATTATGGGAAGATAAGGTCCCATATTACCTCAATATTCCATGAATTATTTTTAGGTTACATGGGATTAACTTTATGAACCATCATTAACAAGAAAAGTGCTCTAAAACCCTCCTAAATTCCCACTAGTTTAGTTTCAGTCAGTTTTATGGAATTTTAGAGCTCATTGATCATAATTAAGGATTTTTTAAGGTATTTTATCATACTTTTGGTCCCCCAATTACTTTCAACATTAATTTTTCATGTGTGATCTCTATGGTGGCAAGAAAAGGTCTCTTTTTATTGATTTATGAAGGTGGCAGGCAGGATTTTGATGGTTTTACATGTTTTCTTATTTGAAGTGGAATATAAAAAACTTACATCAACCTATTAGACCTAAATATCAATTGAAAACATCATATATACTATGTATATATAATGCATTCATTAGAACTGGCTCTCTTTTATTATTTTTATGTGACAATCAAGTTACAGGTGGATAAAGGAACATTTTAGTCCAAAAAATCATGATATGCAAGATATAAATGTCATTATTGAATCACTTAGACAATAATTCAACTCTTAATATCTTATTTTAACTTAAATATAACTAATTCATGAAGGATTTTAGATATTCCTCCAAATTAGCTGGTTGTACCAATATCATTTCTATCATAGTTTAGTTTTCAAGGTTATAAGAGACTTCCATTCTTAAAAAAATAATGTGTAGACATGGATATTGATTAAATGACATTTTAATACCTCTTCAAGGATTATTTAAATGCAAATCAATCCTTCATGGTGAAATAAGAACATAAAAATGCATATTTAGACTGAGGGGATAGTGGAAGGCAAAACACAAAGGTTTCATGCATATAGGTGACTCAATGCAAGCCCAAAAGGGGTCAAAGAAGTTGGAATATATAGTGTTCATGAGTCTAAATACATGATGTTATAAAATTTAAATTTATTCCAAGATGTGGAGTGATAATAATATAGTAAGATGGTGATCCAACCATGACTAAGAAAGACACACCTAAGAATGTAAAATGTGTATACTTGCATGGAACTAGGTTTTTTTCAGACCATTTAAGGTTATTATGGAGATTTTTGAGCTTGAAAATTGGTTTTAGGGTCCAAGGAGATAAATAAAAGGCTTAAAATACCAAGAATAACATTACCAATGGCTTAGATTGAAAGGAATGTAGACCTACAGGTCTGCAGACTTGTAGGTCTACATTTTCAAGCAAGTAAAGCATACCTTGTATGGTATATGATATTTGAAGAATTAATGAAAGGTGAGAGAAATGATGTGATTATGGGGAGGTCTATGGAGATATGGAAAAGAGAGAATAATTGAAACAAATACCATTTATTTAACCTTATAAACATTAGACTCAAGTAAGACCTTTGAACCCTACTAAAAGTACTCTTCTACATGCTTATTGATCAATGATATGACTATTTTTACCTCCTCTTATGGTTTTATGTAGTGTATACTTTGAATGTTTAATATGATCAAGCATATATTAATTTTATCTTGGTTTTTGTCTCATTATTTTTACCTTCATGCAGTTTGACTCATTGTTGCAAGTTGTGAAGAGTGTCATCAGGGGTTTCATGGAGTTAGAAGTAGAAAATATCATACCTTATAGTCTCACTTGACCTTACCTATTTGAAAATAATTGATGAGATAGGGTCTATTTAAGATAAGTGTATGTTTCTTTTAGTTTTATAGGTCTTATTACACATGCAAATAGGTGGTATAGGTCACAAAGTTTGGTGCATCAGCTCCCTAGTTTAGTTTTCTTTTAGTTTGCTCTCCCTTTTCCATTGAAAGTAGTATCTTAGTTTTTAGTTCTTAAAGTGATTCACCAATGGATCTAGCCATATCTAGAGGTTAAATCCATTCTTTAGGTCACCCATAACCTAGGATTGTTACCACGCTATCACTTAAGTGAGGATGCTTGAACATCCTCCTCAAAGGTGAAACTTTTATATATAATAGGTACCACAATAGAGTGTGGAACCTAATAAATGATTTCTATGCATTCAACATCTAAACACTAACCCCAAGAAATAATTATATTAAAGATACACTAGCAATAAATTTAGGTACCTTATATCCCATCATTAATTCTAGACTAAGGAGATTCTTAGTGGAGCTGGTCTCTACTCTTTTTATTCTAGACAACATCAAAAACTTATAGGTATTCAATAGTGACTAGCATATCGTTAACTTAATCAATAACATCAATACATTTGAGTCCCAAATCATTGATGAAGATGATAGGGAAGAATTTGAACTAGATGAAGAAGGTGACATCAAATTTAAGACTAATAACATACTGAATGGTAAGGTGTCATTAGAGAGAGTATTTGACATGGAATATTAGGGTGAAAAGGTCAAAACAATCCCTACCAAAGGGATTCCTCATTGGCATTTTAATCTAGGCAATGCAAGAGAATCAAAGCTTATGATTTTAGGCATAATCTATACCCAAATTGAAAAGAAAAGGATTGTGCAAAATTTGAAGGACTTTGGTGACACCATTACATGGATCTATGAAGATTTAAAATTATTTGACACCTTCATCCTCATCAATACTATTCTCTTAAAACATGGTGTCAAAACAATTCACCAAAGGTAGAGGCTAGTTAATCCATTACTATAGCTTCCATTTCTCAAATAAATACAAAAGTTACTTTTTTTAAAGATCATTTACCATATTCGACACTCCACTTGGGTGGCTAACTTGGTGCCCATTCAAAAAGAGTAGGGAGATCAGACTTTGCATAGACTTCATGAATCTAAATAAATATCCTAAAAAGGACAACTACTCGCTACCTTCACTAGATGAAGTCTTGAAAATAGTGAATGAATCCTAAATGATATCATTCCTTGATAGATATATGGGATACATAAAGTAATGGTCAACCATGAAGACAAGATAAATACAAAATTTACAACTAGGGCAGGTTCTCATATAAAAGGATGTTGTTTGGCCTAATCAATATAGGAACCACCTTCCAATGAGCCATGTATATTGCAATAAATAACTCATTAGTATATGCATATTCATATACATGGATGACTTGACTATCTTTTCCAAGAGAAGGGAAGACCATGTGGAATACTTGAGCGCAATGTTGTAAAGGTGTAGATACCATGAATATCCCTAAACTTGAAGAAATATATATTTAGGGTTAGAGAGGGTATGTTAGTGGGACACATTATATCTAAATGAGTATCTCAATAAACCTAGAAAGAGTGGAAGCCATTATAAAAATTTCATTTCCTTACAGTGGAAAAAATATAAGGTCATTCTTCAATAAAATCAACTTCATAAGTAAGTTCATATAAGGTTTTATAAAGTCATATCAATAAAAAATAAGCTAAAGAAGGACACCAAGGCTGAGTCGAAAATTAGAGAGAAAATAACCTTTTTTCAAATCAAGGAAACAATTATAAAGATGTCAGTGCTTATCAATCCTGACTATAGGCAACCCTTTTACATCTATTCATTTGCTTCATAACACTCAACTATTATTGTCTTAATACAAATAAAATGGGTTGGATATGAAAGGTATGTATCATTTATGAGCACCCTAATCACAAATTATGAGATTAAATAATCAACCATTGACAAGCAAGCTTTTACCTTGATCAAAATGGTCAAAAAATTTAGTCGCTACATTCTATGCAATAGAGTATTTATTGTGGTTCTTGACCCAACCCGTGAAGGCAATGCCGATACATAATAAGTTAGTCAATTGGTGTGATAAATGAATGACTATAATAAAATAATTCAACCTAAAATTAGAACCAGTGAAGATTGTTAGAGGCCAAATACTTAGCAAGATCATGGCTGAGGTGGATCTATAGATCATATGCTAGTAATATACAACACAAAGTTTAACAAATGATGACTGGTATCAGAATGTGGTTTATTATTTTAAAAAAAATGAGTGACCAACACACTTAAAATCCACTCAAAAGAGAGCATTATGCTTGAAAAGTAGTAGTTTCATGATTAAATAAGGTGTGTTGTATAGAAAAAACCATGAATGCATTTACTTGATATGCCTGAACAAAGTTGAAGTAGTTGAAATACACACTAGTTTTCATGAGAAGTATGGGAATGGTCATGGTTCAAGGAGTTCCACAACCCACCAAATACTTAGAGTAGGATATTAATGGACTTATATTTTCAAATATACCCATGCTACTAAGTAAGGAGTTATCACATTTATCAAGTCATTGAACATAATGAACACACTCTATCCCTACCATTACAACCAGTTATTGAGTCATGTCCATTTATAAAGTGAGGACTTGATTTTGTCAAGGATATCAATGACAACACCTCCATGGGACACACATTCATCCTTACATCAAATGATTACTAAATTTATTATACTAAAGCCAAAGCATTTGGAAATTATATAACTAAAGTGGTGATCAAATTCATTAAGGAACACATCAAACAAGGTTTGGTATGTCATTTGTCTTTGTATGTGACAATGGCCCTACTTTTTACTCATTTTAATTTACATAATGGGCTCATGAAAACTAGGTAATTCTTAAATTTTCATTTAATTAATACCCATAAGGTAATGATTTATCCAAATTGATTAATAAAAACATTTTGGATGTAATCAAGAGAGTCTTGAATAGAAATCCTAGGGATTAGCATACTATTCTAAAATTTTCATTATGGTTTGATAGGACTAGGATCAAGTCTATCTTAGATACTTCCCCATATCATATGGTATATGGACAAGACCCAATATTCCCTATAAACCTTAAAATTTTGACTTTGTTATTCATTGAATATTACTTAGGGGTTGATAATTACATAGAGGCTCACCTCTTGAACCTTATATAGTTGGAAGAAAAATGTGTTGCAACCCCACTACACTTTAGTAGGCATTAAGGAGTCATCAAATTCTATTTTGACAAGCAAACCAAAATTAAGTTATTTTAGATTTTTGATTTAGTCTTACTTTGGGACAAGGATCATGAAAGGAAGGGCCAACACAAATTATTTGATACCATTTGGATAGGACCCTTCCAAATATCTCAATTCATAGGCAAAAATGCTTTTTGCCTGAGGTGTCTAACTAGTATGTTCCATTACTTGTCAATGGATAATTCCTCAAACACTACTTCTAAGATTGGATGGGCTTGGGGTCATTATGTAAAAAAATTATCTTTCTTTGATTTTTTTCCTATGTTGTTTACATTTTATTTTCTTGGGTGTTTGTCTATTCTCCTTGTTGGGGCTTTCCCTAATTATTTTGTCATGTGGTTCCTTAATCATTGTCATGGTGAAGAGTGACAGGAATGCAAGTAAGTGGCATAAATGGTATTTAGATGTGTAAGTTCTCAAAGTTTTGAGACATTGGTTTCAATATTCAACTCAATTCTATAAGCTTCAACTATTTGTTAGTGTTATGAATATGTTTATGTTTGATAAGTGAAGATGGGTTGTCTAATTCATGGACTTATTTTAATACCTGCCAAAAAAAATCTAATGATTCCCAAAATTTCCTAGATAAAACTATTGTAGCCAAATTCTAAAGGTGAACAATCTAGAATTATGATTTTCATTTACATGGTGGGCCCCAACTTAGGATTAGAATGTTTAGTAGAAAATAAAAAGATAGAAAAAGAATAAAAAATAAAAAACAAAATTTATAAAAATCACTCCTAGGTGATCCAGGATACCTTTATTAGGACTATGAATGCTTGGATGGAAGTATAACAAGGCTTTTTGTGGGACCAAAAGAAACTCCATTGGGGCTATAGACACCTGGATGACAATAGATCAATGTCTAGGTATTCATTCCAAGGCAAAATTCACTAACTGGATGACCCTAACTATAACACCTAGTCATTGCAAGTTTTAGAATAGAGATGAATACACTAGCACACACTAGTCAAAGATATTGTTTTATTTAGATCCTAAAGCCTACTCCATTATTGTCTTTACATAAGCTATTTTATGTTCCATGCATTAAGCCAAGCCAAATATTCTGGGTTGTAGACATGGTTTTAGTGTTCCAAAATACTCAAGAGTATTTTCCAATAGAGTCTCCATTTGTTATTGTTACACAACATGCCCTACTTTATTTATAAAATCAAGGAATCTCTTTTTGTCTGAAGTCTAGTATTCTAGCCTAATTAAGTCTAATCCTCTTTTATTTATGGCTTGATTGAAATGTTTTATTGATAAATTATAGTCTTGCTATTGTATTATCTTCACTCTTTGAAGTATGAAATTAAAATATCTATTGTATCTACTTAGCCTAAATGAGTTTGCATAAATGACTTCATTGATACAAAGACCTAAATTTTCATGAACCTATTAAGTCTTGGCCTACCTTAAGTCATATTCTAAAAAAATACTAAAATTTACACTTTTGGGGCCATTTCACCTTAGATTTGTGTATATTATTCAATTATTTTTTAGATTTTTTGCATCTATTCATTGTGCACTTTAGTATATTCTTTTCTCCCTTTAGTCTTCATTAGCTATGTTTTAAAGTTATATTTCATCTTTGGGATTAGTTTCTATTGTGTAAAGTTTGACTAAATTGGCTCTAAGTCTTGGTCAAATGGGATCATTTTATTTGATGATTTTTATCTTTATTAGGTCTCTTTTATTCCTTTTGGACTGGTTTGATTGAGTGTTTTAAATTTTTTATTATAAGTCTTAGTCACTTTCATTTAAGTGGATCAATATTGGATTTAAGTTAGGAAAAAAAACCTTTTTTATACTCATAGACTTGTTTATCTCTTATGCCTTTTTCCTTTCTATTATTCTTATAATTAGTCATTTTGGATTAGGGTTTGAATTTGAAAACCAATAGCTACTTGTCTTTTTTTATATTGATGGTCCTTTGCTTTTGATGAGTCCTAAGGAAAGCAAGGATCTACCACTTATCACTTGCTCACTTCCCTAGGTCTCTTTTGACTTAATCATTTTGCCAAAGGTTTCTAGATGACTAAGATGAGGATGCATGGCTCGATCCCACTTCTTCACTTCCTTGAAGCTCCTCAATTTTATAAATAGACCATAGATATTTTGGATTCATGAGATCATACCATGTGGCATAATCATGTTTATTTGGGTCCCTAAGACAATTTGTGTATAGTCAATCTACCTCTGAGCTGTAAGATGTTTGATATCATGCCATGTGGCATGATCCTATTTTTATGAGTATATAGGATGATTTGTATGCTTATAAGTCTTAGTCAAGGTCCTATATGTGTGAGATATTAACAAGTGTCAAGATCTTACCTCATAAAAATGAAACAACTCATCAGCCTAAATAGATGCTCAGATAGTCCCAAATGAACAAGTGAATGCCATGTGGCTTGACCCTACCATCTGGATAATATGTGGGTATCCATATTATCATTTAAGAGCCTAAATTTGATATTCATTTGGCCTATAAAAAATGTTAAATTTGGAAACATCTTAGGACTTAGTGGATTATCTAACTATTTCTAGGTTTATTCTTTGATCTTCTTCTTATAGTAGTTTAGCCTATCATTTTCTCATTTTCAAATCAATGGACTAGAGGTCTATGTTGTTTCCTTTAAGACCTAGTCATAATGTAATTTGGTAGGCTGGATAAATTAATAGGGATTGATTGATTAGGAATTTTAGTCTTTTGGTTTTAGTCCATTTCCACCCCATTTCAACTTAACATGACTTAAATCCTTATAATCTTAGATCTTTTTTCTTAGTGATCTTCCTTAAACTAGACATTTTTTCTTTATGATCTGGGAATTTGTCTAGATTTCCTCTTGGGTTCAAATTTATTTTTGGTTTGATTTTGAAATTAATTAGCTATGTGACATGTTTTATCTTATACTTAGCCATTTGTCTTTAAAATTACTAACTGCCTTTTTCATTCATATTGGTCTACCTTTGTCAATTTTCATGTGGTTTAGACTCTAATGGCTACTCATTTTTGAATTATAACAACTAATTTTTATCTTATAAGCCTAGATTCACCAAAATATTACCACTTATTAACATCTTAAAAATCCATGACTCTAGATGCTTTAAAATCAGATCTAGGTCTTTGACCCTATAGGCTCCCAGGATCACACCACATGGCATGATCTTGGGTCTCTGTGCCCTCAAGATGATCTAAAAAAATAAAAAATAAGGTAGATTCTAGGTAAAAAGATAATGCCACATGACATCATCCCACTTTTCCATGAATTTAGACCAGACAAGAGTGGTACAACCTGATGTAAAATAAAAAAGTCTCTGAGATTATGTGACATGGCATAATCTTAGAACTATGGGGTAAACAAGACATGGAACAATAGCTGAGGAGCTGTAAAGCTCTGAGTCAATGGGATATCACCACCTATCATAATCTCATTATATCAAATACAAAAAAAATTAAAATCCCTTAACATGCTGCAAATCAATGAGAAGGTGCCATGTAGTAGGGCCTTGGTCTCCTCAATTAGTGAGAAGTAGACACATGAAACACCCTTATTGAGGAAGATACATGGGCCTCAATGAATATAGTTTAGACCTGGACTTGATGGCTGTATTTCCCATTTTATCTATCTAAATAGTCAAAATATAGAAATAGAACTATAAGCCGACTTAGATTGACATAATCATGAATTATTTCATCTTATAGTGACTAAAAATACCATGGGAGATAGGTTCCTATGTATATTTTATACTAGCATTAAACATAAGGACATAACATGGCCATTGGGATTGATTCAAGGCATAAATGATAATAGGTTATCTTAATTGGTTATGGTCATGACCAAGCATAGGGTGGTCAACTAGGTGGCATGAGAAGATATTCAACAACTCTAACTACCCATAATTCAATTAGAAAGTCAATTACTAGGGCCACACTCTTTATTTCATTGGCATTGTGCATGACTCATTTCAAGTTTGAGAAGGGAAAAATGTGTCTCACTAATTATTTCCAACCACTGGTTAGGTGGTTCACTTTATGATTGCGTATACCAAGTGTCCTATATAATACTAGTTCTCAATTAGATTGAGGGATGATCCATTTACAATTAAGAGATAGAGTAGAGGACTTAGCCCTTTTTCTTTCCCTTTTAGTTTATTGCTTTTTAGCTTAGTTTTTCATTTAAGCATGAGTTGAGGCTATTTTGTGGTATTTCTATATTTTATCTAAATATTGATTAATCTTAATTTTTATGTTTCATTAATTATCTATTATATGGAATCTCTGTGATTGATATTCATTGCTTGCTCATTGTCTATAGTGGCTTTGTTTCACTCTTTTAATTATCTTGTTGATCCTAAGACCCTTACACTATCCTTTTTTTTTGGTTTTGTTATACTATCCAAATAGGGACTAGTTTATTAAGAGGTTTGTTTATTTAATAAAACTAGAACTACCCTCATTAGAAAGTGAGTTCATCTTTATTTTATCTTTGACCTCTCTATTTTTCTATTTATTTTATATCTTTGTTAGTTTAGCTTTAGAGCATAGTCTAAATTGCAATCAATTGTCCAAGTTTTATCTAGATTTCATGTTAATCTTATCACTTATACTTTATGTATTGATTGAAATTAGTAGATTAGAGATAGGCATCAACCTACAGTTAGTTCACTAGTAGTCCTAAACTAGCTGGTTCTTCTGGATACAAGATGCACCCTAGGTTTCTTACATAAGTATTAGAGAATAATTCCAATAGGTCCCTTGTATGGAACAAACTGGATCAACTAATTGATGTATTTGGTACACCATGACCTAGTAGATAAAGACCTTGGGGAATTTTTTACCATATCTTGATTCTTTTCAGGAGAGATGGAAGTGAAGAAGAAGGGGGAATCCTTATTAGGTGAGCTTTTCCTCTCCATATTTTTCCCACCTAGAGTTGGTGTGGTTATGCCAAACACACCACCAATAGATCCCATGTACATAATATGAATAAAATAACTATGTTGCATATGTCCAAGGTAAGTTTTCCCCAACTATTTTCTAGTCAGAGATGTGCTTAGAAGTTAAAAATTAAGTTTTTAACTTCAGCCCCACACAACTCAATATACTGGGCACTAATGTAAATATTGGTGTAAAAATTAAATCAACTGTTGTAGATGGATATATGATTAATTATGGTAAAAAAATAATGAGATATCTAGTGTATATATAATTTTAAACTAAATTTGGTGCATACCACATAGAAAATGACATGAATTTCCATTCCTTCAATATAATACGATGCAAAAACTAAGAGATGAGACCATGTGCCACGCACATGCCCCCAATCTGGTAACTTAGTATATTAAGTCATTTGATTTGGGTAATAAATATGAATTATGAGTAATAATTATATAGTTATGCATATGTATATTATGCATATACCCCCATTTTCATAATCTATTGAGAAATGAGTCATACTATGTCAAATGCAAACATATGTGATGCACATTCCCTGTTCATGGAGATATCTATTAAATCTAAATAAAATACCTAATCTTATCTAAGAAAATATAATGGTAATATATGATAATATGTATCAATTATTTATGTGAATCTGGATAACACCACTCTATTTGGAAAATAATGCACCCGTATTATTGTATTTAGGGTACAAACTTGTTCAAAGATAAAAACCTATGTAAAAATATAAAATCAAATGAGCATATTTTAAATAACCATGTCAAACCTGTGTATACCTTGAGTCATATTATGTATAAGCTAATTATAATTAGTAATATATTATGTCCAATCTATGTAAAATTTCAATGTACTAAGCAAAAATCTATGCACTAAAGCATGGTTTGAGCCACAACTAAAATGTACTGAGTAATTTTAGTATTATCTGGGCTAAAATATGACATATAGCGGGTATGTACTAAATAAACTTCCCCCAATGTGTTATATTTTTTAGAAATAGTGCCTATGTATGCTCCCCTTTTGGTGAGAGGGATTATACTGGTGTAAGTAGATCGAAACAAAATTAATAGCTAATGTAGTGCCAATTACTAATTTTATTTGTGATTTAATAATGTTTATGATCAATTTTTATCACTATTAATATATTGAAATTGGATTTGAAAGCTATAAGGGTTCCCATATAAATGAAAGGATTGCTATAGAAAATGGAGTATGAGCTACTGGGATAATAAAAGAATCTAAGCTAGATCTAAATCTAAGAAATACAAGGAAATTCGTGACCATCTTCCACATGAAATAAATGGTGATTGGAAATGAGTTATGGTAAAAAATATGTTGTCTGTTTAGTGTGGAAGGTCATGTACTTCAATAAAATTGGCCCTATATTATAGTATTATGGTATATGTAAATATATATATAGTTTTGATTATTTTAAAACCATTGATCATTTTAAAATTGAAAACTAGAATTTTGAGCTCTGGATTACGAAAATTCCTCAAAAGTGAGCCTTTTCTTACAACCGATTCAAGGAATGGAAGTGCTTATCAAGTTGAGGAGTATGTGGGATTGGTGAGTATTGATATCTATTATTTGTTTCTTTAGAATATTTTATTTAGGTTTATTTTATTTTAATTTATTTGTATTTTGATTTTGTATTTTTAGGTGTGACCCTATCCTCGATGGGTAGGCAATGACCCCACTTAATGTGGGTATATCCAAAATGTCATGGTATTATACCATGTTATTGTTCCCTAGACAACAAATGTGCCCAATTTTTATTTGATTTGGAAAAATCTAGTGCATACTATTTTTTTGGTTTTAGATGTATATTTGGTTGTGTTTAATGTAAATTTTGTGTTTTTATTTTATGTAGGAGGATATTCATTTTAGAGAGTTCGGATTAGGTTATATGATAGAGATGATCCATAACCTACCCCAATCAGATGATGAGAGGTCTATTTTTGAGAGGGTAGGCCTTAGTTACATGGTTTGGTTAGATTTAATGCCTTATGATGTTCCCATGATGATGACATAGGTTAAGAGGTGAGATGTTAATACTTTCACTTTCTGGTTTCTCATTGGTGAGATGATGGTTACCTTGGAGGATGTTTAGAAAATTATTACGTTGATGGTTACTGAGACTAAAGATATGTTTTAGGGTGATATGGGGTTAGCCCATAGGATCTTTCCCATAGGTATTTAACTAAGAGACCTCATGGATGTAGACAACATAATGAAGATTTAAATATAGTGTTATCTAAAATTATTTTATCAGGAGTTCCACATGTTCAAAAGTTTGTTTCTATTTTGTTATCATATTTTATAGATGTGGATGATATAGGTGTCTCTATTTCATACATTTTACATACCATAATTTAGGACATTGAAGAGCATGGTATGATGTATTACTGGGGTTATATGATGCTCACACATTTATATTGATATATTTACAAGTTTATGCATGAAACATTCAATGGTGGGATTGAATTGACTACTTTGTTAAATTCTTGGGACTATGATCATATCATGGTTAGTTGACAAGTTAGGATGCCTCGTGATAATTGGGCACACCCATACATGTTTTCATAAATATGGGTTATCATAGGGAATATGTGAGATCAAATAACCATGGGTTGTAAGATATTACTTGGTGATTTGACTATTGATTCAATTATTTAGAGATAGTATAGAGGATTTGATGGTTAGCCAATGGATGGCACATAGTTGTGTCAGATCCATGTTAGCTCTTGGTATAATGATAGATGGCCAAATGTCTATGATTATTTTTAATATGATCGAGTTACTTGGTAGTTTGAGGTTTGACAAGATGTGTCTCTAAATTCTTGGGTGTGGGCATAGAGTGTTAGAGCTCTAGTGAGACTAGGAGACAGATGGAGACCATCTAATGAAAATCTTACCTCCATTCCTATTGATGAGAGGGATCCTATTATAGAGATCCAAAATGTAGTTAATGTTGGGTATAAAAACACTTATACTACATGGTGAGATAATCATAGGTGGGGTAGATTATTCCAAGTTTGAAGAGATGATGCTTTAGATGATATGATAGATGTTCCACCTATGAGGTTCATTGGAGGTATAATATGTTTGAGCTAGTTTGTTATTGTAATTTTTTTAATTTTAAAAAATACTTAATGCCTTTCCTTTTCTTTATCTATGAAGGTGATGAGGAGTATTGGATTATGATGATTAAGTCAATGCTACATGAGTTGAATCATCATGTTATTAATGATGTAGTGGAGGGTGGTCTGATTAAGTGAGAGAAAATAGTTTTTAGGGTACACATTTTGTTATTTGATCAAGCTAATATATCTATTGTTTCTTATGTTTAGGTCACTATGAATTTGAATGACCTGAGAGCATAACTATTGAGAGAATGAATTCCCCTATTAGACCCAAATTCTATTTAGGTATGATATTGCTAGATGAATACATTTACTTGTAAAGGGAACACATAAATCTAAAGGCTATAGTAGTTGTATACAAGGATTAGGAGAAGAGAGGTCTAAATCTAAGGCATATGGTGATATTGGGGCTTATACTTCTAGGTCTCCACGATTAGTAGATAGAAATGATGTAGAGATGGATGTAGAGGGACATGTGGATCTAGGTCCTATTATCGAGTGACCATTTATTCTATAAACTTTCATTGCATATTGCACTATTGGAATGTGTGTGTGTGTATGTAGAAATTGCTTTAGTATTTTAATTTATTATCATCTTATGGATTGGTGTACAATTTACTTTTAGGTGTATGTTTTTAATTGAATTACACATGTAGATTTTTTTATTATTTTTAGAAAATAGTTATAATGTATAATTGAGAATCATGTAAACCTATATGTATCCTACATAATCATCAGACCAAATTTAAGGGAATAACAATTATGAACCATATTTATCATTATGCATAGATTAATTTCTATACTCTAGTTGTGGAACTATCTTGTTATAAATAGATTTAGTAGGAATCTGTGTAAAATTTGTCATAAATTCTTGATTGGTTTGTGGACCATCACTATTGACTAATTATCATTCCCTTATATTATAATATTGTTATAAATTTGTTTATCTTTTTATACTAGATTATACTATTGTTGAATTGGTGATTCCAATAATCCCTCATAAAATTATTCTCTAGATGCATTTAAAACAAAATGATGAGTGACCACTGGTTCCTTAACAAGAACATTTTGGGATAAATAAATCATGGTAGAATGTGATCTAGTGAAATGAGGAGAATGAGACCTGAATGTCCCCTTATCAAACACAATAACACCTCTATCAACATATTTCTCAATCCTTTCTCTAAGTAAACAACAATCATAATCCCAATGACCATTAATGTGATGATAGTTTAAATAAGGTCTATTTCTAATTATATGCAATCTATATGGTGGATGATAATGATTGGGAGGAAGAGTTATAATCTTCTTATCATGAGGTCTATTTTTGAATGAATTAAATTGTATGGGTTGATTTTGACCATAAAATGATTTATTCATTGTAATGACTGATATAAAAAATAATCAATTTCCTTTATTTAGTGCTTTAACTTGTGGCATCTATATAAGATTTTCTTTTGGAAAATGTGGCTCTAGTTCTTTAATGAAGTTAGATAAATCTAGTGGAAATACATCAATATCAATAGTTACCTCTATATTCATTTACAAGAGTCCTAATTTATTATCTAATGCAATAGTATCATAGTAGAAATTTTGAAATGATTTAGATGTTTGATACAAATAATTTTCCTTAAGATGAAAATGAGACCCCTACCAAAGATATATTGTGTCTCTAAATCTATTGGCTGATAATTTAATTGTTGCATACATGTCTTAAATTTTAATATGTAATCACAAACTGGCTTTGAATTTCCATGATGTAATGATGGTAATCTCTCATAAGTAGCTCTAGGTTCCTTATTCTAGATAAAGTGTATAAGAAATATTTTTTCTAACTCATCATATGTATGTAAAGACCAATTATGAAAATAATGATGAAACCAATCCAATGCATCATATTTTAACTCTTTGGAAATAATTATAATAATAACATACTACCATGACAACCATTCACAACTTTTATATATTCTATGAGATGTAAATAAGTATCCCCACTTGCATTTGACTTAGAAAATGTTGGTATTTTTAAATTACTGGTAGTGGTGCATATAAGATATTGCACATGATAGGGTTAACATATATAGTGTTTGAATCAATCCAAGAGTGATATGTCTTAATTTCCAATGTAATTCTATTTAATTTATGTTATAAGGTACCAAAAACATACATTAGAGAAAGAACCTCTTTTTAAAGGCATATTAAGATCTTTAAGGGGCTCATTTAATACTTGAATTTTATTATTAATCTTAGTGATTGCCACACTATTTCAGATACAGAAGAAGGCCTAGGAATATATACTTCTTGATGAATATAAGACTTTAGAGATTTATTTGTATTTAATATATTATTATTTTGTAAAAGCACATGACATGAGATCAAAATATAATAAGTAACATTATTATTCTCATGACTAGAATCAACATAGATATTTTATTTTTGAAAGGAGAACTAGGAACATCATCATGAGATGCAATCACATTATTATTAAGAAAGATATCATTTGATTTTTCATCTAATATAAAATAATTATCAACATGAGGGGAGGGTAAAGAAGAATATATAATAGTATTAGTAGAAGCATTTTCCTTTTCACTATACACATAATAATAATTATCATTCCAATTTCATCTATCACTATTTTTTTCACTTGTATAATCCAAATTTGGAATAATAACACTTTCAATTTTAGAAGAAGAGGGTATTAGAGGCACACATTAATTTTCAATTTTGTTTAAAACATCATCACATGTAATAGGAATACAATATTTAATTTCAATATCAACATTGGAAGTTGAAATATTTTAATTTTGAGAAGGGGAGAAAAGAGGATAAATAGTTACAGTATCTACCTTGATTAAAGTATCATCACATTCAAAAGGAAGATTATTTTATTTTTCATTATCAACATTTAAATTAACATGTTTATTATTAAAAAAATTAAGGATGGGAAATGAATTTATATTTTCTACCTTAGGCATATCATTATCATAAGTGAAAGGCACATTACCATAACTAAAATATAGATCTTGAGATACACAATTGTCCTTTTCACTTTGCAACGATTGTATTATGTTTCTTTGTTTTATATTGTGAAAATTTGAAATGAGACAAAAAAAATTTGTGATAAATTGGGAGTATTAGCAAAAAATTCCTGAATAATGAGGGGTTCCTTTGGAATTATATTGTTAATTTTTTTAACATATATTGGAAGAGATAAAATTTAACAGGTAGAAGATAATTCATCTACATTAATATATTTTTCACATTGATCATCAATTGAATAATATTATTCATTATCATCATGATTAAAATAATAATTATCATCATTATATATATAGTCATGCTCTTCATTACTCTCTAGAACACAATCTTGTTAATTAGTCCATTTTTTATTATAATTATACAAAATTCCTCAAAATGCATCGACAAGATGAGGAGGAAGAGATTATTTGTTATCCATTTTTAAATTTCCAAAGATTAAAATGAGAATAATAGGAAAAATATAAATGAATGCTAACAAACAATCCAACATAAGATGAATATCAAAATTTAATTTAAAACCCTAGGAAGACAAATTTTAGAAAGAAAAACTAGAAAAAACTAGGGGTTATAATATTCAATAAATAAATCGGGTTCACCAATATGTTTTATCAAATTTAGGATTATGATATTTTTAATATTAATTATGAAATACTAATGTGTAAGATATATTTAAGTTAAAATAGACATTCACACACATCTATTTGTAATATGTAAAAGGGTAGGATTTTTAATTTAAAAAACTTAAAAGAATTAAGCACTTACCTATTATTTTGAAATTCAGGATTGTAGGTAGCTATGATTGAGATTAGAATTGATTGAGACACTTTTATATCTTATTGGGTGACTATTTTGATTTAGTGGGATGAGACTGATGGATTTGGACAATAATGGTCTGCACATTTATCTAGATGGAGCATTATTGTTTGTGTCAGATATAAAATAAACTTCTAAATTAGAAAAATGTGTAGGATCAAATGTAAATATGTTTCAACCTATCATGAACATGAGATCATGTGTTATAGCCTATATTTTTTCTTCTCTTTCTTGTAAAAATACTAGTATTGGCCTACACAAAAAAACCAAATAGAGATCAAATAAAAAAAAGGGATTAGAGTTATGAGAATTACTAAGTTGGCATTATAAACCCCTCTGTAATTGAGCACTACCTATATATTCCCATGAAAAGGACCTTAGGATGATATAGTTCTCCCTCTATTATGTGTGTGTGACTGGATCATATGTAATGTGAATATAAATTCTCTTCCCCTAAGATATATTCTTGGTCTAAGCATGCAATATAGATGTACAATATAAACTTCAGATAAAAAATGTATGTGTTGAGCTTATTATTGTAAATTTTATTTATTGTGATTTTGTTAGGTAGATCAATGCTAGATGGAAGATGCTTCTTAAGACCCTTTAGATAGAAGACTCCTAAATTTGAATTTAAAAAACCCATTGGCATATTAAACCAACTAAAAAATGAATAAAATGGTGATAAAAGTGACCCAAACAAAATATGTCTTGTAAAGGGCACCAAAATATATGTTGGGACAACATTGCTCCTTTTGGACAACTAGAGTGTGATAGTCCAAATAGAGCAGTCTTATCTAAAATTATGAAGACAATAATATAAAAGAGAAAGAAAGACAAGGGATCCTTGTGAATCAAATAAGAATTAAAAATGGAATAATAGTACAATGAGAACATTAGTGTGAAAGATAAAATAAGAAGATATGCGACTAAAAAAGGATGTGCCAATAAAGTATTAATTTGACATTAAGATCTTTTTCATAAAAAAATCAAGGAAAGACATAATACTTATGTCTACTTGACCAAATTTAGGTGTCTATAATACATAATGTAAGATAGAGATGTTAAAAAGACATTTGTAAAGAGTACCTAGGTCAAAAATATATATTTTTCATAAAATGATAACACATATAAATAATGTAACATGTGGTAAATATGCCCCCACTTTATCAAAGCCATTAGGTAGAGGCAAGTCAAATATCTTAGTCCAAGTGAAGTTTGTATGTCTTGCATAACACTCATAAACACTAGTGAAATGCATTTGTGATAGAAAATATTATGTTATCTACCAATAATGAGATAAATAACATATGATAAAGATGTAAAATAACTATCTAATCATTCTCAAGTCCTAATTTTGTATTTTAAATGTTTTTATATTTTTACAATATTTGATTTTTTGGTACTTTTTTTGAATTTTGAAATAAGAATAATAGACTAGAAGATGAAGACATGGATTCAAAACTAGAAAAAAATAAAGGGATATTAACAATCCACAACATGTGTTGAGGTTAAGTATGCACTATATGATAGCATGGCCATTTATGAGTAAGATGCCCCCATTGGATTTTATGGTTGTAAGGCATGTGGGAAATATAATGAATATGGGGAGGAATGATTGTACATCCTCATCTCATACAATTCACACTTCTTAAAAGTGTGTAACACACATGTATGAGTAATATAACACACAAAATGAAGATTTTTAATTGACAAATACTTTTATGTATACTAGAGTTGAGTGAAATAGCGAAAAAATTTATGTATTAAGGCTCAATGTGATAATTTTATAATTTGATTGTGAAAAATGATATAGGATAATATCGACAAATTTAGGATAGTACTAAAAGTTAGTTCTAACCCATATTGGTTGATACTATTTTTTATGAAAAAATTAATTTGCTTTCCTTTGACTATGAAAACAAGGGAAATGGCAAATGATAGTGATATAGATCACTATGTTCATCTGTTTAGATCTGGAAAGTGAAAAATAAAAGCCAAGAATGGAAAAGTATGAGGCAATGATTGCTAAACTAGAATTATTTACTAATAAAACCAAGGATACATTTTCTTTGTTTCTAATACATAATTTTTAGGATGAAGAAGGGGGGCGGATTTCCAAAGATGTATTCAAATGCATGGTTGACAAGGTCTTAAAAACTATAAAATCATAAGTTTTCAATAGGCAAAGAATTTGATAGAAGGATATATTACATCTCCTACATAGAAGTTGGAACATGCTTACATCCTAATAGAAGATACTAGACAAATTATGTCAGAGATAAGATTGGACCTTTTTGAATTTTATAGAATACTTGGAAAACATTGGTTGGTGGATATTATTTATGTTGAAGAATATTACCATGGGAATAAGATCTAAGGGATTAGAATAATCAATGAAATCAATCATATGTATAAGTATAATAATAACATAATGAAATACTCAATAAGCTATGTACAATCATTTTTTTTACTTTTTTGATTATTTGTATGATCTAAGAGGATCTAGGTCACTAGTTCATACCACATATTATTGTAGTTGTATGCCCAACCTTGTGATTATATTAGTAGTTGCATCAATGGGTTCCACACCTATGTGTAAAAGTATCCCTTATAAATCCATTTTTACATTACTACATAACCCCTACAGTGTTAATATTATAGTCAATGGCCTATCAATAAAAAAAAGTCAGTGATGCCACCATACTTTATGGTTATGAAGTGGTTTTTACTAACTTTTATAATGGTTCAGATGACACTTCATCTTTTTACATTAGATAATAATGTACACTTCCATTATTTGTATATTATAAATACATTGTATTGAACCACATAGAATAATAGAGTTAAGAATTCTTATGGTAACAACCTCTAATCTCTCAGATTGTATAAAACTTAGTATAATACAAATTTTATGTTATAAATATAAATTTGTTATCATCCCATTATTTCTTTCCTATTTAATTACCACACTAAATTTCATATTATCTGCCATAAAAATAATTCACTTCTACATATAACATTTTTAATTCACATTAAGTATCCTATTCACTAGGTCTCCTCTTAGACCCTAGATTAGTGGTATGAGAACATACACACTTCATATTATTTGAGAATGGTATCTTGGTATTTTAAAAGTTTTAGTAATTATTTCTATGAACACACTGAGGTCTTACTATAGGAATTTATGGCTCGATACTCATGATCCTTTATCATACCTTCCTTCACATCCTTTGATGGGAGATAAATCCACAATGAAACCAACTCTAGAGATGTTCTAGAAAATGATAGAGGATGCATTGTAGAGATAAAGGGAAGATTTGGAATAATGTCATACACATGAATTAACAATTATAATTGATCAATTTTCACTCCTCAAGCAAATACTTCTTCGACAACCTCTAATTCTCATCAACCATTTACAGAAATTCCATATAAGGTACAAGTCAATATAGACATTCCCATGGTTGAAGGTAAAATAGATGTAGATGCACTAGATAACTAGATTAACCTCATCTATTCATACTATGTGATAAATCACTTCTTTAATTAAGAGAAAATCACACTTACTCTTCTAAAAGTTTATTTATCAGTTAATAAATGGTGGTAAAATTAATGCACTACACATGAAGAAGACCTCATTTTAGACACATGAAATGGTTTCATAAAATAACTCAAAATAACTTATTTTCTTATTGAAATCTATGATGATCAATACATTAAGTTTTTTCAGTTGTACCAAGGCAAAGATTAATTTGTGAAATAATATATAGATACTTTCCATACCCTGGTTTACAAGTTTGGGATTCAATATTCAGAGAAAAATCTTGTTTAGAGGTATATGTTAGGCTTGAGACCTCACATCTAGTTAGACCTAGATTTATTGACTATCTATTCCATTATGGAAGCCTATAAATATGCTGTCAAGTTTGAATCAAAGGCTATGTCCAAGAATAAAACATAAGATTCAAACTCTCCAACCAATCAATAAACTAAATCTTCCAAGAAGAATTCCAATAAGAGAATAATTCTAAACACCCTCCAAATAAGAAGAAACAACCATCAGATGATCAAATTAAGTAATCAAATACTCATAAGTGGTGTTTGGTTCACAACTCCAATAGTCATTCCAACAACTAATGTCATGATAGGAAATACCTACTTGCATAAATTGACAACATTGGAAAAATGCAAATAGATCATGGAATCCAAGCCTAGTGCCATGGTGGGTACCAAAAAATATCTACTACCCCAACAAAAACAAAATAAGAAAAAATATTATTCCATTATCAAATGTGGATCAATGCATAGCTGATACACTTCATTATTGACAATAAAATTCAAAAGAACATGGTTTATCATGAAGCAATTCATAGATTAAACTTATCATTGACATCTCACCCACAACCATACTCCATTGGATAGTTCAGTGTAGGATTTTATAAATGCATCACTCAATAGTGTAAAGTGGTGTGAAACATCAATTCCTTTCAATATATAGTCCTTTACAATGTCACTCCATTAAAAATATGTGATATTCTATTAATTTAACCATATATTTTCATTGACATGTATTATATAAGGAAAATCTTAGAAATTTTGTCATAAATTTTGGTGATATGAGATACCACATACCATAAGTAGTTCCAAATCTATCACTCATTAGCACCCAATAGTGTAAGAAGCTAGTCACCTATAGTAATAAGTTCATGCCTTTGATGGTAAGATATGAATGTGATAACTCTATACAACACCTATGATTACTATTGTTCCTATAGTGTCAATGTATAAAACTACCTTATAGCTAGATTTGGAAGAATAAAAGGATGTGTTCCAATTACCAAAATAAGTACCTACATACTATATGATAAATCATACTCTTGATCTAATCCTTGAACTAGCTCTTCCTAATGATTATTTATACTTTAGATAATTTTTGGAGAATGAAGAAATCAAGTGGTAGATCCATGAACTCATGAACAAAGGACATATCAGGCCTAACTCATTGCCTTGCAATATCCCACTTGTGCTTGCACCAAATAATGATGGTACATGAAGGATTTGTATTGATTACTTATTACTTAACAAGATCATGTTGAAAACCTACTATATTTTTCTAAGGATTGAGGATCTTTTGAACTAGCTCCATGTTGAAAAATACTTCACTAAGATTGACATCAAGTCTATGTATCATCAAATTCATGTTGATTATACAAAGGTATGGAAGATAACCTTCAAGGACAAATAATGTTTGTTCGAATGGTTAGTAATGCCCTTTAGCTATACCAACACTCTAGCCACATTCATGTGGATGGTGAATGATATTTTTAGGCCATTCACTACCTAATTTATTTTATTAAACATTGATGATATATTGATCTTTTATAGAACATGGGATGAACATCTGTGCCATATAGAGCAAGTGTTTGACACTTTAAAAAAAACATAAATTATATGCAAACATGGATAAATGTTCATTCACCATGTCATACATTCAGTATCTAGGATACATTATGGATGAAAAAGGAGTGCATGTGGATTAGCTAAAGATTTGAGTAATCCATGATTAGACATAATCAAATAATATCATAGATATTCACAAATTGATAGGATTATAAAATTTATATTAAAGATTTATACTTTATTCCTCTCATGTGACTTACCCCTAAACCAAGTTACTCAAGGTTACACTAAAGAAAATTTCAACTAGAATTACACACAAAGAATTTGAGGAATTAAAACACAGAGTCTATTATACACTATTAATTACTTTGACATAAATTTAAAAACCATTTGAGCTTGAGACAAATGCCTCTGAATTTATACTTTGAGTATTTTTCACTCAACATGGTAACCCAATTACTTACCACAATGAAACTCTCACTACACTGGTAAGAAAATACCCAACACATGATCATGAGACTTATGTTATTGTTCAAGCACATAAAAATTTCAAGCACTATATCTTGGGCAAGGAGACTATGATCCAAATAGATCACAATTTTTTTTCATTTGTTATAGACACAAAATTAGTAACAACATGGGCAACACCAAAAATTCTCTTCTTATCTTTAGTAGTTCCATCTGAACATCAAACATAAGAAGGGAAGTTTCAATCTAATTTTATATTTCTTGAGCTAACCTCTAGTTCAAACACTCCTATATTTACTTGATGCATGTGGACATGATGTCAATGCATGGTAAGAATTATATCCATTTGACATGGATTTTGTGGATATCTATCAAAATTTTCTATATAGTAATTCTGATGCAAGCATAAGGAATGGGAGACCAATTAAAACCTACCTTTATCTCCTATGTTGAAAGGATATAAACATTTGAATGAAAATCTAATACATTTTGTTAAGTAATTAACATACATCAAAAAATATCAAACCATTGTATGAACATGGTGGATTACATTATCTGAGTTATGCCATAACTAAACTTAAATAGACAGTAGAATTTGGAGGAAGCAATATCCAAGTACTCTCTATTTTCACACATAAGTTCTGCCTTCCATTTGGAAATAATACCTACTCTTAGGATTAATAAAATCAAAATAATTGTAGTTTTGGTCTTCTATACCATTCATCAGTAGAGTCACCCTCTCAAGCCAAAAAAAACCCCTAAAAAAATATCTTCCCCCCTTTTTTTCACCGAATTGACCACTCTTTCCTTTTTCCTCCCCCAACATCTCCTTACCTTCTCCAATTGTCTCATCTTAAAGCACAAGTGTTTCATATTCAAACAACATCAAAAAGGAATAAAACACATTTCTATCCACACAAATAGCTCTAGATGGGCTTGTGAATGAGAAATTAAAATACTTAGTATGTTTTGACTTATATGCTTACCTAGGTGATTTTATCATGAAATTTATGACACATGGAAAAAAATTGTTAGTTTTTCATGGCACTTAATAAATAAAAAATAGATAAGACCCATTCAGGCCTACGCTCCCTATAATACATAATATATAAAATAAATTTCATTGAGATTTGATCTGGTTTGGGTTCTTGAATACCATTTAAAATCTCAAGAATCTTTATTGGGCATTTAGGATATGTAGACCAAAGGATTACCATAGAATAATGTTTATCCCATAAAATAATAATTAAGAAATAGAGCTCAAATAGAAAATCATGTAAATCATGACAATTCACAAGGCCTAAATAGTGAATGTGCAACTGATTATCAAAGGTAAGATTTTATATTTTAATCAAAGACTTGTTCAGATTTTAAATGTTTGATTACAACTACAATTTCAACCTAGAAAAATTTGATTAGGACTAGAGATATGCCAACATTGAGAAAATGCATCTTGCCAAAAAAATACAACGGCAACTCACAACTCTAAAATATAGGTGATGACATAGAGAGTTGAGATCAACAACATAAGTAATCCATCAGGGGAATGTACAACATAGAAAATGAGGAAACCACCCAAAAAACACACAAAACCAAATAACAAATAAACAATTTATAAAGTAAACAATTTATTTTTGTGTAATATAGGATAGTCTGTATGCCATGCATGTTAATACATCAAACACCCTTGGTAAATGAAAAGGACCATGAGTTACTACTCATGAACTTGAGGTGAGATTCTCTATTGATTTTCCATGCTTGGAAACCTTGGAATTAATTCATACAAGTTACATCCTTATTTGATCTACACTTCCACTTGACCAAATACTCATAATACTCATAGGCTCATGTTTATTACAGCTTTAAATGTCTAGAATAGCTTCCATTTATTCTTTAGCTACTTGTGTAATTACTCCTACCAATATTCAACTAAAAAATCCACACTATCACTTGCTTCCCTTGAAACATACTAGTATAAATCAACTACGTTAAAGATAGGTGAGATGCCTACTCCATCTAGTAGCTCTAACTCATTTACATTAGCTGAGAACTTCCTTAAAATCTTGCAAGGTCTAATATTTTTCCTCTTAGCCTATTGTATTCACCTTTTAGAAACCTCTCCTTGTGTAAATGTGCCAACACCAAGTCCCCAAATTCAAAATTCACCTTTTTATTATGGAAATAAACATGGTGTTTGTATTTTTCAACACACTCTTTAAGTATTTTCTTGACTTTTTGATGTACCAGTCCATGTCCTAAGCATAATCTTTGCTATCCACACTTCTTCTACTCATCTCAGCTATACTTCTCAACTCACACACCCCTCTAGGGTTGCTCCCATATACACTATGAAAATGATTCATACATGTACTCTAATTGACTAAATCATTATATGCAAATTTAGCTTGTGCTAACATTAAGTCCCACTATTTGGGCTTATCACCAACCAAACATCTCAACAAGTTTCATAGACTCTGATTGACCACCTCCATTTATCCATCCATTTGGGGGTGATAGTCTAAACTAAAGTCTAATATAGCTCCCAATTTATTCAAAATAATCCTCCAAAAGCATCCAACAAACTGTGTCTCTATTTGAGACAATACTATGAGGCAATCCATGTAACCTCATAATCTCTAGAAAGAGCAAAATAACCATTTTTGTGGCATCACTAGTCTTATTGTAAGATAAAAAGTGAATATTATTAAAAAATATTCCCACAACAATGAAGATAGAATCATTACCTCACTAAATTATTATAAAAATAAGAACACAGTCCATGTTTAACCCATCCCATGGTCTATTTGGAATGGGTAATGAATGATACAAAATAGTATTCTGACCCATTCCTTTAACATGTTGAAAAAATATACATTATTACACCAATTTATTTACATCCATGCCCATACATGGATAATAGTATCTCTCATTCAACTATGCTAGTGTCTTGTCATATCTAAAATTACTAGCAAGTCCTTTGTTATGCTTCTACTTCAACCAGTTATCTCTCAGGGAACCTTGTGGTATGATGATGTAGGTACAAGTACATATAAGTCTATTTTTGTGAATTGTGGCCAATTTTGGTCATAATTAGGTGAAATTTATTTTGATAGGTCCTTTTAGGAGTTTTTAAATCTTCAATATTTTTAAAAATTGGTCTCTAAGGCTTTAAAAGTTTTCCTACCAAACTCTATATTTTGAAAATTTGAATTTATCTAGGCCTTTTAGAAGGGTCTTTTCCTCTCCTAGTGAATTACAAGGATAAGATCCTTCATGCGTGTGGTTATTAGAGTAAAATAACATGTTATAAAGTGTTTAATATGTTTTATCTCATAATGGATATGTTAAATCCATCTAATTTCAAGTCCAAGTGAGTGTTCAAGTTAATAATCTGTGCTTGGAGGGAGTTTGGAGTTAGTTGAGATAACTTTGGAGATAATTTTACGTGAAGAGATATGAAGGAAGTGGTTGATATTCAAAGAAAAGATGATAAGAATAAAAAGAGACATGAAAATAAGAATTAAAAAATATAATAGACAATAAATAAGAAGAAAGCTTAGTAAAGGAGATAGGTTCATAAGAACTCATAAAATATAAGATAGTTGGAAGGAGAGCAGAGTTGTAAAGAAGATTGTGTGTTTGTATTTGCATTAAAAATCAATAAAAAAATTAATTTTATGATTTATATACCTTTAATAATTTTTATAATGTGTAAATTTGAGTATATATGAAAATTTGAATTTATATTTGTGTTATGAGATGACTTCATCCATGTTGTACGTCTAGACTAGAAGTATGCGTAGTGACAATCGTACAAAAAGGTGTTATTTTTCCATTTTAAAACTATTAAAAATTATTAATGTGATTGATAAAGAAACATATATGTGTGAGGATATTTAAAAACCTAAAAATATCCCAAATTAGAGGTTAGAATTTGAATTTATCCATTTTTGAGAGCTCTCAACATGTATACATATAACTACTGTTTTGAGTTATAAAAAGCTTGCATATATTTTAAACTAACCATCCAAATTGCATGAAATTTTATATGAAAATGAATGATGATGTATATGAATTTTTTAAATTGGTTTTTATTAGTTTTTTACACCTATATGGGAGGACACTCACAAAACCTATACTATAGACCTATAAGTAAGATATAGATTAGGGGTTTAGAGTCAGATAACTTGTATAACTATAAAATGATTAATTTAAATTGAATGAAAATTTGTGGACATGTACATAAGGATAATATGGATATTTTTAAATAATTTTAAAATCACGAGATTTTTTTTGGAGGAATGTATATCCAAAACGTAACCAATAGGTATGTAGGTGAGGGTTAATTTTAGAACACCGAAATAAACTCATATATTGCAAATGATTAAGTAAAATGGTATGAAACTTGGTATAAAGATGTATGAGGATGAGTGTTAGTTTATAATTTTTTTATAAAGTTTTAAATACATCTTAAAATAAAGTTATTAAAATTTCCCAATCTACAATCTTAATTGTCAAGGCTTAGGAAAAGCTTGTTTCTAGTTTTTCTAAAAAATTGATATAGAGAAGTGTAAACAAGTGTTTATTGGGTTGGGAAACATTGGTATGGGTAGAAAAACATAGGAAGATAAAATTTTATTATTCAATTAAAGTAAAAATTTAATAAGGTTATAGAACTATATGCAAAGAATTCAATTGGCTTGATAAAGATACAAAACCTAGTGAAGACCCCTTGTGATCTAAGTTCTCATCATTTTAGCATAAGAGATCAGAAGATACCTAAGTAGGAGAGAGATAAAGATAAATTATGTGTTGGATTATATAATAAATTATAATAAATAATAGGTTGTGAAATGGAAGATTATTAAATAAACTTGAACAAAGAAGGAAACATGTGATAAAATAGACTTGTACAAAAAGATGAAAAGATGACATTTCAAAGAAGAGTAAAGATGACATTCAAATAAAAAGGTAGAGGTTAGATAAGACAACCAACAATGGTAGTATTTATGTAATATTTGAATAATTTTAATGCACATTTGGATGGAATGGAACTTACTCAAAAAAGAGGGGTTGATATAAGTAATGTTAGTGATAGTGAGAAGAAATAAAGTTGGGAACAATAGATAAAGGAAGAAGCCAAGCAAGAAGAAAAATAAATCATGCAAGATGAAAATATTGAGGAACCTAAAGAAAAATATGTAAAAATATAGGATTAAAGTAAAGTAGATAATTATAATGCAAAAATAAAAAATAATATAAATGTGTTATTCATGGGTGAAAAGGAGTTTTTACAACAGACAAAAAAAGAAGTTGAATGTAAATTTATTACCAAGCCAAGGATAATTTATATAACCTATAAGGTAACTAATTTGCACTTATACATTGAAAAATTTACTAAATGAATTTATTGACATAATAGTGGATAAGTTTCCATGTGAGGAGATAGTTTTAGATTTTTAAAAATAGTATGGAAAAATAATGTTATGATTAGTCCATGGAGGAAGATATATATGTTTTTATGGAGAAAATAATAAAAATAATGGTATAGGAAGAGGGAAGGGAAGGAAAAAAGGAATCATAATTTCATATGGAGGAGGAATTAAAGAAAGTAGTTCAAGTACAAGTTCATGCACTTAAAAAGAACAAGGTTGTAAATTATCCATATGTGGAAGAAGGGGACAATAATAACAATGATAAGAATAAAAGGCCTCAAAGGCATGATGGAGAAGTTGATTTATTTAACATGTTTATTTCACATGAGGGTATAACTATATAAAAGATACTGGAAGATCAAATATACAAAGAAATTGAAATCAAAAGTTTAGGTATAGAGAAGGTAGAAAAAAATAGAACCATATGTGATTTAGTTCTACATGTGCATATATATGAGAGACAAATTGAATAAGACATATAAGACAAATTTAATTACATCAACCAAAGTAGTATGGTAGACTCATAAGCAAAAGCTCATGATTTTTTTTTAAATTAGGGAGTCTAATGCAGGTACATCTATATAGAAGTCTATTTTTGTGAATTATGACCAATTTTGATCATGAGTAGGTGTAGGTTGTCCTGATATGTTATTTTAGGGGTTTTTAAATCTCCATTTTTTATAAAAATTGGTCTCTAAGGCTTTAAATGGTTTTCTTGCCAAAATTTGTATTTTAAAAAATTGAACTTGTCTATGCCTTTTGGAAAGGTTTTTTCATATCCTAATGAATTTCAAGGTTAAAATCCTTCATGTGAAGGGTTATTAGAGTAAAATAACGTGTTCTAAATTAGGTCATATGTTTTATCTCACAATGGATATGTTGAATTCATCTAAGGTCAAGTCCAAGTGAGTGGTCAAGTTAATCATCTAAACTTGGAGGAATTTTGGAGTTAGTTGAGATAACTTTGGAGATAGATTTTGTTACATCCCAATTTCTCACTAAGATGATTTACCTAATTATCCATGGATTATTATGGTTATTAAATTGATTTTTTATTTTTAAACTAAATTATAGGTCATATACTGATATGGGATAGTTGTATGTTACTTTGATTCCATGATTTTGTTATTATTAATTGGCTAATTGTGAGTTATATACATAATGATTTTGTTACATTTATTGTTACAACATTGTTTTATGATATATATCATGGTGTATCATGATAAATACCTTCATGTCTTGAGTTAGATGTATGAGAGTTCATCCCTCAGAGTATGATATAGGGATAGAATCATTAGAGAGGGTGACATAGATGGAGATGGTGAAGGATGATAGAGAAACTGCTAAGACCCATGCACACATCACATTATATTTTAAATGTTATATGCATTGTGTGTTTGGATTGCTAGAATTAGTATGTTTTAAAGCTAATTGTAATTAAACATTAGAGTTTGTGTGTTATAAATGTTAGTGCATGGATATGAAATAAATATTGTATATGATTGCATCGTGTATATTTTATGTAGACTTAGTGTTTTTTTTGTAGTTTTATTTTATAAGGTTACTTTACTTATAATTTCTTATGATTACATGAATGTAAATATAGTAGATGATATCTAATTACTATTATATATAGACTAACAAAATGTATTTACAACATTTTAGAATGTTAAACTTGCTATTATTGGTATTCAAGAATATTAATATATGCCAAGCTATTAAAATAACAAAAGACATAGTTAGCCTATATAAACTAGTAATAACACAAACGATTATCTTGTTATGATTAAAATAAATAACTATTTGTTATATCTTTTTTATATAAGAAGATAATTGACATTGTGTTAGTTTTATTCCATAAAAAGAAATGAAATAATTACCTTTATTAGTTATTGAAGGAGGTTGAATTATCCTAAATACTAACCTAAGATCTAAGCCTAATCTTTCCAACATGCATAAACTACTTTAAAGTGTAAGTAATACTTATCATTATTAATAATGTTTAAGTGGAATTTTAGAGTGAGTTATTCAAAATTGTAACATAGAGTAACATGCACAATTTTGAAATGAATATATTAATGATTAAAGAATTAGGGATTTTCTTAATCCTAGTTATTGGAAAATAACTAGTTTTAATCCTTATTTGGGATGGTAAAACATGGATTTTTCATGGACTATGAACTTTAGTAAACAGGGGCATGAAAATCTTGAATGGTAAATGGAAAATGATAAAAGACGAGTCATGGAAGACAAAGGCATAAAGATGAGAGAGGAGAAATGATAATATAGATCAATAAAGAGAAGAGTTATATTGGTTTAACTTGTTTTAGATTTGGAAGTGACTTGAAAGGTTGGTGATTTATTATATTTCTTGGTTGTTTAAGCATGAGAACTCTGTGTATGCTTTCTTATAAGGGTTTTTAGTAGTTATTCTTCTATGTATATATACTTTGTGATAAATATTTGGCTCTATGGATAGCTCATCCATCCATAGAACCAAATCATTATCCCCAAAACCCTTAAGTTTTTTGGATAGGATTATGTAAAGATATTATTAGATAGAATAGATTTTAAACTTTGTGTAATTAATTTGAGTAAATTAAAAGTCCTAGACATGAAACTATAACCCTTATATTGGGTTTTAGTATATATACATATACATGAAGGAATGCATTTTTTTTAATGTTTGGAACCCCTTTTAGCAAATGTGTTAGGTCCTCAGCTTGGCTGGAAATAGGTTTTAGAATTATGCATTTTGAGAAGACACTGTGTGTCAAATAAAAAAATTAGAATTATATAATATGATTATACTATGTGATTTACATTTGAGAATATTTTTACATCTCTTATGGATATGACTGTGTATTATAGTCTTTGGAAAATTTAAGAATTTGGGTTAAGTTAAAAATATATAGGGGTATGTGTGTGTGTGTGTGTGTGTGTGTGTGTATATATACACACACACACACACATATACATACACACACACCCTATAAGGGTATTAAAGTATATATACATACCTATGTATATATATATATATATATATATATATATATATATATATATATATATATATATACATATAATAATTTTTTATAAATATGAAATCAATTTTGTTTAATTATAGTGATTAGGTACCCGTGACTTAGTTTTGGACAATCATCTTGCATACAAAAAATTAAGTTCTATTTCTTTGCATACTCTAAAGATTCATTAGTTGACTATGTCATGCCTATCGTAGAGTATGTGATATAAATTTAAGATTATTAATGGATTCATTATGATTTTATTTATTTATCATTATGGTTCTTTTAAACTCAAGATTTGTATGATAGACTTATTTATCGATGTTTGAAAATTGATAAAGGGTTAAAGGAATCTAGTGTTCTATTGAGACTTTTGGTATATATATATTTTTATGGACTATCAGTTATATGATTACATACACATAGGGACTATCTGTGTGTATTAAGTCATTTAGAAATGGAGATATATACATTTTTATACCTAAGTCAACTATGTCTATAAGTATTTATGAATAAAATGTGCAAATATTAACACTTAAGTTGACTATGTATTTTAGATATTAGGGAATAGATTATATACATATATAGATGACTGTGTTTTGACTTTTGGAAAATATAGTATGCTAGAGACAATGTACATATTCTTATGCAAAATAGTGTTTTTAAATTAGAATGAGTAAATGTTGTAAATTGTAAGTCGAATAGGCTATATACATTTATATAATTGTCATTGTGTGTTGTTACTCAATAAGATTAATATACATATACATATACATATACATATACATATACATATACATATACATATACATATACATATACATATACATATACATACATACATACATATATATATATATATATATATATATATATACATATATCAAATATGAGTTTATAAGTTTTATTAATATACGTCTTTGGCCATATGTATGGAAAAACTATGAGTATATACATGAAACGAATTGCAAATTTTTTTTATAAACTCTGATGTGAAACAAAGTTATGTGAACTTGTGTGGGTTAAAATAATAATTGTGTTTTAATTAAATATATTATGAGGTATATATAATATGAACATATAAATATATGAAATATATGCATAAGAGAACCTAGGTACTCATATACCTATATAGCCTATATTTATAGGTATCATGTTCCTTATAATTATAGAATGTGATTAATCAAATAAATCATGAAATATTGAAGGATGGATATATATATAATTATATGAATGTAGCCTAAGTTCATAAATGGATGAATAAGTGTTTGTTTAAGAGTTTATTAAATCTTTATATAAATTATGATTGCTGGTTTGTATTGAATAATATGAGCAATATACCAAGATATTGATAGAATTGAACATTTGAATTTACTCTAAGATTTTGTAAATGTACTTATTCATAATGAAAATTCTAATTGTGTTGAATAATATTGTAGAGATTCATTCATACATTTGATCGACTAAGTGTATGTATAGTGATTATTTCAGTAATTAACATGTGTTTATACTTGTTAGTATAAATAATTTGCATGAATATATTGGATATATTAATGTTAGCTAAATTTCACATTACTGGTACTATCTAAGTAGTGAGACAAACTTCACTAGATTAGTTAGCATCACCAATGCCAGATGAAGATAATCTAATCAAGTGGTGTGTATGAATTTAAATGATCATAGATTTCAATTAATTATTTAAAAACTTTGGCCAAATTATTATTTAAATATACATTGTCATTTCATATTATGATTTACATTTTTGTGAAATATCATGTTAGAATGTATTTTCTTTATGGTACACATCATGTATTAGAAACCTTACAACACATAGATACTAGCATGTCTCTTTAGATTCCTACATCATCACTACCTACCCATCTATTCCCTATTTTAGAGATTGTGTGGGGGATCAATGGTCTACAGATAGTGTGGGAAATTTCTTGGATGATGCTCTTCCTCCCCACTATAGTACTTATTAGAGACTACACTTGAGATTATCAGAGATACTAGAGTTAAAGTGACTCAATTTCCATGGAGCTTTGTATCTATTATTGTATGTAAGTTGAGACATAATGACTTTTGGAAATGTAATTGATTAATTATTTTATATTGATAGAAGTGGTTATATAATTGTACCAAGCATGGCTAGATTTTAATGAAATTACTTTCCTTTTGCAGTTATGTTATGTTACATAAGATGCTAGTGATTAGTAACTATTATTGCTACATGTTTACATATGATTAATATGCTTAGTTAGTATGTTAAGATCACTAATTAGATTCTCATGGTGTAATCTAATGAAATAATAAGTGTTACATAATTTTAAAAATATTATTGCATTATTCTATTAAATCCATGTGGGAATGTTACACTATGGTATCAGAGCCAGGTTCGAACTCTAGGAATTAATGAGTTCATTAATATTTTCATATTCTTATGATATCAAAAATAATAATTGTGTGAGAAAGATAATCTATAGAGGGTCATTATAATGTCAATGACAATAACCCTATATTTGATCCTAACCAATTTTCCATTGAACAAGTAGCAAAGTTAGATCAAATTCTTGCAATCATGAATGAGACTAGGGACATTTTCATAGCTTTGGAGCAAGAAATTCATGGACATGAGACCATTATAATGAGACTTAAGATTATTTTGATGCACAAGAAATCCCTCAAAAGTAGAGTCATGGGGAAGTGCCTCAGGATACGAGAGCATGTATAGCCATGGATTTATCAAAAGATATGAAAAAAATGAATTCACCTAAGTTTGATGGAACCATTATGAGAGATGGAGATGATTCATGGTTGACTAAAATGGAGAAGTATTTAAAGATTTGAAACTAATATAAGGTCACCAAAGCTATTTGGGGAGCATATCAATTGGCTAAAGAAGCAGCTACATGGTGGGCCAAAAAGAAGTTGGAAATAAATCTAAACTCAACCACTACTACTTGGGAGTAGTTTGTGACACTATTTATATCATGGTGTCTTTCAAAATTATATTTTGACCCAAATCTTATAGATTTTTAGAATTAAAGCAAGGAGACTTGTCGGTGAATGAATAATGGGAACAATTCACTAAAATTCTAAAATATGTACCTCAATATCAAGTAGATTAGAGGTTCAAGATTGGGAAGTTTATCAAGGGATTTAAACCCTAGATAAGTGGAGAGGTGGAAATTCATGGACCATCTACCATGGACCAAGTCTTTGAGAAAATAGTCAAATAAGAGAAAAAGTTGAAATCTCTTTCTCAAGTCAAGGATAAGTTTAAGAAAAAGTTTGGAAGTTCTAAGACAACTTTAAAAAAGAACTGAAATTAGAGGAGTGGAGACTCCAAGAGTCAATTCAAGAGCCAGAACACCAGATTAAATAGTGGTTTAGGTATTAAGAAATAAGGATCATAACCTTAGTCTAAGGCACCATATATAATGATAACCACTAAATTGGTTGAAGTAAAGGCATGACTTCAATAATTATTTTCCAAATGATTGATCAGACTAAGTGTGTCACCATGGGGTGCATCAGTTGTCTTCATTAAGAATAAGGATGACACTCTTTGAATTTGCATTGATTATAGAATGTTGAATAAAGTGACCATCAAAAATAAATATCTTCTACCAAAAATAAATGATTTTTTTATCAGATGTGAGGAGGAATGGTCTTTTCTAAGATTGATCTTAGAGCTAGATATCATTAGTTAAGAATAAAAGATGAGGATATTCCAAAGACAACTTTTAGAAATCATTTTGGGCATTATGAGTTTACAGTGTTACCATTTGGGTTGATGAATGCACCTATATCATTCATGAATCTCATAAACAACATGTTTAGAGATTACTTAGATCATTTTTTTATGGCCTTTTTAGATGAAATTTTTATTTATTTTAAGGATGAAAAGAGCACTTCAACATCTATATTTGGTTTTGTAATGTTTGCAAAAACATAGGTTGTATTTCAAATCATCCAAGTGTGCATTTTTCCAAAAGAAATTGCAATATTTAAGACATATTATCTTAGTAGATGGTATTTATATTGATCCAACTAAGATAAGATCCATAATGGATTGGCTAGAACTGAGGAATGTCCATGAGGTAAGGAGTTTCATGGGAATAGTGAGCTATTATAGGAAATTCATTTTGATTTTTTTCTAAAATAGCTAATCTGATTACCTCTTTACAGTGTAAGAATCAAATTTTTATTTGGTCAAATAAGTGTGAATTTTCCTTTTCAAAATTGAAAATAAGGCTTACTTCATCACCAATACTAAGAGTACATGATCCTAATAGTCAATTTTCAACAATCATAGATGTATCTAGGGATGGATGATGAGCCTTTATGTAGGATGGTGTAGTATTAACTTATGAGTCAAGGAAGTTGAAGCCTTATAAGGTGAATTATGGTTCTCATGATTTTGAAATTGCAATAATTGTTCATGATTTACAAGTTTGGAGACATTATTTATTAGGAAAACTATTTGAGCTCAAAACTGATAACTTGGAACTTAAATACATTTTCAGCCAAAAGAAATTTGAATGCTCATCAGATACGTTGGTTAGAGTTTTTATCTGACCATGACTTTGAAATTAATTATATCAAAGACAAGGAAAATAGAGTAGCTAACACCTTAAGTCATAGAAGGTGCATAGAAGTTATGGTTACTATCATGAGTAGATTCAAGGATTATGTAATCAAATTCTCATCAGGAGATGAATTATATGATTAGGTTAAGAAAGCTTTGTCTGAAAATTCTTAGAATCTTAAGTATAAAGGATATAACTTAGAGAGTGATGGTATTCTATGATACAATAAAATGATGTATGTGCTAGATCAAGATAATCTGAGGAGCATAGTGCTAAAGGAAATATACATTGCCCCATATTCAAGACATATAGGAGTAACCAAGTTCATGATGAAGCTTAGACCACTTTATTTATGGAAGAGAATAAATAATGATGCACTAGACTTTGTGTCACATTATTTATTATGTCAGTGAGTGAGAGCTAAACATGTGCATCTAACTAGGTTTTTATATCCTAACATACCAAAATGGAAATGGTAGGTGATCAATATGGAATTTGTCTAAGGATCACCATTATCATGGAATAAGCATGCCATGATGTTAGTTATAGTGGATAAACTAACTAAAGTAGCACATTGTATACCTAGAAATTTGATCAATGATGCACCACATCTTGAGAAGAGACTCATAAATAAAGTGTATCATTTGCATGTATTTACAGAGAAGATCATATCAGATCATGATTTGAGAATAACTTATAAGTTTTGGTTAACTCTAAATTCAGCGTTGGGTGCACAATTAAACTTTATTACTACATATCACCCACAGATTGATGATCAAACTGAATGATTTACTCAGGTGTCAGAGGATCTTATTTTTATGTATTACATGGATCAAAAATATAAATGGTAATAATAACTTTTATTGGTTGAGTTTGTATATAATAGCTCATACCAATATGCTTTGAAAATAACATCATTTGAAGCACTAATGGAAGAAGGTACAGGACACTAATCAGTTGGGATAGCTTGGAAGACATGGTAGTCTTTGGACTTGAGATGCTTTTAGAAATTAAATATCAAGTCAAAATAATCAGACAAGATTATCTAATGCTAATGATAGGTATAAGAGCTATGTGGATTTGAAGAGAAAATCTAGGCAATTTTCAATAGGTGATAAAGTATTTTATGAGTTAAGCCATAAAATAGCTTGATTAAATTTAGGAAGTCAACAAAAATTCCATCAAGATATGTGGGACCCTTCAAGGTTTTAGAAGCGGTCAATCTTGTAGAGTATATGCTTACATTGACACCAACCATAGATATATTACATAATGTCTTCCATGTATCCTATATTAAAAATTATATCACTGATCCTTTGCATGTGTTAAATTAGAATGATTTATAGATTTTGGATTTTGAGGTTATCATAGTAAAACCAATCAGAGTAATTGACACTCTTAAACTTCATTTGTGTAATAGAGAAGTATCACAATACAAGGTCTTGTGGGACCAATAATTTGAGGATAGTGCTAGTTGGGAGGACTACGATGAGTTCTACATGATATTTCCACATTTGTTTGCTTGATTTGATACTAAATACTATGTTTTTTCTGCTAAACTTTATTTGTTATTTAGAATTATTATTTTAATAAGTGTCATTGAGATGATGAACAAATTTAGGGGGTAAGGAGGTTACATCCCAATTTCTCACTAAGATGATTTACCTAATTATCCATGAATTATTATGGTTGTTAAATTGATTTGTTACTTTTTAGCTAAATTATAAGTCATATGTTGATATGAGACAGTTGTATGTTAATTAGATTTCATGATTTCATTATTATGAATTAGCTAATTATGAATTTTATACATAATGATTTTGTTGCATTTATTGTTATAACATTATTTTATGATATATATCATGATGTATCAAGATAACTACCTTCTTGTCATGAGTTAGATGTAAGAGACTTCATCCCTTAGATCATGATAGAGGGAGATCATCATTAGAGAGGGTGACATAGATGGAGATGGTGAAGGATGATAGAGAAACTAATAAGACCTATTCACACACCACATTAGATTTTAAATGTTATATGCATTGTGTGTTTGGATTGTTAGAATTCATATGTTTTAAAGTTAATTGTAGTTAAACATTAGATTTTTCATGTTATAAATGTTAGTAAAAGGATATGAAATAAATCTTGTATGTGATTACATCATGTATAATTTATGTAGACTTAGTGCTTAATATTATAATATAATTTTATAAGGTTACTTTACTTATATTTGTTTATGATTACATGAATGTAAATCTAGTAGATGATATCTAATTACTATTATATATAGACTAATAAAATGTATTTACAACATTTTAGAATGTTAAGTATGATATTATTGATATTTGAGAATATCAATATACACCAAGCTATTAAAATAACAAAAGACATGAATTATCAGTGTCATTTTAGAGGTGTGATGGATGAAAGGGAAAAGGAGGGCATGGCCAGGGAGGGTGCAGGTCAGAGCTACAGGGCGGCACTTGGACTGCAACAGGCATCCCAGGGAGTGCAGAGTGTAGGAAAGGCTCTATTTTTGTAGGGTTCAGGTCCACTTGCTGCTGTAGAGCCTACTGGCATGTGCATACCCAAGGTCAATGGTTGCCTGGAAAGATGCAAGGAGAGGCCCAAGCTGGTTATACCAATGGAAATGATTGTTGAAGACATAGAATACTATTCAAATCAATCCCTATACTACAAGTTTTTGGGGCTTAGGACTTCACTCCAGTTCTTGGAAGCATGGGCTTAGAGGACGTGGGCACCGAAAGGAGAAATGGATATTATGTTGTTGGCTAATAGCTATTTTATGGTCACTTTCACCTGTATAACTGACTGTAATAGAGTTTTTGCTAGAGGCCCTTACTTTCATAACTAGGTGGGACTATTTATCAAGTTGTGGCATGCTAGTTTTATACCTTTAGAGGAACTACCAAATTGTGTCCTAGTGTGTGTGCATCTACCTCACTTTTCGGTGGAATGCTATCGTGAAGACACTCTGTAATTATTTGCATCCTTGCTGGGAAGGCCAATCGGCTCTTCAATGTCAATCTTGGGGGAAAAGGTAATGACTTATGCCTGCATTTGTGTTGAAATTGATCTTAGTAAGCCAATACCAGATGTTGTTGAAATGAGTGTGGGACCCTTTTCTTGGGTGCAATAGCTAGATTATGAAACTCTTCCTTTCCACTGTTGTCTTTTCCATGGCTGGACCCCTCTACTTTGCTAATGTGCAATTATATTGAAGTTTTGAACTTAGTTGATATTAGGCCCAATAATGGTTAGTTTACCTAGAACAATCATAGGAGTGGGAAACACTGCATTGTTGAGAGACTGGATCATTTTCTAGTTTCTAGTTTTTGGATTAGAGGTATGTGGTCTACGGGGTCTAAGATTTTGGACTGGAGAGGATTGGACCATTGGCCTATCAAGCTTAATATTGTTTCACAATATCACCCTCACTCTCCTTCCTTTAGATTCTAACTCATGTGGCTACAAGATCAATATCTATTTGAGTATGTGGCCAATTGGTGGCGATGGGGTAGGCTAGCCCATGGTACGATGATATATATTTTTGCCAAATCGTTACAATTGTGAAGTATAAGCTCAAGCAGTGGAACCACTAATTCTTTAGGAACATTTTTCATGCTAAGGCTATTACATAGACCAAGATTGATGGTATCATGAGAATAATAAGGGAGGAAAGATTGACTGAAGACTTACTTCAAGATGAAACTCAGGCTGTGAAATATCTAGAGGAATGTGAGCTATGGGAGGAAATTTTTTGGAAGTGGAAAGCTTAGATTGAATGGCTCTCGGAAGGGGATAGAAATACATCTTTTTTATTTAATTCATCCAAAGCCAAGAGGCATGGAAATTCTATTTCAGCCCTAGTCAATGAAAGAGCTGAGCGGCTTAACTCCTTTCCAATAATTTTAGAAGAGGTGGTGCAGAACTTCTCTACTCTTTTTAGGGAGATGAAAATGGGGAATTATTGAAAGAAGCTCAGGTTCTCTTTTGTATTTTTGCATTGGTGATGCGTGAAATGAATGAGAATTTAATGAAGGAAATCACACTTGGAGAGCTTGAGGAAACCATTATACAGATGAAAAAAGGGAAAGCGGCTGGACGTAACGGCTTCCTAGCTGAATTTTACCAAGAATTTTGGGACATTATCAAACTTGACCTTTTAGCTATTGTCCAATAATCTTAGCTGAATAAATAAATGCTTAAGGCTACAAATGCAACCTATCTTGCCGTCATACCCAAATGTGAAGGAGCTGATAGGCTAAGTCAATTCTGCCCTATATCCCTTTACAATGTTGTTTATAAAATTATATCTAAAATCATTGCAAATAGGCTAAAAAAGGGCTGAGTGCTATGATATCTAAAGAGTAGAGTGGTTTTATGGAAGGCAGGCAAATTCTAGATGATATTGTTATTGCTATTGAGTCTATTCACTCCATGGCCAGCTCAAAAGATAAGGCAATGTTCATTAAGTTGGACATGGCCAAGGCCTTTGATAAGGTCAGATGGTCATTCCTATAGAAGGTTCTTAGTGCTTTTGGTTTTGTGGATGAATGGACTCAATGGGTCATGAGCTGCATTTCCTTAGTTTCCTTCTTAGTGCTTATCAATGGAGAGCATACGGAGCTATTTGGTGCTTCAAGGGGGCTATGACAAGGTGATCCTCTATCTTTGTACCTCTTTCTTGTCCTTGCTAAAGGTTTAGGGAGGTTGATCAGCAAGAATAGAGAGGATGGGCATATCTAAGGATGGTGATGGGGAGGTGAACTGCCGACGCAGTCTCACCTGTAGTTTGCTGATGACACTGCTCTGATGGGCATGGCCACAATGAGTGAAGAAACAAATTTGTGCAAGGTGTTGGATGTTTACCTAATGGCCTCAGGATAAAAGGTCAATGAAGACAAGTCATCCATCTTCTTCTTCAACACTCTAGGTCCCATTCAATAGTGGATCGCTAAGACTATGCATTTTTAGATTGGGACTCCCCCTTTGATTTACTTGGGTATCCCTATTTCTGCTGGCCGTACATCCAAAGAGTCTTGGTAGAATATTTTGGAGAAATTTTAGGTGAAAGTGAATCATTAGAGTCATAGGTGGTTATCCTTTGCTGGCTGGGTTCAACTTATCCAATCTGTGGTGCAGGCTTTGCCCATTTACAAATGTATGCTCCAAGTTGCCCTGATGGGAATTGTTACAGAGTTTGATTTTGTTACCAAGCAATTCTTATGGGATAGTAGTCTGACATCCACTAAATGGAGCTTAATTTGATGGGAGATTATCTATAGCCCCAAACAATATGGGGGGCTCAGTCTGAGGTAGACAAACTTAAATGGTGTTGCTTTGGTAGCTAAACTTTATTAGGGTTGGTGTACTAAACAAGACAAGGCTTGGGCTAGAATTCTCTCATAGAAGTACTATTTTGGGACCATTCAGAATTATATTCCTCACTATCCCCTTATTGGGAAAGGTTTTGTGATATGGGGTACTCTCAAAAAAGGGGCTACTCTCATTAAGGAAGGCTTATTCTAGATTTGTAAGCGGGGATCCAAGGCTCTCTTTTGGACTGACTCTTGGGATGGATATCCTCCCATCATTTCTCAATTCCCAAATTTGTTAAACCTTTTTCAAAGATTCTTTTATGCTGGTTAGTCTCAGGTGAGTGACTTCAAAGCATACATTTCACATGGACAGTTAGAGGTAGCACATTGAAAAGCTCCTGAAGCTTGGCCAGTTAATGGGATGTAAGAGGAGAAGGAGGAGCTGATGAGTATCCTCTCTAGGTGTCACTATAGCTCCCTTCAAGAGGAAGATGATCTTGCTTGGTCTCCCAATCCTAAGGGAGCTTACACTATTGCCTTTGGATATCGGGCCTCACTTATTCAGAGATTGGGCAGGGGGAAGTGCATTGGTGGAGACAGGTATGGAATAAATTTTCATGGCCAAAATGCAACTATTTAATTTTGTTTTTGGCTTGAAATAGGTGCTTAACCTGGGACAATCTCTAAAAGAGAGGCTTCTAAGGCCCTTCAGTGTGTGTTATGTGCGGAGCGGCCAAGGAGGATTCAACACACCTATTTTTTTGATGCTCCTTTGCCTTGCATCTCTGGCACTATTGGTGGGATGTTTGGTAGCACCCCTATTTTCATGCTCTAACTATGGTCAAATTTTGGAATGGTGTGGGAGAATCCCCCTCAAGGATGCATTTCTTGCAAGACGCATGGTTAGGGGGCCCCATCTTTTTGTTATGGCAGATCTGGCTTGAGAGAAATAGGCAAATTTTTTGGGGGGTGAGGGTCATGGCACAAAAAGTATGGCAAAAAGTCATGGGGATGATCCAGGAGACCATCTAAGCAAAGAGTGTGATATACCTTCCTTCAACCAAACAAGATGCTGAGGTGGTGGTGCGACTTGGATTCTAGCAACTAACTGGTAATTCAACGTGTGTTAGGAGGAGCCAGCAGGTCAAGGAGAAGATTCTAAGGATTGGTCAGTGGCAGTGACCTCCCAATGGGATTCTCAAGATCAATACAGATGGTTCTTCTAGGGGTAATCTGGGGCCCGTGGGTATTAGAGGGATAGGCAAGGATTCTGAAGGTACGGTGATTTTTATCTTTGCAGTTCCTGAGGGGCTGTAAACCATCAACATGATGGAAGGCCAGACCATTCTTTATGTCCTTGAGAAGGCACAAGCTTTGGGTTGGTGTAGGATTATATGTGAATTGGATTCTCAAGTCTTAATTAACCTACTCATTAAAAGGAAAGTGTTGGATGTCAATTGGAAACTATCTCTGATTGTGCAATAGATTTTGTGGGTTTGCTCGCTCATGGATAGTGTAACATTTGCTCACATTCTGTGTGAATGGAATAGGGAAGCAGATTGTTTGGATAAATGGGTGTCTAAGCATTTGGATGGAGGAAATATTAAGGATTGGGGGTCTCTCTCCCTAATGCTTTGTTTTGATTTGGAAAGAATTCTGGAGGCAGATAGGGAGGTTCATAATATTGTTTAGTTGGGCGTGTGCCTAGTCTTTCTATTTTGTTGCTTTCTTCTAGGGGGTTATGCCCCCTGTTCTTCTTATAATTCTCTTCTTTACTTCTTAATAATATTTTTACCCCTTTTTAAAATAAAATAAAATAACAAAAGACATAGTTAGCCTATATAAATTATTAATAATACAAATGATTATCTTGTTATGATTAAAATAAATAACTGTCTATTCTATCATTTTGATATAAGAAAATAATTGACGTTGTGTTAGTTTTATTCCATAAAAAGAAAGGAGATAATTAAATTTATTATTTATTAAAGGAGGTTGAATTATCCTAAATACTAACCGAAGATCTAAGCCTAATATTTCTATCATACATAAACTATGTTTAAGTGGAAGCAATACTTATCATTACTAATAATGTTTAAGTGGAATTTTAGAGTGAGTTATTTGGAATTGTAACATAGAGTAACATGCACAATTTTGAAATGAATATATTAATGATTAAAGAATTAAGGAAAGCTTGATTAAAGTGGAATTAGGCTTTTCTTAAGCCTAGTTATCAAAAGATAACTGGTTTTAAATTCCTATTTGGTTAAAACATGGATTTTGCATGGACTGTGAACTTTAGTAAATAGGGGCATTCAAATATTGAATGGTAAATGAAATATTATAAAAGGAAAGTCATGGAAGATAAGGGAATGAAGAAAAAAGAGGAGAAATGAGAATATAGATTAGGGAAGAGAAGAGTTATACAAGTTCAACTTATTTTAGATTTGGAAGTGACTTGAAAGGCTGGTGATGTATTATATTTCTTAGCTGTTTAAATTAGGGAACTTTGTGTATGTTTTATTATAAGGGTTTTTAGTAGTTATTATTCTATGTATATATACTTTGTGATAAATATTTGGACCTATGGATGGCTCATCCATCCACATAACCAAATCATTATCCCCAAAATCCTTAAGTTTATTGGATAGGACTATGTAAATATATTATTAGATGGAATAGGTTTTAAACTCTATGTAAATACTTTGAATAAATTAAAATTCCTAGCCATGAAACTATAAATCTTATATTAGGTTTTAATACACACACACACACACACACACACACACACACACACACACACACACAACACACACACACACACACACACACACACACACACACACACACACACACACACACACACGAAGGACTATGTTTTGTTTTCTTTATGGATCCCCTTTTAGTAAATGTGTTAAGTCCTCATCTTGGCTATAAATAAGTTTTATAATCATGTATTTTTAGAAGAAATTCTATGTCGAATAAAAAAATCATAAGTATACAATATGATTATAATCTACTTGTGATTTATGTTTGAGAATATTGCATCTCTTATGGATATGACTATGTATTATAGTCATTGAAAAATTTACTAAATTGGGTTAAGTTGTAAATATACAAGGGTATGTATATATATACCCTACATGGGTACTAGGGTATATATACATACCTCTGTGTGTGTGTGTGTGTGTGTGTGTGTGTGTGTGTGTGTGTGTGTGTGTGTGTGTGTGTGTGTGTGTGTGTGTGTGTGTGTGTGTGTGTGTGTGTGTGTGTGTGTGTGTGTGTAGTATTGTTTTATAAATATGACATTGATTTTGTTTAACTACAATGATTAGCTCCCTATGACTTAGTTTTGGAAAATCCTCTTACATATGGAAAATTAATTTCTATTTCTCTGCATACTCTATAATTTCATTAGTTGACTATGATTTAACAATTTTGGGAATGTTTGTGTATTATTCCTAATTTAGTTAAAAGGTCTAAGTAGTAAAATTAGTAAATAAATAGATAATAATTAAGCTACTAATTTGTGTAAATTAATTGCAATTCAAACTTTTCTAAAATAGTAATAAGGAAAAGTAAACAAAACTTAGATAAAAAATGATTGATTTGATTGAGATAGAGGTTAGAATTCATTATGCAGGACTGTGACACTATAAAAAACTAAGATATAAAATTCATTTTGTGATTGGATAGGAGCACTATAAATGGATAGTATTGGCATTGTCACTATAGTCCACCTCCACCTCTATTATCCTAAGGATCTAAGCTTTCTAGGTTTTATTCGCTATGTCTATGTGACCTATCTGTGAAGTTTCAATAGATGGAAGTTTGTATAGCTCCTTGTATATTAGATTATTTCTTAAAACACTATCTTCCATTGTGATTTGACTAATTTTGACCAAGAGGGGTGGGGTTAGTGTGTGTAAGATGCACTGGACATGATTCACACCTCGTGTGTGGGTACATTACCTACATACCAATACTCTAAAGAGGGATCAAGCCATATGTAGTTCTCCCACTTGATGTTCTTTGTGTAATTATGTATATGAAGATTTAGAATGCTAAACTAGATGTGCTTGAGATGGCTAGGCACTGGTGTAAACATTTGAATAATCTTATAAGTGTGTTAGCTAGCTATATGTAGAGAATAGGGAAGATTGCTTGAGTTGTCTTGCTTGTATTCTTGCTTACTTAGTGATAATTGCCAACCCTTTCCAAATGATCATTGAATGAGATTTTATATGTATATGTTAGTCATGGATTGAATGTACTCATGTTAGGCCAATAAGGATAAGGATGGGAAATTGAAATAAATTGATCATTGGGGCCAGAAATAGACTTGGAAAATAACATCGATAGTGGATAGGAGTGGCATCAGTGCTATAGTCCTAGTGTCGTGATATTGTCTTAAGCAAATGGGACTTAGGGGGATTGATCTATCATGGAAAGAGGGGTCTAGCTTAGTTAGGATCAATTTTGTAAGGCTAAGGATGATTGGGAATCATTGAAAAGATGCCTATGAGGGTTATGAGAGCAAGCACGATGGACCTAGGGGTTGGGTTTCATTAGCCATGTTCAAGTTACCAATTTTCACATTTCATATGATTACATTCCCCCCCCTTTATTCTAGTGATGCAGTAAAGCAAAATACTAGGATAAAGGAAAAATAGAAAGCACACCTAAACTTACATGCAAGGGTGAAGCTCATGAAGCTGTGTGATGTTGGGTGTACATAAAGAGAGCATGTTGTGAAGTAAAAATATGCAAGAGAAAATAAAGAGTAGATTATTTATTACTAGATATGATATATTTAAAATAAGAACATACAAAGTTGGGTAAAATAGAGAGGAAGAGAAAGGAATGAATAAACCTCACTAGGTATGTAGACCAATATAAACCTTGTTGTGATGTTGAGTGATGATAAGTAATGTTGAGTAATGTTGGATGATGTTGTACCAAGATTAATATCATGAATAGAACTAAGTGCTAAATTCCTTTCAAGTGGCTCAAGAATGCAAAGGTTGGCCCTTTGGGTCCATTGTCACCCACTAAGTGAAGCTAGGTGGTCATGCATGTGTTGATCAATGTTTGGACTATGTGTCCAATCCCTTTGAATAGGTGGCTTAATAATACAAAGGCTAGCTAGTCATTTGGATCCATCATTGCCCCATGAAATGAAGTTATAAATTGATACTAGTATGAATGAGATGGATCTTTAAGCCCATGAATGCTCTATAATCTAAAAATGTTGGTGTGGATAGATAAATGTATGCTAAAAACTAGGCCACTCTTGGCCACTCTAAAAGATGGATATTAGGATTATATGAAAGCCACTTTAAAATTGGTTCACTAGGCATGTGGAAGTTAGGCTTATATAAAAGCCATTTCAAAATGATGCCAACCATTTGTAGATAGAATAAATCACATAACTATTGAGAATGCTTAGGTAATTTGAACTTGAAAATAAAAGAAAACAAATGTGTCATGTACATTACCCCCAATCCCTGGTGTTTGAAACATTGATTCTAATCTAGAAGTTATATCAACTATCATATCTAAAACTAAAATTAAGAGCCATCATACTGTGCATGATGCCCCTTATATCTAGATTCTCTTAGTGAAATTATATTGAAAATTACTAATTTTAAACTAGTTTGGTTGTGCAAAAACTGTAGCTAAACCTACTTTTCTAACTACTTTTGGAAAAACTAGTTTTTCTACTATTTGGATAGGAGCATTGAAAGTGGACACTAGTGATATCAGTATTTTTTCCAAGTTGGGCACTATTGTCTAGGGTCAAATCTGGTAACTCTTTTAGATTCTTAACTATCTACTTAGTCTGTTCTAACTAGCTTGATGTCTGGTTATTGTTTTGGGTGTTCTAAAAACTATTATTTTGACTATTAAGATCTCTGATCTCTGAGATAAAACCCCTATTTATTTCCCCCTCTTTTAAAGCTAGGGATAAAGACCCTACAATCACTGCCCTCAGAAGAAATATCCTTGCAAGTGTGTTATGCTACAAATATACATGATATAGTAATGATAATTGACAATATATCTCAAGACATAACATGATTTTTATTAAGAGATTGTTAGATCACCAAGGGTATGCCTAGATGGATATAATAATGTAATAACATGTGTAATGTATTGAACTAGAAATGAAATTTTTGTTAGTTGGAGGGATGGAGTATGATGCCCATCATGGCATCCAAGAAAGCAAGATAAATGCATGATGTGAATCATGGCATTGCAAAAAATGAGAAGAAAACAAGTAACAAAAACACAAGGCAAGAAGCAAGAAGCATACACTAGTGGCCAAGGGGCCAAGAAAATAAAGGACATGGGCACATGTCACACAAATTGGAAAGCATGTATACAAGGCATGTTCAAATGCCATATACACATATAATTGAAACAAGCAAGGGTTGGCATAAGGTCCACAAACATATAGAAGAGTATAGATAAAGGACATTGGTAAATGTCCTAAGGTATGCACATGAATAAAAGCAAAGGACATTGGCAAATGTCCTAAGGCACATATAGGAGACAAACAAGAACTAAGAAAAGCAAACAATCTAGTTATGCTAAGCAAGAAAAGAATGCATGTAAGGAACTAAAAGTACAATCACATATAACTAATCAAAATTAGAGGGAAAGTATGCAATACATGTTAGTACAAGACTAGGTATATGCTAATAAATATACAAGTGATATATATATTATAGAGTATCGATAATGTCATCTATATAATCTAATAAGTGATGTACATCAACATGATAACTAGAGTGAGTGATGTAGGAATGACATAACTTAGATAGTGTAGTCATGTAGAAGATGCCCCCAGTGGGTATATGTATCGATGTCTATCTCAATGTAGAAATATGATGCCCCCTTAATGGGTAGAGTGAAGTAATTAAAGAGATGGATGTCACTGCACACACTCAAAGAAGATCAAGTGAAGCATGGTAATGTAGATAAATCAATAAACTATAGCATAGAACAAAAAATGTAAGTCTAGCATTGTATTAGAAATGTAAAGCATGGAGAACGCATATAATTGAAATATTTTTGGTGTTTTTGAATATTATTTGTATATTTTTGTATTTTGAAAATTTGTATTATTTAGAATTTTTGAAAGTTTGAGCTATGTACAATCAAATAATAGAAACTATGTACAAGTAATTTAAAAGGAACTATGCATAAGTGATACTAATTTTTTTTTGTACAAGTAATCATAATGAGATGATATATAAGCATATGAATAAAAGGCTAGGCTAGAGGGGGTAAAGGGTCCAAGGATGGAGTTGCTTAGAGATGGATAGGGAAAAAGGGATCATGGCCATCATCAAATGCCTCAAGATCATCATCATAAGTATCATCATATGCCATAGAAGCTATGTACATGGTGTCATCTTGTTGAAGGTAAATTGAAGGTTGCTCTAGTGGTGGAGATACTGATTCTTCTCTGGGACATTTAGTTTTGGTAGTAGATTGTTTTAGTGGAAGTGAAGAAGCTGATGTTGGTGGTGCTATAATCTGAATAATACCATGAGTAGGTAGTTTATCCAATCTCTTCTATAAAGTTGTACATGAGTTTGTATCATGGCCTATGATCTTGTGAAAAAGACAAAATAGGTGACTAAATGATGTGATAATATGCAAATAGATTGTGTCTCACTATAGGCAAGGTGATTAATCTATGATCAAGTAACATCTATAACATAATCTATGGTTGATGATGTGTTTTTCCTACATAAATATGAATGACTAGATCTATATCCATAGAGGTAACCATGTGAATTGTATGTGCCAAGTGATCTATCTATGGCTATGAATGTGGAGTATATCTTGAGAGTGTAGTGTGAGATGCTAAGAGTGATGTAAGATGTCTAATGAGAGATCTAGAGTCATCTCGGTACTCCCTTGGGATAATTTTAAAGATCAGCCCACACAAATAGTAATCTATGAGTGTGGGTGTCATATCATCATCTAAAAAAGCCTAGGAATCTATATCAACATCATGTACATATGGTAATTCAAAATTTACCATAAGGGGTGATTATGATATGGGGGTCTCATCATCTATAGTAGTAGAAGACAATGGTACTATGAGAGTATCTATAACTGATGGAGTGATTGTATCTATAAAATCAACTGGTACTACTGGAACTGCTATTAGTGAATGTATAACTATAATAGGTATAGGAATCATGACTGATGGAGTAACTGGAATGGCTAAAGTTATTGTGATTGGATGAATATCTAGAGATAAGGACACAACTATAAGTGGAAGAGTGTGAGAAGTGATAGTATCTCCAACCTCATATGTATGTATTTGATCAAGAGAAATGCAATAAGGTGGTGGTTGAACTATGATAGGAGGTGTACCATTTGGTGAAATAATTAAAGATGCCTTTATAGTTTGATGATATCTAAATGGCTAGTTATCTACTAGATATATAGGTATCCCTCATGCAAAAACTTAACACATCAATGAAGAGTAGAAGGAACTACCCCCAAAGTGTGCATCCAGTGTCATCTAAGTAAAAGATTATAATAAAGAGGACCTAACATGACCTAGAATTGTGTAAAGAGTGTTTTGGATCCTACCATGATATCCAAAGTAATGGTACCCAATGTCTATCATGGTATACCATAAAATCCTTGAATGTTCTTATATGATTTTTACATGTAGACCATGTCTATGCCCATGGTTAGAGATGGATAGGGAAAAAGGGATCATGACCATCATCAAATGCCTCAAGATCATCATCATAAGTATCATCATATGCCATAGAAGCTATGTACATGGTGTCATCTTGTTGAAGGTAAATTGAAGGTTGCTCTGGTGGTGGAGATACTGATTCTTCTCTGGGACATTTAGTTTTGGTAGTAGATTGCTTTAGTGGAAGTGAAGAAGTTGATGTTGGTGGTACTATAATCTAAATAATACCATGAGTAGGTAGTTTATCCAATCTCTTCTATAAAGTTGTACATGAGTTTGTATCATGGCCTGTGATCTTGTGAAAAAGACAAAATAGGTGACTAAATGATGTGATAATATGCGAATAGATTATGTCTCACTATAGGCAAGGTGATTAATCTATGATCAAGTAAAATCTATAACATAATCTATGGTTGATGATGTGTTTTTCCTACATAAATATGAATGAATAGATCTATATCCATAGAGGTAACCATGTGAATTGTATGTGCCAAGTGATCTATCTATGGCTATGAATGTGGAGTATATCTTGAGAGTGTAGTGTGAGATGCTAAGAGTGATGTAAGATGTCTAATGAGATCTAGAGTCATCTCGGTACTCTCTTGGGATAATTTTAAAGATCAGCCCACACAAATAGTAATCTATGAGTGTGGGTGTCATATCATCATCTAAAAAAGCCTAGGAATCTATATCAACATCATGTACATATGGTAATTCAAGATTTACCATAAGGGGTGATTATGATATGGGGGTCTCATCATCTATAGTAGTAGAAGACAATGGTACTATGAGAGTATCTATAACTGATGGAGTGATTGTATCTATAAAATCAACTGGTACTACTAGAACTGCTATTAGTGAATGTATAACTATTATAGGTATAGGAATCATGACTGATGGAGTAACTAGAATGGCTAAAGTTATTGTGATTGGATGAATATCTAGAGATAAGGACACAACTATAAGTGGAAGAGTGTGAGAAGTGATAGCATCTCCAACCTCATATGTATGTATTTGATCAAGAGAAATGCAATAAGGTGTTGGTTGAACTATGATAGGAGGTGTACCATTTGGTGAAATAATTGAAGATGACTTTATAGTTTGATAATATCTAAATGGCTGGTTATCTACTAGATATATAGGTATCCCTCATGCAAAAACTTAACACATCAATGAAGAGTAGAAGGAACTACCCCTAAAGTGTGTATCCAGTGTCATCCAAGTAAAAGATTATAATAAAGAGGACCTGACATGACCTGGAATTGTGTAAAGAGTGTTTTAGATCCTACCATGATATCCAAAGTAATGGTACCCAATGTCTATCATGGTATACCATAAAATACTTGAATGTTCTTATATGATTTTTGCATGTATGCCATGTCTATGCCCATGGTCTGTAAGAATGTAATATTACATATATTAAGTCTGAAACCATTATCAACTAAAACTCTCTTAACTATGCTAGTTTTAACTTAAGCTTGTATAAATAGTGGTAAATTTTGATCAATCATTATCTAAGATGACATGCCATCATGGTCAAAAGTGATATCATCTTCTATAGTTTTTAGTGTGTTAACCACTTATGAAAAATAAGAAGGCTTAGAGTCAATAAGTATAGAAATCTGAGTGAGTGCCTGATAGAGAATGTCCTTGAACACATTGGCTTTTTGAAGTAGTTCTAACATGGAAATCTTAGCTGGAGTGTTTCTGAATTGATTAATAATATCATATGCCGTATACAGATCTGCCTATGTGGGTGGATTGGGCCTGTGATGGGAAGGAATAAGAGGGTGGTGGGGCTCCTGACTAGGTGGATGAGGCATGGTGACACATTGAGTAACATCTCTAACCACATTATATACTATCCATAGAGGGGTAGTAGTAAGTATGAGAGGAGAGAATATAATTGATAGGTTGAGGTAGTGGAGGTACAAAGGGTCTCAACTAGACTCTCTGGCAATAGGTAGTGAGTTAGGGAAGAACAAATTGGACCATGCAACATGACTTGACGTAGGATTATGGCTCCAAAGGAGGTGATGTAAAAGATATCTTAGCATGTTTAATAATAACTTTCTTAACATCATCCCATATTATGAATCATAAGCATGAAATGCAAAGAATAAAGCTTTGTATTAACATATGCTAAACTTCATCATTCATGTACATGATAAGACCCATGATGGTCTCCTTATTATTTGCAAGAAATGTAAGAAAAAGTTATAAATAAGTGAGATCCATTTTTGAAATTTGATTTAGAATGTAAGGTGATATCTCAAAAGTAGTAGGACCAATTCTATGCAACTAGGGTTTAAAAGATGATTATTTGATCAATTTTCTATGAAAATTTGAAATTGAAAGTGAATTTTTGAGTTATATATGCAAGTAAAAAATAAGAAATTTATTTTAAATTTAGTGATTTAACAAGTCCTAGTAAATGCAACTAGAGTTTTGAAAAATAAATGTTTTTCAAAATTACTATTGAATTTTGAAAATTTGAATGTATTTTTTGATTTAAATATGCTAGTAAAAATTTATAAAATGATTGGAAAATTATTGGGACCTAGTATTGTCAACTAGGGTTTGAAATAAAAATTAATTTAAAATAACTATGAAATTTTAGAATTTAATGCTAATTTTTTATTTATTATGTAGGTACAAAATCATAAAATATATATGAAAAATAGTAGGACAATTACCTTAGGGCTTCTAGGATTTTTGTGCGCAAACAAAGTAAGTCAGGTTCACCAAATGATTTACAATTTGGGAATATTTATGTATTATTCATAATTTAGTTAAAAGGTCTGAGTAGTAAAGTTAGTAAATAAATAGACAATAATTAATCTACTAATTTGTGTAAATTAATTACAATTCAAACTTTTCTAAAATTAATAATGAGAATAAAACAAAACTTAGCTGTAAACTAATTGATCTAACTAAGATAGAGGCTAGAATTCATTATGTAGGACTGAAACCCTATCACAAACTAAGATTTGAAATTCATTTTTTGATTGGATAGGAGTACAAAAACTAGATAGTAGTGGCATTGGTGCTATATTCCACCTCTGGCACTATTGTCCTAAGGATCTGAGCTTTTTGGGTTTTGTTCACTATGTTTGTGTGACCCTGTCTATGAAGTTTTAGAAATTGGAAGTCTATATAGCTCCTTGTAGAGTAGATTATTTCTTAAAAACCTATCTTTAATTTTTCTTTGACCAATTTTGAGAAAGAATGTGGTTAGTGTGTGTAAGATGCACTGGATGTGCTTCACACCCTGTGTGTGGGCACACTACCTATATACCAATACTCTGAAGAGAGATTAAGCCATATGTAGTTCTCCCACTTGATGTGATTTGTGTAATTATGTATATGAAGATGAAAAATTCTAAACTGGATGTGCTTGAGATGGCTAGGTAATGATGTAAGGATTTGAATAAGATTGTAAGTTTGTTGGCTATATGTAGAGAATAGGGAAGTTTGCTTGAGTAGTCTTGCTTATATTCTTGCTTGCTTAGTCATAATTATCAACCCTTTCCAAATTATCTTTGAATAGGATTTTATATGGAAATATTAGTCATAATTTTAATGTACTCACATTATGTTGACAAGGATAAGGATGGAGAACCAGAAGAAATTGATCATTGGGGCCAGAAATAGACTTAGACAATAGTGCTAAAAGTGGATAGGAGTAGAATTGGCACTATAATCCTAGTGTGGCACTATTGTCCTAAGTAGATGAGACCTAGAGGGGTTGATCTATCATGGAAAGAGGGGTCTAGCTCAATTGGTATCAAGTCTAGAAGGCTACAGATGACTAAGAATCAGTAAAAAGATGCCTATGAGGGTCATGAGAGTAAGCATGAGGGACCTATGGGTTAGGTGTCATTAACCACACTCAAGTTACCAATTTTCACGTTTTATATGATTAAAAACTATGTCAAGTCTATGGTAGAGTATGTGATATAAATTTAGGATGAGTAATGGATTAAATGTGCTTTTTATTTATTTATCATTATGGTTCCTTTAAACTCAGGATTTGTATGATAGACTTATTTATCAATATTTTAAAATTGATAAAAAGTTAAAGGAATATGGTGTTCTATTGAGTCTTTTGGTATATATGTTTTTATGGACTATCGTTTGTGTGATTTCATACACCTAGGGACTATTTGTGTGTATTAAGTCATTTGGAAACAAAGATATATGCATTTTTATACCTAAGGTGACTATGTCTACAAGTATTTATGAACAAAATGTGCAAATATTAACACTTAAGTCAACTGTGTATTTTAGATATTAGGCAAAAGGTTATAAACATATATATATATATATATATATATATATATGATCATGTATTAACTTTTGTAAAATATAGTATGCTAGAGATAGTGTACATATATATATATATATATATATATATATATATATATATATATATATATATATATATATATATATATATATATATATACACATGATCATGTATTAACTTTTGTAAAATATAGTATGCTAGAGATAGTGTACATATTCTTATACAAAATAGTGTTTATAATCTAGAATGAGTAAATGTTGTAAACTATAAGTCGAATAGGGTATATACATTTATATAAGTATCATTGTGTTTTATTACCCAATAAGATTAATATACATATATAATTTGTATATATATATCAAATATATGAGTTTATAAGTTTTATGAATATACATCTTTGGCTATATATATTGAAACACTATGAGTATATATATGAAATGAACTATACAAAATTGTTATAAACTATGATGTGAAAAAAAGTTATGTGAAATTGTGTGGATTAAATAATTAATTGTGTTTTACTTAAATATATTATGGGGTATATATAATACAAACATATAAATATATGAAATATACGTATAGGAGAACCTAGGTCCTCATATATGTATATAACGTATATTTATAGGTAGCGTGCCTATAATTATAGAATGTGACTAATCAAATAAGTCATGAAATACTAAAGGATGGAGAATATAGTTATAAACATGTAGCCTAAGTTTATAAATGGATTAATAAGTGTTTGTTTAATATTTTATGAAATCTTTATATAAATTATGATTGCTGGTTTGTATCGAGTCATATGAGCAATATACCAAGATATTGATAGAATTAAACATTTGAATTTACCTTAAGATTTTGGGAATGTAGTCCAAATTTTATTTTAAACCATTTGGGAAATAAAATTATTTGTTATACAAATTGTAATTGTGTTGAATAATATTATAAAGATTTAATCATACATTTGATGGACTAAGTGTATGTATAGTGATTATTTTAGTAACTAGTACGTGTTTGTACTTACTAGTATAAATAGTTTGCATGAATATGTTGGTTATTTTAATGTTAACCGAATCTCACATTTTTGGTACTATCTAAGAAATTAGATGAACTTCACAATATTAGTTAGTATCACCAATGCTAGATGAAGGTAATTTGATCAAGTGGTGTGTATGAATTTGAATGATCCTAGAGATCAATTAATTATTTGAAAACTTTGGAAAAAGTAATGCTTAAATAGACATTGTCATTTCATATGTATGATTTACATGTTTGTGCAATATCATGTCAGAACATATTTTCTTCATGGTACACATCATGTAATATAAATATTATAACACACGGGTACTAACATGTTTCTTTGGATTCTTACATAGTCAATATCTACCCATACATGAATTGAGGGAAATTTATAATTTTAGGGATTGTGTGTGGGATAGATGGTTCATGTTTGGTGTGGAAAAGCATTCAAATGATGCTCTCCCTTCCCACTATAGTACTTATTGGAGACTACACTTGAGATTATCATAGATACTGGAGTTAGAGTAACTCAAACTACATGGAACATTGTATCTATTATTATATTTAAGTTGAGTTATAATGCCTATTGTAAATGTAATTTATTAATTACTATACATTTAAATTAGTGGTTGTATTATTGTACCAATTGTGGCTAGATTTTAATGAAATTACTTTCCTTCTGTAATTATGTTATGTTACATAAGATGTTATTGATTAGTAACTATTATTGATACATGTTTACATATGATTAATATTTTTAGTTATTATGTTAAGATAAATAATTATAATCTTGTGGTGTAATATAATGAAATAATAAGTTTTATATAATTTTTTTTAAATATTGCATTATTCTAGTAAATCCCTGTGAGGATGTTACAAATTTACATGAGGAGATATGAAGGAAATGGTTACTATTCAAAGATAAAAGAATAAGAATAAAAATATAAATTAAATGAAGAATGAAAAAAATATAATAAACATTTAATAATAATAAATCTTAGTAAATAAGATAGGTTCAAAAGAACTCTAAGAAGATGTGAATATTGGAAGGAGAACAAAGTTGTAAAAAAGACTGTGTGTTTGTATTTGCATTTAAAATCAATAAAATAAATTCATTTTATGATTGATATATATTTAAAATGTATCATGTGTAAATGTGATTATATTTGATACTTTTAATTCATATTTGTGTTATGATATGACTTCATTCATGTTGCAAGTCTAGACCACAAGTCTATGTAGTGACAATTGCACAAAAAGTGTTATTTTTCTATTTTAAAACCATTTAAAGATATGAATATGATTAAAAAATAAATATATAGGTGTGAGGATAATAAATAACAAAAATTCTAGGTTGGAATTTGAATGTATCCAATTTTGAGAGCTCTCATCCTATATACAAAGAATTAGGGTTTTGAGTTATAAAAACTTACATATCTTTTAAACTAATTGTCCAAATTGCATGAAATTTGAAATTGAAATAAATTAGAATGTATATGAAGTATTTAATATGGTTCCAATATTTTTAGACACATTTAGGGGAGTAAATTCACAAAACTTAGACTATAGACCTGTATGTAAGATCTAGATTAGGGGTTTAGAGTTCAAGAACTTATATAACTTAAAAATGACTAAATTAAATTAAATTAAATTTTGTGGACATGTGAATAAGGATATTTGGATATTTTGAAATAGGTTTAAAAACTTTAGAGTGTATGTGGAGGAATATATATCCAAAACATAGTTATCAGTTCTATAGGTGAGGGTTAATTTTAAAGCATTGAAATAAACCCATATCATGTAAATGATTGAGTCAAATGGTATGAAACTTGGTAGAAAGTTGGATACAAATTAGTGTGAGTTTATTAAAGTGTTATTAAGGTTTAAATCAATCTGAAAATAAAGTTATTAAAGTTTCCCAATCTATAGGCTTAATTGTCAAGACCTAGGAAAAGCCTATTTATAATTTTTGTAAAAAAATTGATATAGAGAAGCATACAAAAGTATTTATTAGGTTGGGAGACATTGGTGCAAGTAAAAAAAAATTGGAATATAAAAGTGTATTATTCAAGTGAAAGAACAATTGTCACCTAATTTTGCACTATTGGCAAGGTAGTTCAAGCCTACTTCAAATTTAGTGGAACATGGGACTACCCTAGGCCTATGGGTTTCCTATAGTAGTGGTAAACCTCTAGATTAAAGGTTTATCTCCCTTGGTTTGTCTATTAAATATCATAACCTAAAATACTAGTTTATTTAGATCAAAAGGGAGAGAGAAACATAAATTAAACCTATCATAATGAGGTGTTACACCAATTATAACCTGAGAACTGCCAACCAATTATAGGTAAACTTCAAACACAAGCCTAACATTCTCATACAATAATCCAAATATGCCCCTTGCATTAGTATTTATCATGGAGGTTTGTGAAGGAATCTTGAGATAGGTAAACTAAACACAAGGTCATGACTTGACACTAGTGGAAAGAAAACTCACTAAACTCATGAAAAACTTCATTAGAACACTTCATGAGACATTAAAAAGACTTTCAAAGATGAATATGAATGCAAACAAGGACAATGTGCTAAGGAAGATAATTTATCACTTAGCAATATCAACTAGTTAACAAACACATTGAAAATAACTCATAGATAAGGTAAAATGGATCATTATTTATTGCTCAAAGGCTAAAAATGAGTAGGGTTTTGCCATAATTATGTGGATGATATAAAATTTATCCAAAGTGGCTCAATAAATAGCACAAATGATAGAAAAGAGAGGAAGGGTGTAGGAGAGAGAGAGTAGACAAGTGTCATGTGAGTTAAAATAAATAGAGGAGTTAGAGAACTATATAAAAAGGTCAAAGATGATATGTGTAGCTCCTATGAAGATGTTTTGACTTTCCAAATGCCATGGGAGTTGAATTGCTTACTTGACACCTTTGCTAGATTCTTGAAAATTCTCTGCTTCTTGACATGTTGAAGGATAAATGGAATTATTGATGGCTAAATAAATTTCTCCTACATTTTTAATCTAATTTTTACACCTCTAAATTGAACCCAATATTTTATCTTTGACACATCACCTCCTTTTCTTGCAAGGTGTCTAGAGGACTCTTCATCTCCTTAGGCCTATTTTGCACACAAGTGTCAACACTTGGATTTGTCTTCTTCAGCTCATAAAAATTTCATAAATGGACTATTAATACCATATTATAAGTGAAAAAATCCATTTTGAGGTCTCAAACTAGCCCCAATAATTCATTCTCTATCAAAAGCCTCAATTAGGCCTCATTCTTTATAGCCCTAAAATGATGCAAACCTCATTACGTAAATAAAATTATAGATTAGATGAGAATATTAGGGAATATTATAGTACCCAATATGTATTTACAACTCTATGTTCAATTTCATGCTCAGAGAGAGAGAGAGTAGAAATGTCCTTTTTTGTAGCTTCTCTCTCTTAACTAGGCCTCAATTAGGCCTCCTTGCCAAGAGAGTGAAAAAATATTCTATAGGTTCCCAAAATGTTAAAAACCCTAATTTTTTTTTTCACTTATAAAACATCCTCCCCATCATCCATTCCAAATTTGAAGTTTTGACTCACTACACGGATCTATAAAATATAAAAAATTAGTCTTTTTAGCCCTAATACATATAATTTTGTATAATATTGTATCAACCAATTACACAAGGTGATGATGAGGGGAGTATTTAAAATTTTATGGGTGGTTTGGAATTTTTTATGATTCATCTAGAGGCATGAAATTTAATTTATCTCTCATTAGGTCTTTATAACTCTCTTAGGCAGCCTGAAAGTGCCTTGGGTTCTTAAGGATGGTTCATAAATCTCAAGGCATGAAACCATAAAAAATTTACAAAAAATGAAAGTGTACTAGGGTATATTTATATCTTAAATAATACCCTAGATAAGTCAATCATACCTTCTCAATTTTTGGATAACATAGAACTATTTCTCCTCATATACAAGCTACTACAAGACATATATCTCTAGGTTTGAAAGGGATAGCTCCCTTGATCTATATTTAAGCTCAAACACTACCCTAGAATAATAAATATTAGGGGTGAAAATGGAATAAGTAAAAATAAATCAAACTAAACTAATGAAGGTAATACACCAAATATAAGTCCACACAACACACTTGCATTTGCACTAAGAAGGGAAACTACCAAAATTGACCTTAACTCTATGTCCTTCTAACATAAGTGTTTCTAATAGAGGAATATTAATATGTATATATAGAGGTGGGTGAAAATAAGGTCTGATAATAGACACTACTATTCCCTCTCACACTTTAAGACACACTTAAAAAACACATACACTTTATGAAACCTGTTAGAAGAGATATCACTCACACAAAATATGCAAGAGCAGGATGGAAGCAAGGAGAAGGCATTCAACACTTGTCAACCACATAAAACACTTGAAATACTCAGGTAATAAGTTTCTGAGAATAAATAAACTTCATAAAACTTTATTTAAATGCAAATGAGGTGTAAAAACTAGTAGGACTTTGCCATACCAATTTTTGGATCCATTACAAAGCCAAAAAGGCTTGCATATATAGAGCATAAGAGAGGAGAAGAAGAGAAGTGGAAGGGTCACAAACCAAGTGTCAGGGTGTGAAAAATAGTTAAAATTCAATATAGTGAAGTGGAAAATAGGTCAATAAGTTTTCATAGACAAGTGTCCATCATTAATGCATAGCACCTTCCTTAAGTTGGCATAGAGCTCTTCATTGTCTTACTTGAAACTATCTTGATGATGAGTCATCCTCTTGATTGATTAAAAATATAATAGAAGGATTTGACACATATTTACTTACATGTGAAGTTTGAAACAATGTAGTGATAGTCATCTATGACTCTCTAAATAATGAACTCCCCTTGGTCACTTTTCATTTGTTGTCTATAGTCATTCATCACTAGCCCTCTAGGTTTATCTTCACACTTGTCACATAAGTGACTTGAAGTTTCTCATATAAATTAATTAAATATTTTTTAGACACATTTAAACTACCTCTTTTTCCTCTATTACATCATGTAGACCCCAATGAAAATCCAAAACACATTTATCCTCTTCAATTTAGTAATCACATTGCTTTCTCACTATGCCATATTTAGACTGCCTACAATGAATGGTCTAGCAGAGGTATTTTAATGATTAACTAAGGTGAAAAATTAGTTTGGGGATTTATAAAAGGTACATATATACCTCCATCAATGGCTCTCATTCATTAGTTTCCCTCTACATCTATTCAATAACTCAAATCCTGTAAAAGACAAATAATTGGGCTTGTCCATATAAGTGATGGTATAGATAAATTGGGTGGCAAGGATCATTTGAGAATTATAAAAAATTTCAAATAAATTCTAAGGTAAATTTGAAACTTATAAATGCACAAATATCCATATCTTCTCCATTGGGTTTGCACAAGGGTTTTGAGATGGTTTTAGGTCTCTTGGACTATTAGCAATGATTCATAAAAGTTAGATGTATGGATTTTGAACCAATTCCACAAAGTTGGGGAATAGGATCCCTTTGAAATATTCCTATATCATTTATTCACCATGAAATTGGTACATCTAGATATGAGCAAATTAAAATGGCCTCTCAAGCTCTTGACTATATTATAGGTAGGTCTGAGATACTTTTAGGCCAAAATGTCTAACTTGAGCTATTCTTCTACAAACAAATGGGTTAAATTAACTCTCCACTCTCCCTTTAAAATTATCACATGGATTATAAAGGTTATATGATCATATGGATGAGTTTAGGTGTAGACACCTAAAACTAGCCATAACTGACTTTCGACCAAACTCCAGAATGATTCTTACCAACCATTACAAATTAACCCTAAGAATCACTAAACATCCCAAATTTTTTTGTGAATCATTCATCAAAGCTCAAAATCATGTTGAGATATCCTTAATTTGTAAAATCTATAATATTCAACAATAACCTCTCATAAATTTTTCTCTAATCATCTTGTGGCATCACAACCATCAATTTCTCCTATGGACCTATTAAGTGGGGCACACGAACAAATATTAGGTCTTGAAAGAGCTAAATGAATAATCATAATTAATTAAAAATCTCAACCAAATTAAATTCCTAGTTTAATTATCCATTTAAAATTAATGAATAAATAAAAAAATAAATTCAAAATATCCTAGCCTTTCATCATTGCCTTTATGAGTTTTCAAGCTCTTTAAAAATATCCTAAAATATCTATTTTGGAGAGCCGTGCCTAGTAATTGCAAACCATAATTACTTGATAATTATTAACTCTATTGGGGTTATATTTGACTCACCTAGGTTAGTTTTGAACCTATTCCAAGCCTTAAATAAACCCTAACTCACCTTAGGTGAGAGTTAAATCCATTTGATATAAATATAAGGCCATACCTCTTCAATAAAAAATATTTGATATTGTACAGTTATTATGCATAATTTGTTACATGAGACTCATATCAATAGTGTTATAATGCCAAAATATTGAGCGAAGCATAAAACAAATCAAAGTCAATGGTTCTAAGGAGAGAAGGATCTAACAAGCTTCATTTCCCAAAGACTTCTTGATACACAAGCTGAGCAAGCCACTCGAGAAAGCATTTGGATCACCCAAAGAAGGTAAAGGATTTGTTGCCTTTTATGTTATAGTTGTTATTTCATTTGTATTTTTTTACTAAGCTCTCCCCAAGTTCTAGGCTAGGATTGTAAGTGTTAGTGTGTTTTTATTTTAGTTTTTGTTACTTAAACTAACAGTATACTAACCTCCCTTCTTGGATTCTTGTGATCACAAATGACACACCTGGTGGGACCTAAAGCATCCCATACAAGCAAGGATATTAATATTAAACTTTTAGTTTTTTCAATGAATGCTTGCTAATCTTCAAAATTCAAGTTTTAACATTATTTTTCACGTATTCTATTTTTTAATGATAAAAAAATTACATAGAGACCAGAATCAATTCCCTCTAATTAACATTGATCCTATCAGAATCGATGTTGACCTCTGTGTGCATAATAGAGTATGGAAAAAACATGTTTAAACAAGTTTTTCTTTTGTTTACTAGTTTTTGTTTTTGTTTTTATTTTATTTTTGAGGATCTGGTGTTATTTTTTGTGTTTAAGTTCATTTGATAAATCGTATTTTTTTTGTAAAAACATATTCCATTTCTCTATGTTTTTGTAGAACTGACTTCGACCTCTGTCAATTGACACCAATTACCTATGTAAACTGATGCTAATTTGTATAGATTGACATCGATCTCTAAGATATAAAAATAGAGAAAATTGAGAGCAAAATCCATAATCTTGTTTTCTCATTGACATTTGGGATTCTAAGCAAGCAAAAACCCTCTAACAAAGGCAGGTCCTAAGGTGAAAAGGCCAAGTTTGAACATTGATTAATCTTGCACATTTTGACTTTGGTGTTTTAAAATGAACCTAATTCATTTTCATACCTTAGATGTTTTCAAAGTTTTTCAAGTTTTTTAACTAATTCCAAGTGGCCAAATTTCATAAACATCTCACTTTGGTGCATTAAAATAAACACTCACACTTAGATCCATACTTTTAAGAGTGATTATTTTATGCTTGTTCTTTCAAAGTTGTTTATTTTCACAAAATTATTGATGCATGTATGCTCTCCCCCCATCCCCTTTAGGGAACTTGGGTGACCAAAAGTGCTATTTATTTTCCTTGGTTAATTTTAGTCCAAAATCTTGAAAAGAACATCGTCAAGGCCCTCCCCAAATATATATGAATTGAATGATCCAAATTTAACCCTAAATTCTTTTCACTTGTCATTTATCTTCATGCATTTTAGCTTGTGAGCGGGAGTTTATAGCCTCATAATAGGCTCTCTAGGGAAGCATTGACTTGGGAATTGATTTCTTGGTATCGTTTCAACCCCATTCCATGATGGGGTATACAAATTGATTTTAACTTACTGGGATGTTTGTTTGAGTGTTTAAACAATATCTATTAGTAAGATACTACCTCAGACCATTGGGGCAGCTCAAACATCACACTACACTAAAAAAGTGATGAATGTAGTGGTTGTGAAAAGGATAAGACCTTTTCACAACAATCTAGTTTATAAAGATCCAAATGATATGATCATCTCTTGTTTTATCCACACTTGGGACCATCTAGAAATGCACAAAAATTGATAAATTAGAACAAACCCACTTGCCATGGACATATTATTGATGGAGGGTGAATAGCCCAAAGTTACATGTTACAATATAAAATATTGGGAGAAGAGGGTGCCTAAAATCCTAATTTTCATACACTTTTAGTTTTGGATTAACACTTTAAATCCTCCTAAGAGCAAGTATATTGATGAAATTTGATAGTATTATGCAACCTTATCAGTTTTAGGATCTACGATGTTACACTTGGGTGTTTTATGTCATTTTATCCTTCCTTGCATGATTTTTAGTCTAATCTATCTATTTTATTTGTTATTCCATCCCCAAACTGATTTTTTTAATATGTCACTCTTTTGTTTGGGGAGGAATTATGCTAGACATTTTATCACATGCCTTTGCCTTAGTATTTTGACAAACCTTACTGTGTGTGTCACTTGATTGAAAAAATTAATGTTACACTACCCAATTTATTTTGAATCTTGTGCATTTTAGTCTTGAAAAAAACATTATTACATATTTAGAGTGTGATAACATTGTTATGCTACTTGAATTATTTCACAAACTTGTTTGCCTTGTGCCAAATGCCATTTTTTAGAACTAATGCCATGTTTACCTAGTGTTGTTATGATGTTCAATTTTATCTAGATTGTTATTTAAAGAAGCATAAATTTCATTATTTTTATGCCTTTATTTGGGATAAATATCCTATTTCTCCACATGCCTTTTGTTTCTTGCCTTATGCCAATCAACCAAGTTCATGTTTGACTCTGTATGCCTAGTCTATGCCAAAGTGTAGAAGATTATTTGATTAAATCATCACCTTATATTTAAGTCTAGATTTTGTGCCTTGTTTTGGCCAAAAGACCTAGCATATGCCTTTTTTGAGCCTAGATTTTGTGTTGAGTTTAGCCAAAAGACCTAGAAATTATTTTTTTCTTATATTAAACTTGTTTGAAACACTTTATACCTAGAGTTTGACATTCTAGTTTTTATTCATCCACTTGACATTTTGTGTGAGACATTTGAACTTAGACTATTTTGTACCAAGTTTTAGCAAAGACCATTTTGGAGATACAACTCTATTTTCCTTCAACCAAGTTAAACCAATTTTTAACCTATTGTCTTTTAGACAAAGTTTTTAAGAGTTTGTAGAACTCTAGGCCTTTTTGAGAAATGTTTATCATTGATTTGGATATGTCTCATTACACTTATAGTGGTGCCACATATAATTTTGGTTATGATAACATGGTTTTATAAGATGAATTTTTTTAAGACCCCTAATGGTATGATATTATTTGTGAGATGGATCTATATCCTCCTTATAATACTCAATCTGGGGAACAAAGCCAAGATCCTGAGCAGTACATGGTGGCACATTATTTGGGTTGGTTGATGTACGATCTTCACCATCTCACCGAACATGGCATCTAATCTTCCACCTATACCATTGACCCTCCTTTAGATTTTGTGAGTAACCAAGCTCCATAGCATCCAAGGACTACCATTTGTATTCCAGGACCTCATCCTTAGGCTTGTGAAAATAACCAAGATTCACAATTCCCTACCATTTCAATTCCAAGACGTCATTCTTTAGCTTGTATGAGCAACCAAGCTCCATAATGTCCTACCATTTTTATTCTAGGACCTCATCCTTATGCTTGTGTAAGTAACCAAGCTCCATAAAACCATACTAATTCTATTCTAAGACCTCATCCTTTGGCTTGCACAAGTAACTAAGCTTCGTAATGCCCTACCATTTCTATTCTAGGACTTCATCCTTTGGATTGTGTGAGAAACCAAGCTTAGTAATTCCCTAGTAGTTCTATAAAAAGACCTCATCCTTTGGCTTGTGTGAGTAACTAAGCTTCACAATGCCTTACCATTTTTATTCTAGGACCTCATCCTTTGGCTTATGTGAGCAACCAAGCTCCACAATACCCTACCATTTCTATTTTAGGACCTCATCCTTTGGCTTGTGTGAGAAACTAAGCTCCAAAAAACTTTACCATTTGCATTTCAGGACCTCATCCCTTGGTTCAAAATAATAACCAAGATTTTCAATGACCTACCATTACCATTCCAAGCCATTTCAAGTATGGTAGCTTGTTATCCCAACAAATTTGTCTAATCACAACTCGTTAGGTCATAGTTAATATCTTAGGCCCATAAACTAGCCTTTGTTAAGCATATCATTATCCAACTTCTAGCCATTACTCATCCATTAAAAAATATTCTAAACTTTAAAAAACCCTTGCTAATCATCCATATATAACCTAGCTAATTAGTACCTCTCCAACTGAGCCAATCATTCCAAGACCAAGATGTGTTCAAAATTGGTATTTTACAACTGATTGTAAACCAAGGCCAAACAAACCAACCAATCCATGATGATTTTATTGAAAAACCTATTTGTGATGAGTTAACTTATGATGAATCACCTTTTGATCCTATCCTTATTATCAAGGAGTCTTACTCTGACAAGCCAGTCTTTGTTGAGTCACTTCTTAATCATTATAACCACCTTTGGGAAAATCATTATCCTATTTTTAAAGATCCTCCCATTTGACAACGGAGTCTCACTTTTATAAACCAGTCTCTATGGATCCCATTATGCCATCATAGGCTATTACTTGTCTAAAACCAAACATTCAACAAGACATCATTGTAGTAGCATCCACACCAAATGAAGAATCAATGTTGAAGTTAGGTTTTATTTTTGAACCAACATTAGATTTATCATCAGAATCAAAAGCAATGTCAGTTTGAACATTAGATTTAGAGTCCCTTGAGTCAAACTCAGCTTTAGAATCAAAATACATTCATAGTTATTATAATATTGGTTACACATACCTCATAGATAAATTTTAATACATTTATGATGCTTATATGGTTTTTGAGGATGATTACTTCAACTTCAACATAAGTTATCCTAGTATATTCTACAAGGATTGTGCAACCTCTTCCCATTCCATTACCATTCCACAGGGCATTACCACCAACCAACCTATCCATTATATTGACATTCCACTCCCAAAAATGATGATTGGGACTGATAGAATCATGCCTTATTGAACAACATCCATGGTGACATATTAGCTACATAATATTAGGGGGGCCAAGACCACATTCATTTAGAATAAGAACAATCTCTTAGTGAAAGCTTTTTGGAGGCATTATGGGATAATCAAAGTCCAAACTCAACATATTTTATCTAAACCTTTTCAAAGGTTCTAAAAGACAATCAAAGTCAAAAATCAACATTTCTTAGTGAAACCTTCTCAGAGGTGCTCTAGGACAAATAAGATAATTTCATTGGTGAAAACCTCTTTGAGGCATCAATAATTGAGCACAATAGTTATTCACTACTTAATGAAGACATTATCAAAGATAAAATCAATATAGACAATCTACAACATAATTAGATGGTAGCTACTCTCAAGCCTAAATAATAGAAAAATCCAATGGTCTTATTGAGAGCATATTCAAAAGTCTTTGGCCCTACCACATCTAAAGTTATGTTGAATCTAAAATCAAAAACATTGTGTGTGCATGAAAACCTTGATCTTTATTTGTTTCCCAATCATTATAAATTCCATTATCATCCACTTTTACATCACCAAATCAAGCCTATCATCCATTATTTATTAGTATTTACCATCCCTAGACACACTTTCCTTTGTAGAGGATACAAAGATATCTTGTTTTGAAGTTTGAAGGAAATAGAATTAATGACCAATAAAGACCATAAAAACATCATTTACATCCAAATTTGTAGTGGGTTCTTGATAGAGCAACTATTCAAATGAGGTGTGGGCTAGCAATTTACATGATTGACTATTCTAGTTATATCATATGCTGATTAGGATGTGCATCTCCACAACAGAAGGAACAACATAATCATTTACCTAGCCAAAATCATAAAACCATACCTATACCTTACCAAAAACCATACCTATACCTGGCCAAAAACATTTAACTTTTCATTTCCTTTTACCATTTACCTTGCCTTATCACTTGGAGGCAACCCTCTTACCATTTTAATCTAATATTCATAGCATCATCATCCTAATAATGCCATACCTTATACTATTCCACCATGTCATCTCTATTAGACCAAAGCCTATTTTTAGTCATCCTACCATATCTTGTTTTTATCTTGGTTCCTTTGGTTCTTCCTATACCTTTCCTGAGGGATCCTAATCTAGTTTTATCAATTTTAGAATGTTATGTTTAAATGATAGTCTATTAAAGTAGTGTGATAGTGGATCTAGAAAGTTATCTTTCATTTACATTTGATTGGTGTCACTAATTATAACTACATATGGGCAAATCAGTGTTCCACCTTATGTTACTAATTATAACCACCTATGGGAAAATTAGTATCACTAACCTATGCCATTATTTATTCATTATTACTACCTATGAAAAAATTAGGAACAACACTTTTATCATGAATTTTTGCATCACCTTGCCATTACTATTCTCACTTGTCATGTCATTTTCATTAATTCATAAACTTATTGTGACCTAGTCGATTCTCTTTGCCTTTTGAGTGGGTAGAGCTAATATGAAATGAATTCCTAAGGGGACTATATAGGCCACACTCAATTCATGTTGAGGTTAATTAAGTTGCTCTTTTATATATACTCTCACAATTTATGAGCAACCTAAGCCAATGCTCACTCTATTTTATGAGTGGTATCTTATCAATCTATAATGAGTTACGATACCTAAAAATTCCAAAACCATTCAAAAATTTCAAAATCCAAAAACCTTTGTCCTATCTAAACCTCATCAATCACCCTCAATCTTCCCTATTAGGGCACATCTATCATTAGCATGCTTGATGTCACTTTTATTTTTAGGCTTAATGTGTGTTTGTTTGTTTACTTAATTATTTGTTTACTTTTATTACTATGCCTCAACTCAGTCTATATGTGTTCATTGGGCCATTTATTTTACATTATTTTTGAGTCCATTCATATTCATACTTCAACAATGTCATCAAGGTTTTTATCCTTGATGCATTTTTTAATTATTTATTGGATCAAGAGTCAGTCCTTATGAATATTTTAGCTAAGTTATCATGGTGTTTTATATCATGATGCATACCATCATGTGCTATAATAAAAATTAGCTTGAGTAGTCTTACAAGTAATGGAGCTATAAAAGTTTCGCCTTGGTAACCTTAGAAAATATCCCTACCCTCATGAATCAAATCAAACCATTGACTATTCTAGATATATCACTACTAATAAGGATGAGCATCTTCGTATTGGTAGGTACAACCAAATCATTCATATTGATCAAATTCTTTATTCTTTTAACCATCTATTTCATCAATTTTCACATCCTTGTGTGCCTAGTTGTTTGTGGCTTCTTTTTCCATTATAACATCACATCTATGTTTGCGCCTGCTCATTTTTAATCTATGCAATATTTTATATCCTTGAGTTATGCTTGACAATCTACCCTATTAGGTCATAATCAAAATTCATTTTCTAATCTAGGTCATCTTATTGATTATAACTGCTTATGGAAAAATCATTATTTTGGATCATTCACCCCAACTAGGGCATATGCCTATGCCACTGATTATAACCTTCTTTGGGAAAAAATATGTCTCAAACTTTGTTATTGATTATAACTAAATTTGGGTAGATTAGTAATTTTTTAAAACCATGCATGCAAGAATTATTTTTATTGGATTAATCTCACCCATGGGTTAATTTCATTCTTCTTCTTGCTTGTTTTTGAGGGATCATCCATCAATCATATGTGTCATCCAATCCCTTGAGGAGGCATCATTATAGGCTTCCCAAACATTATTCGTAGATTTTTATTTAGTCATTATCTTCTTTACAACCTATTTAATTATTTGAGAAGACATTACTATGCCTATATCTTACAACATATTCCAAAATAGGGGCAAACTATAAACACCTAAAATTGGCCATAACTAGATTTCAACTAGAATTCAAACCAATTCCTACCAACCATTGTAAATTAAGCCTAAGAATCACTGAATGTCCCAAATTTTATTATGTATCATTCATCAAAACTCAGAATCACATTGAGACATACCTAATTAAGGTAACCTATCATATATAATAAAACCTCTCATATATTCATCCTTAATCATCTTGTGGCATGACAACCATCATTTATCTTATGGACCTATTAAGTAGGGCACATGAACAAATATTAAATATTGAAAGAGCTAAATGGATAATCAAAATTAATTAACAAGATAAACCAAATTAAATGTCTCATTGAATTATCCATTTGAAATTAATGAACAATTAAAGAAGGAAATTCAAAAATAAAAAATATCCTAGCCTTTCATCATTGCCTTTATGAGTTGTTAAGCTCTTTGAAAATATCCTAAAATATCTATTTTAGAGAGTCATGCCTAGTAATTGTAAATCATAATTAATTGACAACTTTTAACTCTATTGGGGTTATATTTGACTCACTTAGGTTAGGTTTGAATCCATTCTAAGCCTTAAATCAACCCTAATTCACCTTGGGTGAGAGTTAAATCCATTTGCTATAAATATAAGGTCATACCTCTTCATTAAAAAAACTTGGATAATGTAGAGTTATTATGCAAGATTTATTACATGAAACTCATATCAATAGTGTTATAATGCCAAAATATTGAGCCAAGCATAAGCCACATCAAATCCAATAGTGATAAGGAGAGAAGTAACTAAAAATATTCATTTGCCAAAGATTTCTTGATGCATAAGCCAAGCAAGCCACTCAATAAAGAATTTGGATCTCATAAGGAAGGTAAAGGATTTATTTTCTTTTAAGTTTTAGTTATGATTTCATTTGTCTTTTGTTACTAATCTCTCCCCAAGTTATAGACTATGAGTGTAAGTGTTATTGTGTTTTAATTTGACTTTTTTTTACTTAAACTAACACTATATTAACAAGTTGTCTTCTATTATCCTTGGGTAATTGAGTCACATATACACCAAAATTGACATTGAGAAACCTCTGATTTGACACTGAATTAGACCAAATAGGAAACATGAAACAAATAGAAGACAAGACAAGAAAGCAAAAACACTTGTGCTCCTAAGAACAATTAGGGAAAACACACATAAAACTTAATTAAACTAAGTTATGTACAAACTAAATTGAAGCATGTTTCCATCCTTAATAAAATGGTAAATTTGGACCATATATTGCTCCATGAGATAAAATAATTCATGAGGAAAGTTGCCTTTTGAGCATTGGCCTTTATATCTTCAATTTCTTGATGTTTTCCAATCTCCTTGGCATGATCTTCAATGTAATCAGAATAACTACAAACATTTCACCTATGAAGGTGAATTATTATTACACTTCAACAATCTCAACATTCTCATGAGACTACTCATTTACAACTTCTAATGATGTTTCATTCAAGCATGATTCCTTGACTTCCATGGTACCTTGAGTGAGACCAACTTTTGTACCAATTTCAATCTCCTTGAACTCTTCAAGGAGATTTGTGTATTGAATCCAATATTGGTCATTATCCTTCATGAGGACATCTTGTTATATCTTCTTGTGCCTTTAAATTAAACCTTGAAAAGCTCTTATAGTTATTCAATAAGTTCAATCTATTACTGTCAACCATCTTTGCCTTCCTTCTCCTCAATAAATACAACTTCTTCAAACTCCTCTTCTTACCCATAATCATGAATGTCATAGGAAGCATAGATTGCTCCATGATGTTACTTAAGATATGTTTGATCAATGGGAGCATAAAATTTCTCATAAAAAATATCATTTTTCTCTCCTTCAAGAATTAGATTCTCAAGACCTTCATATTCATTGAACATGTTCAAATAGGTCTGCCACATACCTTGATCAAGCTCCTTATGTACAAATGCAAATTCATCTATATCTTTTCTTTATTGACTTAAGAAGATTGAATCGAGATTGTATTCACCAAGGGGAGTAATTTTAGTGATATTTTCTTCATAGGCACTTTTATCATCTTCTTGATCAACTACAAGTTGAACTTGTTCTTCTTTACTTACCTCCCACAAGATGGGTTTTCTTTCAAGAGGGGATGAGGTGGGAGGGTGGTGAATGTTAGGGAATAATTAGTCCTAATAGTAATTTTTACACCATAATATGAATAATTATGTGAGTAATAATTCATTATTATGTATAGGTTATTTGTTAGTTATATTTGGTAGTAGTTAGTTATCAGAATATTTTTATAAACATTATTACGGTAATAGATTAAAATATATTATTTATTTAGATATATTGTTATGAGTTATAACAATATATAATATATAGAGTTTGAATAATCATAGGGATTTTGGGAATAGAGATTGAAGGAAAGAATATAAGAATGATATTCCTATAAATATGTAAACTCTTGTATAGTTTTATAATCAGAGTGGAATGAATAATAATATAGTGTGTTTAAAATAATTTTAAGATTGTCTATGTTTGGATCCATATGTTTTGCATGATTTCATGAAGAATATGATAAACCCCATCATTTGGTATCAGATTAGGACATTCCTAAGATGGAAATTTTGAGTTATTAATTGCTTTTTGAGGGTAGACCTATTTTTTTCTTTTATTTGCCCCATCTAATGGTAGACTTGTTTGTAAATACTTGTGCAAGTAACTATTAGTATGTTTTAAGTATAATAATTGGAGAAGCATGGGCTTGAGTAATAAAATGATAAATAATAAAGGCATTGAAATAAGGAGGACATGCTTTTTGAGAATGGTGAAGTTTATCATGATAGAATATTTGTAGATGGTTTCCTTCATTACTTGCATCATTCTATCCTTCCAAAGTTACATTACTTAACCACTGCAGATCTAGTTTACAATGAATTAGATATTGATGTTTTTGACATTACATCAAATCAATATTAGTTTTGGATTGATCTATGTTGATTCACATCAGTAAAGGTTTGGTTTGATATTTTCATTGATTAAATGTTCATTAGAGATCAAATTTACCTGTGAGATCATCCTCATGAGAACATAGTATATTTGATAGTGAACTATTCATATTGGATGAGTTTCTCCTATTTGGAATTTCATTACAGTATTAATTATTTAAAAACATACTCAAAAGGTGAAATCTAGTGTAGCATTATTCCCATGAATTTTACAGCATAGCATTCTAATCTCAAATGAAGAATTATGTGATCCATTTCTATTTTAGTGGATCCTGATTACATTTATTGTTGAATGAATTCATGATTAGTGTGAAGGTATTACATTGAAATATTAGACATTAAAATTAGCCTTATGGAATGTCTCACTAATCCCATGCACCTATACATCCTTTCTATCAGATGACTTGGATCCATTATTACATTGTGTGGATTGATGGATTTTTCCAATCATACTTATTAAAGATATACTATGTCCCTTTGGCACTAATTCTTTCTTCACCTACTGATCTACCTCACTTCTGTAGAGAGTCAATAGGTTTCATAAGTGGTGATAACTTTAGTAAATTTAGATATATTCTGTGAGTCAATAGTCAGTTATGTTAAGTTAGTTTTGAGTTTGTTTATTTGTTTTATATTAGATTCAAAAAAAGGGGGGGTGTCTAATAAAGTGGTGGTTATTTATTAAATATATTTAGCTTTTTGGTTCTGTATTATTATCTTAAATGAATAAATGGTCTTTTCTATATTAAACCTTTATATCTCTGAGCAAAGAGTCTTATAGGTTATGACATTAGAATTACTATTAATATCTAAAGTATCTTTTGTCATAATTTTTTTTTAAGTGGTCATATATATGTGTCAGTATCAAAAATTCTAAAAAATGTCAAAATACATAATATTTATTATTGTTTATCATCATATAATTAAAGATGGTCTTTTTTGTGTTAAGTTTTTTCAATTCATCAAAAGTATCATCATTTTTAAAAGCCATGTATGTTGGTCAGTCATCAAAGTCAAATTCTTTGATGTAATAGATGCATTATCACTTTTATGCGATGTCCAATTATGGAGGGGATTTCTTCTCAAGAAAAAATTCATGCATCTAAGCTTTATGATATCATTAGTTGAGTAAGTAGTAACCTACTAGAGTTTGGAGGATACTAGATGATGGAGGCTTTTTATGCCTCTCATTAGCCACTAATGAAGGGGAAATTCTTTATATAGTGGCACATATATTTTTCCTATTTTCAGCATGTATTTGTCTGATAAATAAGAGGTAAATTTCCTATTTTCTCACATAGGGCACTACATAAAAAAGGAATTTAGAATAAATAGGAATGTGGTAACAGTTAGGAGATTAGCTATTGTAGAGATCTCATGACTACCTTACTTATTTATGGAGATGATCCACCAGTGACACATCTGTATAGTCATGTAAAATAAATGTGAGATGCATTCATTTAAATAGTAGTGGTCATGTGTAGCAATATTATGTCATTAGTATGCATACCTAAGAGTATGCAATGACATAAAATTCTATTTGTGATAGTTCTTGGAGGCAAGAGTGGAATTTGAATAGATGGTGTTCTTTTCATGGTTCCCACACTATTAGGTTAATGCATTCCCTTAGTAAATGGTTGATGGAAGATGTTCATATTCTAAGTTCCCATGCTTATTTGATTGATGTGTTCTCAACAGTGAATGGTAGATAAGAATTTGATGTGTTCCTTCATTACTTTCATTAAGTCATATGAAACATAAATTACTATGTAAGGCTTAAGGTGGGGAATGTGAGGGAATAATTATTCCACATAGTAATTTATACACCTTAATATGAATAATTACATGAGTACTAATTCATTATTATATATAGGTTGTTTTTTAGTTATATTTGGTAGTAATTAGTTATCAGAATATTGTTATAAACAATATTATGATAATATATTAGAATATATTATTATTTAGATATATTTTTATGAGTTATAATAATATAACATATATATAGTTTTCATAATCATAGGGATTTTGGGGGGAGAGATTGATGGAGAGAATATAGGAATAATAGTCCTATAAATATGTAACTACCATATAGTTTTATAATCAGAGTGTAATAAATAATAATATAGTGTGTTTAAAATAATTCTAAGATTGTCTATGTTCAACTCCATATTTTTTGCATGATTTCATGAAGACTCTGATAAACCTCATTAGTGAATTGGTTATTAGTTTGGAGAGAGAGTAAGAAGTGTGATGGAGGGATCATGAATGGACATGAGAATTGAAGGAGACACTTGAAATAAATCTTGAAGGTAGAGAAGGTTCTTCTAAGCTATAAACACTTTATTAACTAGCTCAAGATTTTCATTGTCCTCTTGAATTTCATTATCAGTTGAAACTTGATCATTCACATTCTCAACTAAGGCTTCATTTTCACATTAAATCTCTTCTTAGATAGACCTCCAAGATGGACAAATTGTAGGTTTTTTAAGAGAGGGAAATGGAGTTTGAACACAGACAAGATCTTCTCCTTTGACATCAACTTCTTGGTTCTAAGTTGGAACTTTGAGGCTGCTAGGATCTTTTGAGGATTGAATTGGCTCTTCATGATAATAAGGAATATGAGGAAATTAATGTAGGACATAAGGAGACTCTTGAGGATGGGAGAGAGAGACATTGTCTTCAATTATATTTTCACCTTCTTCATAGCCTTATTGAGGCTCTTTAATAGTTAAAAGTTTATTCCTAAATTATTGGTTTTCTCACCTTGTGTAGACACTAAAATTTTGCACATTTTAATTGTAAATGTCAAAACACCCCTAGAACACCTTAGGATCCCCTTGGGACCAATTTTACCCTTTCACCCCTAGCCAAGCCTAACCATGGTTAGTTTAACCAACTAACTAAATCCCACTCTTTAACCACCTTTACCCTTGACCATCGACTATTAGGATGACTACTAATGGTCACCCTAATCATCAATGATCAAGTTCCACTACCTAAACCACCACCATGAAAACTACTTGACCTTGTCTTCCTATCCTGATCCTTTCATGAATGAATGCATTATCAAGTTAATTTTATCACTTCTTATTAAACCTATTGTTTAACATCTTATTAAGCCTCTCCTATTTTCTTATAGAAAGAGAAGAGAAGGAGATGAAAAGGGGATCCAAAACTTGAGAGAAGGATAGGTGTACAAATAATCTCTAGTGATCATTAGTTTATTATGAAGGTACTTCTAGTAAGTCTTCTCATCAAACTAGCATCAACCATCAGTAGTCAACCATCCGCCACAAGCTAAATATTATTCTTATTTAAGTTCCAATTATTTAGTTTCAACCTCAACCTTGCACCCATCCAAACACTTGAAACTTGAACCAAACCTATTAACCTTGACCATTTGCCTCTTAACCAACCTCTGATCTAGACCTAACTACCAAAACTAATGTGGCCTCTTTGACCAAACATTTTAACAAACTACTTAATATGACAATAACCATCACCGAATACCTTGACCATCAATGGTCACTATGTAAATTTATTTACACAAAAACCAAAAAGCACCTACCACCTACCAAACTCAACCAAAACCTTGTCTTCTTGGCCCCTATCATAATACAGACCAGAAACACCAACTTGACCATGACTTGAACCTTATTTTGATAATTTAACTTTCACCTAAATGTTATCTTATTAATATAAGCATTTATTTTGAATAGTATTTATTCCACCTAGATTAAGTACTTTCATATTTGTTATGCAAACTTATTTTATCAACATTAACTTGTCTTAAAAGGTGGATTTATAACCTCCAAGGAATTCATGTATTTAGTGATCTAACTTGCTAGGTAATCCACCCTTTTACCTAACTAACACAACCTTTTTTTAGTCTCTTTCTTATAAAAGTCATCCTCCCTAGCCAAAATGAGCTCTCACAACTGTTTGGATCATAGAGTGCAAACCAAATCCAAGCTCTACCAACCTTACCCTTCTTTTCAATTTTACTCTTTCTTTTTGAGAAAATAAAGTAAAATTTTAGTATAATACCTTGATAGCCTATCAACCCACCATTGAATATAGTATTTGATTTCATGAAAATGTTCAATTATGACATAGTTAGCTTCATCCTCAACCAATCTCCATTTAATCATAATAAATTTTTTTATGAAATGAATAAGGATTACATCAAGCTCTTGATCCCATTTATTCATCAACCTTTCTAATTCTAGAAAACTTGGCATGAGTACCAACAAAGATTTGGCTTGAGTTGGAATTGAAGTAGGATGAGGATAGGATTTTTGGTATTGACCTTGAAAAATTTGTATAAGAGCTTGATAGGATAGATAGGGCTATTGGGGAAGAATGCCTCTAAGATCTTAGATTTATCCTTCAATAACTTGTATCTAAATATATTAGATATCTTCTTCAAGATCCTTAAACTTGTCTTCTTTATAGCCTTCCTCATAGGTTTTCTCACAAGACTATTCAATAACTTCATGACCATATAGAGAAGGAATGGGTCGATAACAACTTTGATAGGGAGGTGGGTAATAAGAACTCTCCACATATCTATCCATATCAAATTCATTAATCAAATGAAACACAAGAGATGATCAAAATATTTTGCAATAAGTACCTAGGATAATTAAAACTATATGATTGTATTCGGAGTCACCATTGGTGTTTGTTTGAATGCTTCCAAAATCTGATAGTAGGAAGAAACACCAAAAAATTATTCCAATATTTTGGACCTTGGTCCCACCAGGCATGCCATAACTATTTTAGAAAAATATTGAAACCACGGATGAGGTTGTTTATACCTCTCCATATTTGGCCAACATGGGATTACCTCTAGGTTTGTGGGTTGCCTATAGTAGAGGTAAACCTTTAGGTTAAAGGGCCAGATCCCTTGATTTAACTTTTAGGTTCACACTACACTAGGATATTCACTATTGGGAGGTGAAAAGGGAATAATGAAACATAAAATAAACCTATGATAATGAGGTGATACACCAAAGGTAATTCCAAGTATCACACTTACATCTGCATTAAGAAAGAAGACTATTAAAACTGACATTAACTCATTATCCTTCTAGCATAAGCATTTCTCATAGAGGTAGATTGTTATGAATATATAGAGATGGGTGAAAAGAAGGTATGATATTATACACTACTAGTCCCTCTCACACTTCAAAACAAACTTAAAAAACACATACACTTTATGAAATCTAAGAGAAGAGATATCACTCACGTAAAACATGTAAGAGTATAATGGAAGCAAGGAGAGGACATTCATCACTTGTCAGCCATATAAAAAACTTAACACAATTAAGAATACATTATAAATATTAAATCAAATTTAGAATCTTATTCTAGGGTAAAACAAGGTGCTAAACTAGTAGGGCTTCACCATACTAGGTGTGTACTAGATATAAATTTCAAAAAGGCTTGCATATATAGAGCATATGAGAGGAGAAAGAATAAGATAAGTGGAAGGGTCACAAGGCCAAGTGTCAAAATATGATAACCAGTTACAATTTGATAAAATGAGGTGGAAAAAAAAACCATGAAGTATTATTGGATAAGTGTCCATATGAAGTATTATACCTTCCCTCAATTTGGCATAGAGACTCTTCATGTCTTTCTTGAAATTGCCTTTTAGTGCTGAAGAGTCATTAGACTACTTAAAACTGACTTAGTAAGTCTTTAACACATATATATTGACATGGGAGGTTGGAAATAAGACAGTGATAATTTTAATATGCTCTTCAACTAATGAACTCATCATGGACATTTGTTGTTCATTATTTTGTAACTACTCACTAGCCCCTGTAGCTTGTCTTCACTTTTATAACTCAATTTACCTATAGTTTCTTAAGAAAATACATTGAAGTTATGTTAGACACATGTAAAATACCTTTTTTTTAATCTGGTCTATAAAATAGACCTCCAAATATTTAAATTCATCTATCTCACTATCACACTAGGCAATCACATTGTCTTCTCATTATGCTTATTCAGACTGTCTGCACTGAATGGATTAGCAGAGGGATTTTAATGATTTAATGGGGTGAGATATGAGTATAATGAGTTATAATAATTCCATATAGACCTCTCTTAATTTATTTCATCTATCAATTATCCTTTGTACCTGTGAAACACATCAAATTATATAAGAAAACTAGTATTAGGTATGTCCATACAAATGATAGTATAAATCACATGGATGTCAAGGAGACTAGGAGAGTGATAGAAATGTTTCAAACAATTTCAATTCAAATTGGATACTTTTATATTAATTCCCATTAATTTCCTCTCCATCAAGTTTGAATAAGGGTTTTGAGTTGTCTAGCTTCTTAATAATGATTCATAAAATCTAGACATCTAGTTCTCAAATAAATTCCAATGAGAAATAGCTAAGGACCCCATTAAAATATTAACAAATCCTTTGGGAACCATTCATATTTTAAGTATATATGTGATCAAAATAAAATGGCTTTCAATCTCCTTCTAGGCATTCTAGATAGGTCTGAGAATAATTTAGGCCAAAATAGTCGATATTAATATTTTATCTACAAACCAATGGTTCATGTCAGTACTCCACTCCCATAAAAAGTTTTTAAAACTATTTTAAAAGTTCATATGATTATTTAAAAAAAATTATAGGCCATGAGGTTTTAGGTTTAGTTATAGGCCTAATAGGCTGACTATGTATCTATGATATCTAGCCATTTGTGAGGATCACAATGAATATGAGGCCTATTAGCACTTTTTACACATTTAATACAATTGTATACATAATTATATGACCATTAAAATATTTTCCCTTCATACATTCATCATTCATATGCCTTACCTACAAGTTATGTTACTAATAGAGTGCTTCATGTCTGTGACAAAATATAGAGCATTTCCCTTGCTTGTCTAACTTAGATGAGATCATGGGAGCTTAGGTCAAGTAATGTATATACCCTAAATTGGTCAAGAAACCACACATATCATGTATTTTTATTGTCCTTTCATAGGATATTTTGATTGGAGAATATGATCCTTGTTCACATTAGCCATGTCTTCTATTTTTACTCATCTTGATCTTGTCTCTTATTTTGGTAACCTTTTTTCTCATTCTTAGTCATCCATATCCTTCCAGACAGTCATTATAGCTTAGCTAAACTCTATTCCCCATGATAATTTCATCTCCCTATGTCTCAAGCCTATATGATAGGAGCTTTGGAATTGGGCTATAGTGAGGAGCTTTGGGATTGGGCTATAGTGTTGGACCCTAGGGTGTCTATTTCCAATGCTCTTGTCTAATGACATTTTTATCTCCAATGGTTAGTTTCCCTCACTTCATGAGTCCTAATCCATTCTTAGCTTTATCCTTAAGTTTTAATAATGTTGGCCAAATGTGAATAAAGATCCCAAATTTAAAATAAAGAGTCTCTTATATAAAGGACTACACAAGGCATTTTATATCTAACACTTATTGCTTTGGCACATTAAATAATTAAAATTAGTCAATATTATAGCTCAACATTCTGAATCAAACATAGACTTGCATGCTTGATCAAGGAAGGGCCTAGGTGAAATTTCATTCTTACATCTACCATGCATGTTCCCTAAGAGATAACTACATTTGATATGAGACCCTAAGCTTGAGGGTTAATGTAGGCAATGCTAATGACAATAGGGGTTTTAGATCATGCGATCATACTTCCCCTAACCTAGTTTTTCCCCCTTATGATTTTGATGTATTTATTATTTTGTGTGTGTAGATATACCTAGGGTTTGGATATTGAAATGGACCTATAATAAGCTATATTGACATTCAACCTCCAAATTTTCATATACAGGCTCAAACAGAGATAACAAACAAAACCCAAAAAACTCAGGTCTCTGGGACAATAATGATAGAAAAGGACTATAGCATTAGACCCCAGGGTGTATTATTTTTGTGCTCATATCCTTTCATAGAATGAAATATAGATCCAAGTTCCTGACATCTTTATAGTCCTCTACAATAGATTTTAACCCCTGAATCATTCATTTAGATAAGTTTATTTCTTTCTATATTCAATTAATTTGATTAAATTGATCAAAGCCTATATTTTAAAAATATTTGATTATATTTTCCCCCTTACTCAAGACCCTTTATTATTTAGGAACTAGACCTTAGTTTCCCAAAATAATAAAACATTTGGTGAACCCAATTTACTTCGAATAAATCTAAAAACCTAGGTACACATAGGGTTTTTCATTCAAATTTTGTGCACAAATTTAATTTAAAATTTTTGATTTGTGTTTAAATTTTTGTGTATCAATTATATTCAAATATTATATTATAATTTAAATTATTTCAATAATTTTCAAAAAAATTTAAAAACCTAATAAAAAATCATAGATTTCTAAACTAGGTCCTCAAACCCTAAGCCTTCCTCCCTTACAATTTTTAGAAAAATATTTTGGAATTTTTGTAAATTATTTAGAGTGTCAAAAATATTTTCAAAATTTATACGTTAGTAGTTATTTTTGCATTTATTTGCTTAATAGTACTTTTAAATATTTTCTTTGATGAAAAAAATAAAATGGCCACTAAGACACTTCTTCCCTCTCATTCCATAGATCAATTTCTAATTTTTTTTCATAATTATGATAATCAATGGACAAATTTGTAAAATTATACATTAGCTAAAAATGTGTAAAATTATATCATTTACAATGAGGATTTTTACTATTTTTGTAATGAGGAATGTGATGATACATGTGAAAGTGATAGTGAAAAAAAAGTAGATGCATCTTATTCTCTCAAACCTATCTCTTTTATTCCCTCTTCTAAAGAAAATAATTTTGATAAATGCAAAAGATAATTTTCACCTTATTATCCTATGCAAAATGCACCAAATGAAAAAATTAGTCATTTACTTATAAGTGAACCTCTTGTTGTTGATAATTTGCTTCTATGTGAATCTCTCTCTCTCTCTCTCTCTCTCTCTCTCTCTCTCTCTCTCTCTCTCTCTCTCTCTCTCTCTCTCTCTCTCTCTCTCTCTCTCTCTCTCTCTCTCTCGTTACTTATATGTTCAAATCACAACAATATAAATTAAATAAAATCAAATTGCCAATGCATAGTTCAAATGATGCATCTCATGTTACTAACTCTACTTTGTCAAAAAAATGTCTAAATGATAAATCTCTTACTCTTACTTATCATATTTCAAATGAAAATAATGCATACACTCCATCCATGGATAACATAGATGCATATAATATTCCAATTTCACATGATGAATTATTGAATATTAGAAAATAATTAAATTCTTCTCTTACACCTCTCCCTAGTGACAATGTAAGTGATAATGAATATGATAGTGAACATGAAAATTAATATGAAAATGAGAGTGCCTATGAACAATAGTTTGATTATGATAATGCATGGAATAATGATGAATATTATGTACATAGTGAAGAAGAAAATGCATCTCATGTTTCTAACTCTTCTCCCATTCCTCCTCTCAAACATCATGCACTAAAAATGTTGTTTATATTTATATGCATGATTCTATTTCAAATGATGCACATATTAATGATAACATCACATCCTATACTCAATTAGAATGTGATTCACTAAAGATAAAGATACCAATGAATCTCCCAAGCCACCCCCTACTATAGTATCACTTGTTTCTCACTCTTCACCTAAATAGAATGGTAGCTCACATCCCTCTACTAAGCTCTAAGTTACCATTCCTCCAAAGGTTCAAGTGAGGACACCCCATCTCTATGATCCAATTTCTAAATGTAAATTTTCTATGGCTAAAATTAATGATCAAATTTAATGATTAAATGAACCAATTGAATATTATAATATACCATCCTAGGATATTATTTCTTTGATGCATGCAGTACGTGAATTAAAACACCACGTACATCTCCTTACCTTGGAAAACAAGGCTTATAAGTCTTGGATAGATGCCAATGAATTACATTGTAACTCTCTTTAGAAGACATTCTTAAGAGATTCATTACCTAAGTATTTATAGATACCATCATTACCTCACTTTTATGGAATTAGAGATCCATTCGTACACCTTCAAGCCTTTTAAAAGGCTTTTCCATCTCATGCAAGTCCTTTGATTCTACTCAAGTTGTTCCAAGAGACATTAGTGGGGGAAGCACATAATTGGTTCTTTTATCTACTCGCCATTGGCTCCTTGCACACATATGATTAATTAGAGGAGGCATTTCTTAGATATTACATAGCAAACATGGGACCTCATGTTACATATGAGAAACTTACCACATTGCATCAAAATACTTCAGATTCAGTTAGTGATTATATCTTACACATTAAGACTCACATGTTAAGATTGATCTACAAACTAGTAGATTTAGAAATTTAGAATATCTTTATTAAGGGTCTTCATTAACCACTCCTAGAGCATATATTATATTAGATAGAGGCATTTTTTTGGCACTTATGCTATACAATTCTAGCTAAGGAAAAGAAATTGGGATTGATTGAGGTAGATTTAGTTGATTGTATTACTCTATATTTCACAATAGTACCTCCATTATAGCTCCTATCACACAACATCCACCATGTCCTAAATAGGATAGGAGACCTCAACCAGAAAAGCAACCAATTAAGAATAGAGAGCTAGTCTCTAGAGCATAACCTATAGTATGCACTACAGAGAACAATAACAAGGCACCACTACAATTTGATTTAGAGTAGGATAACCCATGTGTCATATTATCAACACTACAGATAGGAGGTTAATCACATTACCTTCTACTTATTGATCAGATCCACATCTCTTATATAGATAGCCACATTGGCCCTTTTGTAACTATCATCATATCCATGGACATAAAGATAATGATTGTTATGGACTTAGGGATTGCATAGAGAGATGTGTTGAAAATTACATCATATCATTTACATAGAGGGCATAAAGATCTCTTCCATCATAGATTCCTAGACCTTATTCCTCCATGGCTGAGTCATCTTAGGACATTCCTTTACAAAAATCATTAGTCGCTTATCATGAGAATAATGCATGTTCTAGAAGAAATCCTCATAAGATCTCTCCTATTGTACCTATTTATAATGTTTGAAAACTAGTACAATGAGAGAAACCTACATATAGCATTATAGTCCAAAGAATACATAGTGCAATTCCATATACATATCCAACATAGTCAGAGGCACCACAATAGAGTATCATTCTAGAGAGATATTCACTACAATCAAGTTTTCCATTTCTTATCTCATGTAGCAACCCGTTATAGTTAAGATTAGATGAACCCACATCATAGAGTATTGATCTAAAGAGATATTTATTACAACTAAGTTTTTTGGGTCCTAACTCACATAACAACCACTACAATTATGATTAGATGAGCCACCATCATAGGTTTTAGCTCTATCTTGATCTATCACTTAGTCATATGCATCATAGTAGAGGCCATAAGGTACTATTTCACACAATAATCCATTATGATTGTTGATAGATGAGCCTTCTTCATAGCATATAGCTTCAATTGCACATCTAGTAAGTTTACATCTAGTAGATTCTCCACACGTGGCTACAGTTAGTGCATAGTAGATAATATCAAATACAACATATGTTCCTACACAGCATGAGAAATATGGACATTTTTTTAGTTATCCATCATGTTGGGTGAATATTTTGTCACCAGCTAATTGATGAGCAAAATAGGTCTCTTCAACCACAGCATAGGAAGATTGGTCAGCCAAAAGTGTAGGTTTACCACATCATAGGTGGACAAATCTCTCCTCTCATCAAGGGGAGGTTCCCTATAAATATGAGGAGCTATATACTATATATGTAAGCAAAAAATAACACTCAGGGGTAGGACTACACCATCCATCTCTCTTATTTTAGAGATGATGTTCATAGACAAAAGAGAAATCCTAGTGATAATACTAAAGGCACTTCTCTTATTTTAGAAGTGGTCTTGTAGCAGGGCACAAGAGTTCTTTCTGGTGGGTAACCAATAGGTAATAAGGGTGCAGTAACCAGCAGGATGAAGTGTAACACAAAGTCTACACCTCAACTGCCCAAAGAGTGAAATACAAAGGATAATGGGGGCACAAAGTCATCCCAAGATCCTTTACATAGAAAGAAACTAAAAACACACTAACAACAATTGTGACAACACAAAGTCTTTCAATAATCGACTTCAAGAAACCTTCCTAATTACTTCCACTATTTTTGCTTGTTAAATTAAATAAACAAGAATGTTCCTAGGAAATGGACATAAGAACAATTTCCTAAAATAACACAAGCTATAACAACACAAAGTCTAAAAGTAACTTGAATTCTCATTTAGATAAAGTAATATGATCAACAATCTGAGCTCAAAATCTCAGTAATTACCTCTCAATTTAGGTAGAGTTTTGCTTCCATAATGGAGAGATCTCCCTTGCATAAAACAAGAGATTACAATATATGGCAGCCAAGAAAGGCTTGGCACTTTCTTCCATGGAATGGCCCATGCTACATTCAATGCCTTTAATGTGTTTCTAGTTCTATCGAGGGGCCATGCTTGGAACAGTGCATTGGTCTTAACTATGGCATGCCCATTTATCTCATATGTCTCCTCTAAAGTATAGGTTGCCTGGTCTTTTCTTTCTTATTTGTGCAGCTATCCACTTTGCCTTTACTTCATGGAATAAAAGTAGGCCACATCCTTGACTTGGTGTGCTTAGATTACTACTTGGTGAACTGTTTCACCTACTAAAAATAACTCTCTCATAGATATTTCAATATCTCCTATAGCCTTCTCTTCTTTCCTATTGCAATTGGATCTCTCAGGCTATCTTTTTTAGCTGGTCACTTGGTTCATCTTTAAAGTTCCACACTACACTTGAAAATTAATGAATATTACATTACCTTAAATTTGACGTCATGGGGACGTCATGGTTGCTAGTTGTTTGAACCATATTGAACTATAAACCTTTGAACATGTGAAAGTTCATTGGTTTAATAGTTCAATGGTTCAGGTGGTCTTTATCAATTCCTTGGCTCAATCACTTCCTTGCTCTTTGGTTGAACCATCCCTTTGAGCTGGTCTCTAGAATCTTTCACTTCCTTCCTTTACTTGGAGCTTTCTTTGAACCTTTGAACCATTTTGGTTCAAGGTTTAATAGTTCAATCGCTTCTTCGGAATCCTTTATTTTGGCTAAGTATTTTGAAGCCTTGAAGTTCCTTTGGCCTTACATCTTCGGAACACCCTGAAGGGAAGGTGTCCCTTTGGGTCTTTGAGAAAGGTCCATTTCTAGGTGCTGAGAGCCCCCCACAAGGGTACCTTCCCTTTGCGATTCTTCAGGTGGCCTTTGGGGTCCTTCGGGTGGTCTTTTCTTCAATTCCTTTAGATAAAATGTCTGAAGGAATTCCTTCAAACATTTTTTTCGAAATAAATCTTCCTTTGCCTTAGCCATTTTTCTGTCAAGCTTTTGATCATTAATTTGGGCAAAATGTCTGAAGGAATTCCTTTGAACAATTTGTCTGAAGGATTTGCCTTTGCCTTTGTGAAATTCTTCCATGAAAAATCTTTTTGAAGGAATTATTTTAGTTCTTTCCTTAGTAATTTCTTCAGACAATTTTTTTTGAAGGAAACCTTACTCTTTCAGCCTTCTCTTTGATCTTTAAGCAAATTTTCCCTGCCCTCCACAAGGGCACTTTCCCTTTCAGCTTTGGGGGGGGCCTTTTGAACCGACTAATTGAATTGACCGCTTGAACCAAGAATGGTTCAATACTGTGTTGTACTCATTCAATTGACCGTTTGAACCAACTACTTTGAACCAACTCTTAAACTTTGATTGAACTCATTGAACCTTGAACCTTTGAACCATTTTGGTTCAAGGTTCAATGGGTTCAATCTTTCTTTTCTTTTTTCTAAGTCTTTCAAAGCCATTGAACTTTCTGAGGCAGTTGAACTTTGAAATTTTGACGAAGTGCTTAACTCTTTAAGCTTGTCGATGTCATTGAACCCTTGAACCCATTGAACCTTTGAACCTTTAGGAAGTGGGGTTCAATGGTTCAATAGTTTGATGGTTTAATCCTTTGTTTGAATCTTGCCGATGAATATTTTTGGTTAAACCGAAGCATTGAACCAATCTTGAAATTGCCTAAGTGTTGGAAAGTTGTTCCTTTGATTGAGAGCTCGCCTGTTAAACCTTGGAACCTGTTGAACTTGCTAGTCCCTTAACTGAAGAAGCTTGAGTAATGAAGAATATGAATGCTCTAAATAATTTTTTGAGAAGGGAAGAGATAATTTTGGCCTACAAGACCAAAATAATTCATATGTTGTCCCAAAAATGAGTGACAAATGTTGGGAATAATAGCTGGCTCCAGTTGGGGAACTTTATTCAGTTTGAAAACTTGAAATAGCTGAGGGGAGTAAGAACAAAAATCTCCATTACCTTTAAGTATGCCATTGGGCTATGGAGTCATGCTACCCAAAAAGAAAAATGCCAAAAATGAAAATGAACAACACAAAATAAAACAAAACCAAAGACTATATAAATATACATATGTACAGGTGAACTTATCTGATACTTCAAGAATTGAAGTGCTTCAGATGCTGCCCATTATGAGGTAGATAAAAGGGCATGCCATCTTGATACTTCAATAGGAAACTATTTTCACCATTGAGCTGATGGATAGTAAATGGGCCTCTCTAAAGGGAATCAAATTTCCCATGCATTCCCTTTAGTTTTATTCTCTTGTCCCACAATAGGATTTGATCTCCAATCTGGAAATCATGGTTTTTTGCTTTCTGATCGAAGAGCTTCTTCACTAGACTTTAATGTGTAGCAATTCAGTCCACCACCATAGTTTGCTACTCATCCATCTTAGTCAAGCACATGATCCTCTTATCGATGGAGCTTTCATATGTATGATCTTTGACTGCCTTAGCTAATTTCAATGCTAGAAATTCCAAGGTGACTGGTATCTTAGCATTGAGACCATAAAGAATTTGGAAATGTGACATACCAATTACCCTTTTGGGCATAATTTTGTCTTCCCATAAATCATCAAGCAATGCTTTATGCCATGTTCATTGGTTGTCATCTACCAGCTTCTTAATGATAATCACTAGAGTCTTATCGCTTGATTCAGCTTGACCATTCCCTTATGAAAAATAATCAAAAGAGTGGGAGAGGGTAATCCCATAGTAAAAATAGAATTGAGTAATATCTTGGGAAGAAAAACAAGTTGCGTTGTCTTTGACAATCTTGGTTAGGACCCCAAACCTAGAAATGATGTTCTCTTTGAGGAAATTGCACACTACTTCTGAAGTATCATGCTTGGTTGGAATAGCTTCCACCCACTTGGTGAAGTAATCTGTGGTTGTGAGGACATAATCATGTCCAGCACTTGAAGATGGGTTTAAAACACCAATGAAATTGATTCCCCACTACTGAAATGGCTCTTCTATCACCACTAGCTTAAGAGGTAGAGTAGCTAATTTGGGTCTTCCAACAAACTATTGGCATAGTTCACATCTTTGTACCCATTTGTATGTATCTTGAAATAATGTAGGCCAATAATATCTAGCTCATAGAATCTTATGGGCAGTTACAAGAGTATAAAAATGTCCTCCACAAGCTAGATTATGGAATGACTTCAAAAGTTGGTTCTACTACTCTTTATCCATGCAGTGAAGGAACACTCCATCAAGGTTCCTCTTATACAGGCCATTATCCCACAAGATAAAATTGGCAGCTTTTAACTTAACAGTCCTCCTTTCTTTATGAGACAAGTGATAAAAACACTCACCATAAGTAAGGAAATGAGCAATACTTGAATACCACTCATTCGTGGTAAAGAAAAAGAGGACTATTGGTGAATCTTCGATTTCTTCTTCTCCATGCTTTGTTTCTTCTAGTCTATTGTCAACAATCAATTAGCATAGGCCCCTTCCTGACACCAACTTCATTGGTTTGATGACTAGATCAAACTCCTATATTTTAACAATCCAATTACCTCTTTTCATTCCAAACTCTTATTGAGTTAATATGGATTTTACTGTGGTGTCAGGAACTAGGGCTATAGTGTGCAAATTCAGGATGTAAAAGTAGAAATGCTTCACTGCCTTTACCACTGCATAAGCATGCTTCTCCATGTTTGAGTACTTCAACTCATGAGCTTTGAGAGGATAGCTCATTAGATAAATGGGAGATTCCATACCTTCTTTATTCTATTGAACTAGAATTGCTAAAAGTGTGTGTTCAAAAGCATAACTATACACTGTGAAATCCTTGTTATAATCTAGATAAACCAAAATTGGGGAATGGGTAATAGTTGTCTTGATGTCTTCAAATGGTGACTTGCCTTCTATAGTCCACCAAAAATTAGCTTTGCCCTTTATCATGTTCACAATGTGGTGAGTCTTCTCAGTGAACTCAGGGATGAACCTTCTTAAAAAAATCACCTTTCTAAAGAAAGAGTGAACTGCAGTCTTACTTGTGGGTAGGGTAAGCTCCTAAATGGACTTGACTCTTTCTAAGTCAATCTTTATGCCTTCACAAGATACAATGTGCCCAGAAAGTTTCCCTTCTATTACTCCAAAAATAGACTTCTTAGGATTTAGAGAAATGCCATTCTGGTGGCAGCGTTCCAACACTTGTTGCAAATGGTGCACATGATTAAGACGATGCTTGGAAAAGATTGTTAAATCATCTAGGTACACTACAATAAACTTACCCATTTCATATTAAAATTAAGGTCCATTATTCTCTAAAAAGTGGCACCAGCATTTATCAGACCAAATGGCATTCTTTGATAGGCAAAGGTGCCCCAAGGTATGGTGAAGATAGTCTTGTGTTGGTCTGCTTCACCAAATTCAACTTGATTGTATCTTGAGAAGCTATCTAGCATTGATAACATCTCTGAACCAGTCACTGTCTGAAGAACTTGGTCCATGATAGGTAGAGGATAGTTATCCTTTAAGGATGATTGATTCAAATTTATGAAGTCCACATAGAGGTGAATTTTTCCATTCTTCTTTCTCACAAGTACTATGTTGGAAATCCATGTGGAATGATGGATTGGGAAAATTATCTTAGCATTTAGAATTTTTTATATTTTAGATAGAAATAGTACCTAATATCTTCAAATTGTGCTACCTAGATTTTTGCTTATAAGGCACCGAGTCACTCTTGAGAGAGATTTCATGGTGAATTTCTTCAGGCCTGAGTGACTTCAGATCATCATACGAGTATGCTAGGACATCCATGTATTGGCTAAGTAGAGTAGTGAACTTGAACTTCTCTTCTTGAGTGCAACACTTACCAATGTTTAACATCTTAGGATTTTCCTTGGTACCTAGATTTATTTGATAAAACTCTTGGGAGGATCTTGAATCCATTTGCGGCTGTTTGATGAATATGTTGTTCTTGTCAAATAGTTTGTCAAGAGAAACTAGGCCTTTTGAGATTTTATTCTCTTTAAGTTGTAGGAATTATTCACCTACATTTGAACTTAATTCAGGGGCTGGTTCAAGATTTTGAGGCTCACTACCTTCAAAATGAAGCTATTCAAAGCTGCCCTTTTACTCCAAGAAGACAATGATTTGGTTGTCACCATTAAATACTTGCCAATAATTGGCATTGTCAGGCACACTTGGACAAAAGACTAGTTCAATAGTGTACCTATCTCCCTTAAAATCAAGGTGAGGAACCAAGAGAGTTTTTAAAATAGCCAGTGCATCAGCTCAGTCATTAAATTCCCTAGGTATGGTAGAGATGTTAAAAGCATCAAAGCTTTCAATTTGATCCCAGACTAGATTGTGGTAGTGGCGCAATCTCTCATTTTTGGTTTGATACAAGTTCCTTACCTAGAAAACCACTAGTTTAGCATCTCCTTTGGTATGAAAGAGTTTGATGCCTTTGTCTCGAGCATCCTTCAATCCAAGAAATAGAGATTCATACTTAGCTGTGTTATTGGTGTTGCTAAACTGTAACTTATATGAAGAAGAAAAAATATCTCCTTGAGGAGATATCAACACAATCCTAACTCCCAAACTAGTAGAGGAGCAACTACCATCAAATTCTAGAATCCATACCTCATTAGACACTAATTTTTTCTTAGATTCTTCTCCATTTGGAGGGGAAGATTCTTTTACGCTTGCACTATGCTCTATTTTATCTTCTACTATTACTTCTAAACCAATTTTTAGATTGTCACCTTTAGGAGCTTCATCAGATGCCTCATGAACTTCTTCCATGGATAAAAATTAATTACCCATGCCTAAAGACTCAAACAAAATTTGAAATTTAGGTGCTGATGTTTGGGTGACCACATATTTTGCTTCCTTCTTAGGGAGCAATCTCTGCATAACACCTTTGACTGGGATCCTCACCTCAGATAGGTCTATGCTTAATTTTCCACCAACATCCTTGCGAAAATTTCACCCAATAAGGATGTTGTATGAAGCTGGGACATCAGCCACTAGGATAGTCATCTTGATTCTCTTGTTTGGGAATGCTGCAAATGTAGATTGGGCATCCTTGATTTGTCCCAATAGTGGTACTTATTTGTTTTCCATAGAGAAACATCTCCCAAATGTCTTGGTTTGTGTGAGACCAAGGGATTCTACCACTTTGGCAGGCATGACATTGTCAGATGCACCAAAATCTATGATGCAATTATTCAGTTGGTATCCATTTATCAGCAGGGAGACATAAAATAGTTTAGTCCTCCTAGGAGTATCAGGAGGAGTAATGACAAGGTTATTCCTAGTGGATGTGTTCTTTAGGGGATCATGAGTTACCTTCATAATTGCTTGTCTTATAGGGATGGCTTGGTTTTTTACACATTGAACCAAATTATCTAACTGCTCAGGGTTGGATTGCAATAATTCTAATTTAGACATTTGAATTTTGGTTTTCTTTATATGGTTAATTATGTCAAATGTCTGAAATGAACTAGGAACAAAGGATAGGAGTTCATCTTTTTGGTTTTTAGGAGGGGGAGGATTGGTCTGTGAATTTGAAGTAGAAGGTGTAGGGATGTTTGATGTACTTACCTTTCTTGCAATCACCAAGTCCTTTGGCCAGAAAGGCAGAGTGGTTCCCTGCTTAGCAATTGAAATTGCTGGTTGAGGTCACTCCTCTATTTTTTCTTTATCAGCTTATTGGGCTGACTGGTTTTAGGACCGAGTGAATACAGCATATGTTCCATCAACTATTTTACCTTCACTTCTGGGTTCATCCTAGTAATTCAAGAAACCAATGTTAGAGTTGCTAGCTAATTCTTCTTCTCCCTTTGTGAAGAGATTAACATCATCTTCTGGGTTCAACTCAGGCTGGAAAGAGAAATCTGATTTTGCTTCAAGATATCCAACTATTGAATTGGTCAAAGGTGCTTCAATGGCCAATTTCCCCTAAGGAGGAGGAAGATGATTTAACTACCCTTGATTCCTAGTAGCATGGCCTTAGTATGATTGATTAGGGAATGTCCTTCTTGGTATATCTTTGTATGAAGGAGTAGATGACATCCCTTGCACCATTTGCTTTCTAAGAGCTAACAATTCATTTGCTAGCTTTTGCACCATTGGATCAGTGGTGGCTATAGGTGAGTATTCAAAAGATGAAGAGGATTTACCTCTATTAGGATCTCTCCTTATCTTTCCTACCAAGATAAGGTCATCTTCTACCTCAGTAGCCAAATCTTGAGCAACAGTAAGGTCTATGTGGCCAGCCCATCTCAGCAAAAAATTGACTTCAAGTAGCTATGAGTTGATGAAGAAGCATTTAAGGTTTTTAGGTGTTGGCTGAGCAATTATAAGAATCTAGTTCCTTAGCTTGTCAAACTTGGCAATGAAGTCTCTCATAGGTTCATGAGGTTCTTTCTTCATCTATGTGAGCTTGGCTAATAGGGCATGCACATCTTCTATAGGATTGAAACTAGCTTCAAATTTGGCTTTGAGAGTATCCCAATCAGTCACTGACTGAGCCTACAGATGGTATAACCAGTTTACAGTAGCACCTTATAGTGTTTCCACAAATAGCCTAACTGCTACATCTTCATATTCCACACCTATCATGCCATAGGCTATGCTGAAGGCTATAATATGTTCATCAGGATGAACTCTCCCATCACCAAAGAATTTTGAGAAATTCTTCCTTGAACTGTGTGAAATCTCATGTAGAGGTGGAGTAAGATTGAGTGGGCCAAAAGAGTTACCCCATGGGCCTTGAACCACCATGATTTGATTATGGAAATGGGGGATAACAATCCTAGGTGGAGTATGTATAGGTAGAGCTCTGATAACAATAGAAAAATAAGCTCTACCTTGTGTTGGTGACTTGATATGGGTAGGACGAACACTCTTAGATCATTGAACTTGAAGTTGGGGAGGGAACAAATCAAAATTTCCTTGCTGCACCAACTCAAAAATAGGGTCAAAAACACCTTGGGCTTTCTGGCTTCTAGTATAGCATGGAGTTTCCAGATTGTAGAATAAAAATGGGAAAGAACTGGCCATGCTTTAGCTTGAAGCTTGAGGCTTAAAACTAATTTTTCTTCCCCAATGGAGTCACCAAAAAATATTAGCATGGAGCTAGAGGAAAGTGGTAAGGCTATAATGATAATGGGTAAGACACAGACCAAAGTCGCCAGAGTATATAATGGATAACGGTAGGAAATGCTTGTTGATCCCCAGTAGAGTCGCCAAAAAATTGTTGGGTGAATATTTTGTCACCAACTAATTGATGAGCAAAATAGGGCTCTTCAACCACAACATAGGGAGATTGGTTGGCCAAAAGGGTAGGTTTACCACATCCGAGGTAGACAAATCTCTCCTCTCATCAAGGGGAGGTTCCTTATTAATTTGAGGAGCTATATACTATATATGTAAGCAAAAAATAACACTTAGGGGTAGGACTACACCATCCATCTCTCTTTTTTTAGAGATGATGTTCACAGACAAAGGAGAAATCTTGATGATAATAATGAAGGCATTTCTTTTCTTTCAGAAGTGGTCTTGCAGTATGGTGCAGGAGTTCTTTATGGTGGGTAACCAATAGGTAACAAGGGTATAGTAACTAGTAGGATGAAGTGTAACACAAAGTCTACACCTCAACTGCCCAAAGAGTGAAATACAAAGGATAATGGGGGCACAAATTCATCCCAAGATCCTTTACATAGAAAGAAACTAAAAACACACTGAAGACAATTATGATAGCACAAAGTCTTTCAACAATTGACTTTAGGACACCTTCCTGATTACTTCCACTAGTTCTACTTGTTAAATTAAATAAACAAGAATTATCCTAGGAAATGGACATAAGAAAAATTTCCTAAAATAACACAAGCTATAACAACACAAAGTCTAAAAGTAACTTGATTTCTCATTCAGATAAAGTAATATGATCAACAATCTAAGCTCAAAATCTCAGTAATCACCTCTCAATTTGGGCAGAGTTTTGCTTCTATAATGGAGAGATCTCCCTTGCATAAAACAAGAGATTACAATATATGGCAGCCAAGAAAGGCTTGGCACTTTGTTCCATGGAATGGCCCATGCTACATTTAATGCCTTGAATGCATTTCCAATTCTATTGAGGGGCCATGCTTGGAAGAGTGCATCGGCCTTAATTGTGGTGTGCCCATTCATCTCCTATGTCTCCTCCAAAGTATAGGTTGCCTGGTCCTTTCTTTCTTATTTGTGCAGCTATCCACTTTGCCTTTACTTCATGGAAGAAAAATAGGCCACATCCTTGACTTGATGTGCTTAGATGACTACTTGGTGAACTGTTTCACCTACTGAAAATAACTCTCTCATAAATATTTCAATATCTCTTGTAGCCTTCTCTTCTTTCCTATTGTAATTAGATCTCTCAGGCTATCTTTTTTAGCTGGTCACTTAGTTCATCTTTCAAGTTCTGTGCTATACTTGAAAATTAATGGATATTCCATTACCTTAACTTTGGCATCCACAGGGACATCAATGGTTGGTAGTTGTTTGAACCATATTGAACTATAAACCTTTGAACCTGTGAAAGTTCATTGGTTCAATAGTTTAATGGTTCAGGTAGTCTTTATTAGTTCTTTAGTTCAATTGCTTCTTTGCTCTTTGGTTGAACCATCCCTTTGAATTGGTCTCTAGAATCTTCCACTTCCTTCCTTTGCTTAGAGCTTTCTTTGAACCTTTGAACCATTTTGGTTCAAGGTTCAATGGTTCAATCACTTACTTAGAATCCTTTGTTTTGGCTAAGTCTTTTGAAGCCTTGAAATTCCTTCAGCCTTACATCTTTGGAACACCTTGAAGGGAAGGTGTCCCTTTGAGTCTTTGAGAAAGATCCATTTTCTCGGTGCTAAGAGCCCCCCTCAAGGGTACCTACCCTTCGGGATTCTTTGGGTGGCCTTTGGGGTCCTTTGGGCAGTCTTTTCTTCAATTCTTTCAGACAAAATGTCCAAAGGAAATCTTCCTTTGCCTTAGCCATTTTTTCACCAGGCTTTTGATCATTACTTCGGGCAAAATGTTTGAAGGAATTCCTTCAGACAATTTTTTTGAAGGATTTACCTTTGCCTTTGTGAAATTCTTCCATGGAAAATCTTTCCAAAGGAATTCTTTTAGTTCCTTCCTTATTAATTTCTTCAAACAAAAAAATCCAAAGGAAACCTTACTCTTTCGGCCTTCTCTTTGATCTTTGAGCAAATATTCCCTACCCTCCACAAGGGAACTTGCCCTTTCAGCTTTGGGGGACCCCTTTAAATTGACTAATTGAACTGACTGCTTGAACCAAGAATGGTTCAACAGTTCAATGATTTAATACTATGTTCCACTCATTCAATTGACTGTTTGAACCAATTGCGTTGAACCAACTCTTCAAACTTTGATTGAACTCGTTGAACCTTGAACCTTTGAACCATTTTGGTTCAAGTTTCAACGATTCAATGGGTTCAATCTTTCTTTTCTTTTCTCTAAGTCTTTCAAATCCATTGAACTTTCTGAGGCGATTGAACTTTGAACTTTTGATGAAGCGCTTAACTCTTTAAGCTTGCTAACGTCGTTGAACCCTTGAACCCGTTGAACCCTTGAACCCATTGAACCTTTGAACCTTTTGGAAGTGGGGTTCAATGGTTCAATTATTTATTTGAAGCTTGCCGATGAACATTTTTGGTTGAACTGAGGCGTTGAACCAATCTTGAAATTGCCTAAGTGTTGGAAAGTTGTTCCTTTGAACCTTGGAACCTGTTGAACCTGCTAGTCCCTTAACTAAAAAATCTTGAGTAATGAAGAATTTGAATGCTCAGAACAATTTTTTGAGAAGGGAAGAGATAATTTTGTCGTCCAAGACCAAAATAGTTCATATGTTGTCCCAAAAAGGAGTGACAAATTTTGGGAACAACACATCAAGGTTTAGATAGTGATATAACATAGAGTGATACATCACACATTCATACCAACATCAGTTCATAGATTCACTTCATGGGATAATGATGGAACCAAATGGCTATCCTTTGCAATCTTGAGGCACCTACTCAAAGGGACTAGATACATAGTCCAAACATTGATTAACACATGCATGATTACATATCTTCACTTAGTGGGCAATGATGGAGCCAAAGGACTAGTCTTTATATTCTTGAGCCACTCTTAGGGAATTGAGCACAAAATGCTCTCTTACATCCCCTCCTACTAACAACTAACATTCCTAGTTATAAATAATCTACCCTTAGTCAAGCCAAATTATCCAAATCTTAACCTTATCAGTGTCCTATTTTTCCAATCTTAAACTAATTTAATTTATCAAAATAATTTACCAATTGCAAAACCAACACAAGTTCTTTATGTACATATGATTAAAAATCAAACCTAAACATCGGACTTAAACATATCATGAATAATCAAAATCACATCCTAAAATGCTATTCTACCAAAACATACACAACCTTGAAATCAATCCCAAATCAACTATTTCTAATCAACCATTTACAACAAATATAACAATATATTTTATATCCCATAACACAGTACACATGAGTCAAAATCAAAACTAGCATACACACACACACACACACACACACACACACACACACACACACACACACACACACACACACACACACACACACACACACACACACACACACACAATGTTTTCAAAACATGTACATCACATAAAATACAATCAATCATTAATGGGCACCAAGCCCTCACTCTCAGTCTCACTTTCTCCTCTATTACTAGTCTCATAATCCAACCTAGCACTCGATGACCCCACACCTCCTTGATTTCTCAAATGCCTCTTATGCTAACTCTCTCACTCCAATAGTTGACCATGTTCCTCATGCAAGTCCATTTATCACCATTGAAGATCTATGTACTCATCCATGATCTTTTCACTCATTGATCCAAAATTAGGTGGGGGCATCCTATGCCTATCCAACTAGAACTTAGCTCATCTCTCTTTCCCACTACTCTAATATATGCAATTGTCACTATTGTAGATCTATCAAAAAAATAAGCATGAACACTAACCATAAATGTCACTTTCTCTATCAAACCCTCTTCCACTACATCATCAGGTACATGTTGTGTGGGCTCTTAGAGTGTCAACTCAATGATGGTCTCCCAATACTCATCATCTCCACTTCTTTCCCCAACCTATAATTCATCTTGAGCACCTCCCACTCCACCTTCACACAAAAGTACAATACTAAATTAGATATGCACTTTAAAATCAAACAAAAACATAATTTCATACATAATTCAAATATAATCAATGTTTACCTCCCATCATCTGGATTGATGTAAAATCCTCATACTCAAGAGCATCCTGTCCATCAACAAAATATAATGGATCCCACCAATGCCTAGCCCAATATGTGGTATATGCTTATGTGCATCCAACATCATCTAAATTAGGAATATCTATAGCCACATCCTATGCATCCAAAGGTAATGGTGCTAACTTAGCCTCAGTAAGCTTCACACAAGCTCCTTCCCTCATTGGTGCTTGTGCACTCCTCACCCATACCCATGTTATAGGGGGCACATCATATGGTACCCCAAACTATCTAGTCATGTGCTCATACTACAAGTGCTTGTATACTCCAACCCTAAAATCATATATCTAAAAATTGACCCTTATAAATTATAACTACAATCCATCCTTAGCCCACTTAAGAAATCCTCTATAGGGCCTCCATATGATATCATGAGCCACTAATCTATCTTAAACTTGTCTATAATGATCTCTCCTAGGAGACTAGATAGCCAATGTACTCATCTACCACTCCCCAAATATATACGAAGGTTCCCACTCTAGCCTAGGTAATCCAATTGGTCACACAATTGCTATGTGCTCATAAGCCCAATAATGCAATAAGGTAGCTACACTCACAACACCACTAAAGGCATCCTATGTAAACCTATATAGATCCCTGTATAGGTGGAAAACCATAGTCTACACCATGTGAACATAGTGATATATACCTCTACATTGCACATGATCCTATACATCCTATATGTAATCGACACTCCACTCCCATCCACATCAACAAATGAGGCTAACAACATGACCAACCACTTCTATAGGCATAAACATTAGATTGTATTATAACTAATAATAATACATCACTATCACACCCTCTTTGATGTATTCTTGAGGGCACACCAATAAAATACAAGGACACATGTTCAATAACATCAACACCCATGTCATCTTGCAATGTCACCCACTATCCACTACCCGATAAATACAAAATGTGATACACATCCTCTAGAGTCATAGTAATCTCCCCTATACAAAGATAGAAAGTACATGTATCTACATTCCACCTCTCACATAAGTTAATAATCATATACCTATCCCACTACACTATGCCTAGGTCATACACATGACCTAACCTTTCCCTATTCATGACAACTCTCTCATCAACAAACAATGGTAACAACCATAATGTCTCCATAACCTGGCCCCTATAGAACTCTCTCATCCACACCTCACCCTATAAAGACCAAATAATAACATATATATCAGTCTACAATGCCAAATCAATAACCAAGTGAAAATAACAATACCTAACTAAGCAACATCTTAAAAAACCAAGAATCTAAGACAATAATGCTAGACATGAGTGCTAAAACCTAGACAACAACACTAAACCCTATATAGGAGTGCTAAATTTTGGATAGGAGCACTAGAACTAGTAAAAATTATCCTAGGATACTTTAAACAACTCAAAATGTAAAAAAAAAGTTTTCAAATAGACAAAATTCATACATTTCAATTACTTACCAGGGTAACATCACAACCTGAACCTGAGCTACCAACTCCTCAAATCAGGTTGTAGTAGGTGCTCATCTCCTTAGCATATCTCTCACTCTAGAGCTCCAAATCTCAACCTAGTCAATATGCAAATGGATTGAGAATCAATCCAATTTCCTATATCAAACAACTTTTTCATTCAAAGAAAAATACTATTTTGTCCATAAATTGAACCTTATAACTCTATTTTGCAAGCCATTTTCTTCCACAAAATTGTGATAATGGTACCTTTAACATCATTTAAGCTTTGCACTCTTACTACCTCATCTACCTACTATGGCACACACACATATTTATACCTCTTATACCTAGATAGATGCCTTGATCATCACCAATCAAAACTTGTTCCAGTTTTAATAACTTAGTCTAATCAATCAAACAACTTCTAAATCAAATCAAACTATACCAACCTTGTTTCTATTCATATGCCACTAGTCATCACTTTTGGCTCAAAATTCTCTATCATAGATGTCATCCCTATCCCCAAAATGGGGGAATCATTCCTACTATTCCTATTCCTACACTTACCCAACATACTCATCCACTCTCTTAGATGGATACACCATGGTTTTTACATCTCCAATATTTAGATTATTAGATTCAACTCAGATCCATTAAAATATATAGTGATTTAGATTACATGGGTCACTCAACATTACTTAGGACATTCAGGGGGATATACCTTTAGTTTACAAATATAATGGTTTAAATTATATGGATTCATAGTGACTTTAATACAAATTCAGACTTAGATACCATATTTAGGGGCATGCACATTACTACACGTCTCACACATACAACTTCATACAACATGACATAATTAAAATATTAGATAGCAGATTATAAGCATAGTATTTTGATCTCAAGTTTTAAACATAGGGCATATCATGATAGGCCATATCATATGTGGTTATATAGATTACCAAATTATACATATGCATCACTCACATACCAAAATGGGGGTATGGCACATATGTTCATGTTCTTCATCATCTAGGATTATACATATGGAATGGAAAGACATGCCATTCTATTCTTGCACATTTACAAAAGTTTTAGATTACACCCAGTTGTACCCAAGTTGTCACTAGGTTGGACCAGATAGCCATCTGTAGTGGTTGGTCCATTACATTACCCAAACCAAAACTAAATGAGTTTATGCATGATAGAAGATAGATACTAATTTTAGACCTTTAAGCATTTCTCAATTTTAGTTCAGATATTCAAAGTGGGGGCATGTAAAATTTTGCTCTTCACAACATATAAATTCTATACACACATTCTAGATTACATGAGTTTATTTGGGATAAAGGGAAGACATTGGTTTTGGGCCTTTGAGCATTTCTCATTTCAATTAGATTCAACACAGGGGGCAATCATTACCCTCCTTATCCATGTTACAGAAATTCCACTTTTAGATTTAGTACAAGGGGCATCTATTTCAAGGATTCCTTCTTTCTCCATGCACTATTTATTTCTCCATCTACTTCCCTAGCTAGGAAGTGAGTTGGATCCTTTACAACATATTCATCTCCATGTAGGTAGGTTTAGGTATGCATTATTTTCTTCTTTATTTTAATCTAGTAATTCATTTCATTATATCACTAGAATGAAAGGGGAGAAAATATATACACCCTAAACTAGTCAAACAATTAGAAATATAAAGTCTTTTCATAGTCCTTTCATAAGAGACTCTAATTGGAGAATATGACCCTTATTCACATTAGCCATGTCTTTTGTTTTTACTCATCTTGGTCTTGTTTCTTTCTCTAGTCACCTTTTTGCTCATTCCCAATCATTTTTAGCCTTCTAGACAATCATTATAGCATAGCCAAACTCTATTCCCCATGCTAATTCTACCCCCTATGTCTCAAGCTTGTAGGACAAGAGCACTAGGATTGGAATATAGCACTAGAACCTAGGGTATACATTTCTAATGCTCTTGTTCAATGGCATTTTTAATTCCAATGGTCAGATTCCCTTGCTTAATGAGTCCCAATCTCTTCTTAGCTTCATCCTTAAGTTTTCCTAATGTCAGCCAAATGCAAATAAAGCTCCCAAATTTAAAATAAAGGGTCTCCTATATGAAGGACTACACAAGGTATTTTATATATAAGACTTACTACTTTGGCACATTACATAATTAATCTTAGTCAATAGTATAGCTTAGCATTCTGCATCACACATAGACTTGCATGTTTGATCAAAGAAGGGCCTAGGTGAAACTTCATTATTGCATCTACCATGCACATTGGTTATGCAAATTCCCTAAGGGAGAACTAAATTTTATCTATGACCCTAAGCTTGAGGGTTAATGTAGGTAGTTATCAAGACAACAAGGGTTCTAGATTATGTGATCATATTTCCCTTAACCCAATTTTTCACCCTTATACTTTTGATGTATTTTTTGTTTTGTGTGTGTAGATAGACCTAGGGTTTGGATATTGAAATGGACCTATAGTGAAATCTATTGAAATTCAACCTCCAAAATTGCATATACATGCTCACATAGAAATAGCAGACAAAACCTAGAAAAATTAGGTCTCTATGAAAACATCAGTAGAAAAGGATTAGAGTGCCAGACCCTAGGGTGTCCTATTTTGGTGATCCTATCCTTTCATATAATGAAATCCAAATCTAAGTTCCTAACATCTTCATAGTCCTATGTAGCATATTTCAAACCCTAAATCATTCATTTTATCCTATTTTTTTGGATAAATTTATTTCTTTCTATATGTAATTAATTTGATTAAATTGATCAAAGCCTATATTTTTATTGTATTTGATTGGATTTTTCCACTTTATCTATACCATTTATTGTTTATGAACTAGAACCTAGTTTCCAAAAAATAATAAAATAAGTAACAATAGCCTTTTGTACCAAATTTCAAGGCTATATTATAACTATAGATCCCTTAACTTGTTAGATTATCAAGGCTAACCTATAGGACTGTGAATATGGTATGTAGGGTCTTAGTTAACTAAATGTGGGGTTAGAACCCTATTTGATAAAATTTTACCCTATTTATTTCTCTCTGAGGGTCATATAAGAATGGTGTCACTATGAGAGTAACTTATACTTGGTCCTATTCAATATATACCTCTACCAACTTGCCAAGTCTACATCCCTTTATTGCTCAAGCTAGTCTACTTATGTACTAACTATGTCACTTGAAGGTTTCCATTACGGAATAAGTTTGAAAGCTTAATGTAGGTGTTAATACATGTTTTAACACTATGTTTAAATCTTATTAATTTCCCCTAATGTCAATAGGACATATTTACACCTAAATGAACTTATCTCATGTCTGCAAACTATGTTATCATCTCTCACTATAGGTCACTATCATCCCAAGTTTTAGGCTCATTTGGAGAGTCATGAGTTTCCTATAGGTGATCATATGCTTGACTTCCCTTACATCCTTATTTTCACTAAGTCTATTAAAACATTTCATACGTGGGTAAACCCAGCTCATGTATTGACATCATGTTCTATCACCATTACCATCAATAGAACTTAGGTCACTTGTAGGCTACAAGTTCATTTGGGTTCAAAAGCATTGGAATTCAATGAATATCCTTAGTGGAAAATTGATTTAGTTTGGACCAATCAATCATATTCTTTCTCAACCCAAAAAATTCCTCTTTGAATTGGCATGTTAATATTATGCCTTAGGATGCAATAAAGGAGTTATTAGACTTGTCTAGACTTTAATATCAATTACCAATAGATGGCACTGTATTAGGCCAAGACCTATTTTGGAGAAACTAAGGTAAATGTTCCCACTTGGCATCCTTTTAAATATGCACCTTTGTATGTTAATTATACTAGCCTAGGATCAAAACTATGAACCCTATATGACTTGAGAAACTCATTCAAGTCATAAAATTGAATGAAACCAATGTCTTAGGGTTTGAATATCTCTTCCATTATCTATAGATACTTATAGCTGACTGTTAAAGACTATAAACATTAAATCTCTATTTAGTCCTTACTCATGATCCTAGAAATAGTCTCAATCAACCTTGAGGTCCTTTAATGCACATCTTTCATGGAAAAACTAATTTACATGGTTTAATAGGATAAATCAGGTTTTTTATCCTTGATTAGAACCTAATGATAGGGAATGTAACACTAAAACTAATAAACATTGATTTGAAGACCATTATGTTTAAACTTCCAATAGAAGGAAAATGATCCTATTTTTCATTTTCATGTACACATGTGCCAAATAAATTTGAAAATAACATGAAGAGAATGAACATGCTCTAAAAGAATACCTACATCACTTGGAAACATAATATCAATCCAAACAAAAGACAAAATTGAGGTGTTAGGGTTACGAAGGTAGTTTGGAGGAACTAACAATCTTAGAATTTGTTCATGAATTATAGATCACCAATCTAAAAACCATGACCATGGAATGAGAGATTACAGAGACTACTTTCAACCCCTAAGTACATTCACCTTAACTCTACCCCTCCTATCTATACCCACTTCAAACTAGTTGACTTTGTTGACTTGCCAAAGGGACCAAAGAGAGAGATGGATCAATTTTCACCATTTTTGGAATTTTAAAATTAACTTGAGATTGGAAATGAGATGTGGGGTTCTGAATAGACACTCCTGAAGCCCTCACATGTGCTATAACTATCCTTCAATCCATACAATAATTGAAACTACTCTTTTTATAAGTGATCCTCTTGTTTTTAACATTAAAACTATAGAATTTAGTTACATAAATATAAATTGACACCTATATAACACATGGGATGTTAGATTGTACTTTGACACACTTTTCCTCTTGAGGAAACCATACAATTTTAGTAAATGACGTAAAAGATGGCCTAGAATGACATAAGGATAATTTAACAAGTATGACCAAGGTAAAATATGTGACTTTATTAATGACCATGATGGACCACTTTCCAACCTAATAAACCCTATGGAAATTTTAAATTATAGGGCATTTGACTTGATTTGACTTGGGGTCAACTTAGTCAATAATAACCACTTCTTGGTTGACTGTTTCAAACTTTTACAAAATGTCAAGGCGTGGGTGAAGTAAATCAAAGGACAATTACAAGTTAATTAATAATGGTGCATATGTGGATGTGGAAAACAAGTTTCATGTCTTGAATCAATGATTTGGAGATGACATACATGTTTATAGTAGATTTGAAAATCTTTTGGTAATCCAACACATATGTAAGGATGTATGGGTAATTTTCATTCATTTTCAAAGGTAAAAGAATAAGTTTTTATTGTTTTTAGGTGGGAAAAGGATTATTTAAGGATTTATAATATTAATATATATTTATTATACATTCTCTAGTTTTTAGGGATTCAAACAATTCTTGTAATATGCTAAGACAACTCAAATATCTCTCAAAATTAATTTTTCATGCTTAAAATTGTCGGGGAATCCAAGAACAACACACCTTGTTCTGATCCCACTTGTTAGGATCTTTCTCCTTAGAAAGAGCACAATATGATTACCAAACTCAAGCAATTAAACATGTGGAAATAACCAGAAGTACAAGTAACTAGAATTCACAAATAACACAGAATATGAGAGACAATATACAATCTTGTATTAACACTTGTATAGAAAAGAATACAATAAAGAGCCGCCACACTCTTCCACCTTATAGAGGCTTCCCACACCTCAAGTGTACAGTAATTCTTCTTCAAAACACTCTTCTACCAAAAACGGTCCCAACACACAACTCACACACAGAATTGGTGTTCACCTCTCCAACTAGTCAGTAATAACCCTGCCAGTACACCAAGCACTCTAAAGTACTTCAAGTAGATCTCCCATGAACCTGTGACCTGCAATTCAATAGACCATACTTACACCTGTAGATCTCCTATGAGCTTGCAACAACCTGCAACTCAATGATCTTACAATGGAAGGATCTTCCTTGCCTTCCTTTCTAGCTCATAATTACAATACATGCCAATGGGTTTATAAATAGATCCTAGACTTAAACAATAACTTAGACTCTTAGATTAATATAATTATCCATGTAGTTCAAGAATCAAAATAGCCTTTACATGCAAACACTTCGTTCACTTAACTAACTATTTGTGTAACGAATAGTTTTGGAACACACAGGCGACTGACGTCGGTCCCTACTTGCCTGGTGTTGACCGACGTCGACTGACTCCCTATCGACGTCGATTGCCTTCTACTTCATCTTGACCAACGTCGGTCATGCTACTGATGCCAGTTCTCTTAGAACTTCAGCATCCTCCTTTTTGTTTGCATAATTGAAGCTTTTAGCTCTATAACCTAACAATTTCCCACTTGGAGATAAATAACTGCAACTATACCTGTACCTGTACACCATCTAGTTTGTTCCCTTGGCTCTGTATCCCTCTTCAAGATCACTCTTGAAGACCAACCACCACAAATCCTATAGTGCAACTCTGTCATCCAAATCACCTGCCACATCCACATCTACAAACCCATGTAGAAAATAACTTGACCCTGCATAGCATGTGCTCCTGCTGTTGGTCCCTCTAAGAATCCACTAAACTGCCCTCCAATGCTTCTTTCTCGGATTGGCTCCAAACTTGTGACAACTCCCACTGCTTGGGAAATCTTAGGTCTAGTACATACCATGCACTTAACCTCATTATGTGAATCAAGACACTATTATGTGAACTGTCCAACCATCGGTGTGCTAACCGGTCTCACACAATCATCCTAAAACAAAGTCAACATATGATCTTCCATGTCCCTAGAACACACTCATGCCAAAGAATCTTGTTGTTCCTAGATTCCTCATGACAAACCTCTAAACTAGCTTTACCTTTAGTTTAGCAACTCCCTGTATATGTAACCTTGCAACAAGCACATCATACAATAATAGGATAATGTAGCTAATATTATCCAACCTGGTAAAGAGAAACACAATGATCAAACCTACATTTCCCTATAGCTTATACAAGACCATATACCCTAGCCTTCTATCTCACATATCCATTTCCACTCTTCTTCATCCTGAACATCCATTCATCTCTCAGTGCTTACTTCTAGCTAGCAACTCCACCCAAAACACTTGTTTGGTTCTCCTCTAAGGAATCACATCCTCCATCCATGTCAAGCTCCCACTGTTTCCTGGATCTACTTGCTCTGCTTCTCTAATAACTTCCTAGTTCTTTACCATCAGTGAGTAACAAGTAGTGTAAAGAAGGTAAATAATGAATTTGAGGCTTACTTACCCTTTAAGTCCTCCATATGGGTGCTTGAGACTCCTTGACAGTGTTAGGGTGTGGAGCTAAAAGCTTCACCAAGGAGCAGACTTAAACAGGTTCGGGTCTACACAGACGCCGGCGTCAGTTAGGAGAGACCGACATCGATCAGTTGCAGTTGCAGAGGTGCCGACGTCGGTAGTAGGGTCGGCCGGCGATGATCACAGGCAAACAGGCAGGAACCGATGTCGGTTACCTGTGTGTCCAAAAAGTGATTTCCATGGATGGAAGCGAGTGTTTGCATGATGAGTTTGAGTTGTAGTCTCAAGCTCGCGTCTCTATTATTAGCAATATTATTTTTAGAGCCCTTGTTGAAGAGGCTTAACTATTTGTTGTAAGAGCATGCTCAAGTTTCCTATTTCTATATGTAGGAAAGATCTTCTTAGCTTAGCATGAGAGTAGAACTGTAAAAGTAGAACATTGTGAATGTTTGAAGGACAGTACTGAGTTGCATCAATCCAGGTTGTTGGATTTGATTGTACTTGAGAGAGAGCTCTTGAGGAATAGAGATCTAGTGAGAGATCTTGTGTGCATCTGAGAGAGGTGTGGAAGAACGAAGTTTCTTCATTGTATTCCTATTGTAAAGAGTTTTAATACAAGTTTTTAGGGTGTTTTCTTGTATATCTTGTTCTGTGCTATTTATCATTTCAGTTACTTATCTATCTGATTTATTTCTGCGTTTATTGCTTTCACAATTGTAATCTATTGTTGGTTTGATCCCCCAATAAGTGGTATCAGAGCCTTGGTTACAGGTTTAGAGCTTGATAAGTGGTATCAGAGCTCAGGTTCACTAACAGGTGGTTCAAATCTGTGTAGTGTGTTTGGATTACAGGTTGCTCACAGGGGTTTTTGCAAGGATTTATGTTTGAGTGGGAGAAGCAATGACAGAAGAAAGTAAGTTGAGAATGGAAAAGTTTAATGGCAAGAACTATCAACATTGGAGAATGCAGATAGAGGACTATCTGTATCAGAAGGATCTTTACTTACCGCTAGGTGGGATAGCAAAGAAGCCCAAGGACATGGAGGATGAAGAATGGGAAGTTCTTGACAGAAAGGCTCTTGGGTCTATAAGACTGAGTCTGGCCTCCACTGTGATATCTAATTTGTCACAGGCAAAAACTACGGTAGAGTTAATGACTACGTTAGCAAATATGTATGAAAAACCCTCAGCTTCAAATAAGGTATATCTTATGAAGCAGTTATTTAATTTGCATATGAATGAAGGTGGATCTGTTTCTACTCATCTAAATGATTTCAATGGTATTGTGAATCAATTAAGCTCAGTAAATATAGTGTTTGATGATGAGATAAAAGCTCTTTTAATATTATGTTCTTTGCCTGAAAGCTGGCATGGCTTAGTAATGGCAGTAAGTAATACTGCATCTGCATCAAATATTTTGAAAGTAGAGGATGTTGTTAGCGTTATCTTGAATGAGGAAATACACAAGAAAAGCACAGAAGAGGCATCCGAGAATGCTTTAAGTTTTGAGAGCAGGGGAAGGCAAAAAGAGAAGAGGAAGAAAGGTAGAGCAAGATCCAAGTCTAAGGGGAAAGGCAGATCTAAATCCAGAAATGGCAGGAAGCCACAATGCTGGAATTGTGGAAAGATGGGGCACATAAGCAGAGATTGTTGGTCAAAGCCTAGGGAGGACAATCAACATGAAGGAAAGGAAGAAGCCAAGGTTGCAGGTATTGCACAAGATGCTTTAATTTTCTCTTTGCATAATAACATAGAATCTTGGGTATTAGATTCTGGTGCATCTTTTCATGCTACTCATAACAGAGAATATTACAGTGACTATATCCATGGAGATTTTGGAATAGTGTACTTAGGGGATGATGAGCCTTGTAAAATAATTGGAAAAGGTAAAGTGCAGCTGAAGATGCAGAATGGCAACACATGGGTGTTGAGAGATGTGATGCATGTTCCTAGCTTGAAGAGAAATTTGATTTCTGCAGGTAAGCTAGGTGATGAGGGTTGTACAGTAACTCTCACAGCAGATTCTTGGAAGGTGACCAAGGGTGCACTTGTTATGGCTAGAGGTAAGAGAGAAGGTACTCTCTATTTGTGTAATTGTGTTACTAACAAATCTCCTTCAGTTTTATCTACTTCAAATGTAGATGCTAAATTGTGGCACTCAAGGCTTGGCCACATGAGTGAGAAGGGGATGTCAATTCTTAAGTCTAAAGGTATGCTTTCAGATTTGAAAAGTATGGATCTAGAATTTTGTGAGCATTGTGTATTTGGAAAATAGAAAAGGGTTAGTTTTCTCAAGACTGGGTCTACTAAGAAAAGGCAGAAGTTGCAGCTTGTTCACACAGACGTGTGGGGACCGGCTCAGGTAGCCTCTATTGGAGGATCATGGTACTATGTTACATTCATAGATGATGCCACAAGAAAGGTATGGATCTACTATATTAAAAATAAATCTGATGTTTTTGAGACTTTTAAGATTTGGAAAGCTATGGTTGAGAATGAAACAGGCAGAAGATTAAAGTGCCTGAGATCTGATAATGGCGGTGAGTTCTGCAGTCTTAAGTTCAAATTTTATTGTTATACACATGGAATCCATAGGCAAAGGACAGTTCCAAGGACACCTCAACAGAATGGTATTGCTGAAAGGATGAATAGAACAATCATGGAGCATGCAAGATGTATGAGATTGCATGCAGGGTTGCCCTTAGAGTTTTGGGCAGAAGCAGTTGACATCGCAGTGTACCTGATTAACAGAGGACCCTCTATAGCTCTAAATGGTGGAATTCTAGAAGAGGCATGGACAGGTAAAAAGGTAGATCTCTCATATCTCAAAGTTTTTGGTTGTGAAGCCTTTGTGCACATAGATAAATAAAATAGAAAGAAGCTTGATGCTAAGTCTATGAGGTGCACGTTTATTGGCTATGGCTCAGATGATTTTGGTTTCAGATTTTGGAATCTAGGAACTAACAAGGTAATCAGGAGTCGTGATGTTGTTTTCAAGAAAAGAGTGATGTACAGTGATCAGATAAGGAAGCTAGATCAATCTAGGCAGAGCAATAGTGAATTGGACGAAGTTATGGTCCAAAATGAGCTCGCGGGAAAAAGAAATAATCACTTACAGGAAAACACAGAGACCGACATCGATAGGTTAGGAACCATCATCGGTAGTACAAAAATCGATGTTGGTCATACAGAGACCGACGTCGGTAGATCAGGCACCGACGTCGGCCAGGAAGAATCGACGTCGGCTAGTGACAGGTCTCCAGGTGACCGAGGTCGGTCACTGTCAGAAAATTTGGGTGGACAGATTGTTGAGAATGAGTCCAAGACACCCATCAGGAGGTCTGAAAGGGTAAGTAAGCCTCCAATTAGATATTCTCCTTCTTTATATTATTTATTGCTAACTGATGGTGGAGAACCAGAGAGTTTTGAAGAAGCATTACAGGTGGAGTCCAGGAGTAAGTGGGAGCATGGCATGGTTGAGGAGATGGAGTCCTTAAGAGAGAACCAAACATGGGATTTGGTTGAATTGCCAGCTAGTAAGAGAACACTGAAGAACAGATGGACCTACAGGTTGAAGGAAGGTGAGGATGGATAGATGAGATATAAGGCCAGATTGGTAGTGAAAGGATTTGCACAAAAGCTAGGTATTGACTTTGGTGAGATTTTTTCTCCTGTTGTTGAAATGACTTCAATAAGGGTTGTATTGTCTTTGGTTGCTTTTGAGGATTTGCATCTTGAGCAGCTAGATGTTAAGACAACGTTTCTTCATGGAGATTTGGATGAGGAAATTTATATGGAACAGCCAGAAGGATTCGAGGTCAAGGGTAAGGAGAAGTTTGTGTGCAGGTTGAAGAAAAGCTTGTATGGCCTCAAGCAAGCTCCTAGGCAATGGTACTTAAAATTTGACAGGTTTATGACTGAGCATGGCTACAGTAGGTGTCAATCAGACCATTGTGTATATTTCAAGAGATTTGATAATGGTAGATATATCATTCTATTGTTGTATGTAGATGACATGCTGGTTGCAGGATCTCACATGCAGGATATCTCTGAGCTTAAGGTGAAATTAGCTCAAATATTTGCTATGAAGGATTTGGGAGCAGCTAAGAAAATCCTTGGCATGAGCATTAAGAGAGATAGGAAAAATCATAGGTTGATATTTTCTCAGGAGGATTATGTGGACAAGGTGTTGAAAAGGTTCAATATGCAGGATGCTAAATCGGTAAGTACACCTATGGCTGGACATTTTAAGTTGAGTAAAGAACAATGTCCCAATTCACATGATGAGGTAGAGTACATGATTAAGGTTCCATATTCTTCCGCAGTAGGGAGTTTGATGTATGCAATGGTGTGTACTAGACCGGATATTGCCCAAGCAATGGGAGTTGTAAGTAAGTATATGGCCAATCCAGGTAAGGAACATTGGAAGGCAGTTTAATGGATCCTTAGATATCTGAGAGGAACCAGCAATAGACACTTATGCTATGGAGGTTCAGATACTTCTCTACATGGTTATGTAGATTCAGATATGGCAGGGGATTTGGATGGCAGGAGGAGCACCACAGGTTATGTTTTTACTGTAGGTGGAACGGCGGTTAGCTGGATATCTAAGTTGCAAAAGGTTGTTGCCTTGTCAACTACATAAGCAGAGTATATTGCAGCCACAGAAGCTAGCAAGGAGATGATATGGATGACACGGTTCATGGAAGAGCTTGGAAGGGAGCATTGGAGTTGCAAATTGTATAGTGACAGTCAGAGTGCAATCCATTTAGCTAAGAACTCAGCTTTTCACTCAAGAACCAAGCACATACAGCTAAGGTACCACTTTATACGACAGGTATTGGAAAATGGTGAGTTGAAGCTGGAGAAAATCCATATAGACAAGAATCCTGTTGATATGCTAACAAACCCAGTTGCGAAGGAGAGGTTGAATCTTCATTCAACTTCTATTGGTCTTCATGATTGAGTTGAAGATGGAAGAGCTAGAAGATGTTGCTGTACAGGTACTGGTGCAGCTGGTTTATCTCCAAGTGGGAGATTGTTAGGGTGTGGAGCTAAAAGCTTCACCAAGGAGTAGACTTAAATAGGTTCGGGTCTACACAGATGCCGGCGTCGGTCAGGAGAGACCGACGTTGGTCAGTTGCAGTTGCAGAGGCACCGACGTCGGCAGTAGGGTCGGCCGGCGACGGTCACAGGCAAACAGGCAGGAACCGACGTCGGTTACCTGTGTGTTTAGAAAGCAATTTCTGTGGATGGAAGCGAGTGTTTGCATGATGAGTTTGAGTTGTAGTCTCAAGCTCGCGTCTCTATTATTAGCAATATTATTTTTAGAGCTCTTGTTGAAGAGGCTTAACTGTTTGTTGTAAGAGCATGCTCAAGTTTCCTATTTCTATATGTAGGAAAGATCTTCTTAGCTTAGCATGAGAGTAGAACTGTAAAAGTAGAACATTGTGAATGTTTGAAGGATAGTACTGAGTTGCATCAATCCAGGTTGTTGGATTTGATTGTACTTGAGAGAGAGCTCTTGAGGAATAGAGATCTAGTGAGAGATCTTGTGTGCATCTGAGAGAGGTGTGGAAGAACGAAGTTTCTTCATTGTATTCCTATTGTAAAGAGTTTTAATACAAGTTTTTAGGGTGTTTTCTTGTATATCTTGTTCTGTGCTATTTATCATTTCAATTACTTATCTATCTGATTTATTTCTGCATTTATTGCTTTCACAATTGTAATCTATTGTTGGTTTGATCCCCCAACAGACAACTTGCTATCCACCCAAAATTTGCCTCAGTGACCGATGCCGGTTACATCTCAGTCTGCACCCGACCGATGTCAGTTTCCTATGACTACCTCATCACCGACATCAGTTCTTACTTGCTGACACTGGTGTTTATCTGCCCTGAGTCACCGTCGTCAAGCTGCACATAGCCGATGTCAGTCCCTGTTTAGACGCCGATGCCAGTTTTCTAACCGACGTCGGTCTCTATGTTTTTCTTGTGAGAACTGACTTCTTCTCACGAGCTCCTTTTGGATCAAACCCTTGTCTAAATCACCCTTGCTCTGCTAAAAAATTCTTCTGCCCCTTGTGTTGAACTCTATCCATCACCTTCTCCTTAAAAACCAAGGCTTTCCTATTTTTGTCACTAACATCAGATTCCTCAAGAAATGTCACCTTCTTCTTTTGCATACAGAAATCTCGATCTATGCTCTTCAAATCTGAAAGCATACCCTTTGACTCAAGAACATGCATCTCCTTCTTATTCATGTGATCAAGCCTATTAAGCCACATCTTTGAATCTACAGCTGAAGTAGATAACCCAAAAAGAGAATCAGTAATATAAGTAGATAGATAAAGTGTACCTACTTTCTTACCTCTTACTACAACAAGTGCACCCTTGGTAACCTTCCAAGAGTCCACTGTGAGAGTTATTGTGCAACCCTCATCACCCAAACTTCTTACATAAATCAAATTCTGCTTCAGAACTGGGACATGCATGACCTCCTTCAACACCCATGTGTTACCTGTCTACAATTTCAGCTTCACTTTCCCTTTGCCAATGATTTGACAAGGCTTACCATCCCCTAAACAAATTTCTCCAAAGTCTCCCTGGACATACTCATGAAAAAATTCCCTATTTGGGGATGCATGAAAAGAGGCACCAAAATCTAAAACCCAAGATTCTACTTTTTCCAAAGAACATACCAAAGCATCTTGTGTAACAAAATCTGCAACATCTGCTTCTTCTTCATGTCCTTCATGCTGATCTGCTACCAACCAACAATCTTTCTTTTCCTGCTCTTTCTTTCCATATTTCTAGCAGGTTATTCTACCATACCTAGACTTAGACCTCCTGCCATTAAACTTCTCCATTCGTAGCTTACTATCTTCTGCCATTGCTCTACTCCCACTCAAACAGAAACCCTGTGAGTAACTTGTAATCAACACACACTAACCAGATCTAATCTAACCTATTAGTATCCCAACCAAAAGCTCTAATACCAGTTGTTGGGGAATCCAAAAATAACACACCTTGTTCTGATTCCACTTGTTAGGATCTTGCTCCTCAGAAAGAGCACAATATGATTACCAAACTCAAGCAATTAAACATGTGGAAATAACTAGAAGTACAAGTAACTAGAATTCACAAATAACACAGAATATGAGAGACAATATACAATCTTGTATTAACACTTGTACAAAAAAGAATACAATAAAGAGCTGCCACACTCTTCCACCTTACAGAGGCTTCCCAAACCTCAAGTGTATAGTAATTCTTCTTCAAAACACTCTCCTACCAAAAATGGTCCCAACACACAACTCACACATAGAATAGGTGTTCACCTCTCCAACCAGTCAATAATAACCCTGCCAGTACACCAATCACTCTAAAGTACTTCAAGTAGATCTCCCATGAACCTGTAACCTGTAATTCAACAGACCATACTTACACCTATAGATCTCCTATGAGCTTGCAACAACCTGCAACTCAATGATCTTACAATGGAAGGATCTTCCTTGCCTTCCTTTCTAGCTCATAATTACAATACATGCCAATGGGTCTATAAATAGATCCCAGACTTAAACAATAACTTAGAATCTTAGATTACTATAGTTATCCATGCAGCTCAAGACTCGAAATAGCCTTTACATGCAAACACTCTGTTCACTTAACTAACTATTCGTGCAACAAATAGTTTTGAAACACACAGGTGACCGACATCGGTCCCTGCTTGCCTGGTGCTAACCGATGTTGGCCAACTCCCTATCGACACCAGTTGCCTTTTACTTCATCTTGACCAACGTTGGTCATGCTGCCAACACCAGTTCTCCTGGAACTTCAGCATCCTCCTTTTCATCTGCATAGTTGAAGCTTTTAGCTCCACAACCTAACAAAAATTGCCCCTAAATCTAACATGGTATTCTGGTGGAGAATTTTCATGGATAAAAAATATTTATAAGAATGTTTAATAGGTTTTTATACTCCCATTTAATGTTGTTTAGTCTCATCAAGAAGGCTTGAGCTTTATGAATAATTGATAAGAATTAAGATTGCTCCAAAACCCTATCTAGAGAACACAAATATTATAAATTTGAATTTTAAAAGTGTTTTAAGGATTTATAAATAATTAATAATTATATTTATTCCATACCCATGATCTCATGAAACTTTAAACCAAGTTATAATCATTATCAAAGGTAAAAATGCAACTTGGAGGTCAAAATATGCAAGCAAGACAAGGGTTTACCAAGTTTGCATCAAGTGAAGGGACAAATTTAAAGTTTAAATATATAATAAAACATAATTAGGACTTATAATAACTAAAATGATTCAAAATTAACCCAATTACCTTTTAAAATCTCATTTATACTTGAAAAATGAACCTAGATGATTCATTATGCATGAGCAATGAGCATAAATAGGCCTACAGACTTGAAAATGCATTTTTAGAGTGTTTTCAAAACTTATCATGAAATTTAAATAATTTTAATATGTATATGGCATACATATAGTCATTTAAAAAAATAATTATCTCTTGATACCATGTATACCTCAAACATTTTTTTTAACTAAACTAGCATGCTTGTTGCCTTGAGAGATCTTAGGTGCACAAAACAGAGAATAATTTGAGTTTTAAAGCTCAAAACCTATGAAAATTGAAATTAATGTGAGGGGGAATATTTAATAACTTTTTGTGATGACCTTATGTATTTATATTACTTTAGGAGAGAGAAACCACAAAAGTATAGACCTATACATGTAAAAGTGTTGAAAACTAGTTCTAAAGAGGGCTAAAAGAGCTAGAACTCAAGTTCTATTGATCCAAATAACTTGAAAATTTGTGCGTAGGTGATTCAATTTTGTATTAGTGTAAAAAAAAATTTAAAACCTTTTTATTCCATTAATTAAGGGTTTATAACTCATAATGTTTGGGTAGGTCTTATTGAGAAGCCTAGTTGGGCTATCATGGAGATTATCTTGAGAATGTCAATCCAGTGAGTTTGCATGTAAGATAATAAACCTTGATTTATACCACTATGAGATTGATAACATGGAGAATAAAGGAATTGAAACATTAAATAAGGAAAATATAGAGTATGTATGTGGTGATATTAAGAAGAGAGATCTCTCTCAAGAGATTCTCAAGCACTAGTGGAGTTCACACCTACAAATTTGAACTAAGTCATCCTAAAGAGCCATAAAGTACATTATGAGAAGCCTCAAAGTATCTAATATTAGGTATATGTTTCATGATATAAATTTTACTTGGAGCTTTTCATGTATTAAATCATGCTCATGGAACTTTCAATGCAAGATAAGAGGGTGAACATAGTCAAGAAGATCATCAAATAAGGAACTAAAATTATGCATTATAAATGCACCATCATAATTTCCATTCAATATAAGACCTCACCAAACTCAAGAATAATACTACTATAGATATACATAATTATTAGGAGTTATGAGAAATCAAATATAGTTTCAAGAAAGATTCAAAGTTGAAAGGAGTCCTCAAGCATTTCAAGAAGACCATTTCTCCCCTCTACACCAAAATCAAGGAGAAAAAGTCAAATCAGTAACAAGAAATCTTCAAACTCTAAGACTCACAAGGTAGATATTAATCATGAAATATTGGAATAGTTTATTGAATACTAATTCAAACTTTAAATTCTAAGAGACAACTCTCCTCCAAAATAGGTCAACTTTTCTTGACCTTTGACAACTTCAAGCCTCAAACAAGGACTTCTACACCTCCCTCCCAACTTGGAGACCTTCAAGCAAGTGTTAGTACACTGGAGAGCATAATAAAATGTCTATTAAAGTCAAACTTCAACTTTTTTTTAATCTTTTATCCTTAATGAGGGCATTTATGACAATATTGCATGTTTTTTCCCTCACTAAAAGCTCCTTTCACTATATGTACATGAAATTTATGGGTTATTGTTACCTTTATCTTATTGTGGCTCAGACTTACCAAATTTTAGACTTGTAAACACCTCATTAAATAATAAATAAATGATTTTACCTTCTGATATGTTGTGTTATTATGTGAAACTAATGAGTTGTTGATGTAAACTTGTGATAATTACATTTTATCCTTGATTTGTGTCAAATTTTATGAACCTTTATGCATGCAAATTGATCTTTTGTAGGTTGCAATTTGTGTCTCTTAGTGTTTATGTAATTCATAGTTGTGATGAATGCCATTTGAAGTTCCTAAGACAAGTGGTCATCCTTCTAGGTACTGTTATAAGTTGAATCCTTTCTCCAAAATATTTATGTTCAAGATTCATTGGTGAATTTTGAGTTATGTACGTGTGAGTGCCCTTTGAGTTCATTTTGTGTGTGTCCAAGCAAGTTGAGGTATAAAATTTTGGTGCATCACCCCATGGTTAATATTTTAAATATAGGAAGTAGATGTATCAAATTTATCCCTATGATCCTAATTATTAGTCTAAATAATTATAATTAGGGTTCAAATGATTGATTTAGGGTTTTAAGAGTTAATAATTTATGGTTTAGGGTTCTTATGGATTTAGGATTAGGGATTAGGTTTTAAGGTTTAAGGTTTAGGGATTAGGGTTTAGGACTCAAGGTTTAAGTCTTAGGGTTTAAATTTAGGGTATAGGGTGTAGGGTTTAAGTTTTATGGTATAGGGTCCAACCATAAAGGAAATTAAGGATAATTGGAGTTTTTAAAACTTATTTGTGAGTATAAATTGTGTTTTAGGTTCCATTAGCCCTTATGTCATCATAAATTAAGAGAATTAGTCAATTGGGGTAGTTAGTGTTGAGATTTGGGCTAATTGTGTTTTTGGGTTTCATTAGCCCCCATGTCATCATAGATTGAGAGAATTAGGGGGCTATTAGTGTTGTGATTTAGGCTAAATTTATTTGTGTGAACCTAATTATTAGTCTAAATGATTGTAATTAGGTCTAAAATGTTTGTTTTAGGGTTTTAAGTGTTTATAATTAATGGTTTAAGCTTTTAGGGCTTCAAGTTTAGGGATTAACGTTTCAAGTTTAAGATTTAAGGTTTAGGGATTTGGGTTTAGAGCTTAGGGATTACAATTTAGGGTATAAGGTTTATGGTTTAGGAATTAGGGTTTAAGGTTTAGGGTGTAGGGTGTAGTGTTAAGGGTTTAGGTATAGGGGTGTTTATGCATACATTTAATACCTTGTACACAATTTTGATTCTACTAGAAAAACACAAAAGAACATGTACGCTCAAAGTCAATTTTTTACATCAAGGGTTTTTAACCCTATGTACTCTAATCGATTTCATTTTGTATGTGTTACAAATATATTTTTTACTAATTTGACCACTGACCCCACCCTCAAAAGTACAAACTTTATGTACTCATTATTGACTAAAGAGTGTAGGTCTAGTTTTTAATGATTTGATCATTGTCCCCATATGGTACTACACGTCAAATAGGTATATTTTTGAATATTTGGATTTTTGTCCCAATCCTCAAAAGTTGAAATTTTTTGTACAATCATGGGTGATGGATTTTGTAATGTGAAGAAGAAGTTAAAATGCAAAACACTAGAGGAATTAGAGGTGTAGAGAGAAAATAATAATGTAGTGAATGCAAAAGTTTCATGTAAGTATACTATCCCTAATTAATTGATTGCCACAAAAAATGATGAAACAAACAATGATAATATACCAAATTTTAAAAGTACAATTATCAATTTTGATAATATACCAAATTATAATGCAATTCCATATTCAAATTATAAGGTTTTTGATTTTGGTGATGATGATAGTATGCATGATGATGTAAATTACATAGAAACACCAATTGGTGAAAGTAACAATCAATAAAATAATATGGGAACATTGTTGAATGCATAAACTAGTAACAAAGAAAATAATATATAAACATCAAATCAATCAAATTTACCACTAAGAAAACCTCCTAGGATTTTGAAAATAAGACCCATGTAGTTAATTGAAATTGATGTAAACATTTTAAAACCAATGCATAAAAACATGTTTGAATGCCATATGAGAAGAAAAGCTAAATTTTTTTGGGACTTGCACTTTAAAAAATTAAATGAAACTCAAAGATTCTAATTATTTTTTACATTGATGAAAGTGCATAAGATGAGACCTACAATGCACACCATAGGAGTAAGAACATATAATATTTATGGTGTAAACAAGGCAATTGTTGAAAATTCTCATAATGCATACCATCAAGTAGGTGTGAAGAAATGCACCAAAGATGGAAACATTTCCTGATGCCTTATTACAACTTCCTTGATAAGTTGTTAAACAAATAATAAATCATTGATTATAAAAAAAAGTCAAACATTGCACATAAATATAAAAAACCAATAAAAGTAATTAGGATATGTAGAAAATTCTATGTTGCTGATAATAATGACTTTTGGGTATTATCTAGTAGATTCCCATGGAAAGACAAGGCTATAGTTGATGCCCTAAAATATTTACTTGCATAATTTTGTAAAGATAACACAAGGATTTTGCCTAAATTTTAGAGATGTAGTGAAAATAAGAGTTGGTTCTCGTAATCATGAAACACATCCTAAACATTTTTAGATGTGAATCAAACATAATTGTACTCTAAATTTGATATAAAAATATCCACATATTTCTATTAGTCAAAGATATTTTTAAATGGCCAAACCCTTCTATGTGAAAATCAATCACACATGCACTACTTATTGTTGTAGGCAACATGTTGAATTTTTGATGCATTATGATATCTTTTGTCATGTTCATTGTAATTTACATACTGACAAAAAAATTTAGGAGTGTGGAGTGGAAGCCTTTCCAAAATAAGCAAGGAAATTTAATCCATTCATTTTTTTGTAATATGAGATGGATAATTTTTTTAATAATAGGGCATGTTTCGATGGAACTTGCAACATTTGTGGTGGATTGCCAAAATTGAAAAATTGTACTCATGAGGAGATTACATATGAAATTGGACAAGAATTGGTTGGTTTTAGTAAATATAAATCTATGACATACCAATTAAAATATGTAAATGGATCTAAAAGGTGTGTGCTTATTATAGATCAAATACCTATTTCCAAATTTATGGACAAATTTAGGGAAAAAAATGTATATGAGTATGCAAGGCACACACATAGAGCTCGATGGCTAGATTAAAAATTAAAGTTAAGTAAGGACACATTCCCATTCGGTACTAATATTTTATTATTTTAATTTGTATGTGATTATACATTACAACCATAAACAGGGTTTTAGTCACAATACTACAATTTAGTACATGTTTCTCTTTTTATGCATATAACATTCATGCATTCACCTAAAAATACAAATCATGATAAAAAAATATTAAGGGAGTACCACTTCTATGTCAGTGATGATCGAACACATTATTTAGACTATGTGCAAGGTTTTTTTTAGATGTTTTATAGCAATTTGAGTGAAAGTAAAATTACCTTCAATCAACATTATATTTGGTTAAATAACTGCATGTCACAATTTAAGAATGCATAGATGTTCTACTATTTGAGTACGATGCATGTGACCGCTAGTGTAAAACATATTTAGAATATAACTAAAGTAGGCCATGGAAAAGGAAGAATGATGGTATAGGATCTTGTGTTAAAAGAGAACTTGCAAGAGATGAGTTAAATTTTGAAGAGGCCATTGATTTGACAGATGTAACAAACATAGTTGAATAGTGTAATGAAAATATGGGCCATGGTGCTCAACAAAATTCCATTATTCATAGATATTTTTGGATGATGGAGGATGAAAAATTGGAAAAATATTAATATTATATGATAGTAATAGAATTGAGTGAGTTAAACTCATTTCATAACTCAAACATAGGTTCTTGGATGGTTCATATAAGTCACATGGCATGCTTTTATTCTACATGAATTGTCTTTGTTTGGAGTGAGTGTGAATCACAAGAATGGGTAGATTAATGGATTTGTATGCCTCTAGTTCTAATTGACACTTATCAGGTTCTACCAACAATACAAATTATAAATTTGACGTCATCACATGACTTTGATCATGTATCTAATCTAATGTTACCAAGTGTCCATATATTTAACATGTGTTTCATACATGTAATAAATTTGGTAAATATATGATCAAATCATGTTATTAAATCATGTTTTGTTTTATGATGTAGGGCATGTTTATGTAGTTATTGCAAATGATGATGGGACATACTACTACTTGTGTCTATGTGTAGATAAAAAATAGAAATTGACTTATACAATCATTTATGGGGAAAAATTCACTATCCCATTGGGTTTATGGTAGTTACTAGAACTTCAATTTGACACTACACTATCAAAAATTCAAATGTATGGTTGTTTGAAGACTACAAAGTACATAGGAAGATACTGCACTATTCAAATTTGGTTCTTGCAACAAATGTTCAATTTCACAACTATCATGTTAGGCCATTAAAAATGACTTTATGGAAGGTTCATGAATTTTATCATGAAGTAATTCTTGATACTATAAATAATATTTCCAATCCTAATGGTTCTTTAGATTGAACTCCTAAGGTATGTTGACTTCTCAAATGCAAATGTTTATAATTTTAACAAATTTTATTTTTTTCTTAGGTATTACATTTAAATTTCAATTTAGTTATATATTAACATATTTTTTTTAGGTTAGTGGTGCGATATTATCTTCCACCTTCACATGGTTGGCACCGTTAATAGAGAATTCCATATTCTTGAAGCTAAGAAAAGCTTTTAGTTCATGTAGAAGACTAATTGTTTTACCTTATCTAGGTAAATTTCATCTTGATTTTATTGGGGTCAAGAATTAAATAAAACTAATTTTATACATTATTTGTGATGGATATATTTCAAACCAAACCTAGAGGAGGCTTAGAAGAACATAAAATGAAGGATAAATTCAGTTGGTGGGATTGATAAATAGTGTATAAGTAGGTTATAGGGGTGTAACTATAGGTTTAAATAAAAAAATAAAAAAAATTAGGTTTAAATAATATTTTTCATGTTCTTATAGGTGTTATTAAATCATATTTGATAAGTTCTTGACTTGTTATTGCATACATATAGTTATTTGTGGAGTGAATGGTTTTAACATGGTTGTTGATGGTTTCTAACATGTATCAGACTTATAACCCACCTTTCAAACATATTTGAAGAAAGATATATGATTTTGTGTGATTATCAGGTGTATTTTGACTCATATATATGTTTTTCAATTTTTTTTATCCCATTACTTTTTTTTATCATGTTCTAAGTTATAGAAACCCTAAAAATAGAGTTCTGAGAACCCAGATTCAAGCAAACCTTAAAGTTTGAGCAAATCCATACAAGATCAACCATTGGTCATAAAAGATAAAAGTTGGATAACCTCAAAATAGAATTTTTTCCTTTTGAATCTGGTCTTGAAACATTATTTTTCTCAATTTATGCATTTTTATGCTTGTTTCCCTATGATAGGACAAACTAGGGTTTATTCACAAAAAGTTGAATATCTTTTGATTTATATGGTGGAATTACTTAAAAATTAACAAGAAATTATAGGTATTTGAAAATAATGAGATGGTTCTTTTGGTTTATGGATATGACTTATGGTCTTTATTTTATGCCTATCCAAAGTTTGCTTTAAAACAATAATTTTACCTTATAGGGAAATGTCATCTCGAGGATAGAACATGTTATCCGTCTCCTAAACAAGTGCTAGGAATAAAAAACTTATAAATATAGATCTATTATTACCAAAAATTGTATCTAAAGTTATGCAATAAAATTCATCATAGAAACATTCCTTAATTCACCATCAATATGAAAGCATAAATGAGATCAAGATAAAAATAACACATATAACACAGATCTAATGTGGTTCACCTAATGTGAGATACATCCACCAATGAAATTTATAAAATAAATAAATAATCTAAAATGAGATTATAATGAACTCTCATAGAGATAGAAAGAAATTCTTATAAAAAGTGCTGCACAAAAATTGCAATTCACTTGCACCTACATAATGTTGTATCTCATAAGTTACTAAACCACACCCTATAATGAACACCTACACTTTAAAAAACACTTGAACTTTGACTTTGATCCTCAAATTCACACCCTAAAAATAAAACATCAACCTATAAAGGCCATACCACATCCTGTATATATAAAAAAATGAAGAAAATCCATAAAAGAGGAGCAAATATGCAATGCTTATCCAAGATAAGCATTATCCAACATGTGATAACCCTCCTCCACCTAATAAATCCTATCCAAAAGCTCTCCCAAGGAGGAATTCACCATTTCCATCTCTCCACCTTCTAAGGGCACATTTTCCCAAAAGCATGTGATCACAACTAACTCCACTCAACACGGAAGGAGTTCCCTTTTCCAAAAAACAACTAGCTTCCTCAAAACAAGGAAGTAAACATGAGAAAAGGCATCTAAAAAATAACTCCATGAAATATAGAATACATAGAAATTAGGAATACAAGGAATATTCCACTCACATGTGGAGAACATGAAATTTCTGCCCCCCACATATTTGGATCTCTTTAAGCCCCCAAAAATTATTCCTATGGTCATGTGATAGCCCTAAAGGGCTCCACACTCAATAATCTCCCACTTGGAGACCATTTCTCCTGAATAGAATCTATCACTTCTCCATGACCACTAAAGCTAACCAAATCTGAACATAGTCTCAACTTATCCAATGTGACCACCTTGGTCATCATATCCATAAGATTCTAGCTAGTATGAATCTTCTCCAACTTCACCAAGTTCTCTTCCAAAGTTGTCTTGATGAAGTGATAATGTAACTAAAATGTGTTTCATCCTTTAGTGGAAAGCAAAGTTCTTTTCCAAATGAATAACACTCTAACTATCATTGTGTAGTCTCCCAACTTCTTGCTCATGCCCCAACTATTGAAATAACTCTTGTAACCAAATAATCTCCCTGTTAGCCTCTGTGGTAACAACATACTCTACCTCTATGGTTGACAAAGCCACAACCTTTTGTATCCTAGAAATCTAACTAACTGATGTATCTCCAATAGTAAATATATATCTTTTCATACTCCTACTATCAATATCCCCTACCATATCTAAGTCCTCATAACCATGTAAATTGGTATCTAATCCACCATAAAATAATGAAAAATCAATGGTTACTCTCAAATATCAAAGAATCCATTTCACTACCTACCAATGCTCATAACCTGGATCACTCATATACCTACTCACAACTCCAACTACATGGGAAATATCTAACCTAGTACAAACCATGGCATACATCAAGCTACCAACTACTGAAGAATAAGGTACCTTAGACACCTTAAGCCTTTCAAATTCTATCTTGGGACACTTCTCCTTTGATAATCTAAAGTGGCTTGCCAAAGGAGTACCAAAAGATTTAGCATCCAACATACTAAACCTTTCCAAGACTTTCTTCACATACTCTGATTGGGATAAAACTATTTTCCTCTCCTTCCTATCGTGAGTAATCCTCATACCAAGGATTTAATTTGCAACACCCAAATCCTTCATAACAAAGGAGTCACTAAGTTATTTCTTGAGCATATGAATATGATGTATTTTCTCTCCTACATACAACTAACACGTCACCCACACACAAGCATAAAATAATAAAGGAACCATGATCAAAATGTTTGATGTACATGTAATGGTTAGAATTATACCTTTGATATTCTTGTTCCAACATAAAACAACCAAATTCTTGTACCATTGCCATGGAGCTTGTTTAAGGCCATACAAGCTCTTCTTTAATCTACACACATATTTATCCTTCCCTTTGACCTCATGTCCTTATGGATACTTCATATACAACTCTTCATCCAAATAACCATGAAGAAAATTAGTTTTCACATCTAACTATTCTAAGTGCAAATCCTCAACTGTAACTAAACCAAGAATAGTCCTAATAGAAGTTATTTTTATAATAGGAGAGAAAATCTCATCAAAATCAATACCTAATTTTTGTGCAAACACCTTAACCACCATCCTAGCCTTATACCTTTTTCTCCTCTAATCCTCTTCTTTTATTCTAAATATACACCTATTTGGTAATGCACTTTTGTGCTTGGGTAGCCTTACCAAATCCCATGTTTTGTTCTCCATGAGAAATCTATGCTCATCATCCATGGGTTATTACCACTTCAACTTGGCATCTACCTACATTGCTTCCTCATAACACTCTGGTTCTCCATTGTCAGTGAGTAATAAATAATTAAAATAAGGAGCAAAATGTTTAGGTGATATTCTTACCCTAGAAGATCTTCTTACCATAGGAGTTTGGGGTCCTTGTATAAAAGGTTCTTAAACTAAATCCTTGGATACTATGTCATCCACAATGTCATTCAATACTATGTAATATTTCTATTCCTGATCTTGTTCCTAAAACTGATCCTTATGCATGATTTTTTCATTAAAGACTAAATCTATAGACCAAAATATTTTCCTATCTTTAATTCTCCATAAATAGAAACCAAAGTCATCGTCACCATAACTAAAAAATGTGCATTTATCTGATTTAGCCTCTAGCTTGGTCCTATCTTCTTTTTTGATGAGAGAAAATACTTCACATCCAAATACTCTAAGAAAAGAATAATCAACATTCTTACCAGACCAAGCTTATTCTAGAATGCCTCTATCCAAAGGCATATAATGTCCTCTGTTAATCATATATACTACCATGTTAACTACTTCTACCCAAAACTATAAAGGCAACCCTGCGTATAACCTCATGCTCCTAGCACATTCCATTATTGTTCTATTCATACTTTCATATACCCCATTATGCTGTGGATTCTTGGAACCATTCTTTGCCTATGAATTCCATTATTAGAATAATAATTAAAGAAATCATTACTATAATACTCACCTCCATTATCTAATCTGAGACAATTCAATTTGAGACCTGTTTCATTCTCAACCAAGGCTTTCCACTTCTTAAAAGTGTCAAATACATTAGATTTATTTTTAATGCAATAAACCCAAAATTTCCTAGTTACATCATCAATAAAAGTAACATAATAATTAGATCCACCAATAGAAGATACCTGAACTAGTCCCCATACATCTGAGTGTACCAAATCTAACTTATGCTCTTTCTTTGTGGGTCTAACCTTCAAGAACTTAACCTACTTTTATTTCCCATATACATAATTTTCATACAAGTCTAGATCTAGATCTTTTGATCTAGGCAACTTATCTTTTAAGATCTACATGCCTTTATGGCTCATATGACTGAGCCTATAGTGCCACATAGTTGCATCTCCATGTTCAACAACTAAATCAATAGAATCAAAACTACTAATCAAATACAAAGGACCAACTTTCTTAGCTCTCAAGATCATAAGAGTACCTTTGGTAACTTTCCAAAAATTTGTAGTAAACAATATTGAACATCCCTCATTACCCAATTGCCCCACTTAAACCAAATTCCATCTCAACACAGGCACATATCTAACATCCTTAAGGATCCATGTGTTCCCATTCTACATCTTAACCAGAACACAACCTTTCCCTATTATCTTACATGGTTCATCATCACCAAGATATACATGTCTTAGATTCTCTTGAACATAATTAGTAAAATAATGCCTATGTGGGGTGGCATGAAAAGAAGCCCCTGAATCTAATACCCAAGACTTATAAAAACTATCCATAGAAAGAATTAAGGCATCTTGACATGATTTACCTGATGTCACATTTACCTTATTCATTTCCTCCTTGTTGGCATTCTTATCCTAAAGTGACCAACAATCCTTCTTTGAGTGTCCACTCTTCCCACAATGCCAGCATATCATCTTGGATCTAGATCTACCTTTTGACTTTCCTCAATTGCCTTTACTCTTGTATTTTTATCTCCCTCTAGTATTAAAAAATAAATCATTACCTGAAGATGATTCACTAGTGTTTTTCCTTCATATCTCCTCTCTAAGGATCACACCTACAACATCCTTAAAATTCAAGCTTCCCTTGGCAGGGACTGCATTACTCACAAGCCTAACCAAACTATCCCAACTATCAGGAAAAAACATAATATTAGTAAAGCTCTAACTTCATCATCAAAATTGATTGCAATTGAATTTAACATACTTACAACTATATTAAAATAATTTATATTAACATACTCACAAGCCTAACCAAACTATCCCAACTATCAGGAAAATAACATAATATTAGTAAAGCTCTAACTTCATCATCAAAATCAATACCCAATTTTTGTGCAAACACCTTGACCACCATCCTAGCCTTATACCTTTTTCTCCTCTAATCCTCTTCTTTTATTCTAAATATACACCTATTTGGTAATGCACTTTTGTGCTTGGGTAGCCTTACCGAATCCCATGTTTTGTTCTCCATGAGAAATATATGTTCATCATCCATGGGTTATTACCACTTCAACTTGGCATCTACCTACATTGCTTCCTCATAACACTCTGGTTCTCCATTGTCAGTGAGTAATAAATAATTAAAATAAGGAGCAAAATGTTTAGGTGATATTCTTACCCTAGAATATCTTCTTACCATAGGAGTTTGGGGTCCTTGTATAAAAGGTTCTTAAACTAAATCCTTGGATACCATGTCATCCACAATGTCATTCAATACTACGTAATATTTCTATTCCTGATCTTGTTCCTATAACTGATCCTTATGCATGATTTTTTCATTACAGACTAAATCTATATACCAAAATATTTTCCTATCTTTAATTCTCCATAAATAGAGACCAAAGTCATCGTCACCATAACTAAAAAATGTGCATTTATCTGATTTAGCCTCTAGCTTGGTCCTATCTTCTTTCTTGATGAGAGAAAATGCTTCACATCCAAAGACTCTAAGAAAAGAATAATCAACATTCTTACCAGACCAAGCTTATTCTAGAATGCCTCTATCCAAAGGCATATAATGTCCTCTGTTAATCATATATACTACCATGTTAACTACTTTTACCAAAAACTATAAAAGCAACCCTGCATATAAACTCATGCTCCTAGCACATTCCATTATTGTTCTATTCATAATTTCATATACCCCATTATGTTGTGGAGTTCTTGGAACCATTCTTTGCCTATGAATTCCATTATTAGAATAATAATTAAAGAAATCATTACTATAATACTCACCTCCATTATCTAATCTGAGACAATTCAATTTGAGACCTGTTTCATTCTCAACCAAGGCTTTCCACTTCTTAAAAGTGTCAAATACATTAGATTTATTTTTAGTGCAATAAACCCAAAATTTCCTAGTTACATCATCAATAAAAGTAACATAATAATTAGATCCACCAATAGAAGATACCTGAACTAGTCCCCATACATCTGAGTGTACCAAATCTAACTTGTGCTCTTTCTTTGTGGGTCTAACCTTCAAGAACTTAACCTACTTTTATTTCCCATATACATAATTTTCATACAAGTCTAGATCTAGATCTTTTGATCTAGGCAACTTATCTTTTAAGATCTACATGCCTTTATGGCTCATATGACTGAGCCTATAGTGCCACATAGTTGCATCTCCATGTTCAACAACTAAATCAATAGAATCAAAACTACTAATCAAATACAAAGCACCAACTTTCTTAGCTCTCAAGATCATAAGAGTACCTTTGGTAACTTTCCAAAAATTTGTAGTAAACAATATTGAACATCCCTCATTACCCAATTGCCCCACTTAAACCAAATTCCATCTCAACACAGGCACATATCTAACATCCTTAAGGATCCATGTGTTCCCATTCTACATCTTAACCAGAACACAACCTTTCCCTATTATCTTACATGGTTCATCATCACCAAGATATACATGTCCTAGATTCTCTTGAACATAATCAGTAAAATAATGCCTATGTGGGGTGGCATGAAAAGAAGCCCCTGAATCTAATACCCAAGACTTATAAAAACTATCCATAGAAAGAATTAAGGCATCTTGACATGATTTACCTGATGTCACATTTACCTTATTCATTTCCTCCTTGTTGGAATTCTTATCCTAAAGTGACCAACAATCCTTCTTTGAGTGTCCACTCTTCCCACAATGCCAGCATATCATCTTGGATCTAGATCTACCTTTTGACTTTCCTCAATTGCCTTTACTCTTGTATTTTTATCTCCCTCTAGTATTAACAAATAAATCATTACCTGAAGATGATTCACTAGTGTTTTTCCTTCATATTTCCTCTCTAAGGATCACACCTACAACATCCTCAAAATTCAAGCTTCCCTTGGCAGGGACTGCATTACTCACAAGCCTAACCAAACTATCCCAACTATCAGGAAAAAAACATAATATTAGTAAAGCTCTAACTTCATCATCAAAATTGATTGCAATTGAATTTAACATACTTACAACTATATTAAAATAATTTATATTAACATACTCACAAGCCTAACCAAACTATCCCAACTATCAGGAAAAGAACATAATATTATTAAAGCTCTAACTTCATCATCAAAATCAATACCCAATTTTTGTCCAAACACCTTGACCACCATCCTAGCCTTATACCTTTTTCTCCTCTAATCCTCTTCTTTTATTCTAAATATACACCTATTTGGTAATGCACTTTTGTGCTTGGGTAGCCTTACCAAATCCCATGTTTTGTTCTCCATGAGAAATATATGTTCATCATCCATGGGTTATTACCACTTCAACTTGGCATCTACCTACATTGCTTCCTCATAACACTCTGGTTCTCCATTGTCAGTGAGTAATAAATAATTAAAATAAGGAACAAAATGTTTATGTGATATTCTTACCCTAGAAGATCTTCTTACCATAGGAGTTTGGGGTCCTTGTATAAAAGGTTCTTAAACTAAATCCTTGGATACTATGTCATCCACAATGTCATTCAATACTATGTAATATTTCTATTCCTGATCTTGTTCCTATAACTGATCCTTATGCATGATTTTTTCATTAAAGACTAAATCTATATACCAAAATATTTTCCTATCTTTAATTCTCCATAAATAGAGACCAAAGTCATCGTCACCATAACTAAAAAATGTGCATTTATCTGATTTAGCCTCTAGCTTGGTCCTATCTTCTTTCTTGATGAGAGAAAATGCTTCACATCCAAAGACTCTAAGAAAAGAATAATCAACATTCTTTCCAGACCAAGCTTATTCTAGAATGCCTCTATCCAAAGGCATATAATGTCCTCTGTTAATCATATATACTACCATGTTAACTACTTTTACCAAAAACTATAAAGGCAACCCTGCATATAAACTCATGCTCCTAGCACATTCCATTATTGTTCTATTCATACTTTCATATACCCCATGATGTTATGGAGTTCTTAGAACCATTCTTTGCCTATGAATTCCATTATTAGAATAATAATTAAAGAAGTCATTACTATAATACTCACCTCCATTATCTAATTTGAGACAATTCAATTTGAGACCTGTTTCATTCTCAACCAAGGCTTTCCACTTCTTAAAAGTGTCAAATACATTAGATTTATTTTTAATGGAATAAACCCAAAATTTCCTAGTTACATCATCAATAAAAGTAACATAATAATTAGATCCACCAATAGAAGATACCTGAACTAGTCCCCATACATCTGAGTGTACCAAATCTAACTTGTGCTCTTTCTTTGTGGGTCTAACCTTCAAGAACTTAACCTAATTTTATTTCCCATATACATAATTTTCATACAAGTCTAGATCTAGATCTTCTGATCTAGGAAACTTATCTTTTAAGATCTACATGCCTTTATGGCTCATATGACTGAGCCTATAATGCCACATAGTTGCATCTCCATCTTCAACAACTAAATCAATAGAATCAAAACTACTAATCAAATACAAAGCACCAAATTTCTTAGCTCTCAAGATCATAAGAGCACCTTTGGTAACTTTCAAAAATTTGTAGTAAACAATATTGACCATCCCTCATTACCCAATTTCCCCACTTAAACCAAATTCCATCTCAACACAGGCACATATCTAACATCCTTAAGGATCCATGTGTTCCCATTCTACATCTTAACCAGAACACAACCTTTCCCTATTATCTTACATGGTTTATCATCACCAAGATATACATGTCCTAGATTCTCTTGAACATAATCAGTAAAATAATGCCTATGTGGGGTGGCATGAAAAGAAGCCCCTGAATCTAATACCCAAGACTTATAAAAACTATCCATAGAAAGAATTAAGGCATCTTGACATGATTTACTTGATGTCACATTTACCTCATTCATTTCCTCCTTGTTGGCATTCTTATCCTAAAGTGACCAACAATCCTTCTTTGAGTGTCCACTCTTCCCACAATGCCAGCATATCATCTTGGATCTAGATCTACCTTTTGACTTTCCTCAATTGCCTTTACTCTTGTATTTTTATCTCCCTCTAGTATTAACAAATAAATCATTACCTGAAGATGATTCACTAGTGTTTTTCCTTCATATCTCCTCTCTAAGGATCACACCTACAACATCCTCAAAATTCAAGCTTCCCTTGGCAGGGACTGCATTACTCACAAGCCTAACCAAACTATCCCAACTATCAGGAAAAGAACATAATATTAGTAAAGCTCTAACTTCATCATCAAAATTGATTGCAATTGAATTTAACATACTTACAACTATATTAAAATAATTTATATTAACATACTCACAAGCCTAACCAAACTATCCCAACTATCAGGAAAAGAACATAATATTATTAAAGCTCTAACTTCATCATCAAAATCAATACCTAATTTTTGTCCAAACACCTTAACCACCATCCTAGCCTTATACCTTTTTCTCCTCTAATCCTCTTCTTTTATTCTAAATATACACCTATTTGGTAATGCACTTTTGTGCTTGGGTAGCCTTACCAAATCCCATGTTTTGTTCTCCATGAGAAATCTATGCTCATCATCCATGGGTTATTACCACTTCAACTTGGCATCTACCTACATTGCTTCCTCATAACACTTTGGTTCTCCATTGTCAGTGAGTAATAAATAATTAAAATAAGGAGCAAAATGTTTAAGTGATATTCTTACCCTAGAAGATCTTCTTACCATAGGAGTTTGGGGTCCTTGTATAAAAGGTTCTTAAACTAAATCCTTGGATACTATGTCATCCACAATGTCATTCAATACTATGTAATATTTCTATTCCTGATCTTGTTCCTATAACTGATCCTTATGCATGATTTTTTCATTAAAGACTAAATCTATATACCAAAATATTTTCCTATCTTTAATTCTCCATAAATAGAAACCAAAGTCATCATCACCATAACTAAAAAATGTGCATTTATCTGATTTAGCCTCTAGCTTGGTCCTATCTTCTTTCTTGATGAGAGAAAATGCTTCACATCCAAATACTCTAAGAAAAGAATAATCAACATTATTACCAGACCAAGCTTATTCTAGAATGCCTCTATCCAAAGGCATATAATGTCCTCTGTTAATCATATATACTACCATGGTAACTACTTTTACCCAAAACTATAAAGGCAACCCTGCATATAACCTCATGCTCCTAGCACATTCCATTATTGTTCTATTCATGCTTTCATATACCCCATTATGCTGTGGAGTTCTTAGAACCATTCTTTGCCTATGAATTCCATTATTAGAATAATAATTAAAGAAATCATTACTATAATACTCACCTCCATTATCTAATCTGAGACAATTCAATTTGAGACCTGTTTCATTCTCAACCAAGGCTTTCCACTTCTTAAAAGTGTCAAATACATTAGATTTATTTTTAATGTAATAAACCCAAAATTTCCTAGTTACATCATCAATAAAAGTAACATAATAATTAGATCCACCAATAGAAGATACCTGAACTAGTCCCCATACATCTGAGTGTACCAAATCTAACTTGTGCTCTTTCTTTGTGGGTCTAACCTTCAAGAACTTAACCTACCTTTATTTCCCATATACATAATTTTCATACAAGTCTAGATCTAGATCTTTTGATCTAGGCAACTTATCTTTTAAGATCTACATGCCTTTATGGCTCATATGACTGAGCCTATAGTGCCACATAGTTGCATCTCCATGTTCAACAACTAAATCAATAGAATCAAAACTACTAATCAAATACAAAGCACCAACTTTCTTAGCTCTCAAGATCATAAGAGTACCTTTGGTTCACCCAATGTAAGATACATCCACCAATGAAAGTTATCAAATAAATAAATAATCTAAAACAAGATTATAATGAACTCTCATAGAGATAGTAAGAAATTCTTATAAAAAATGTTGCACAAAATTGCACTTTCACTTGTACCTACACAATGTTGTATCTCACAAGTTGCTAAACCACACCCTATAATGAACACCTGCACTTTGAAAAACACATGCACTTTGACTCTAATCCTCAAAGCCACACCCTAAAAATAAACCATCAACCCATAAAAGCCACACCACATCCTGTATATATAATAAAATGAAGAAAATCCACAAAAGGAGGAGAAAATATGCAATGCTTATCCAAGATAAGTATTATCCAACATGTGACAACCCTCCTCCACCTCATCAAGCCTATCCAAAATCTATCCCAAGGAGGAATTGGCCATTTCCATATCTCCACCTTCTAAGGGTACATTTTCCCAAAAACATGTGATCACAACCAACTCCACTCAACAAGGAAGGAGTTCCCTTTTCCAAAAAATAACTAGATTCCTCAAAACAAGGAAGTGAACATGGGAAAAGGCATCTAACAACTAACTCCATGAAATATGGAATACATATAAATTAGGAATACAAGGAATATTCCACTCACATGTGGAGAACATAAAAATTATGCCCCCACATCTTTGGAGCTCTTTAAGCCCACAAAATTTATTCCTAAGGGGCATGTGAGAGCCCCAAAGGGATCTACATGGTCATAAAAAGAGACAAGTTGGATAACCTCAAAATAGAACTTTTACCTTTTGAATCAGGTCTTGAAACATTATTTTTCTCAATTTATGAATTTTTTTTGCTTTTTGCCCTATGATAGGACAAGCTAGGGTTTATTCACAAAAAGTTAAATATATTTTTTATTTATTTGGTGGAATTAATTAAAAATTAACAATAAATTAGAGGTATTTGATAAGAATGTGATGGTTATTTTGGTTTATGGCTATGACTTATGGTCTTTGTTTTACACCTATCGAAAGTTTGCTTTAAAATAATAATTTTACCTTCTAGGGAAATGTCATCTCAAGGTTGGAACATGTTCTCCATCTCCTAACCAAGAATATTCAGATGATATGAATGTGGTATTAGAGGTTAATCACCACCCTTGATGTGGTGGTGATGCCAATTTTTAGACACGAGGCCCTAAAGATAGAGATCTCTAACTATAACTTGTATCTTGACAACATTCATTGTCAATGTTGCTCAAGGCTAGAATTGTTACAAAAAATGCTATCCACATGTATTTTAATGTTGTGATAGTGGGAACATGTGTAAATTTCACATCCCAAGGTGTTGGAATTGATGTATTTTAAATTAGAGGTCCCAAAAGTAGAAATTTATATTGGAGGCAAAGACTTTAGCTCTTAACTACATAAAAATTATATTTTAGGACTGACCATTGAATCTTATGGCATGAGTTCATCAATGATTTTAAATATGAGGGATTTTGGTGAAATTAGAGTAATATGATAGGCATGTGATGTTTCATTTGGTTCATGTATATGAATTACAGTTTTTGTTTAACACTTATCCAAAGTTTTCCTAAAAAACAATAATTTTTTCTTATAGGGAAATGTCATCTTGAGGTTGAAACGGGTGATCCATATCCTAAAAGAGCATACTTGAATGCTAATAATGTGTTTCTATAGGTTAGTCACCACCTTGACATGGTGGAAATTCTAATTTTTAGTCATGAGGCCTTGGAGATAGATATCTCTAACTATGGCTTACATCTTGCATCTATGAAAATATCATCTTGAGGCCATTACAAGTTCTCTATCTCATAAATAGGCATAATAATATGCCAATAATTCTTTAAAATATGTTAATAACCACCCATGATGTGGTGGAAATTCCATTTGTTAACCACAAGTCCCCAAAGTAGAGATCTCCAACTATGGCTTGCATCTTGATAATGTTTCTAGTCAATGTTGCTTGAGGCTAAAATTGTTGCAAACAAAAGGTATTTGTGTGGATTCTGAGGCTATGGCATTGAAAAAATATGTAAATTTCACATCTTGAGGTGTTTAAGTGATGGATTTTGAAGTGGAGGTCCCGTAAGTGGAAGTGTCTATTGGAGGCAAAGAACCTATCTCTTTACTACATAAAAGGTGCATTTTAAAACTAATTATTGAATCCTATGCCACAAGTTCATTGATGATTTTCAATCTAAGGGATTCAATGTGAAATTATAGGACTTATATAAGCATTTTATAGTTATTTTGGTTCATGTCTATGACTTATAACTTATGTTTGCCTAAAAAATAATAATTTTTCCTTATAGGGAAATGACATCTTGAGGCTAAAATGGGTGCTTTATCTCCTAACCAAGTGTAATAATAATCCAATAATGTGATCCTAGAGGTTAATCACCCCCAATTATGTTGTGGTGATATGATTTTTTAGTCACGAGGCCCCAAAGATAGAGTTCTCTAACTACATCTTAAATCTTGCATTAAGGGAAATATCATCTTAAGGTTAGAATAGGTGATCCATCTACTAAAAAATCATACTCATATGCCAAAAATGTGATACTATAGGTTAATCACCACCCTCAATGTGGTTGAAATGCTATTTTTTATCCATGAGACTTTGGAGATAGAGATCTCTAACTATGGCTTGTATCTTGATAATGTTTTTTGTCAATGTTGTTAGAGGCTAAATTTATTGCAAAAAATGGTATTCAAATTTATTATGAGGCTATAGTGGTGGAAATGTGTGTAAATTTCACGTCATTAAGTGTTTTAAGTGATGTATTTTTAATTGGAGGTCTTGAAAATGGAAATGTCTCTAAGAGGCAAATAACATGTCTCTTTACTACATAAAAGTTGCATTTTAGGACTAATCACTGAATCCTATGCCACAATTTCATCAATGATTTTTAATCTGAAGGATTTATGGTGAAATTATATAAATTTAGAAATCACATTATGGTTCTTTTAGTTTTTGGATATGACTGAAAGTTTCTATTTTATGCCTATCTAAAGTTTGCCTAAAATATAATTATTTTTCCTTATAGGGAAATGACATCTTAAGGTCGAAATGGGTTCTCCATCTCCTAACCAAGCATACTCAGATGAAAATAATTTGGTATTTTATGTTAATAACCACACCAAATTTTGTGGTGATTCTAGTTTTATCCATGAGACCTAGAGATAAATATTTCCAACTATGACTTACATATTGCATATAGGGAAATGTCATCTTGAGGTTGAAATGGGTGTCATGTCTCCTAAATAGGCATACTTAGATGACAATAATTTGGTAACAAATTTTAATCATGAATATTGATGTGGTGTTGATTTTATGTTTCATCCATGAGGCCCCAAAGATAGAGATGTCCAATTATGGTTTGTATCTTACATCTAAGGAAATGCCATTTTGAGGATAGAACAAGGGCTCCATCTCCTAACCAAGCATGATCAGATGATAACCACCCTTAACATGGTGGATATTATATGTTTTAGACATGTGGCCCCATATATATATATATATATATATATATATATATGTATATATATATATATGTATATATCTCCAACTGTGGCTTACATCTTGATAACATTTTCATGTTTTAATTGAGGCACATCCTATATAAACCACCCTCCTTTCTTAATTGAGGAGTTACAAATCCAAACTTGAATCTAAATTTTTTTGTCTTTTGTAATATTTTTAATTATTTGGAAACCTAAAATATGATGTTGTATGTCTCTGTTAATTCTTTTTAGAGTTCTTGATAACATGCTCAACTATCACAAGGTTTCTTGAGAGACACTTGATGAAACTAGCTTCCAAAACTTCCCTCTAGGCTTATTTATAGGCAAAAATAGGTTCAAAAAGAAATTATCACTCATCACTACCTATATAAATTTTTTATAGAGTATAACTTACATAAAATAGGCTTGAAAGAGTTGGTAAGGACTGTGTTCATCCTTGAGAGTTCTCAACACTATGTGACTAGCAAATTTCCTATGCATTAGTCTTTTCAAAACTATCTACAGTCATTGGATTAGACTTGTTTATGACTTGGAGAGTCATAAAAGTATACCATTATTTTTTTTCCAAGATTTTATAAGTACCCTTATTTCCATTGATGACCTTAATAAGGCCTACAACTTCATCTATTAAATGCAAGTATGAAGGCAATCTTCATCTAGGCCTGGTTCTTTTTTGATAGCCTATATTTTCACCCTAAAACCTTATTTAAAGGCTTGAAAAAGGTACTAGGAATTTTATAAATCTTATCACACTTATTAATTTGTTAAATATACTCTCATACACTCAAATAAAATAAATTGAAACCTTGATTTCCACAAAAATACCTTAAAGAATGTTAAGGCTTGAAATGACTATGTTGCTATCTCACCAACTTTTCTTATAGATTGAATATCCACTATAGAGCACCATGCCATCTTGTAATATCATCACATCAATGTTTTAACCATGGATCAAACATACCTTGAATTTTTCAAAATAAACTTAAACTCTCCAAATTTACCTTAAACTTTCTAAAATGCATACAAAAAACTTTCATAAGTGATCATATTAAGGAGACTAATTAGATAGGTCAAATGTCATAGATTGCCTTCTTGAGAAGACCTCACTAAGAATTTGAAACAAATAAATACAAAAACCATGATAAGACAACATATGTCACCAATACATGACTCTCAATAAGACCATTTACAAAGGTTAGATGACTCAGGTACTTGGTTTGAAAATACCTTAATCAAGGGTGGATAATTAGCTAACAGTACACTTACAAAATCTTACAACATTTCCATTTAGGAATTAATCAGATTTATACTAATGAAGAGTAGTGTTTATCTTATGGATTATAGCCTTTTAGTCTATTATAGAAATATGACCTACTATGAATTGATATTTTGACTGAGATGATCATATGATCATTCAAGACATTCAAGTTTCAACAACATAATTAAACATAAATTTCCCATATTGGTGTAAATGGTCCACGTAATCATTCAAGTCTAATTCAACATCATCTTGACTAGCTTGAAAATACATATCTCCCTGATCTTAAGCATCTATATTATTCTTGAAAGACTAATAACCCTATTATTTCTCACCATCTCTTGATTATTTAAATATATGTATTCTGATTAAAATACACCCTTAATGATCTTAAGTAGTGTACTCAGTCCTAAGACTATGATCTACCTTTAAACAAAACCCTTTATCAAATCCTAAAATAAATAAATACACATTATCACTTCTTAAACAATGCTAGGAGGGTCTTATCTATGTTTTTAATTCAAACTTAGTTTCTTTTAGATCATGAAGAAATTCAACATCAAAACTCAGATGACAAACTAAACCCTTATTGGTCTATTAGGCCTGTCAAAAATTCAAGGTGAAAACCTTGTATTACCTCTTTATATAGGTCTAAATTAATGAAAAAAATATATACACCTTTATACAAGGTCAAATACTTCAATTATTCACAAAATTACTTCAAATCTCTCTTTTTTGCTCTATCTCAATGAGCACCTATAGGTAGTCTTAAACACAATCCTCTATAAATGAGGTTTTAAGGTTCCTTAAATGATTTATTTATATGTTATAGACCATTTAAAATAGGGATAAACTAATTTATTTTATTGGTTTCTCAACAATTAAACTCAATGGTAATGTTGTTATTTTAGGTCTCTACAAACCTAATCCATCTCCTTTAAAGGGTCTATATTCAATCCAATCAGCAAATAACCTGGATCACTTTTCTAAATTATTTCATAGTGATCACACAACACTAATAAACCTTCATATGTAACTTTAATCTAAATAACAAAATAAAACAATCAATTTTTCTCCCTTTTGAGCCTTCTCGGTAGTCACCTACAAGCATTCCATACCATAGACGGTTATAACTAGAATTTTAGAAATATTTTCACCCTAATAACTCTTTTATTATCTCCCAAATTCATTATATCAATTACTCATAAATTTTCAAGTATTTTCATCAATTAAAATTTGAGTTATGAGGCTTTTGTGCTAAAAACCATGTTCTAAGGTTTCTCAAAAAACTTAGAGCCAAAAAGATACTAATAAATTGCTCATAAATTCTAGTGGATTTATAATATTTCTAACACACTTGATAATGTATTAATAACCTTCTCTATCCTTCCCAATCTTACAACCAAACTCATGCAATTTTTCTCACATGCTACAGGTGACTATGAAGGACTGTAGGTGTGTAAAAATAGACTTTGGGTAGGTTTCAATAGTGATAAATTGGAATCAAGAGAAAAATAACTTAAAATTGAGTTGTATCTCATTAAATAATATAAAAACTATATTATTACAATAATTAAAGAAAAAAAATCTTTTTATTTACAAGAAACACACACTTTTTATACACAGACCCCTATTTTGCATTGGTAGACTGTCAACAACAACACATTTTTGAAAAATTTGATCCTTTATGCTTGTTCTAGCCTTTAAACTAATTCATCCTTGGTTTTTTTAAATATTATATATTGGAAGAAGATAAATCTAAGCTTATAATGGCCTAATTTGGTCTAAGATTCTCACTCAACCACTTGTCCTCAATATAATAAATGTCCAATTTTGAATATTCTTTTAGTTACATTAACTTTATTTGGTTTTTGGGATAAACACCACTGAATGAACCTTATATGACACCCTATACACGTTCTAGGAACATGAAAAATCAATATGACACTTTCACAATTTCAATCTTTTCACATATTTACAAAAAATAAATTTAAAAATTCAAATTTTGTTTTTGTCAAGAAAACTTACCAAAGCATCTAACTGACCTATAATTTGAATTATAAGACCTTTATTAAGGCATTTATTTATTTCTTTATTTATTTGACTACTTAAGACTCTAGTAACTCTTGACACCACAATTTTTTCATACTTTCAATGATGCACATGTATCAAATACATTTCAACAACATTCAATAGACAGTAGGGTATATTTTTAATGCTGAACAAAAGTGAACATGTAATATAATATCTAATAAATTACAACAAAATCCAAAATTTCAAATCAATGAGAATATTTAAAAAGTGAAATGTTAAACAATATATGTATATAATAGATGCATAAAAGTCATATAATAGCATATAAAATGTAAACACTTGACACAATATATTGGGTCAATGTTATATAATCATATAATGATGGAAACAAACATACATCAAGCCATATAGGCATACAACAAAATCTCATAAGACATGATCCTAATCATCAAAATGCATCACTCTCTTTGCCTTTCTTGTAGAATACTCTCCTTTGGATGCCTTTTTTCTCACAATTGTAGGTGTTAGATATGGATGATTATGAGTCATCCTTCACTCAAAACTCACCTGTAGCTCCAAGTATTCATATGCAAATATTGTCAAAAACTTTACATGTACTAAAACAAGATACTTAAAAAATTAACAATTTAACTTTTTAAAATGATACAAAAATTATTCACAAGGGCACTTACCGTAAGCTAGTAGTCACAGTCAATTTGGGACTGGTGCTCAATAGGGTCAATGATAGGTTCATGCTGGTAAATGGGAGTGTGAAATAGATCACCAATAGGATTCGGTGACATGCTCATGATAATGTAAGGGTTGGGTCCCTGTATATTTACATAATAATAATAATAATAATAATAATAATAATAATAATAATAATAATAATAATAATAATAATAATAACAATAATAATAATTTATCTCATAAACATTTAAATCAATTAACAAAATCATTAAAATATAATATAAAAATACATAAATTAAATTACCAACTATACCATGTCATGCCTAATAACCATTTAGATATGACTAAAAGACATTTCTCGAGGACTCTATGTAGAAAATTGTTTCATGTGTTAGCTATTTGCACAAGTACAAAGGATAATTACAAAACACATATCCATATTTACACTTAAACATTATAATAACTCTCATGTACCTTGGTGAGTTATTGTGCATATTAAATCATAACAATATCACCTACATTTTCTCCCTCCCAAATATATGGTGAAGTGTCTAGCATGGTCATCAACTAAACAAATAAAATATCATTGTTAGTCACTTCAATATATCTATATATAAGTGTATGAATAAGAGTAGTTATAGACACCAAAGAGGCCTAATTGAAACAAACTTTATCATATTTATTAAATTCAAGTAGGATATTTAAATCAATAACATTAATTAATCCTTAAAAATCACCACTATATAGGTATATATAGGCATAGTAGTAACAACACACATGCTCCTATGGTGTCTAACATCTTGTTGTAACATAAAAATTTCATATATATTAATGATATTTATATATTAAAAATAATTAAATGCCTTTTAAATTATAAAAATATTTAAAATTTAGCAAGTCTAAATTTTTTTTGCACCAAGTAAAATATTAAATCTACCTGGGAAGTTATAGCCAAGAAGTCCAATTCAATTGCAAATGACTAAAACATAGTGAGGTTGGTATCATTTAGGACCACAAAAATAACACCATGGGTGGATTACATGATATTATCCTCCTCTTTGGGTCTATTTTATATAGAACCACATGATCTATAATAGTGAGTTCACAAGGTAACAACACTAGATGAAGCCTCACCATGTCCACCCTTACCAATAAGAGTATGCAAAATCTGGCTTATATGCTAAACAAGGGTGTAAATAAGCACCTTAAGTACATTCAAAGTATCAATCTCTATAATCTCCTTGAATTTAGAGGGTAGGGTCTTAAGAGGATGTGGTTTTCTAATTTGTACTCTTATAGGCTGATTAGGTGCATGACATGTACCTAGCCTATCTTGTGCAAAGTCATTTCCTCTACCAAAGAACTCTAAGAAATCAAAATAGTTTGAAACTTCATTTAACACAATCTCACAATACAATTTTCTCAAAAAATACATTAGGACCTCGTTATTGTTACAAGGTGGGTGATTAGAGACCATCCACCATCGGTCCCAAAAAAATTATTTGATCAAATTATGAGTGCACCAATAGATTATAATCTATTTGGCCATAACATCTAGTGGTGCACTATTTTTCCCATTAATTAATAGGGAAAAAATTTGGGCTTTGGTTATGTTTTTATATTTCACAATGGATACAAACAATTTATTATAATAGTATGCCCTACATATATATATATATATATATATATATATATATATATATATATACATATATATATACTCAACCCACATATCAATTTAACCCATTAACGAGTCAATTTCACCTAATAATATCTATAATGTGTTTGATAGATAAAGTTGGTGAGGAGTTATTTTCATGGGGATCCCTCAATGTCCTAATTACATTCTCAATTTCAAACTTATTTTCAATGATATGGGCTATTAAATCCTCTTAAATAATTTGGGAGGCTTGAGGAACTATAATAGGGATAGGAGGATTTTGCAAGTGAGGAGGGATAGGAGGATTTTTTGGGTTAGGAGGGATTGGAGTTTCAAGTTATTTTTTAGTGCGACTTGCCTTTACAGATGCTCAAGAAATAAATAATTTAAAAAAAAATGCAATAAAATTAATGGATAATTATTTCTAAATATATTAAAACTTGTTTAAATACCTCTCTTTTTGTGTGGTATTATTTAATTAAATTTTCCCTAGTCTCACTCAACCATGTATTTCTTCTTCCTGTCTTTTTCTCATGGTTTGTATTGATGCCAAATAAATGGAATCGATGATCTTATTTTGGTTTTAAAATAATAGAACCGTGCATGCGGTTCTATTTTTTTAAAAATCATGTATGTAGTTATAAACTACGTACATGGTTCTATCTCAGTAATATCGAGCCTATGTTATACAACCTCATACGTAGTTCTTAAAATCAGTATATGTTGAATTGATTTCAAAAAATATGTCTTATTTTTGGCCCCCCATCTCCGTGCACTTACGCTTGTTGGTTGTTTTTAATATTTAATTCTAAAAATTGGAAGAAGGGATGATTGTCAAGGCTCAATATTAGGTAAAATATTAGAAACAAAATATGGATAGGTCCACTATAAGTGGACTATGGAATAATGTTCCCAAGTTTATTTACCATGGACTTGTCCTAGTTAACTTTGAGAGGCTATACTAAGAAATAGATAGAGAAGATAGGAACCTAGAAGTGACAAATCAATGGTAGAGATGGATGATACTTATAGACATTAACAGAATAGTAATTTAGTGGTGTATTGCACTTGAGTCCATTGAATGTGGACTTTTCCCAAATGATGGTATCATAGAACTAGCTATTTTACCACTTATGCATGCTTTAATTAAATTCATGGACACATCATCATACCTATAAAATCATGAAAAAATACTTGTAATGACTAAACCATATCTTCACAAAAAAAAAATTAGAATAAAATGGAGGTATAATTAGGTAAGGGGCTTAATTTGGATTGAACTTGGTCAATCCCCATTGAAAGACCAAGTGTTGAACTATATTTCTAATACTCCATAGAGGGCTCAAATTGAAATGTATTTCTTCCACTTACACACACCCTTGGAAAAAGTATGCAAATTAAGATTCAACCTTGAATATTTATCTAATAGACCTATAGATAGAACATGAAAATCTTATAATATATTTTTAGAATGATTAAAATCATCCTTTAATGTCTTATAGGAAACTTATACTTATAAATGTTTTGATTTTTGAATTTGGAATATACTAGCATGTAAAATTTGACTCAAGATTGTAGACATCCAATTCCTAACACCTTTTATGTTGAAATTGTCAATCTTACTTAAACTGCACTCAAATGTACATTTTAGGCTAAAATACATAAAACACCCTAAATGGTTTAAACTTGTCATTTACAAGTGCCAATTTAGGTCAAAGTATCCCTAAATGGGGCAATGCAATTTATGGGCCAACTAACTTTGATCAATTCATTTCTAATCAAAATGATGATTTCAACTTTTTGTGCTCTTAATCACTCTTTTCTTCTAATTAGTTGGTACACATCACGTACCTTTATTATTTTATGTTGGAAAAATCCTAAATAGGAATAAGATTCCAACACATCTAACATCACCTTCTAATTCTTCTCTAGTCAAATTACGACTTAGTAATATGACTTTCTAACCATTTTGATTAATTGAGGGTTAATTTCCCAATAATTGTACAAATGTTGATTAACCTTGTTTAAGACTAATTGATCCAAATCAAGAGATTAGGTTAATTTTACATGAGAGTTGTTGAATATTTATTTTTAGAAATTAATTTCTATTAACTACATCATCAGGTGACATCATTCCTTGGGAAGACATCCTTAGGCCATCAATGCCATAAATATCAAGATTATGGGTCTCCCATGCCTCATTAAGACCCTCCATGCCTATTAAATGCTCCTCTATCCCAAATATTGATGAGCCTATTTATGATTTTTAATTAAATAATTGAATTAATCCTTAACCACACATCTCAATCTTGAGATGGATGGTCATGGTTGATCCTGACCAATCTCAAAAATCTATAAATAGAGAGGCCATGAACATCATTTTTAAGTTTGATTTGTGAAAAATTATTATGCTAAATTGTCTCCATAATCCTTTGCATTTTACCATTTATTTTATATGCAAGCTTCATTGATAGGCTAGTTATAGTGATTCCAAATCATGAGCCTAGGTTTGACAACGAGTTCTTGAGGCATTGTAAGAGTTGGCCACCATTGTTGTTAAAGACAAGAGCTCTTGATCAAGGAAGAACATGTTTTTGAGCCACATTGGTATGGTGAATCCATTTGGGAAGGTGATATGATGTTAATTTCTTTCATTTTTTTCTTTCTATCCTTTATAATTCTCACATGAATAGATAGGCTAAGTTTTGTTATGTATTTAATGCATCTTTCATGATTTCTTGACTAATGATTGAATAACTTTATTTGTAATCCTCTCTACATTTTGGCATGCCTGGCAGGACAAGATGCATCCCATGTATGAAGGAGAGTATGAGGTAACTTTAAAATTTTAATTTGGATGCTTAAAACTCTCTCTAAGTGATTTTCTAACTTCATTTGGCCGGATTTTATCTTTATAAGTTTACACAAGTAATCATCGATAGTCAGAGGAACTACCAATGGTTAAGTAAACCATAAATGGTCATTTTAAACCATTGAAATTCAAGTGAAACTATCACTAGTTAGGTATAACCATCAATGGTCACTATATTTTTCTTGACCCTAGAGCTAATAGGCCATTTTTAAATGCCTAGTTTGGGGTCATACAGACTCTATTTTTGATGATTTTTTTTAAACCCACATGTTTTATTCTAAATTTTTAGAATTTGATATTATTTTAGCTTCAATTTTCATAGAGTTTCCTCAAAATTTTAAAAATCTCTTTAAATGTTTCTAATCTAACACATTTGCTTTTAGGGTGATGCCTTAAGGGTAGACAGGTAACTATCAGACTTTGAATTTGTTAAAACATGTTATTTAGACAATATTTTGCATGCTTTTAAAATTAAATAAGAGCTTTGTTTTAGTGCTTAATGTAACATTTAGGTTCTTAAGATGACTATTTTCTAGTTATACTTTCAAAGTTACAACTTAAGACCAAGGGTTCAAAAGAACACCACTTCATCTTTTATATGGGGCTTAAAATTGAACACACTTGTCAATTTTTTTTCAATGGTTGTTTAGTTAGAACTTTATTGGAAAAAAGAAGGTTTTTTCATGTATTATCTTCCATTTTTACCCTTTAGGGAACCCTTGGAATCAAAATAGCCATCCTTGATGTAAACAAGCCTAGTCCAAGGCTTAAAAATAATGTCATCTAAAGCACTCCCCAAAAAATCATCATAGTTTGGGTGATCTTAAAAATGACCCTAAAGTATCTCTTTTTATATCTTTCATTTATTTTTATTTTGTCTTGTGAGGAGGACTTCATCACCTCCCATGAGTTTTTTAGGGAAGCTTTGACCTAGGGTTTCACCTCCCAACACTGACTTCAACCACTCCCACTAGGATAGAAGGTTTGAGTGGTAAAACCACCTTCTAGTGTTGGAGTTACACACAAGATGTATCTTCACTTTAGACATCATACTAAACTGAGTGAAAAATGGGATGTAGTGGTTTCAAAAAGGGATAGACCTTTTTTTCAACAAGCCAAGTATCGTGGACACCCAATTTTTGTGAATTTTTTTTTCATCATTTGACATGAAAGTCATTGTGCAATTGATTCCCCTAGAAACATTCAAAAAATTTATAATTTAGTTGATCCCACTTTTCCATACCTTTTTAGTTATACTTAAGACATTTTTTTTGTCATTAACTTACTTGGTCCTGATTTATGTCTAAAACTACTTGTTAACTTAACAAACTTAACCAAGGCACTTTGTCCTCAATTTTCTTGAGTAAGGGAGGCATTATGTTATCCAATTATAAATTTCATCTTTCCCTTATTCAAATTATTTTCAAAAGCCTTTATGTCATGTCATCCACTTTGGTGTAGTTATGTTTTCCAATTGAGTCTAGACCTTTTACCTAATTTGTTTAAGTCCCTCATTTATAATCCACCTTAGAAATTGAACCTTTATAAGTTTTAAGGGTTGGTGTGTTAAATTGGGTTTTCCATTTTCACACTAAACTTGTTCTAACTTGGCTTCAATTTTCCATTTGGATTGAGGGCCATTTATTAGACTCAAAATCACATTATTATCTTGGTGAACTCAAGTCATCTTGCATATCGCTCATGCTTTGAGTCCTAGAACATATTTTATCCTACTATAACCATGTGACGATGTTGTGCTACCTATTTAGTCCTAGCTTTTTATTTAGTTACTCATGCATGTTTCTACATATTAAGTCGTTTAGTTCATTTTGTCTTCTTCATAATCTAGAAAACTTTCCTCTAATTTTCTAGGGTCAACTCGTTGAAGTTGAAACTAGATTTTACTGTATGGTGTATCATAAAGATCTAGGCTTTGGTGTACTAGTTTTCATCTTGGATCTTTGAGTCACCTTACCCTCTTCCAATATATATGATTTCAACTTTACCAAAATTTGGGTAAATTCATGAACCAAATCTTGATGGTCCACATAGATCTTGATTATTCATATCTTGATCTCATGTTGTTAAGATCTCATGCTTTCTTTTTCTTTTTCTTTTTATTTATTTTTATTTTTAAATTTAAATGTAAATAGCTATGACTCTAGTTTTGGTCATTATCTCACCATTATCCTTAGTTATAGGTATTCAAATTTGAACTGGATCAGCACAATTAGAATATTATGTCATTCTAAGTTATTCATACTTATGATGCCTAATTTCTTTTGATATAACAAGAACTTTGTGCTCAAGTCTCAAAGTCTTAACATCAACATAAAATCTAATGAATGATTCTCAAGAAAATTTTGCATAATCTAGGCTCATGATATGGAATTAGGCATCTAGGTACTATGAATTTTAGCACTTGACTCTATGATTAGACATGCATCTCTTTGCATAAATCGCAAGTCTAATAAATTCTTGGTTAGTTTTCATCATTCCTCATTCCATTCTCTCTCAAACTTGGGTGAACTACATTGACTTGAAGTTCATGTTGGAACATGAGTCCATGGAACTATATAGGAAGCATCCACTTGTTTATCATATTTAGAGTAAACTTGACTATCTTTCATTCTTCTTTTCATCTCTTTCATCATTTTGTGCATTTTCGTATGCTAGGTTTTGTGTCTTTATAAGCCATTACATTGTTGCATATACATTTGCACTCACTCACTTTAACCTTTTTTGTTCGATTACATCTTTGATCTATTTTGCTTGCCAATTGCCCATGTTAGGGCACACCATCTAAACAACATTAGAATTAAATTATCTATCTAGGGGCAAAAAATTATTTATTCTTTATCAATGATCAAAATTCCCCCTATTGGGGTAAAACTATTTTATCACGATCATATTTGCTCTACAGGGGCACCTCTTATTATCTTCTCTTTGAAGACCCCATTCTAGTGGTGCTTCCCTTCTTGAAGTAGAACATTCTCTTTTACTAATTCTAATCTCTCCACACTACTACCCATGATATCAATATTTAGTGTGCAACTTATCTTAGGATTGATCAATATCGTAAGCATACAACTTGTACTCTCAAATTGGGTATGTTTAAAGTGCGTCCCTTACATTTATGGATTGTATCTTTCCCATTCCCCTCATCTTTGGGGCCTATTATACCCCTAATTATATTTTTATCATTGATGGTAATCATGTGTGCAAGCATTAGTTCATCTAGATGTGATTTATTTCATGGTTTAATCTCTCACTTTCTCTCTCTTTTTAAGAGTCCATCCTTCTCTTTCATCCTATTATGTCCTCTTAAGGGGGCATCATGGGTCTATTCCAATTTCTTATTGAAAAATCTTTTCTTTGAAAAGATGTTGCTTCACCTAAATGTCTCACTATGCCTTCTCAAATAGGGGCAAAATTTAGACATCCAATTCCTAACACCTTTTATGTTAAAATTTTCAATCTTACTTGAATTAAACTCAAATGCACATTTTAGGCTAAAATCCATAAAACACCCTAAATGGTTCAAACTTATCATTTACAAGTGCCAATCTAGGTCAAAATATCCCTAAATGGGGTAATGTAATTTATGGGCCAGTTAACTTTGATCAATTCATTTTGAATCAAAATGAGGATTTCACCTTTTTGTCCTTTATATCACTCTTTTCTTAGAATTCATTGGTACACATCACATAATTTTGTGTTGGCAATATCCTAAATATAAATATGGTTTCAACTCATCTAATATCACCTTCTAATTATTCTCTAGTCAAATTATGACTCAACAATATGACTTTCTAACCATTTTGATTAATTGAGGGTCAATTTCCAAATAATTGTACAAATGTTGATTAACCTTGTTTAAGGCTAATTGATCCAAATCAAGAGCTTAAGTGGATTCTCTATGAGAGTTGTTGAATATTTATTTTTGGAAATTGATTTCTATTAACTGAATCATTAGGTGACATCATTCCTTGGGAAGACATCCCTAGGCCATCAATACTACAAATATCAAGATTATGGGTCTCCCATGCCTCATTAAGACCATTTATGACTATTCAATGCTCCTCTATCCCAAAAATTGATGAGCCTATTTATGATTTTTAATTACATAATTGAATTAATCCTTTACCACACATCTCAATCTTAAGATGGATGGTCATGGTTAATCCTAACCAATCTCAAAAATCTATAAATAAAGATGCCATGAACATCATTTTCAAGTTTGATTTGTGCAAAATTATTATGCTAAATTGTCTCCACAATATTTTGCATTTAACCATTGATTTTATATGCAAGCTTCATTTATAGGTTAGTTATAGTGATTCTAAATCATGAACCTAGGTTTTACAAGGAGTTCTTGAGGCATTGGAGGAGTTGGCCACCATTGTTTTTGAAGATAAGAGCTCTTAATCAAGGGAGAACATGATTTTGAGCTGCATTGGTATGATGAATCCATTTGGGAAGGTGATACGATATTAATTTCTTTCATTTCTTTCTTGTTATCCTTTGTAATTCCCACATGAATAAATAGGCTAAGTTTTGTTATGTATTTAATGCATCTTTCATGATTTATTGAATAATTAATGACTAACTTTATTTTTAATCCTCTCTACAAAGATAAGACCCACCAAAAAAAGAGAGAGTAAAATGAAATGTGCCCTAAAATAAGTTTTGAAAATCACTCCTAGACAATTTTTCACTAAATGGACAGGGCCATAGGTCGCCCATGTCTAGTTACTGTGGACTTTTATTGAAGTATATAAGACTAAAATAAAGGATCCCCATGAAAAAATGGAAAAAATAAATAGCCAATATATAAAATTAAATATCAAAATAGATAAAGACTCAATTTAATTACACCATTAGATGCATCTTTCATTGTCACTAGTATATGCATATAAAACTACAATAAATGACATAAATTTAAAACTTGTACCTAATTTTTTTGTCTATATTTTATTTACCCCATTATTATATTAATTAAATTTCTAGAGTAAAAGAAATAACTAAAACCTGAGTGTGTATGACACATGTTATCCTTTAGCCTCTGAATTTTGATTTTGTGATAGGTATGGTGTAACCATATCTATAATAACACATGTATTAGTCAATGTCCACATATGAAAATCTTATAAATCTAAATTTTCAATTTAAAATAGGCAAAGAGAAAGGAGAGAGTACACATATACATGTGCATTATGTTACTTTTGTAGATTATTCGTGTTGTGCCCAATGGGGATGAGTATGATTTTAGTTATGTTCATTCCCTATCTAGTAAAAATAATAATTCCTTGATTAGTGAAGTGAAGGTAAATGTGTTTTTGAGTGTCACTATACCCATGACTATATTTTCCTAATAAGAGTTGAATAAAATGTGCCCCCTTGTTGAAGCACTCAAAGAATGTAATTACTCATGTTGAATTATTTTTGAAGAATTGAGAGTGATTAAGTATTAACTTTTAAATATAAATAATAAATCCCATGAATTAAAAATATTCATTATTCCAAATCATAATAATGAGAAACAATAACCAATATACTAACCCTAGGAATGTGGAACCATTCCAAGTTCATTAGAAGTGATGCTAACTAAGGCTATTGAGTCTCACTATACTCGTATGCACATCACCTGCCCATATTAAAATCACATTGTTATATATGGATATATATTATATTTTTGCATTATAAAAAATGAATTAAGAGTATTCATGTTCCCATTATGACCAAATTTCTCATAGACTTTTTTTTTGCTCTCTAAAACTTTGAAACTTTGATTTTTTTTTGCATTTACTACTTTGAATAAGTATGATCATAAATGAGTATCATGCCCACTTTGAATATATTAAAATGATTTATAATTAAATGTGTCTATATTCTAAATTTCAAAATGTATTTGTAACATGTCACTTATATTTTTAATCTATTTTTCACATGCCTTTTCATATGCATTCAGATGCATATGATTGTGTTCTCTAATTTTGTAACATCCCCACTAGGATTTATTAGAATTATGTAATAAGTATTTAAAAAAATTAATTTACACATATTCACGCATTAAATTTCACCAAAATCATCTAATTAATGACCCTAGTATAACACACTAAGTATTCTAACAATAAAATAAACATGTAACATCTATTAGTTACTGATCACTAGCATCATATGAAACAAAACATAACTACATATAGAGAGTAATTACATATTTCCAGCCATGACTGGTAAAATAGTAAAGCCATTGTTGTCAATGTAAAAATGATTAAATAATTACATTTCCATATGGAATAATGTTTCAATAATAAATACAATACAAGATATAAGGATCCATGAAGCATGAGTCTCACATACTCTAGTATCTATGGTAATATCAAGTGTAGTTTCTAAATAAGTAATATTTGGGTGAGGGAGAGTATCATCTGAGTGATTTTCTACACCAACCACAAACCATTGATCCACCACAAAATTCCCCAACTAGGAGATGGCACTGCCTTCATGGATGGGTAGATAGTGATGGTTCAGGAATCCAAAGAGACAAACTAGTACCTATGTGCAATAAGATTTCTAAAACATGATGTGTACCATAAAGAAAATAAATTTTAACATGATATTTCACAAACATGTAAATCATACATATGAAATGGAAATGTTTAACTAAACATTACTTTGGACAAAGTTTTCAAATAGCTAAATATCTCTAGGATAAATCAAATTCATACACACAACTTGATCAGATTACCCTTGTCTAGCATTGGTGATGCTAAGTAAGTTAGTGAATTCCATATCAATACTTATTTAGTACTAACAATGCAAGATTTGGTTAATATAAAATTATAACTAATTGATTCAAATAGACTAATTCCTATCAATAGACATAAAACATGTTAGGTGTATGAATAATCAAAATACATACATTTAGTCCATCAGACATATGCAATGAATCTCAACTATATTATTTATCACATAAATAGTAAACATTAACAAGTACAATCTATACCAATCAAGTATAATTTATTTTTTCAAATGTAGTACCATCTATGATAAATAACAATATCATAATTTATTTTCCATGTACACATTTATCAATTACAACAATCGAGTCATAATAATTTTAGATATCAAATACCTCATAATTAATTTCTTATCTCATATGAAACATAAATTTTCATTGATATAATTTTTTATTATTTTAAGGGGTTGTCTGCATATAATCAAGGTGCCCTATCCCTCAATATTTGATGACTTAATTTAAGAGTCAACAAATACCATAATTATATGCACACATCTCCTATGTACAAATATATGTTATATATGTATATGGGTACCTAAGTTCCTCATACAAAAATATTTCATATATATATGCACCTTTATTAAATACATGTATAATATGTACTGCAAAAATATAATTGTTCACATATAAAAATACTATTCTATCATACTAATAGTAATTTCTATTTTGTTAATATAAAAACTTCATATGATTATAGCAAACCATTTATAATTTACCTATTCAAAAAAATAGCATTCAATTTCAATCATATGATTTCAACATTACCTAGACCCATGTTCTTATTCACTTATTTTAATTTAAAATTCATAATCCATTTAATAATAGAAAACTACTCAAAGTCCATTACCATATTTTCCACAAATAACATTTAAATTCAAGTTGACATAAAAATTAGAATCATTGTGAAGGTTTTAGCTTAGGGGCATGGTTTTTAGTAGACAAGTGTGTAGATAACAAGTGGAAAAATGCAAAATGCCCCAAGGTATGAAGGGACATGTGGATGGGCATCACAAGATGCCCCAATTTGTGAGGTGGAGTGAGGTAACATTGAACCATTAAAATGATTTACATTAGGTTGGTAGCTGCATTTGGAGATAGGTAAATGTGTTGGTTTGTTATATTTTAGGGATGTTGAATGTGACATAGGATGTGTAGGAGAGGTATGAAGAGATGAAGGAGGACCATGTATGATATACTTTGGAGTAGGCATTTGAACTAGGCACTCCTTTGGTTCATGTGACCTAGGAGGTTGAATTTTAATAGATGCAATGATATGTTTAAAGTCATTTATGTTAGCTATCCTTTCATTATTAGTGTAGGAAGAAGGAACAACTATGGTTTGAAAAAAATTAGTAGATGAGGTGTAGGTATGGGATAATTTTTTTATTCATTAGGTAGTTGATGTTGATGTGATTTTGGTTCTTTAGATTAAATTTTAGAAGCTTAAAGATAGTCTTGATAGCATTTTTTTGTGAGAGTATCAATATTGAAATGTGGACCAAGCAAGTAAGCAAGAAGAAATCAATGAAGATCATGACAAAACTCATGAGAATGACCTATAGTGGAATGCCACCAACAAAATTTATCAAGATTGTACCATTTTGGAGGAGGTTTGGAAGGATCAAAGCTCATGGGTTTAGAGGGCAGAAATTTATTCTTAAATTGTTCTAAACTTAAGGGAGGGTGGATTAGGTTAAAATTAGTTAAATTTGATGCTCTATTTTGAGGTTGGGTAGGTTTGGATGAATCAATGTTATGAGAAAATGATTGGAAAGGTTATTTAGTAGTTGTTTGAGGTCTTTCAAATTGAGTCATAAGAAAGCATTGCCTTTTTTCTTAGCCTAAGGCTTCTTCTAAATTTTTATGGGAAAAGATTCAAACTCTATACTAAAGGGGAGGTTTAAGAGAAGTAACAAATATTTTTAAAAGAAAATCATCATTCATGTTATGGTCCAATTTGTGATCTAGAGACTTCCATAATTTGATTAAACTATGAGTAGATTCATTAGGAAGTTACTTGGCATAGATAAAATAGCTAAGGTAATTTTTAGGAAGGTCATCATGTTGGAATTCCTTCACTAGAGCACTAACTAAATCATCTAGTAGTGAGATGGAATGTCTAGGAAGATGGTTGTACCATTCAAGTTCATCACCAACAAAGGTTTTGGCTAAGAGATTGGTGGTTTCAAAGGTGTTAGTTTGGACCCATTCCTTCTAGAGATTACCAAAATAATTAATAAATATAGTAATGTCCTTAGTCCCATCATATGTGATAGTTAGATAAATGTTTCCAATATTTATGGATGTAATGAATGGGGATAAAGGTTCATTTTGAAGATGTTGAAGCATTTTTTAATTCATTGGAGGTTAAGGGGTGATATTCCCATTGGCATATATAATAGGAAGAGGGCCAAAATTTTGATTTGGTTGAGACATGATGACTTGAAGTGGTTGATTAGTCACGTGTAATAAATTTTGTTGCATGTGTATCATTTGGGAACTATTAGTTGTTTGCATGATGTTCTTTTGTTAAATTAATTTTTTAATAATTTGAGTTGTCCCAATTTGTGCATTAATATTTGAAGGTGGGGTATTAGTTTTGTTAGGAGGGGGATTATTAGTTTTGGTGTGAAGACGGGTATTGGGTGGACGATTCCCAATATTGGTATTGGAAGGAGGACTAGGATGAAGGAACTCAACTTTATTACATTGTGTAGTGATTAGTTTTGGATTAGGAAAAGATGAAGGAAGAAAGTGAATAGTTTGATCATAATTAATAAAATAAATGAGGTTCTAATCTAAATCCTTAATTATGCAACGTTCTTGACTGAGTGAAGGTTGAAAAGATGACATAATTATGAAATAATACTAGATAACCACACATAAAACAATATCAAGCAAGCTGTATAGATTTTACCAAGTCAATTGAGTACTACTAGATAAGAGGTAGATAAGGATATAAAGTCAATCAGGTTGACCTAGTATTATGACCTGACTAGAAAAAAGGGATACAGAGTCAACTAGATTGACTTAATACTATACATAGGGAAAATATAGTTTGATAAGGATACAAAGTCAAATAGGCTGACTTAATATTGTAACTTGACTGATAGAAGGGATATAGAGTCGACTAGGTTGAATTATTACTATAACCTAACTAGTAAAAAGGATACATAGTCGACTGGGTTGACTTAGAATTACAGCTAAGGGAAAATTTAGTCTATAAGAAACTGTGTTGAATAGAATGATAGTGTTCTAAAAATAGGGAAAGATTTTGTAAATGTAAGTTTGAAGCAAGAAATGGAAGTAAATACACACATAATTGGATCAATGAGAATGATATGCTTAGCACCCAACATAAAACCTTGCAATAATGTTGGCCAATACAAGCTTTTGCAATACAACATATAATGAGCAGAGAGAAAGCAACCAAATGAAAAGTAAGTGATAACTAAGTGGTCATTCTAAATGTTGTTAGATTATTATAAAGTGTTATTTTAAGTGTGATAGGAAATTTGGTTGAAGATAGGGAACTAAAAAGCAATCTATGGATGGTTTAAGGACATTTAGGCTGAAAAGGATCTATGTTGGCAATGGTACTAGCTTAGTATTGGGGCCTATCCCCTCACTTCAAAATCTCATAGTGATAAGGGTGCTAGGTGATTTGCCAATACATATTATTAACTATGTGTTTATACTTGGATAGAAAACCAATTTGACTTCCCCCTTGGTGATGAAATCCAAGTAGGTAGGCCTTAGGAAGACAAATGTTAAATGCATTTTAAAATTTGTGTGATTTGGTAGTGTGTGTACAAAAAGAGAAAAATATTAAAACTAAATGGTATTTTGAAAAACCACCTAATTAGACTATGTGAGCTACTCTAAGCATGCAAATGATTGAAAATGAAAGTATGAATTAATTATTAGCATATAGTTATTAATTCCCAAATTTAAGAATGGTATAGAGTTGGTTCAAATGATGTTATATGCAAACATTATAGAACAAAGTCAACTGGGTGGATATTATTCTCTATAATTAAGAGTCCTTAAAACCTAATTCAACCAAGTCAACTTAGTCTTTTAGATAGAAGACAAGCTACATAACTAAGTCAACCAAGTCAACTTACTTTGTTGTAATATTGCAATTTTAGAGAATGCAAACTTACACAAGACAAAACTATAATGAAGTACTAAATTGAAAGAGAGAAAAAGAGAGGAAACTTGGTGGGTTGATAGATGATTAAGATTGAAAATTTATTGTTGAAGTGCCTTAAATGTTGTTTTCAAGTTCTACCAATTAAGTCGACTGGGTTGACCTAGTTTTGTGAAACCCTATTCGTTAAAGCCTGTTATGATGACTAAGTCTACTTAGTCGACTTAGTTTGCTATGTATATGCTAACTAGAATAATAATTTGAAATTTATGACTTATTTTTTTTATCTATATGTTAAATTTAATATTAATTTGACCTTCATGACTTAGTTTTTTTATCTAGATGCTGACCAGAATACTAAATCAACCTACATGACATAGTATGTTATCTGGATGTTAATTAGAATATTAATTCAACCTATATGACTTAAATTGTTATTTATATTTAACTATAATAATAAGTTGACCTACCTAAATTAGTTTGTTATTTGGATGTTAAGTGGAATATTAAGTTGACCTACATGACTTAGTTTGTTATCTAGATGTTGACTAGAAGACTAAGTTAACCTTCACAACTTAGTTTGTTATTCTGGATGTTGATTGGAAGACTAATTCAACTTGGTCAATTTAGTTTTTTATTTGAGACTAAATAAGAGTATTATGTCAACCTATCCAATTTAGTAACTTATATCTAATTAAGACTTACACAGAAATAATAGAGTCATTTTGATACAAATGTGAGTTAAACTTGTGCATCAAAGTTATAACTATACCAACTTGGTTGACATAGTATTATAAATATAGAAAAATAATAAAATGATAGAAATTAAAGCATGAAATAAGACTTTCAAGTTTTAGATTCACATAGGGTTCACCAGAATGTATGTAATAAGAAATTCATTAGATCTACAAATCAATCCTAACTCAGAGAAGATAGATCCTACTTACACTTTCAATTGGAGATACATTAGATAATCAGGGTCATGACCAATAGGGATCCACTAGACCTAATAAGTGGATATATTACCATAATAATATCACTAAGGAGGGTTATAAAGCCTCCAATCAAGCAAAACTACATAATAACCCTAATTATGTCCTATGCTATCATATTCACTATACTAATAATAAGTAAAACAAAGAAAATAATCTAGTTCTCATCAAATCTTGTGGCACAAAGTGGGGGAAATAAACAAATAAAGTAAACATGCATAGAAGACATATACTCATGTCAATGTATACATAATTTAAATGCATAAAATAAATGTACAAATTCATATCTCTCTACTCTTACAAAGGAGGAATAAAGTTAGGAATACTTAATTTTGAAGATGAACCTATCGAGCCTTAATCTCTCCCTTGGCCAAGGTGATTCACAAGAGGTTATGGTATGTAAGAATTAAAAAGATAAATCAGATCTAAAATTCACAACCTATCAATGCATCCAAAAGACTTCTCCACAAGATAATATCTGTATCTCTTAAAAAGGATGAAACTTTAAGCTTGCTCCTCAAGTAGAATTGTGGATAAGTAGATGCACAAGATATCTTACTTATTATTATCTTCATTTAGAAATGGAAAAATTATTGTGTTTATATATGTGGATATAACCCTAAACCATTCCTAAAGTTTTGGTCAAGGTTGAACTGGTTGACCTATTATCATTATTAAAAAAAACTCACTAGGTCAGTCAGGGGCCAACCTAAACCCTGAATAAGTTTTGTCAATAAGAGTACAAGGTTGACATAATCAACAAAGTCATATAAATTGTTTAAAAGGGTTTTAGGTTATAAAAAGGGATATTGAAGGTGGTAAAATGCTAAAGGAGTTTGAAAAATATGAGGCAAAGCTTAAAGGAATGGCATTTAAGAGATAAGTGTGTAGATAACAAGTAAAAAAAGGGACAACAATCTTGTGAAGCACCAATGGTCTGCCCACCCCTTACTTGGTGCATCCCTTAGGGTGTGCTCTCAAATATATTGATACTCAATGGGTTCTTTTAAGATAGAAAGTGTTAGTAAGTAGTAAAGTTTGAAAATATTATGTGTATACACAAACTATCTCCTATACATCATCTAAGAGATCAAAATACTATTATGCATATCATAGAATACACAAGCATCATACAAATGATAATTAGTAATGGTGATTCTATAATAGATACATTAATAAAACTACCCAATCACATTATGATTCTATCTCCAAAGGAATAAATGCAAGTCATACAAGTGGAAAAATTAGAATTAGTACAAAAGGAACAATGACAATAAGTTTGGATACAAAAAGATAATTTAGAGGGGAAAAAATCAAATGGAATGATTATAGAAATAAAGATTATAAAAGGCATAAGATGAAAAAGAGAAATTATAAAATGAAATTATCACAAAGGTAATGTTACAAAAAGAGAAAGAACAAAATTTGAAAAAATAAGTGCAACCTAAGTAAGAAAGTATCTTTAAGAAAGTTTGTATAACAAAAGAGGTTAGAAATAAAGAGATGCCTAAATAATCCAATGTTATAGTATGGTTCCAAAGGGGACAATTTAAACTCTTTCCTCATATCAAAAACCTTTCACTATCACTTCTCGCATAGATGACAATTAATTTACTAATGTCAATGATATGGACCATTAGAAAACAAATTTGTATTTTATGTCATTAATTATGTCTCTTGGATATGAACTTCAAAACATATATCAAATTAATGCATCTATAACATGTATGGGATCAATTAATCTAAGAGTTTCATTTTCTTGAAAAGAGTGTTATCTTCATTTTCATGTTATTTCTAATCTAAGTGCATAAAATGTTTTATTTGAAGAAACATGGTTAAAATCAATAGGATAAATAATGATAAACACAAAGATTGCATTGCATTTAAACTTAAAGTCAAATTCACTTCCATTTCAAAAGAAGAAACATATTTAGATCAAAAATAACAAAAATAAAGCATATATTAAACTAATATTCAAGAAAATATAAATAATGTAATATCAACACATGCACAAGAAATAATACATATTACAAAGGATAAATCATAAAATTCAACACCATTATATGGGTATATGGTTTCAATATCTAGATACAAAATAAGACAAGAGTGGCATCTCATAATTTTAGGATTAAAAATATGATTATGACCATGATTATTAAAATTTAGCATATTGGTATGATTTCAATGATAAAATACCTATATAGAGGCATCTAATTGATGAGATACTTACCTTATAGTATCATCCCTCCTTTTAAACAATTTATTTGCTAATTATATAATATATTCAAAAATACAAAAAAAAAAGAATATTTCAAAAAATTCTAAAAAACAAGACCTATGCATGATATGTGTAGTTCATTTTCATCAATCTATTTATGCTCGGTGTATATAGTATATTTTTATATCTAATTAATATAAAAAAATATTCACCAATGTACATGATTGAGTTGCATAACATACATGTTGCTATACATAGATGCAGTTGTAGGTGGTGATACTCTCTCTGACCCAAAAACTTAATAAAGACAATAATGCTCTATCTAGATAGTCATGCACTTACTGATGTATAATTCTCTAATATTATCCTAATGAACATAAGATATACATTCTCAAATCCAAACTATTCATAGGCTTTATATAACTTATGTGTATCATAACAAGTTTACTAAGGGTATTCTCTCACATAAGTTTTATCCTTCTATGATTATCCCTATTGTTCATACTCCACTTCAATATATTATGAAAAATATATCATTTTTGATTACTTGCATTCAAAATCATATTTTAATAGATAATTGAGTTGTTAAATATACTGATGTTATGAATTACCTATGTTGATCAACTATACTTATTCATGCATGTTTTTCGTGTTTGCTTCTATGCTTCATGTTTTGTGCATATTCACTCTTTTGGATTATGTACATTTGAACATGTCCTTTGAATATCTAAGCCTTATTATTTGATTATATGTGTGTGAGTGAAATTTGAACATGTCCTTTGTATGTATCTCCTTAGCCTTTTTTATTGTTTATGTGTTTTTGAATGTGTGTCTTATTTGTGTGTTATGGCCATGACTCTTGTTTTCTTGTTTTATTATTTTGTGATGCCATGATCAATATCATGCATCTCCTCAGTTTGTTGATGCCACGATGGATATAATACATCCCTCCCTAAGTTATTAAATTCAATTTTAATTACTCAACATGATCATTACTTAATGCATTACTAATTTTTAACATTTATCTTGACATGACACTATATATGCATTGATATACATGCATCTTATTTGATTAAATTGATGTGTTTATCTATGATGATGCCATGATCTCCAATGTTATCACTACTGCATAGATTTAAATATTTTACATAATAATACTTGCATAAATTCTTATTTTGAGTTATGTTATTGTTTAGGATTCACAACTCACCTCAAAAGAGGGGGCATATAGAGTGGCTTGTTTTAGATACAAACATGTAATAACCCAATACATTGATAGGAAAATACATAATTTTCTTAGTTGATCACAATTCAATCTTATAAATTACCCAGAAAGAAGTTTAAAAAAACAATGCTCCATTTAGACAAGAGTAAAGGTTGGTCATGTCAAAAATAGTGTGTTATAATCCCATCAGTCAAAAAAATTATTTCACATAATTTATCAAAATCACAGTCAATTATAGGATAATTTTCAATATGTATCTAAAATAATTTTAGGATTAGACTCAGGTTCATCACAAAAAAATTCTCAAAATGGGGGCATCATATGCAACATGTGTTCTAGTTATCATATAGTATTTTTCATATAAATTCACTTAATATTTACTCATTCCTAGAATTAAGATGCTCAGATATCATATTGGGTGAATGTGTACATCACATGACCACCTTATTACTCATTTTTACACTAGTTTTACAAATGGAATGGAAACCTATGTCATTCTCTACATTGTATACACCATACTCATATCATACTATATTTTTGCACCAATTTTGCACCTTAATTGTATCTTATTCTATATACAATAGTTGATTCACCTTATTTCACTAGTTTTACACCAAAAATTATCTATTGGTATTCATACAGGTATTCCAAACTACTTTAATACTTTGGGTGTTCAATTATGGGGTCAAGCATACCTTGAGTTCTTAAACACACTCACCTATTGATGAGGATTGAGGCATGCACTATCCAATCTAAGAAATTAAACAAAATATAAATTTTAAAGGGTCTTACCCTCTCTAGTCACCATTTTTACACTAGAAAACACAATGGTTCACATACCCAATTAGGTACATTCATTATTTATTATTTGATATTTAATTTTATTGTATTTGCCTTTAAATTATTATTTGAAGTAAGGACTAATTCATACATGTTTCATTAAAAGGTTTACATGAATCATAGTGAAATGTGTGGCCTAAATCCAAGCTTACTCAACTCAGGTAAGCTCAGGTATAACTCATTATTTTTATCTAGTACATTCACTTTGATACATTACTAGATTAAAATAGGTGGGAAATGTAGTCATATAAATTAACATTCAATGTTAAAAAATTACACTTATGACCATAATCTTACAAAAAATTATCTCATGATCAATTCTATAGATCTAAATTATTATTCCTCTATCTCTATGTGGACAATCCATACCTTGAGCCAATTCAAGTACATAATTACTCCAATAGCTTAAGCTCATCCTTTGAATAATTTAAACTTCCATCTTAGCTCCCTTTGATTCTTATAAAAGGCCACTCCTTTAAAAATATCCCACCCATCAATAGAATCTAAATCCAATAACCACATCCTCTTATCAAATAACAACTAATTTTTCACATTAAAAATCACTTGATGGGTCATCCTCCACATTTTTAAAGCCTCATTCAAGAAATTTCCCAAAATATCACTATAAATTCACATTTTAATCCATTTTACACACAGGAGGTCCACACATGGAAAAACATGAGAACATCTAACTACACATTAAGGAAAAGACATATATTCTTCCTAATTCACATCCCTAGTATCCCATAGCTAAGTCTATATACACCTCAAAGGTCACAAGTCAAGGTTAAAGCACTTAGATACACCATAATTTCAGCAACATTTATGATCACCCTTGTATTTCACACACACCATCATAGCATGGGATAACTACATGGATTTTCATCCCTCTTTAGAGTATTGGTATGTAGGTTGGGGGTGTTGACATTAATCATAAGTTAAAATGCTAACCCCTTTTTTATTTTATACCATTATTCATCATTGTTTATCAAAATAGGGTTTCAAGTGAATAAGCTATACATTAGGTTCTACAACAAATTATGCATAATTGAAATCATACACCAGACCAACAAGTGATGGTGCATAGACCTAGAATTTTAACACAATTAAAAAAGATTCCATAGTCTAGTGCTCCCTATGAACTATAACATAGGTTGATCATGTCTGATTAGCCCAGCCTCATTCAAAGATCAAACAAATCCCTATTCTTGATTCATAGTCAATCAACATAGTCACAAAGTTAGATTTGTAGTCACATACAAAATCTTGTATTATTAATTTTTAGTTAAGTAATTCATCCATGTTCTTTCATATTTTAGAATATTTCTATATATATCAATTTTCAAATCATAATACTTAATTTATTGCATACTTTAATATTTGCATTTTTCATAGAAGTTTACCATAATTAGGATTTAAGCATTTTCCTTATTTCCCCAATTTTGATAAAACATATGGCCTATGGGTACACCATATGGTTGATGAAGGCATATAAATATATATGGGGGGGAAACCTAGGTTCTAATGGGTGGGAAAATGGATTATTTCTAGATATTAGTGTTGGATGGTAGAGCATGATCTTCTTATAATTCCCAATTCCTAATAGGGGGTGTTTGGGGAAGGCAATGCCCCCCCCCACTAGGGTCACCATGGGGGTCCAGGGGGTGGTGATCATACTTGGAGCCTCCATGGTGTGGGTTTTGGGGTAGCACCCCCAAAGTAAAATTTTGTTAAAAATGCATTGTAAAATATTGTAATTTTGTAGTAAATCTAGACCGTTCACTATTAGGTCATAAATCTAAAGGTAAAAATTATGTTTGTGCATTTTTCCCCCTAATATATAACCCTCCTTTGATATAAGGTCATTGTAATCATGGTGGCATACTGTGTGTGAGTGAAGAGGATATTGTATTATATGTATTTTAATTTTTTCCCTTCATTTGTTGGACTAAATAATAAGGACTAGTTGTTTTTATGTAGACATAGCCCATATTGGGTGAACCACATTAAATCTGTGTCTCTATTATGTTATGTTTTATGCATTTTATTTCTATCTTTAATTCATTAATATTTCTTTGTGTTCTATATTCCTAAAAATTAGATCAATAAACTACTAGTGATATTATATGTTGACCTTATAGGGGTTGTGAGGATGGTTAAAGGATAGAGTTGAGTTGAGGTAGATTTGGGCTAGTTATTGGTTGCATGATTGGTGGCTAGATGTATAAAAGTGTTTTTATCATGAGTGTGTTACTAGAAAGTTTTGTGTCATGCAAGATGTTTCCCCTACACCATATATATGGATTTTATCAATTAGGGATGCCTAACGAGAGGGTGATAGGGGTCATCCAATGCATGAAGATATAACTCCTATCCCCTTGGTATATGTGGAATCCATTATTCATATGCCTAATATAAATAATTCTAGTTATACCCTAGATTAAAAATGATGGTAGTCATCCAATAGGTGGTCTATTTTGTTTTTAGTAGTGGTGGATTCTCTTACAACCTAGTGTGGAGTAGATGCACATGGTCTGATAGCTATTGATCCGTAGGCTCCATCTGAAAGTAATTATATGTGGGATTTTAAGTTTTTGTATATAATTTGATTAATTTATATAATACTAACATTGAACTAATGTATTTATATTTATTTTTATGTAAGGGGTGATTATTATTGGTCAACTATTTTAAAGACATCCCTCAAGGTTATTACACAACACATGCCTAGTGAGGTAGTTCCTTATGGGGTATTAGAGTGAGATATGGATATTTATAAGAGCATGCTCCATTATTTTATCATTAAATAATAATAATGGCACCATATGTTTTAGTGGCTATTACACATGAGGACATCGTGGCTAAGCAAAATTACCTTATCATTGAGCATGATCAATTTAGGGTAGAGCTTATGAGGCATCAAAGTTAGCCTATATCTCTATTGATCAACCATAATATATAATGTATGTACATGTATTTGTAGTGATGACATGAATTATAATAGGCATGAGTGGTCATATATGAATATTGAGATCAAAGAAGTTAATCATGCTCAAGATCATAAACAATTGATAGTGGAACTTCCTCCTCACATAGTTAATTATTGGTATAGGGTGGTGATCTAGGAATGGGAGGTGGATATCGATAGGGATATGAGCCCATTATATATTTATTATTTTATAATGTTATACTTGTATAAAACATTATTATATATGGAAAAGGTTATGTTTACTTGTGCTTATTTTTTAAGATGTATGCGGACTAGTTAATTTTGTATATGCTCATTAGATATGATTTGTATTTGGAAAGAGTAGTGTATGTGCCATTTTAATATTTAAAATTAAACTATGATTTAGAATTTGTTATAATAATTCATGTGTTAATTTAAGATTTGGTAATGGAATTATTGGTGTAGTTGAAAATGAAATAATTTATTTAGATTTCATAGTGTATGTATGCAAATTTAATTATAAATTATTGATTTAATATTTTTTGGAATATTGGAGACTTATTCCTAATTTAGTTAAAGGTATAAATTGAATAAATACATAAATAATATTACAATAAATAGAGTGCTGATTTTTATAATTTATTTGAGTTTCATAGCTTTCTAAAAAAAGTAATAAAAGAGGAGAAATGTAACTTATCTTAAAACTAGGATGATACAATTGAGACAGAGGTTGATACTAGTTGTGTAGGGCTGGGATAGTGTCATGAATTAGAATCAATATTTCATTTGGTGAAAGGATAGGAGCATAAAAAATAAGATAGTTTAGGGTTTGACACTATAGTCTAGGTCCTACCACTATTGTCCAAACTGGTCATAGAGATCTGAGTTTTATGAGTTTTGACTGCTACCTTTGTGTTAGTTTGCCTATGAAAATTTTAACCTTTAATATTTATGGAGATAATTTTAGAGCTGATTCAATATTTAAACCCTAAACTTTCATAGTGTTTGAATAAAACTTTGAGAAAGAGGGGGGTGGTTAGTGTGTGTAATATGTACTAAACATATATCCACACTCCTTGTGTGGGCACACTACCTATATACCAATACTCTAAAGAGTTATTAATAAATATTTAGTTCTCCCACTTGATGTGTTTTGTGCAATAGTGTTATGTAGATGCAAAAATTCCAAACTGAGAGTGCTTGAGGTGGCTAGGGACTGGTGTGAGGTTTTGAATATGTTGGTAGTTGTATTGGATGGTTGTATGTAGAGAATAGAGAAATTTGAATTATTGATCTTGATTTTATTATTTATTTATTTTATAATATTTTCTAACCCCCTCTAAATAAACTTTGAATGGGATTTTATAGAGATCTATTGGTCATGGGTTAAATGTATTCGCACTAGGCTAACACAATAAAGAAGAGGAATAAAAAGGAAATGGTTATATAGGCTTGAAATGTGATTGGATAAGAGCTCTATAAATTCATATGGGTTTAAAATTTGATTGGACAAGAGCACTAGAAATGGGACACCTTAGAGTCCAACACTATAGTCTAACCCCACTTCTCTTGTCCTATAGGCTTAGGACCTCAGGGATGGAACAAACATGGGAAATGCATTCTAGTTGAGCTAGAATCAAGTTTTAGAAGTTTATAGATGATTATAAATAAGAAAAAAGGTGTTTATAAGGGTAATAAAAGCATGTAAGAAGGAACTATGGGTTAGGGGTCACAAGCCACACTTAAGCTACCAATTTTGAAATTTTATATGACTACATTCACCCCCCTTTATTCTAGTGATGTAGCAAAGTGAAATACTAGGATAAAATAAAAATAGAAAACATACCTAAAATTACCTACAAGGATGAATCCCATAAATTTTTGTGATGTTGAGTGTGCATAGAGAGCAAATTATGAAGTGTAAATCTACAAAAGAAAATTAGGAGTAGATTAGTACTTACTAGATATGCTATATCTGCAATAATTAACGTATAAAGTTGGGTAAGAGAGAGGAAGAGAAAGGAATGAATACACCTCATCAGGTACACAAACAAATAAAAAACCTATTGTGATTCCAAGTGATGTTGGATGATGTTGAGTAATGCTAGGTATGTGTTATAACAAGAGTAATATTGTGAACATAGCTAAGTGCTCAATTCCCTGAGAGTGGCTCAAGAATGTAAAGGCTAGCCCTTTGGCTCCATCATCACCCACTAAGTGAATATAGGTGGTCATTCATGTGTTGATCAATGTTTTTACTATATGTCTAATCCCTCTAAGTAGGTGGCTCAAGAATACAAAAGGCTAGTTAGTCCTTTGGCTCCATCATTGTCCCATGAAGTGAAAGTATAAATTGATGCTGGTATGAATGTGTGTCATATGAGATGGATCCTAAAGCCCATGAATGATATATAATTTGAAAATGTGGTATGGATAGTTTAATGTGTACTAGAAATTAGGCCAATCTTGGCCAACTCTAGAAAGAGGATATTAGGTTTGTATAAAAGTCACTTCAAAATTGGAAACTATGATTATATGGAAGCCACTCAGGAATGTGGAGGTTAGGTTTATATGAAAGCCACTTTGAAATGATGCCAACCATCTACAAATGGAATAAGGTATGTAACTATTGAGAATGACTATGTAAATATACTAAACTTGGAAAGAAAAGAAGTAAAATGTGCCATGCACATTACTCCCAATCATTGATGTCTGTAACATGGATTTTGATCTGAAAGTTATACCAACTACCCAATCTAAAAATTTAAGTGAGAGCCATAATGTCATGAATTATGCCCCCTATATCTTGATTCTCTAATAAAAAATCTATTGAAACTATTGATTTTGAATTAGACTTTGTCTGACAAAACTATAACGAAGCTAACCGTTTAGCCTATTTCTAGAAAATTTAGGTTTTTTACTATTTGGATGGGAGCATAAAAAATAAGACACCCTACTATATGGTACTATTTTCCATGTATAGTGTTATTGTACTTTGATAAAACTAATGACTTTTTTTAAATCATCATTGTTATTTTGGTCTGTTCTACCTGGTTTGACCTCTAATTATTATTTTAAGTGTTCCAAAAACTATTTTTTTGATCGTTGGGAGCTTTAATCTCTGTGACAAAACCCCTATTTATTTCCTCTCTTTTGAGGGAAGGAATGAAGACCCTAAAATGACTTACCTCAGAAGAAAGAGCCCTGTAAGTATGTTATGCTATGAAATACATGATATAACAATGATAATCGAAATGATGTCTCAAGATATAGCATAGTTTATATTGGAGATTATTAGATCAAAAGGGGTATGGCTAGATAGATATAACAATTTAATAACATGTATAATATATTAAACTAAAACTAAAATTTTATTTATTAGTTATCAAGTAAAGATGGAGCATGATGTCCATCATGACATCCAAGAAAGCAAGATAATGGATGATGTGGATCATGACATTGCATATAGTTGAGAAGCAAACAAGCAACAAACATACAAGTCAAGAAGAAAAAAGCATACAAGATTGGCCAAGGAGCTAAGTAAACAAGGGACATGGGCACATGTCACTCAAACTAGAAATCAAGCATAAAAGACATGTTCAAATACCACATACACATATAATTAAAAATAAGCAAGGTTGGCATAAGGGCTATATGCACATAAAAGAGTACAAACAAAGGACATTTGCAAATGTCCTAAGGCAGACATAAGAATAGAAGCAAAGGACATTGGAAAATGTCCTAAGGCACATATAGAAGATAAAATAGGAACATATAAATGCAATCACATCTATCTATGTAAAGCAAGGAAAGAAGGCATGTAATATACTAGAAATAAAATTGCATCTAAATAATCAAAGCAAGAAGTGAAAGTATGAAAGACATGGAGTACAAGACAAGGTATATGTTAATAAATACATAAGTTTTATATAATACTGAATGTCAATAGAGTAATCTATGTAAGCTAGTAAGTAATGTACATCAACATGATGACTAGAGTGTGTGGTGTAGGAACGACATAACCTAGATGGTTTAGTCATGTAGAAGATACCCCCAATGGGTAAATATATTGATGTATGCCTTGAATGTAGTAAGATGCCCCCTCAATGGGTAGAGTGAAGTAATCAAGGATCTATATGTCACTGCACACACTTAAAAGAGATCAATTGAAGCATGGTAATGTAGAAAAATTGACAAATAACAGCATAAAATAGTAGAATGTAAGTCTAGCATGGTAGTAGAAATGCAAAGCATGGATAATGCATACATTTAAATTTTTTTTGTGTTTTTGAATATTTGAATGTTTTTATATTTTAAAAATTTGTATTATTTTTGATATATTTAAATGTTTTTGGATTTTGAAATAAGCTATGTAAAATCAATCATGAGGAGACTATGTATAAGTAAGAAAAAATAAATTATGTACAAGCAAGGATGAGAATAAATGATACTAATTGACAGCTCTCATGGGAGACTTACCATCATGGTGTCCTATATCAAGGAGAGGAATCATGCATGATCATAAAGCATGATGGAAATGCTGAGAATATGACTCTAAATACTATGTATATTGTAAGTACTCTAAAACTCTCTATAGTAGAAAAACAACTATGGGGTCCCCCTATAACTTTGAGAAGTGGATGTAACTAGAGGGCTCTTAGGGACCCATATAGTAGTAAGATAATCTCTCTGAACATGTTCTCTATGTGTAAAGGTTTAATATCTCAATGATACTACCCTAGGTGTGAATACTGTAGCTAGAATCTGTGTAAAATTCCATATAAGTGTATGAACTCTCTGTGTTGGTGAGGAAGGCCTCGACTATGTATGAATTGAACTAGAGAAATAACTATAACTAGTGGGGAAGCTAAAACTAGTGGTAGAACTAAAATTAGTGATTTCAATATAGTAGATGGCTCTAAAGTGGGGAGTGGTGACTCATATGGAATTCCACCAACTATAAAAACCTGATTAGTGTGAATAAATTTCATGCATTTGTGAATTATAGAAGGTAATTCTCAAAGTTTTTGAATTTATGGTCAACCAAATAAAATATCAAAAATTCCTACACTAGAAATAATAGTAAATTTTATGGCCACATGTGTTGGACCAAATTGTAGAGGAAGTATAATCTCACCCAATGAACTTTATATATTCCCACTAAATCCACTGATAACTATGTCCATTAAGGTAATATCCTACTATGAATATCCAAAATGTATTATTAATGTCATAGTGCACATATTCATGTTGGATCCATTATCTATGAGAACACTATGAATGGGATGAATATAAATGTAAGCTCTAATAAAGAGTGCATGGTAATCTAAATCATCCTTAACTATCTCCTACTTTGAGAAGGAGATCAAAGGTCTAACCAGAACTCTAGAATTTTACACACCAATCATGTTACTAAAAGGATGTGACTCAACTAAAGGTGCTTGGTGTGTAGCTAGTGGAAGATGTGTATGGTGAACACCTAATGTATCCCTTGTCTCTTGTTTGGAATGTTATGGGAAAAGATCTGAAAAGATTTTTAAAGCTTTGTCCTATGTTTTCTTTACCTAAGGAGGCTCAACTGAAGTGACAAGATCAATAATGTTATCATTTATCAAGTTTGTATATTATGTTTCAAACTGATGCATCTGTTTGTTGTGTGGCCTAGTACCCTATGAAAATAACAAAATGCATTTTGATCATATCCCCATGGAAGAGGCTTTATTAGATCAACTTCTTGAATAGGAGGGAGAGATATGATATTATATTCCAATAAATTATATAAAAATTTGGGTGGAGAAACTGGTAGATTGGTAAAGGTTCATTGAGGAGGTGATAATAAAATCACTTACTAAGGGGGATCTGAAGTTGTATTGACTATAGGTTGATTTTGACTCTTACTATCATTGACCTTGACTTTGTATGGGACTTTATTATTTCTCTTGTTTTTTGCTTCTAATATACTTATGTAGTTGAGTTTGCCCATTAAAATCATTTTGAATTCCTTTTCCTTTAGTATATGACATAACTTAGTGAAGGAAGAGAATCTTTTGAACATTATTGATTCATGAAAAGCTAGTAGAAGACTCTATTTGAAGAGATCTTGTAACTCTTGATCAGACATGGGGCTAGTCATCTTAGCCAAGATAGTCTTATAGCAAAGAACATAATATGGGATATGCTCATTTAAACTTTACTTTTACTATGTAACTTAGGCATAGGAAACTTTATCACCAATGTTAATTCTAAAATGAGATAGGAACATGTCATCTAAAGGATTTAATGCATTGACTGACTAATGTGATAGACTATAGAACCATTATAAAGCATAATCCTTTAGACTCTGTGGAAATAACTTAGTCAGTAGCCAGTCATTTGGTACATAGTCCAAGCATGTTGCATGAAAATCTCTCAAATATGTCTCTAGATCACCCTTGCCATCATATAGAGTGAGCTTGGGTTGAATAAAACCTCAAAGGTGTAGAAGTAATATGACATGCTAATGGTATATGAAGTAGAGCAAAAGAATCTAAGTCTTGTGTAGGTCTAGAGGCACCTTTATTGAGATGTAGCACCTTGTATTGAAGATATTTTATCTTTTTCACAAGGGCTTCCACATAAAGAGATAGAGATGTACTAGCCATAATTGGTGGCATAGAGGAAGGTTGGACTGCTATAGGGGGTTGTTGAGACATAGTTGCCCCCATAGTGTCATGTATAACTAGTTGATCTATGGTTTGAGAAGATTGACCATTGCTCCCTTTTTGTTATTATTCTTATAGTATCTTAAGTATATCATCTTGCATGTCAAGGTGTTTAGTTAAGAGTTGTTGAAGTTTTCTTTTATCAGTTTCATCAAAACTAGTGTATTGGGCCATTGTTAAAGTAGGAAAATAAATTGAAATTTTTGTAATAATTTGTAATAAGCAAAGTGCTATGGAAGGAAAGTACTAAATATAAGAAATGTAAAGTCATAAAAACAAAAAAACTAAAGAATGCATAAAAAGGATATGAAGCTCATGAACCTGTAAGGTGATTCCTCAAAAGCAATGGGACCTAGTATATACAACTAAGATTTTTAAAAATGCTATATATATATGTCTATATATATATATGTTTATATATATATATATATATATATATATATATATGTTTATATATATGTCTATATGTGTGTGTGTGTGTGTGTGTGTGTGTGTGTGTGTGTGTGTGTGTGTGTGTAATTTAAAAGGACCTAGTATATGCAACTAGGGTTTAGAAAAAATTGGTTTTTTTAAAATTATTATGGAATTTTAAAATTTGGTGTGAATTTTTGATTTAAATATGAAGGTAAAAAATAAAATAAAATTTAGAAAAATTAGTAAAGAATTTACCCCAGGGTTTTTAGGTTTGTTATGCACACAAAGTAATTCAGGTTCACAAAATGATTTAATAGTTTTGGGAATATTGGTGTCTTATTCCTAATTTAGTTAAAGCTCTGAGTTAACTAAATTAGTAGATAATATTGTAATAAATAAATTACTAATTTGTATAATTTATTTGACTTTCATAGCTTTCTAAAATTAATAATAAAAGAGGAGAAATGTAACTTAACATAAAACTAGGCTAATATGATTAAGGTAGAGGTTGATACCAGTTGTGTAGGACTGGGATAGTATCATGAACTAGGGTCTAGCTTGAATTTGGTGAAAGGATAGGAGCACCAAAAATAAGATACTTTAGGGTTTGATGTTATAGTCTAAGTCTTACTTCTATTAGCCAAATTGGTTACAAAGATCTAAGTTTTTTGGGTTTTGTCCACTACCCTTGTGTTAGTCTACTTGTGAAATTTCAAACCTTGAAAAATGATAGAGCTCCTTTTTGAGCTGATTCAATATTAAAACCCTAGACCTTAAAAGTGTTTGAATAAAACTTTGAGAAAGAGGGGGGTGGTTAGTGTGTGTAATATGCATTGAGCATGTATCTACACCCCTTATGTGGGCATGCTACCTACATACCAATACTCTAAAGAGGGATCAAGAATATTTAGTTCTCCCACTTGATGTGCTTTGTGTAATAGTGTTATATGAATGCAAAAAAGCTAAATTGAGAGTGCTTGAGGTGGTTAGGGACTGATGTGAGGGTTTAAATATGTTGGTAGTTATATTGGATGGTTGTATATAGAGAATAGGGACATTTGCCTTAGTGGTCTTGCCTGTATTCTTGATTGATTTTGTAATATTTTCCAACCCTCCTCTAAATGAAATTTTAATGGGCTTTTATAGAGATATATTAGTCATGGGTTAAATGCATTCGTGCTAAGCAAACATAATGAAGAAGAGGAATCAAAAGAAAATAGTCATCTGGGATTGAAATGTGATTAGATAAGAGTGCTAAAAATGAGACACCCTAGGGTCTAGCACTATAGTCCAACCCAAATGATCCTATCCTATAGACTCAGGACTTGGGGGGATGGAACTAGCATGGGAAATCTAGCCTAGCTGAGCTAGAATTAGGTATTAAAAGTCTATGAATGATTGGGAATAAGCAAAAAGGTGTTTAAAAGGGTCATGAAAGCATTCAAGAGGGACCTATGGGTTGGGTGTCACAAGCCACACTTAATCTACCAATTTTGATATTTTATATGACTATAATTATCAAACAAGCAGACCATCTTGACAGAAATAATAATTATGCATCATATTGAGTATTATTCATAGCTATCTTCTGAGATAGTATATGTGGCTCTGTAAAGATATTTTCACCAATCTTAATTACTTTTGGTACTTGTATTTTATTATGTTCATTAGATGTTACTTTGTTCTATTTCTAATTTGCATTATGATATTTTTGCTTTGGTATCCAAATTGGAGATATTCCAGTATCATGAATCTTTATATATTTATTGCTTGTTATGTTTCTCTAAAATATGATAATTCTTTTATTTATAAGTTGTGTAATTTTTTCTCACAATTCATAATAATCATTATCTTGATGTTTCTTAATAGCTTGATAAGTGAGAATTTATTTTCCTTTGATATACTCATGATGATGAGGAGGGTGATAGTAATTAGAAAGGAAAGTGATTGACCTTTCATCTAATATTGTCTTTATAATACCATGTGGTCGATCTATTAATTTTGTAAACTAGAGTAATTTACTCTTATTGAGACTAGGCTTATTCATTATAAGTGATATATTGTAAACCATTTATTTTCCTTTATTAATGCCTTGAATTTTTATTCCTTGATATGATCCCTTCTGGGTGCTTCTTATACCATTTGAATGGTTTGAACTAAATTATTTCTTTTAGATGCCAATTTTGGATTCTCTTTTTATTAGTAACTAGTTACTTTTTTGAAAATTATTCTGATTAACCTTTCTTGTTACCAAATTTAGGTCACATTAATATTTGAATACATCCATGTATAAGCTATCAAAAGAGTTGAAAAGTGTATTCATATCCCATTATTTTAGTGGAGTTAAAAGACATTTATTGAAGATAAACTAAACTTCCAAATTTGAGGGTTGATAAGTTATAGAGTGAAAAGTATTTTTTAAACACAATATATAGTCTTATATGAGCTCATTATGACCTTATTGCAAAAAAAATAGATGTTCTAGTGTGAGATTAGGTATCACATGTTTATGATAATTAGATAAGAATGCATCTTATAACTTATTGAAGATAGATTTAGGGCCAATAGTTAGATTGTAGAACCAATCTAGAGCTTCTCTTATAAGACTTATATGAAAATATTTAAGTAAGATACATCCATCATTCCCTAAATATCCAAAATAAGGGGCATACTTTTCTAAATGAGTGAAAGGATATCCATAACTATAAAACAATGGTAGTGTAGGCATAGCAAAATATTTTGGATGTTGATACTCATATACCATTCATGTAATGGGTTGTCCTAGTATAACATTATCTTTAATATTTTCATAACATGATCAAGTTTATAAAGTGAGATCAAGCACTTAGTTTTTGAGTTCTCCAATTGGATGCATCATGGATACGATATGACTAATATAAATAATAGTTATTTGAAAGGGATCACTTAGGGGTTGTAATTGATTATTCATTTTTAACATTGGTATAGGAGTATCATGAAAACTATCATTACAAGTTTAGGCATTGAATTATAAGGAAACATTAGTACAAACTTGAGGATCATTTCTTAGATTATTTTGAATTTGTATAGGATGAAATTATTATTTATTAATATCTAGTGATTTAATAGAATATAAATAATATTCACAATGGGTGTTAACATGCAACTCACTTTGAATGAGTAGATAATGAATATTTTAAGAATAATTGCATGATATTTCATTATCATTTCTTGGTAAATCAAGGGGTATGGTTTCATGTTGGATTTTTAATCCACAATCATTTGTATCTTGTGTTATTGGAAGATGGAGATAAAATGATATCACTCTCTTTCATATTATAAATTATGACTAAATGATAATGTGGAATATATACATATACATCATCTACCATTTACACACAAATAGAGGGAGTAACACATTCATTTGTAAGATTTGACATTTCTATGCAAGATCTATTAAATTTTATACTTTATATTGATTACTATGATGAAATTCATGAGCCAAATCAAAAGGTAAAGATGGTATTATAATTAGTGATTTCCTATATTTTGATCCTTCTAAAATATTAAGGGAGAAAAGATATTCATTATCAGTATGTTCTTTTTGTGTTACTTTTCAAAACTAAAAGTAAAAGTTAGGAATAGGTTGCACAATTTCTAAATTACATAGATCAATTTCATATTCAATTTGGTACATTCATATTTATTTAAACAATCATAGTCATATCTATTATAATCATATTCTTGATTGGCATCAAAAATTATACAAGTGTGATCATTTGTCCATTCATTATCATAAGCATAAGGTGTAACATTTCAATAAAACAATTGAATCTAAAGGATGACTACCATTGGGAATTTCATATTTAGATACATATTAATATTTCATTTTTTTGTTACCCACAATATATAAAATATGACAATATCATTCTCAATGCTGAAAATAGATAATTATGGAACAAAGTCAAGCCTCTTGATAGGTGCAACTAGGCAAGGGTGTGTTTGCTTTGTAGGATCTCAAATATGTTGATCTTAGTCACAAATAATGTGAGGTACATGAAAACTAATATCCATGAATAGTGTTATATAATGGATTTAGTAATGGGGTGATACCCCTCACACCATGGTGCAAGGAAAATTTCTAACTACTTTAACCCAAAATAATAGCTCTTATGAGTTTTAAAACTGCGAAAACATAGTTTCTATGAAAATAAAACAAAATAAAAATGAAATTAGAAAGTATAAGATCAAAAATAAAGGGTTATGTTCACCAATATTTTTTATACTATTTTAAAAAAACACTAAATTTGGTTTTAAAAGTGTTATTACGTATATTGGTGTAAAATTGGAAATATCATAATACCATGATATATAAATGTTTAACTATTATAATTTTGACAGATACTGATTATGGAAAATTGATATTTTTAGAAAGCATTAAGAATAATTATACTTAACTCACATATATATTATTTGATTATTTTGAATGTTTAATTATAAAATTTTAAGGGATGACTATGTAGGCTCAATATCAACACACATCTGGATAGGTCTATTTTAAGTGGATGGTGGTTCAGTCCACCCAAGTCTGTTAACCATAAAATTTTCCCAATTAACTTTGATAGGTTGTAGTTATAAATAGATAGAGAAGAAAATAACCTAAAATTGATAGATTAGAGGCATATGTAGATGATATTTAGAGACATGAGTGAAGTAGGAAGACAGTGGTGTAGTGAGACCAAGTTTGTTAATAGAAATCTTGTCTTAGTTCATCATATCATGGAATTAATTATTTCACCTCCCATGCATGCATTAAGTAAATATTTGGATGCATCCTTAGACATGTAAAACTATGCACAAATACACAAAACAATAAAAAACCTAGATTCCTACACACAAACCAAATTAAAAATAAATGGAGTGGGGATTGGGAAAGGGACCTAAGTTGGATTGATCTTGGTCAATCCTTGTTAAAACACCAAACATTGAACTACATTGACAATAATCTGAAGATGGCTCAAACTCAAATGTATGTCTCCCACTTAAGTCTATGTGTGTAATGATGAATGAAAATATATATTCTCTTTCTTATATTTTACCCTTGGTATGAGTATGAAGATGAAGATTCAACCTTTAAAATTTCTCAAATATACCTATAGATAGAACTTGAAAATATTATAGTAGATTTTTATAAAGAGATAAATTATGCTTTAATGCCTTAGTGTGACTTCTTATTTATAAATGTTTTTATTTTTTATTTGGAACCTATTGGCATGCAAAATATTACCCAAGATAAGATCCAATAGATAATAATAATAATAAAATAAAATGTGCCCCAAAAGAAGTTGCAAAAATTAGACCTAGACAACACTACATTAAATATATAAGCCACATGTTACCCCTATTTAGTTCTATGGACTTATTCAAAAGGAAATACGACTGTAATCGGTGATCCCCATGAAAAAGTTTCAAAATAAATAACTAATATACGAACTTAAAAATCATAATAGAGAATGACTCAATGAATTATTCCAATATATCACTCATTTTTTATCAAATATGTATGCATACAAGCTACAATAAATGACACAAAGTATGAGCTTTTACCAAATTTGGTTATCTATAATTACCAATCATTTTTATGATGTGATATGGACAAATTATTACATGAAATTTTATTTTTACCTATTTTTTATTCAATAACAATTGCTTATATAGATACAACCTTAGAAAAAATGTAATATAATACTTCAAAAATCAATTCAATCATATGTTGGTTATCAGAGGAGTTCATTATATTTGTGTCATATCTAGGTTTTGTATGCAATCATAAATTCATCATGTCTATAAATCAATCTTGGCTCAAAGAAGATACATCATACCTACACTTTCGATTGGGAACACATTTTTTAAGTAGGAGCATGACCAATATGGGGATCTACTAGACCCATTAGGGGATCATTTATCATAATACACTATCTTGAAGAGGGTTCAAAAGCCTCTAGTCTAACATAATCATGAAATAACCCTAAGGGGGTCCTAAGTTTTGATATTTTACCTAATATAATAACAAGAAAATTAAATCTACTCTAGTGCTCACCAAAGCTTGTGGCATAAAATGGGGGTTATAAAAAATAAAACTAGACATGTATAGAAGACATATAATCATGTCAATGTATATGTAATACTAATACATGGAAGAGAAACACAAATTTATTATCTACCTACTATTTCAAAGGATAAATGAAGTTAGAAATACCTACGTTTGAAGATGAACCCACCAATCCTTAATCTCTCTGTTGGCCAAGGTGCTTCACAAGAGGTTATTATGGTATGTAAGGATGATAAAGAAAAATCAGCTCTAAGATACATAACCTAAAAATGCATTCAAAATAGTTATCCACAAGATAATATCCATATCTCCAAAGAAAGTATGAAACCCTAAGATTTACTTCTCAAGTAGAGTGGTTAAATAAGAAGATGTTCATTTTCTCTTACTTCTTTCACTTCTCATAATAAATTATGGAAATGAACAAGTATTTATAGGTGGAGTTTACCCTAAACCCTTTAAAAAATACCAATCAACAAGTTTGACCCAATCGACCTAGAATAGTTTCAAATAATAATTCACTAGGTCATGAGCTAGATCAACCAAAGGTCAACTACATCCTAAGTGAAAAATACCCCAAAATTGTATAGGGTTAACCCAGTACATCTGATTGATAAAATGGGATTTAGCTGAGGAAAAGGAGGATAAAATGTAGTAAATTCCTAGAATAGGTACAATAGAGAATAATAATCTTAAGGTAAGTGGTTTTTAGGAGACAAGTGTGTAGATAACAAGTGGCAAAAGTGATAACTATCCTATAAAACACCAATGGTCTACCCACCCCTTTCTTGGTATACCCCTTAAGGTGTGCACTTAGAGATATTGAGACTCAATGGGTTATTTCAAGATAAAAAGTGTCATTAAGTGATAAAAGTTTGAAAATATTGTGCATACAAATGCCACACTCAAAGCTCATCATGTGTCACGTGAGTACAACATGAGATGGTGCTTTAGGAAATAGAACATGATAACAAATAACACTAATGCTAAGTAAAGTGAAGTAAGTATAAAATAAGATAAATGAAAGGATAGAATTGAAAAACACATATATTTACTTACCTTAGTGTTGTAGATAAATAAATAGACTACAAGAGAGGTGAAGGCATCCAATGTGAAGAACACTAGGCAAACCTATATAAGTTAGTGCAAAAAATAGCCAAAAATCTAATTTTTTATAATATAGGTATATGACAGTGGAAAATATTCTCTACATCATCATAATTATAGAACATTTTATGATTTAAAAAATGGATGAGTAGAAACAAATATAGAGGCAAAACAAATAATCTACTAAAAAATAATTGAAAGATTTGAATTTGTGAAAAAGTGAATTTAAATAGGTTGAAATAAAATTCATTTGTTGTTTTTGACTTGTGAAGGAGAGAAAAAGAGATCTGAGAGACCAAATGAGCTAGGATGGTGAGGATATTATAAGCTATGTGAGAGGGACCCCCAAAGGTAGCAACAGGTGAAAAACATGTAACTAAGAATCTTAAGCCAATTTTTGAGTATTTTAGTGTTTTAAGTGTATTTTTAGAAATTTGTAATTTAATGCATTTATAGACATTAGAATTAACCCAAATTAGATGTTAAGGGTAGGAAAAACCATTCAGGGAAATGGGTTTATAGGGTTTGGGGAAATAACTGCTAGAATGCCCTTATTTCATAGAATGAAAGGGGTCAACAGTGAAAAACAATTGGTTGACCTAGTTGACCCAATAAGATGAAATTTGGTAAAATCCACACTATTGACCCAATAGGTATATGCCAACCCTATACATTTTTTATAATGTAAACCTAGTACAAGTTTGATAACTAAGGAGAAAATTCCAAAATGACAATGCAGTACTAGGGGGTATAAAGAGGATTACAAAGCAAGTTAGTCAAGAATTAGTACATAAATAGTGAAACATGCATACAAAACTAACTAACCAAGCCTATCTATTCTTATGGGAATTACAAAAGATAACAAGAAACAAATTAAGAAAAAAATACCATATTACCTTCCCAAATGGATTCACCATACCCATGTGGCTCAAAAACATGTTCTCCCTTGATCAAGCATCCTTGTCTTTGTCAACAGTGGTGGTAAGATCCTCTAATGCCTCAAGAACACTCCATAAAACCTAGGATCGTGATTCCAAATCACTAAAATATCCTATCAATGAAGCTTGCAAACAAAATCTATGATCAAATTTAAAGCCTTGTGGAAATAATTTAACATTATAACTTAACAATATTTAAGCTTAAAATTCATGTCCATGGCCTCTCTATTTATAGATTTTTGAGGTTGGTCAGGATCAACCATGACCATCCATCTCAAGATTGAGATGTGTGGCCATGGATAATCTTAATATTTGGAATTAAATCCATAATTATCTTCATTATGACCTTGGAAGAAGTGGCATTGAAGAGGCATGGGAGGCATTAACTAGGCATGGGTGATCCATAATCCTGATATTTATGGTATTTATGGCCTAGGGATGTCTTCCCAAAAAATGATGTCACCTGATGATGTGGTTAATAAGAATCAATTTTCAAAAATAAATATTCAAAAAATATCATGGAAAATCCACTTAATCTCTTGATTTAGATTAATTAGATTTAAACAAGATTAATCAACATTTATGCAATTATTTGAAAATTGGCCCTGAATTAATCAAAATGGTTAGAAAGTCATATTATTAGATCATAATTTGAATGGAGAGGAACTAGAAGGTGATTTTAGATGCATTGTAATTGTATTCCCATTTAGGATCTTTCCAACACCAAATAACAAAGGTATGTGATGTGTACCAATGAATTAGAAGAAAAGAGTGATCCAAAACACTAAATGGCAAAATTGTCATTTTGACTTGAAATGATCTGATCAAGTTAGCTGGCCCATAAAATGCATTACCTTATTTATGGATACTTTGAACTAAATTGGCACTTGTAAGTGAAAATTTCAAACCATTTAGGGCATTTTATGGATTTTGACCTAAAATGTGCATTTGAGTGCAATTCGAGTAAGATTGACAATTTCAACATAAATGGTGTTAAGAATTGGATGTCTACATTTTGCCCCTATTTGAGAAGGCATAGTGAGACATTTAGGTGAAGCAAAATATTTTCAAAGAAAAGAGTTGTCAAGAATAAATTATAATAGACCCATAATTCCCCCTTGAGAGGACAACTAGGATGGAATAAAAGGATGGACTGTCGAAAAGAGAGAGAAAGTGAGAGATTAACTCATAGAATAGATCACATCCAAATGAGATAATGCTTGCACATGTGATTACTATCAATGATAAAAATATAATTAGAGGTATAATAGGCCCTAGAGATAGGGTAATGGGAAAGATATAATCCATAAATGTAAGGGACACACTTTAAATTTACCCAATTTGAGAGTACAAGCTGCATGCTTATGACATTACTCAATCCCGAGACAAGTTGCACACTAAAATATTGCCATCATGGGCTTTAATGTGGAGAGCTTAGAATTAGAGGTAAAGAGAGAATGTTCTAATTCAGGAAGGGAAGTAACACTATAATTGGGTCTCTAAAGGGTATATAATAAGAAGTACTCTAGTAGAACAAATGTGATCATGATAAAATAGTTTTGCCTCAATAAGGTGAATCTTGATCATTGAAAACTTTTTTTGTAATTTTGGTTTTGATAAAGTAGAAATATTTAACAACTTTCATGGAAAATTCACTTAAGCTCTTGATTTGGATTAATTATCTTTAAATAATATTAATCAACATTTGTGCAATTATTTGAAAATTGGCCCTCAATTGATTAAAATGGTCAGAAAGTCATATTATTGGGTCATAATTTGATTGGAGAGGAACTAGAAGGTGATATTAGATGTGTTGGAATTGTATTCCCATTTAGGATTTTTCTAACACCAAATAACAAATGTACATGATGTGTACCAATGAATTAGAAGAAAAGAGTGATCTAGAGCACTAGATGACAAAATTATCATTTTGACTCAAAATGATTTGATCAACGTTAGCTAGACCATAAAATGCATTGACCTATTTCAGGATACTTTGACCTAAACTAGAATTTGTAAGTTACAAGTTTGAACCATTTAGGTAATTTTATGGATTTTAAATTAAAATGTGCATTTGAGTGCAATTCAAGTAAGATTGATAATTTCAACACAAATGGTGTTAGGAATTGGATGTCTACATTTTGCTCCTATTTGAGAAGGTGTAGAGAGACATTCAAGTGAAACAACATCTTTTCAAAAAAAAGTTTTCAAGATGAAATTGGAATAGACCCATGATACCCCCTCAAGAGGACATATTAGGATGAAAGAGAAGGATGGACTCTCAAAAAGAGAGAGAAAGTGAGAGATTAACCCATGAAATAGATCACATCCAAATGAGCTAATGATTTCACACATGATTACCATCAATGATCAAAATATAATTAGGAGTATAATAGGCCCTAAAGATAAGGGGAATGGGAAAGATACAATCCATAAATGTAAGGGACACATAGTAAACATACCCAATTTAAGAGTATAAGTTGTGCGCTTATGGCATTGATCAATCCTGAGACAAGTTGCACACTAAAATATTTCCATCATGGGATTTAATATGGAGAGCTTGGAATTACATTAAAAGAGATAAATTTATACTTTAGGAAGGGAAGCACCACTAGAATGGGGTCTCTAAAGAGAATATAATAAGTACTCTAGTAGAGGAGATTTAATCATGATAAAATAGTTTTGCCCCAATAGGGCAAATTTTGATCATTGATAAAGAATACATAATAAATTTTCCCTTATAGAGCTGATTTGATCTGGATGTGGTTCAGATGTTGTGCCCCAGCATGGGTAATTGGCAAGAAAAATAGCTCAAGGATATAACTGGAAAGATAGGTTAAAGCGAAAAGGCACAAACGTACATGCAATGGTGTAATAGCTTAGAAAGACATATAAAATCAAGCATATGAGAATGCATAAAGTGATGAGAGAGATGAAAATAATAATTTAGATAGCCAAGTTGACCTCAATAAAAATTGAGCGCTACCTACATAGTTCCATGGACTCATGTTCCAATATGAACTTCAGGCCAATGTAGTTCACCCAAGTTTGGGAGGGAATGGAATGAGGAATGATAAAAACTAACGAAGAATTGATTAGACTCACAATGTATGTGAAGATATATATGTCTAATCATAGACAAAGAATCTTGAAATGCATACTACCTAGAAGCTTAATTCCATATCATGAGACTAGGTTTTACAAAGTGTCCTCTAGAATCATTCATCAGAGTATATGTTGACGTTAAGACTTTGAGACCTGAGTACAAAGTGCTTGCTATAGCAAAATAAATTAGGCATCATAAGTATGAATAACTTAAAATTACATAAGGTTCAAATTACACTGAGCTAGTTCAAATGTGAATATCTATAACTAAGGATAATAGTAAAACAATGACCAAAACCAAAGTTACAATGATTTATATTTAAACAAAAAAGCAAAAACAAAGAAACTGATAAACATAAATAAACCTCTTTTGAAATCAAAAAATGATCTTAATTAGGAAAAAAAAATTTAAAAATAAAAGGCAAGAATGTCTTAACGACATGAGACCAAGATATGAATAATCAAGATCCATATGAACCATCAAGGCATTCTTGAACACAAAAGAGAAAAAGCAAAATCAAATAGAAAGAAAAAGACACCAAAAATTATCAAATAAACAAAATGGATCAAGAACAACATAATAACATAGGATCAAGATATAAATAATTGAGATCCATGTGAATCATCAAGATGTTCTGAAACACAAAAGAGATAAGCAAAAAATAATCAAGGAAACACAAGACCAATATGAGACAAGAAGTAATAAAAAGAGAAAAGGATAAGAAATAAAAGGATAGGTGAGAAAGCACAAAAAAAACCAAGAAAACACTAAAAAACACACACAAACAAAAACCAAGTTAGTGTGATTTAAAGACAAATTTTCATGTATGTGTGGTAGACATGTTACTTTCCACCACATCATAACAAATAATAATCACATGATAATTATTCCGTAATTAAAGAGGAACAATGATAGAGGAAATGGGGGAAGAGAAAAAAAGGAAGGGGTTGGTTGAGCTAACTCCAGATGTATAAGACAAGTGGATGCTACCTACATAGTTCCATGGATGCATGTTCCAACATAAACTTCAAGCCAAATGTAGTTCTCATAAGAAATGGGATAGAAGAAAAATGATGATTAGACTAGCATGATTAATGTTATAGAATAAATGGAAGATATAACAAACAAATGAGAATAGTCTGGCAAACAAGAAGCTGATGAGATGAGAAAGAATGATCTTTCAAAATGGAAAGTGCATGGGATAAGATGAAATGAACTAGTGTTTTTGTGCTTGTAAAATGGCAAGAGCATAACATGGTGGAATAAGAATGTATAGATGTATAAAAGTGTGAGATAATGTTTTTGTTATTTTATGGATCATATTCTAATGTTTTTGGTATTTTCAAAGTATTTCTAATGTTTTTGGTGTTTTTGGGATAAAATATGCACAAGGTGGGACCATGTAGTCAAGGAGATGCATGTCCTGAGAGTATAGGTTCTAAGAAGATAGCTAAGCTGACTATAACAACCTATGCTCACAAATTAGTGAGATAAAGGTTCTTGATGAAACAAGAAAGAGTATAAAATACTTGAACTGAGAAGATGTGGTTGTTTACTTGTCTAAAAATGTACAAGACTGTCCTAGTTAAACTGCTTTGTAGAACTACTACTGAAGATATTCATAATGTTTATGAGACATAGTTGAGATCATAATTTGTCAAGGGATAAAAAGTGTTCAAACTTATAACATGCCTTAGACATAACAACTATGTGCTTCTCAAAGAGAAAAATCTAGCATGGGATGAAGAATGTGTTTAGAGTGCCAAGGGTTTAATGCCTTTACTATCAGGATTCATGAAAAGTGGACCAGGGTAGTATAAATGTGTTTAAGGTAAGATAAAATGGTGGGATAAAATTACAATAACACAAGTTGCCCCATAGTCAGGGTTATTATAGACAATGGTTCAACATTTTTCATGTATAGAATATCTTAAGGTGTATGATGTTCATGGGCTCTGAACATTCTTCACCATTAGGTTTAGCCAATTGATATGCTCTTGATCCATAGTTTACTGTGACAATATATGGTCCTAACTAATTAGGCTAAAACTTACTTTTATTTTTGGGTTCAACATTCATGTTCTTCTAGTTCTCTTTCAAAACTAAGTCACCAATCTCAAATTATTAAGAGAGAATGCATTTTTGTATCTTCTGCACAATCTATTCTTATAAGACTGTAAATTTTCTAGGGCAGCCAAATGCTTACCATCAAAAAGTTCTAGTTCTTGCAATCATGAGGTTCTATATTCCTCATCATATTTAATGTGATCTAGTGATATTATCAATGACAGGATATCAATCTCAATCAGTATGATAGCTTCAGTGTCAAAAACAAGGGAGTATGGAGTAACTCCAATTGGGGTGCAATGATTGGTTTTATAAGCCCAGAGGGTAGGAAAGAATTGCAAATGCTAATTACGTCCAGTATCATTGAAAATATTTTAAATATGGATAGAATGGTTATATTTGATGCCTCAACTTGTCCATTACTTTATAGGTTATATGGAGTGGATTTCTTATGCTTGATCTTGAATTTTTCACAAAGATATTTCATGTCTTGGTTTACAAAGGATCTGCCATTATCGGATATAATATAGGTTGGGATGCCATATCAATAGATGATATATTAATGAATTAATTTGGCTATTTGTTTCCCAATAATATAAGTGAGAGGAATGACCTTAATCCACTTGGTAAAGTACTTGGTTGTAGTCAAAATGTACTTATAGCCATATGAAGATGTCAAGTTAATTTTCCCAATGAGATCAAAACCTCATGTTGAGAATGGCCATGGTGTTATAAGCACCTGCAATTGTAAGGAAGGTGCATGTATCAATTTACCATGCTGCTAATAAGGAACACACATATTTACATAATTACAAGCATCTATCTCCATTTTGGGCTAATAATAGCCTATTCTAATAAGTTTCTTTGCTAGGACTACACCATTGGTATGGGCCCCACACATTCCTTCATGAACCTCCTTTAGTGCCAGTTTGGATTCTCCCAAAGATAAATAATGAAGAAGCATTACATCATAGCCTTTTCAATAAAGCATGTTTCCAAGGAGGATATAACATGTTAAACAATGAAGGAAAAGTTTTTGTTGGTTATTGGAAAGGTTGGCAGGAAATACATGACTATAGAAATAGTTATAAAAATATTGGTACCATGGTAGCTCAAGTGAGAGATTAGGATAAAAAATGGTGCATACCCTCTTTAAATATAATATAATATGTATCAGATGAAGAATATTTTCAATTAGGAACCGATACTCTTTAGGACTATCATGCATTTGAATCATGGAGCCAATTATTTCTATGGCATCAATAGATCTATTGTTGACTCATGAAACTTGCTCAAATTATAGAGATTTAAAATGTGTTTTAAGGTCATTGATAATTTAATTATAAGGAACAAAATTATCATCTCTTATTTGATATTTATTAGTTATCTAATTTATGACTAGCTATAAATCTCCATATACTTTTAAGCTTTGAATGTCCCATTGTATGGCAAGATAGAGCCCTACAACTAATGCCTCATATCTGGCCATATTGTCTGTATACTAAAATTGTATATGGAATGCTTTTGGGATCAAATCCCCCTATGGCTTGATAAAAATATGCCAACTCTAGATCCTTAGGATGTGAAGGATCCATCAAAATAGAGTGTCCACTATTTAGGTTCTTGTGATACTTGTTTTATCATCATGATAAAATCATCTGGAAGGTCAAAGTTGAGAGGTTGAGTGGTCATAATAGGAGCTTCTACAAGTTGTTCTACAAGAACCTATCCTTTGATTTCCTTTTGATTGTGGTATTCAATATCAAAATCATTAAGGAGTATAATCCATTTATCCATGTGTCCTTGAAGAGCTACTTTAGATAAGAGGAACTTGAGAGGATCTACCTTGGCAATAACAATAGTTTTGTTATTTAGCATATAATGTCATAATTTATGAGTGGAAAACACCATATCTAAACATGCCTTCTCAATAGTCATATAATTATGTTCATAGGCTACCAATGTGTGGCTTAAATAATAAACTATGTGTTCCTTACCATGATCATCATGTTGAGCCAAAAGTGCCCCCAGTGCATGTTCTATGGTTGATATATAAATAAGTAGTGGCTTTCTTTGTGTTGGAGGTCGTAAGACTGATGGATTGGCCAAGTATGTTTTAATATTTGTAAATGCTATCTAAAAATCTTCATGCCACTAAAATCTTACCCCTTTCTTTAAGAGGTGTGTAAATGGGTGGCACTTATCTGCCAATTGAGATTTAAACCTGCATATAGATTGGACCTTTCCTTGTAGACCTCATAACTATTTAAGATTATTTAGTGGAGGCATTTCCATAATAGTATTGACCTTTATAAGGTCAACTTTGATCCCTCATTGTGATACAATGAACCCTAGCAATTTTCTTGATATGACTCCAAAGACACATTTTTTAGGATTCAAGCAAACTTTATATGTAGGAAGCCTCTCAAATATTTTTTGTAGAATGTTAGGGTGTCTAGCTCTTATTATTTATTTTACTAGTATATCATCAACATAGTCCTTTACAATGTCATGTATCATGTCATGGAAGATTATATTGATTGCATGTTGATATGTGGCTCCAACATTCTTCAAACCAAATGACATGACTTGGTAATAGAATGTCCCCCATGGATTGGTGAGCATGGTCTTATATTGAGCTTCAAGGGATATCTTGATCTGATTATAACTAAAATATCCATCTATTAAGGATATCATCTTGTACCCAATAGTTGAGTCAATAATCATGTTGATGATGGATAGAGGAAAGTCATCTTTGGGGCATGCTTTTTTGATATCATAAAAATTAGTACAAACACATATGCCTAGGGTCTTTTTAATTACTAGAACTATGTTAGAAATCCATTCAGAGTAGTCCAATGGTTTGATAAAATTGTCTACTATCAAATTTTCTAACTTGGCCTTAACCAAAATGGTGATGCATGGATGCATCTTTCTCAACTTTTACTTGACTAGTTTACCATCAGGGTGAATAAGAGGATGATGCACAACTAAATCTAGGTCTAAGCCTGGCATGTCAGAGTATGCCCATGAAAATATGTCTATATAATCCTTAATAAGGGATATAATATGTTCACATTCTACTTCAATAACAGAATCTCCAAGATAAACAATTTTGGGATCTTCATGGGTTCCCAAATTTACTTCTATTATGCTCTTTATAAGGAGTGTGGATCTATCTTCTAGAATTTTAGGCAATTTATGGCCATGATCCTCTACTTTATCTTCTTATTATTTTTCCCAAAGATTTAGATAATATGAAGAATCAGAATCTACTTTCTTAGGTAGAGACCAATTGGCAAAAACCTCTAAAAACTTAAGAGAAAGATTCTCAAATATTTGATATTATTCTAAAGAGATGCTTGTACTAGCTATGAAACTTGGGTTACATGGACTTTCTACATCTTGAGGGGATGAGTAAACTTTCCCACCTAGGAGTGCCTAAAAGAGGTTTTCACTCAAAGGCTTATCTTTTTCTTTACTTTTTCCCTGATCAACAAGTGCCTCAAAGAGGTTTTCACCTAAAGATCTTGATGTTTGTTCTTTATTATGACTAAGAAAGTTTGTTCACTCTCCAAAATAGGTAGAAAAATTCAATGAAAAATCAAAACCCTGCTTATGATCACCAATGGGGAATGCATCTCCTAGGCCCATTCATTTTGTAATTAATTCTTCATTTTGAAACTCATCGAGGCATATGACCAAATTTTGTTGATCCCAATCTATGAGTTCATGATGGTAAAGGCATAGGTTACAGTGAGGGTTTGCTTTAGGATAGGAAAAACCAATGGTAAAGATATAATGCCCTACTTTAAGAAGGGAATCACCTTTAGGATGGATTTTTTCTTCAAGATAGGAAGCTCTAATAGGTGTTATGGTCAATATGACATTTGAATTAAACAAATTTAAATCAACAAGATCATTGAAAAGGCTATAATGGGATGTTGTGTCACTACTAGGAGTCTTGTTACTAGTCATTTTGGAAAAGTCACTACCAAATATTATGAGGTCATCCTCTGGTGGTTGAAATCTAAGACCATGATTCCAATTGATGACTCCAACTGATAAGGGTTATAAAATTCCTTGTGCCTATGGGCCAAGGCCTTTCCCTGTATAGTCAAGATGATCCCTTATCCTATTAGGGATAGGATTCTTTGGATTCTGAAACCAATCAGTGAGGCATTCTGAATATAACCAATCTCCCTTAATAAAATCCTCTTGATCTTTGTTTAGTGAGATTATAGGTACAAAAACCATAGGAGGTTTTGGTTGCTTCTTCTTTGGTTGCCAAATCTGATTGGTTCTGTTAGGAGTTTGGGAAGTTTTAGGCTTACCAAATGTTTTAGGGAATTTTGGTAATTTTTCAATATGGAGGACATCCTTTAGATGGTATGTGGAAATGTTAGCATCTTTAATAACCTGTTTGGTTAGAGCTATAGGAAATGGATTAGCTGAAGTGGAGGCTAGATCATTAGGGTCTATATAATTACATGGAGATGGATGAGAAATGATGGATTTATTATTCTTTGTAATGAATTTAGAACCTGGGCAATAGTTATAATTAAAAAACTCTACTTCAATATGTTTGTAGTATTGGTATGGTTGTTGACCAGTAGGAATAGGTAGCCTCGATTCCATCATGGGGAAACTTAAGGAATTGGTGAAGAGTGGATGGAACTTCCTATACTTCATGGATCTAAGGATGACCAAGAAGTATGTTATAAAGAATTTAAATATCCATAATATGTAATAATGTGTGATGAGAAATAAACCCAACCATGACTGGTAACTAAATTTTACCAAATGACTCCCTCTTAGCATTATCATAAGCCTTGATTGTAAGAGTTCCTCATTGAATGTCTTTATCCAAGTAACCCAATCATCACACCAAATTAAGAGATATGATGTTCAACCCTAAACCATTATCTATAAGAACTCACTTGATCTTGTGATCTACAATGATTATCTTAATGTATAGTGGGTTATTTTGGTTCATGCCAAGGGTGGACATGTCCTTTTTATCAAATGTAATTTACCAAAATAAAGATAAATGTCCAACTAGGTTCTAGAACTAATCAACTTTTATATCATTAGGCATAATAGACTCTTGTATAAGTTTTTTAAAGATGGTTATATGGAAATTTGTGTAGGGGTTTAATCTAATTGGTCTATCAGACTATAAGGCCTTTGAATTTTAGATTGAACTAGTTTAGCCTTTATTAGGATAGTATTTGGCTTTACAACTAGTGGCACAATGTTCTCATTGGGTTTATGGTAAGAAATGGGTGAAGGGCCCTAAATGGTAACTTGTGGGTGTCTAGTTATGAATGCACAAACTAGAGGCGGCAAAGAGTTATTATAATTAGAAGAGGGAGGCGAAGGGCCTTGGATGGTGATTCATGGGTGACGAACCATATTGCTATAATTTTGGGTCAGTGATGAGCTTTATAAGAAAGGTACTATTGTTTAGGATTAGTAACCCATGCAAATAGAGTAATAACATGATGATGGGAACCTGATATGGTATTACGAGGAGGAGAGGGTGTGGACCCAATAATGATGGGTCTCATGTTGTGAGGAACACAAGATTGGCCACGTGCCTTCACAGTAATAATGGCAATGTGGGTTGTATAAATGCATCCCATAGTGTTATTATAGTCATAAGGTACATTCTTATAAGCCATATTATTAGTGTAGGCATTATGATTTTGATTATGCTCATTACGATTATGACCTTGTTTTTGGTTTTGATTCTACCTCTATCCTTGATTGTGACCATTTTGATTATTTTTTGGTGGTAGTGGATCATGTCAAGGAAAGGGGTCTTTGTAGATTCCCATATATTGATTTGTGTCTTTATTAGGGGCCAACTTAATTTCTAGTTCATTTCTTTCAATAAAGTCCTCAATAATATGTCACAATTGAATGCAATGATATGCACCATGAATAGTAACATGATGAAAGTTACACAATTCATTCTCTTTGTACCAGTCTAGTTTTGGATGATCTTGAGGAAATGGCCTTGATACTATCCATAAAATTAAGTTAGCTACAATGAGCTTCTATAACACTATTTCAATCGATTCTCCTAGCTTGCTAAAGACTCTAAAATTGTTATGAAATGTTCTTCATGGAGGTTGTCTCTTCAAAGTAGGTAGTGGATTTGAGGGATTTAATTATACATTTGGAGGAGGCATAGCCTATACCATTTGCACATGTCTTTTTTCTATCACCCCATTTCCAACCATGTTCTTATTTTTGATAAATCCCTTAGGTTTATCTTGAATAGCTATAAGAGTAAGTGATTTAGTTTGATTAGATGCTTGACCTTGCACAAAAATATTAACAAGGCATTTAGCAATAAGAGCCTTATCAATCTACACTCCTTTGTCAATAATTTATTCAAATGAGTTAGCATAAGATAACCATAGATTATGCACAACTTTAGGATGAAAATTCTATGCAAATATATCAACCAACCATTTATCTAGTAAATTGTGTTGAAAGTAACCTGCTAATGCCCTCCACCTTTGCAGATATGTAGTGAAACTTTCACCATCACATTGTTTAGATTTGCATACGTCAACAATGGTAAATTCATGTTCTATGTTATATGAAAAATGGTTAATGAACTTTTTTGATAAGTCATTCCAATCCACAACTGATCCCTTGTGTAGTTTAAGACCCATTCAAGAGCTTGTGCCGCTAAACTTCATAGAAATAGTCATAGTAAGTACTCACTACTATAAGCAAACTCTTGACACAAGATAAAGAATACTTGTATGTGTTCACATGGATCTCCTTTCCCTTTATATTTGTCAAATTTAGGTGCCTCAAAATGAGGTGGAAATGGGTTTTGGAGAATATATAATTCAAATGGATATGGGCATATCTCATCGAATTTATAATTTTTGACTCTATTATCTATCTCCAATCTTTGGAAAATTTCCTTTATATAATTCCATTCTTGCATGTTTAATGTATTTGTGGATTAGATAAGATGTTGTTGGGGTGGAATGTGCCCCTAGTTTTGTTGTTGTTGTTATGGTAGATTGTGCCCTTGGTTTTGTTGTTGTTGGGGTGGAATGTGCCTCTAGTTTTGTTGCTATTGGGATGGAATGTTCCCTTGGTTTTGTTATTGTTGGGGTAGAATGTGCCCCTAATTTTGTTGCTATTGGGGTGGAAAGTTCCCCTAGTTTTATTGCTATTGGGGTGGAAAGTGCCCCTAGTTTTATGTGGATCTATAGGGAGTGTATGATATTTTATCCATGATTTGGTTCTAATTTGTTGCTTGAGTTGAGAACATAGGCCGTTGATTCTTGGATTGTAAAACATTCCTTGAATTTGGCTAGTTTAAACTTTGTTGATTTTGGAAATTTCTATGTTTATTTACCAATCTTTGGGTTGGTTAAAAACAACTAGCCAAATTGTCTTGAGGGATTTCCTCAATTTGAACTGAATATTTGGGTTTTTGAGTTTGTAAAGTAATAAAAGGTTTTTGATGATTGAAGAATGTATGTTTCGTATCAAATGGAACACTTTGTAAGGTCTCTTATGACTTTAGACATTCATTTAGATTACCTTGATCCACTATGGTAATGTCCTCATCCAATATTTGTTTCATAATTTCAACCACATTTCCTTGTTATTTTGAAGCTTTATTGTGAATTAAAGTGGCAAATAGGGAGTCAATTAAGTCTATGATAATTTAATCTACATATCATTGACTTATTATCTTGATCTTAGCTAGAAGATCTAGATTTTTGGGTTTTGACTTTGTTTGTATTTCCTTTCCTTTATTAGAGGAAGAAGGTATGTCCATTTGTGCAAAATCATGATCTTGACATTGTTATTCTCCTTCTCTAACTAAGGTATGTAATTGTTCGGAAATAAAATTAGAAGGTAGTCTAGCACTTGATTCTATCAATCTAAGAAGGGCTTCATCTTGATTTTTTTGGGGTTGATATCCATTATAATCATCTTTGGATCCTATTGTTATGGGGATATTATAAAAAATAATGGGTATCTTGACCATCATAAAATTTCTCATCTTCATAACTAAGGCCATAAGAGGCCCCACTACGAGTGAACCTTTGCGTCATGTCTAAAAAGAGCTATTTTGTGTGCTTAACTAATCTTTATACCAATGCTTGGAAACCAAACAAAGTATACTTTGGATCTCTCTTAAAAAAATAACCAAGTTACCAATGAGAGTATAAGGGAGGGTGGTTTGAAACCATGCACAATTTATAAGATTTGGTTCATGAGTTTACTCAACATTTGGTAAAGTTGAAATCATACATATTAGAAGAGAGTAAGGTAACTCAAAGACCTAAGGTGAAAACTAGTACACCAAATCTTAGATCTTTTTGATACACCCACACCATAAAATCTAGCTTCAACTTTGACAAGTTGACCTTAGAATTTTAAAGGAAGGCTCTCAAGGTTACGAAGAAGACAAAATTAACTAAGCAACTCAAGATGTAAAAACATACATGAATCACTAAGTATAAAGTTAGGACCAAATAGGTAGCATAACATCACCACATGATTCTAGTAGGATAAAATATGTTCTAGGACTCAAAGCATGAGTGATAAACAAGATGACTTGAGTCCACCAATATGATACTATTATTTTGAGTCTTAATAAATGACCTTCAATCCAAATGGAAAATTGAACCCAAGTTAAAACAAGCTTAGTGTGCAAATGGAAAATCCACCTTGACACACCAACCCTTAGAAATCAGAAAGGTTCAATTTCAAATGTGGATTATAAATGAAGGATTTTAAAAAATTAGGTAAAAGATCTAGACTTAATTGGACAGCATGACTGCAATAAAGTGGATGACATGACACAAAGCTTTTGATAACAATTTGAACAAATAAAAGATGAATTTTCCATTTAGACAGTGTAATGCCTCCCTTGCTCAAGAAGATTGAGGACAATGTGTTTTGGTTAAGTTCATTGAGTTAACAAGAAGTTTTAGACACAAATCAAGACCAAGTAAGCTAATGATAAAAACCAAATGTCTTAAGTCTAAACTGACAAGGTATGGTAAAGTGGGGTCTACTAAACTAGCAAGGTTTCAATCATTCTAGGGGAATCAATTGCATAACAACTTTCACATCAAATGATGCAAAAGATAAGCACAAAAATTGGGTGACCATGACATGGGCTAGTTGTAAAAAGGTCTAGTCCTTTTTACAACCACTACATCCTATTGTTCATTCAGTGTAGTGTAATGTCCAAATGTAGATACGTCTCATGTGTAACTCTAAAAGAGTCAAATGGAGTCAATACAAAGAGGTGAAACCCCAAGTCAAAGCTTCCCTAAAGAACTCACAAGAGGTAATGACGTCCCCTTCATAAGCCAAGTTTGCATGAAAATAAAAAAAAGCATAAAATAGAAAGACTTTAGGGTCACTTTCAAGATCACCCAAACTTTGGCAAGTTTTTGGGGAGTGCTTTAGGTGACATTCTTTTGAAGCCTTAGACAAGGCTATTTGCAATAGGAATGACACTTTTGATTCCAAGGGTTCCCTAAAGGGGAGAAATAGAAGAGCATATACACAACATTCCTCTTTTTTACAAAAAAACCTAAGTAAACAACTATTGCAAATAAGAATTGACAAGTGTGTTCAGTTTTAAGCCCAAACAAAATATTTGGTTGTGTTCATTTGAACCCTTGGTCTTAGTTTCAAACTTTGAAAACATTCACCAAAACATCTAAATTATATGTTAAACACCAAAACAAAGTTCCTAATTGATTTTTAAGCATTAAAAAGGTGATTTAATCATGTTTTTATCAAATGTCAAGCTTGGTCCTATAGCAAAAATGTTAGCATGTCCTTTAGCTTTGAAGCTCTTTTTAGCTTGAAATAATGAACTTTAGAAAAATAGCTCTCATGTCTGTGTTTTAAGAAAAACATAGTGACCAATTCCAGTTATTACAACTGATGATAGTTACTTTGGCTAACTGAGATCTAGCCAATGTCAATTTTACTAATCGACATTAGTTAAGTCAAGTAACCGATGTTAGTATTACTTGCCAATGTTTGTTACTATGTAAAATTGTGGCAAACAAAAATGGCAAAATAAAGTTAGAAAATCAATTTGCATGAGTTTTAAGGGTCTAAATGGATATTTTAGATTTGAAAAGCGATCTTATTTAGGTGTGAGATGCGTCTTGTCCCACCAAGCATGCTAAGATGTAGAGAGGATTACAAAGGAAGTTAGTCAAGCTTTAGTCCATAAATAATGAAACATGCATAAATAACTAACTAACCAAGCCTATCTATTCCTATGGGAATTACAAAGGATAATAAGAAATAAATGAAATAAATCAACACCATATTACCTTCCCAAATGGATTCACCTTACCCATGTGGCTCAAAAACATGTTATCCATTCATCAATCATCCTTGTCTTTGTCAACAGTGGTGGTAAGCTCCTCCAATGCCTCAAGAACACTCCATAAAACCTAGGCTCATGATTCCAAATCATTAAACTATCCTATCAATGAAACTTGCAAAAAAAATAAATGGCCAAATTTAAATCCTTGTGGAAACAATTTAACATTATAACTTTGCAATATTCAAGTTTAAAATTCATGTCCATGGCCTCTCTATATATAGATTTTTGAGACTGGTTAGGATCAACCATGACCATCCATCTCAAGATTGAGATGTGTGGCCATGGATAATTCTAATATTTGGAATTAAATCCACAATTATCTTCATCATGACCTTGGAAGAAGGGGCATTGAAGAGGTATGGGAGGCATTAACTAGGCATGGGTGACCCATAATCTTGATATTTGTGGTATTTATGGCCTAGGGATGTCTTCCCAAGAAATGATGTCACTTGATGATGCAGTTAATAGGAATCAATTTTTAAAAATAAATATTCAACAACTCTCATGGAAAATCCACTTAAGATATTGATTAGATTAATTATATTTAAACAAGATTATCAACATTTGTGCAATTATTTAAAAATTGGACCTCAATTAATCAAAATGGTCAGAAAGTCATATTACTGGGTTGTAATTTAACTAGAGAGGAATCAAAAGGTGATGTTAGATGCAGTGGATTTGTATTCTCATTTAGGATGTTTCCAACACCAAATAACTACATGATGTGTACAATTGAATTAAAATAAAAGAGTGATCTAAAGCACTAAATGGTGAAATTGTCATTTTGACTCAAAATGATTTGTTCAAAGTTAGATGGACCATAAAATGAATTGCCCTATTTAGGGATAATTTGACTTAAACTAACACTTATAAGTGACAAGTTCTAACCATTTAGGGCATTTTATGGATTTTGACCTAAAATGTGCATTTGAGTGCAATTCAAGTAAGATTGACAATTTCAACACAAATGGTGTAAGTAATTGGATGTATACATGGGGAATAAGAGGGGTGACTTAGATTTTTAAGTCAATTAGGTCAAAAATAGGGAAATTTTGGTCAAACTAGTTTTATCAAAGAACCAGAATAATATAAAAATGCATGTAAGTGGTTTAAAGAGTGCTATAATGACCCAAAATGACCAAATAAGGGCTAAAAGGGGCGAGTATGCTAAAAATAGGTTCAAATGAATAAATTAAAGAATTTTAGGCTTATTTTTTATTAAAATTTTAAAAAGAATATATTTTGACTATACATGACATGGAGGAGCTAATACATCTTTTGTTGTTTCTTGATTGCAAGGGTGACCAAGTTTATGGCATTTGTTAGATGCATCATGGATACTATAACTATTGGAGCACCTAACGATAGAAAATTGGGAAAGATTGATATTTGTACACTTAGGAGGCATATTAGGATACCCTTGAGCTTAAATCTATTATTCATGTTCCTGGGGTTCTGGTAATGATTGATTAACACCTTTAGGTGAGAGGTGAAAGGGGATAAAATAGAGGTGGGCATCACCCTAGATGATGTACATGCCATACTAGGATTATCGATAGTAGGGACACTTGTGACTACTAGGATACCTAATATCAATGATGACAGGAAAGCCTTAGTTATATGGGTTATAAGATCAAAGAGGATATACTTAGGCCAGAGGGTGAATATGTTTAATATGTATACCTCATAAGTTCTAGATATTTGGAGAGATATGATAGGATTTATGATAACACAAGTGTTGTGCCATAAGTTAGATGACAAGGTACCACTTTTTTTGATAGCCTTGAGCTGGATAATATTAGAGGAGAGGGTATTATATGACCTAGGGTATGTTCTCTAGGTACAATTCATACATGATAAGTATGGAGTGTTATCTAGAGGGTAGAAGTTTATTAGACCAATCTTATTATTGATGGCATAGATCTATGAGAGGTTCCCCATGTATCAGTTGGATGGGTTTCCCCATACGTTTGATGATAGGTCACTTTGAGTATAGAGATAAAGATAAGACTAGGTAGTGTAGGCCATACCCCAGATACCAACATTATGGACAATGAGATGGGTAGATATAATATGGTAGTCATATAGACACATTACTACTACATGGCCTAGTTAGGACATAGTTTCATTAGCTTTAACATGAATGGAGGTGACATGGCATTATACCTAGTGGATGGAGCCACATCTGGTGGCATGATTACCAAGGTAAATGAGCTTGTCTCACCTAGTGGCATCAATAGTGGTGCCTATGTTTTGGGCCTAACATATTAGAGATCCATGAGGGAGAGGAGCGTTAGTCACACTAGTGGCAAGGTTGATGCTTAGGCCACATCATGGGATACTATGGACTAGTTGAGCATGATGAGAAGTAGAGTAAGAAGGGATGGGTGTAAAGGTAAGATCACTATAGTTACCACTACCAGTTTCATAGTGGGATGATCAATGAATATCAAGGACATGGCATCGATAAAGGCAGTAGAAGTAGGAGATAACAAAGATTATGGATGTCTCAGATGACCTAGCAAGTAGGCTAGAGTAGAGTTAGACTATAGAGAGATCACTTAGTCATAGCCTAAGATGGGTACAAGTGGCATCTCTAGGATTTGTTTTTAGGAGGTGACTGATAGATGAGGTTCTCAAAGGCCACATGGATGGGGATACAATGATTAGTGATTGTGTAGATGGTGAGATAGTAGTGGCTGACACACAAATAGGTAATAAAATATGATTAAATTATTTCTTTAAATTTTATGTGAAATATACTAGAAATAGATAGATTTTGAGATACATTAGTGATATAATATCTATTTGGTTTGCTTTTTGTAGGTGTAGCAGAGGATGAGGAGATCAAATGGGGGTCCTAAGGAATGGGGAACATGTCATGGGAAGGTAGGTCTATTTTATTTTTCTCATACCAATCTAACTTCATGATTTGATTCACGTCAGGTTCACTAGAATGTATGAAATTGGAAATATATCTTGTTTATAAATCAATCTTGGCTCGAAGAAGATAGAGCATACCTACACTTTTTATTGGGAACACATTTGTTAAGCGAGAGCATGACCAATATGGGGATCTGATAGACTTGATTAAGGGATCATTTATCATAATACACTATGCTAAGGAGGGCTCCAAAGCCTCTAGTCTAACACAATCATGTAATAACCCTAAGGGGGTCCTAGGTTTTGATATTTCACCTAAATAAAAAACAAGTAAATCTAATCTAGTACTCACCAAAACTTATGGCATAATATGAGGGGTTAGTAAACAATCAAAACATGTATCAGAGAATATCAATTAAGCTAAGTATGACTAAGACCCTAATACATTGAATATGAAGAGTAATATTATTTGAAGCCAATATTTATGCTACTTTTATCTATTAAAGAGAGGATCAAAGTTAGAGAATACTTGCCTGAATGTGAACCTATCGAGACTCAATCTCTCCCTTGGCCAAAGGGGCTTTACAAGAGGTTGTTGTGGTTTTTAAGGATCACTAAGAAAGCCAAAGCATCTAAGACTTATCCACAAGAATAGATTCTCCAAGTAGAAACCCTAAGCTAAGACTCCTCAAGTAGAATGGTGGAAGAGTAGATTATAAAGAAGTGATCGAAAATAACAAATATATATCTTGATTGCATATTGAAATAATGACAAAATGATCTTGTATTTATAGGTGGATTCAAATCTAAACCCTTCCAAAAATGTCAGCTAATAGGGTTGACCCAGTTAACCCAATACAATTCTAGAAAACTATTCACTAGGTCCCAATCTAGGTTAGCCAAAGGCTAACCTAATTCCTAAGTGAAAATTATCTAAAATTGTATAGGTTGACCTAGTCAACCCAGTACAACCAATTGACAAAAGGGACTTAGGGTGAGGAAAAGAGGTGAAAAGTGGAAAAATACTGGAGGAGTGTGCAAGTGAGGATTAATAGCTTAGGGAATGGTTTTAAAATATATTTGGATTGGTAATAATGTGGAAATAATGGACAATAATCCTATGAAGAACTAATGGTCTGCCCACCCCTTTTCAGTGCACCCCTTAAGGCATGTACTTAGAGAGATTGAGTCTAGATGGGTTCTTGTAAGATGTAAAGCATCAGTATTTGATAAAAGTTGAAAATATTATGTGTATGCATATGCCCCACTCAAAGCTCATCACATGTGACTAAGGTATAATAGGGGATGGTGCTTTGAGAAAGAACACATTATGTTGATGTTTAAAAAAAAATTATAGTATTTTAAAGCATAAAATAACTAAAAGTAAATGATAGAAAATTAAATAACTAAAAAGTAAATGTGATGCATACCTTGACTTACCTTTATTTCTAGATGGTTGTCTACTATGTTGTTATTTTTGATTGTGGAGGCCATAGAGTCTGCGTTCTACAATCCAAAGAATACAAAACTAAAGAGCAAAACCAAAAAAACATAGTAAAGCCAAGATAACTACTTTTATGAGGGTGAGATGTACTTGGAAATTTGGCAAGCTAGCATGATAAGTGATATGTTAGACCAAATGACCAAGTCAAAGACAAGAGTAAATCAAGAAACTAAAAATCTAAGGCTACTAAAGATAAAAAAACTCAAACAAATAAACCTTAAGAAAGGCAAACTCACCAAGTCAAACCAAGGATACATGTCAAAAAGGATGGTAATAAAACATCAATGTAAAAGAAGAAAATAAAATAGATAATTTAAAAAAAAATGGTAAAACAACATTGATGAGTGCGTAGTAACAATCCTTATCTCACACAATAATGGAAAATGGTGTGTAAAAATGGAAAACAACATTATTGAGTAAGAAGTAACAAGCCAACCTCACTCAACAATGGAAACAACCTCACTCAACAATGGAAAAAGGGTATGAACTCAGGTTTCCATGATAGTAGAATAGTATAGCAAATGATAAATGGTAAAATAAAAGTAAAACAAGTCTAGGAATATAAATTTATGGTGTAAAGAAAGGTAATCCATAGTTGGTCAAACATGTTATTTTGAGCTAAGGATAGATAAAAATAAAATAAAGTAGTGCTAGCATGTTTTTTAGAGGTGAAGAAGAAAGAATTATAGAAGAGGGAAACCAAATTTAGAATCATAATTACCCTATCAAGGGGGGAGATGAAATGGGTGTAGGGGAGAATGAAGGAAAAACCAAGGTAGAAGAATACTTTATCGACGTCAAAACACTCAAATTAGGTTTGTAAAAACAAGAGGACTTTCAATCTTAAGGACTCTGAAGAACTTCTCTTAGCCACACAAGTCTTAGGTCAACAAATGCAATATATAGATCATCCTGTGAAGGTCATATGCATGAAAATTAAAATTGACCTACCTTCCACTAATGTGTTCTCCATTCCTCAAGACCCATTATAGAGCCATCAATCTACTATAAAGATTGGGTACTTTCATGATAAATTAGGTAACACCATAGATTTTTTTGAATTATCCTATCCAATCTACTGGTCTGCCACACCCCAATGGACCTCAGCTCTATGTGAGGCCAACTATGGAGTTTGAAAAGCTTTGGTTAGAGATAGGAGATGTGTTTGTAATCATATCTTTTGGTATGATTTTGAATTTTTATATTTTTATGTTTCCTTTTGTATATCATTGCCTTTTGTTTCAAATGATTTGGCTTTTAACTTTCTTAATAGATTTTTTTCTATTCCTCCTCCATATGGATTTGGGAAACCAAACATGGGTGTTAAATATGACTTTAATTTGAATACTTCAGACTTGGTTACTAAGAGAGATAACTTAAAAGATCGTGATGTCTAAGAGTCTCATAAATCTAGGTAAAATAAAAGTGATATCTTGACTTCAACCTTGTTTTATCCAATGTGGAGTGAAAGGAAATCAAGAGGAATGACACATGAAACAAATTTTAATTACTTCAAATTGCAAAAAAAGTGATAAGGGGTAAAAGGGGATACATTGATAGTAAAGATGTGATTCCTTATCATCATAATGAGGAAAATGGAGGAAGACATGCTAACATAGATTGTTGTGCAAATTTCATCTACCAAAATAAGCAAAAGTGAAAGTTGAGAACAAGGATCAAATAACATATTATTATTATTATTATTATTATTGTTATTATTATTATTATTATGAAATGAATTCCAAGATGGTAATTTTATGAGGAGGGCCATGTCCTATCCATGGTCTTACACTGCAACTCACAAAAGAGAATTTTAAGGGATGCCAAAAATTATGTAAAATAGAATATGAAAATAAAGAAGACTATGGTACATCATGAGGAATATTGGGTACTATCCATGGTTTTACAATGAAAATCATGAGAGAAAAGAGAAACTAAAAGACCAAATAGGAAGGACTAAAGGTTTATAAAAAGAGAGAACTATGGTAGAGGGAAAGACCCATGTAAGTAACTTGTAAAAAGTGTTAGATAGATGTAGATAGAAAGCAAGAAAAAAAGGGAATGATCCTACACTAATGCCTATATCAAGGATGAGAATGTGAGAGATGAGGCTAGGTGTTTTTAAAGGTTTCTTGAAGTTGAATTAGTTTGGAAGCATGTAATGGAGAATAAGAGTGGGCATCATAAGGTGCCCTAATGGGTAATTAAATGTAGGGATAGGCATTGCAATATGCCCCAAGTTCTAAAATGATATGTGGGTGGGCATCACAAGATACCCCAAACTCAAGAGGAATGTGTGGATGAGAATCATAATATGCCCCAAGAATTTAAAAGAGGAAGAAAAGAAAACAAAGGATAAGAAGAAGAGAGCACCCCATATAGTTTCTAAATGGATTCAGATTGTCCAAGAAGATTCTGATATGGGACATGATACTTTAGGAAAGAAAGATGATGCTAAAAAATAAAAAGAAGAGGTAGAGATAAAGAACTAAGTTGGATAGATAGGAACTAAGTTTAACATACATGGGAAGAAGAAAACTCTACAAAGTCGTCTAGGATGGCCTATTATAGAGAATAGGGCTTGTAAACTATATAGGGTCGATTGGGTCAACCTAGTATAGTGAATAGGGGCTGAAAAAGTGTATAGGGTCAATTGGGTCGGCCTAGTACAATAGAAAGGGATTTAAAGTTGATGAAATGGGAATACAAGGTCAACCTAGTTTTATATCCTAGATAGGGAGTAACTAGAAAAAGATCTAGAGTCCATTAGGTTGACCTAGTTTTGTATCTAAGGTGCAAAAAAGAATACTATGTCGACAAGGTCAACCTAGTACTTCAAATATATGAAAAATAAAATGATAAAATAATGAAATAAGTGAGAAAAAACCTATAAAGTTTAGATTCACATTGAGTTCACTAGAATGTATGTAATCAAAAATGCATCATGTCTATAAATCAATCATAGCTCAGAGAAGATAGAGCATACCTGCACTTTCGATTAGGAACATATTTGTTAAGTGAGAGCATGACCAATATGGGTATCTTCTAGATTTGATTGGGGGATTATTTCTGATAATACACTATTTAAGGAGGGCTCCAAATCCTCCAATCTAACATAATCATGCAGTAATCCTAAGGGGGTCCTAGGTTTTGATATTTCACCTAATATAATAAAAATAAAAGTAAATATAATCTAGTGCTCACCAAAGCATATGGCAAAAAGTGAGGTTATAAAAAATAAAACTAAACATGCATAGAATACATATACTCAAGTCAATGTATGTGGAATTATAATGTATAGAAGAGAAGCACAAATGCATTATCTATCTACTATTACAAAGGAGAAATAAATTTAGGAATACTTACCTTTGAAGACAAACTCGTTGAGCCTCAATCTCTCCCTTGGCCAAGCTGCTTCATAAGAGGTTGTTATGGCATGTAAGGATGATAAATACAAATCAGCTCTAGGATACATAACCTATCAATTCATCCAAAATACTTCTCCATAATACAAGATCCATATCTCCAAAAAAAGTATGAAACCCTAAGCTTTACTTCTCAAGTAGAATGGTCAATAATCAGATATTCATTCACTCTTACTTATTTCACTTCTCATAATAAATGATGTAAATGAACTTGTATTTATAGGTGGATTTCACCCTAAACCCTTCTAAAAGTCCTAACTAATAAGGTCAACCCAGTCGACATAGCACAATTTTGGATAATAATTCAATAGGTCATGAGCTAGGTCGGCCAAGGGTCAACTAGCTCCTAAGTGAAAATACCTTGAAATTGTAAAGGGTCAACCCAGTACATTTGAATGATAAAATGGGATTTAGGTAAGGAAAAGGAGGATAAAATGTATTAAATTCCTGTAATAGGTATAACAAAGAAGAACAAGCTTAGGGTAAGTGGTTTTTAGGAGACAAGTGTGTAGATAACAAGTGGCAAAAGGGATAACAATCCTACAAAGCATTGATGGTCTGCCCACCCCTTTCTCAATGTACCCCTTAAGGCATGCACTTAGAGAGATTGAGATTCAATGGGTTTGTATATGATACAAAGTGTCAGTAAGTGATAAAAGTTTGAAAATATTATGTGTATACAGGTTCTATCTAAGACTATAAATTATTTTTATTAGTGTTGAATATTCTCTTCTACTACAAAAACCTTTAGTTACACTTAAAATTATGGTGTGATATATGAAGTTTGACATACATATAATACCATAAATAAGGAATTTTTTAAATAAGTATGGAAGGAAATGTTATACCACCATTCTACTTGTGGCAACCAATTAACACATTGGAATTTTTTACCATAAAAAAATTAAAAAAAACCATCCAAAAACTTATCGAATGCCTCAGTTTTCCCATCTTGTTTATGGAAATAATAAGATCTATGAGGTAATTAAGCCCCCAAAAAATAGAACAAGTCAATCTAAAAAATCTTAGTAAATATGGGATCATGATCACTTCATACAAAAAGATGTGACAAGGTATAAAAATGGGAATATTTTGTTAATCTATCAACCATCACCAAGATTAAAGTTTTCACTTATAAATTTTTAAAACCTATGATGAAATCCATGGAAAAATCCTTCCAACATTGTTTAAGAATAGATAAAAGATTGTAACAATCTTAAATTCATCATTTTCTCACCCTTTTTTTGACACATCAAACATTTAGACATAATTTTGTTTTCATCACCTATGAGTCCTTCCAAAAATAAATCTTACTTGACCATATGATAAGTCTTCTAGAATTTTGAGTGTCCCCCAACAAATACTAGTATATTATAATGATTTTTTAACAATTTTTTATCAAAACTTTATTTTTTTGTGACCAATGATGCAAGTTTTACATCATTTTTTATCATTGATGCAATTTAAATTAGAAACAAATTTTCTAAAAAATGTCCCAACAACCTCTAAATTTAGTGGTTTCCCACCTCTTAACATTACGTGCATCAAATGTTGTGTTAATTTAACTTTATTGATGTTGCATACATCAACTACTTACATCAAGAAAATAAACCAATGTAATACATGTCAATTTTTAACTTCTTTGATGTTTTTTATTTCTTTTATTCATGTCTTGATGCTATTACAAAAAAAAAGCATCATTTTTTGCATTAGTAAAGGATATGACAACCAATTTATTTTAATTTTAAGTAGAATTTTTCAAATCCTTTTTAGGAGGCACTGTACAAATAATGTCAGGGAGATAGAAAAAGAACAATTACTATTTCTACATATTTGAAAATAATAGGATTGGAAATGGTGATATCTCAAAAATAGGTGTGTGAATGTTTTCAAAACTATCTTTTTTATTTTATTATAAAATTTTATTAGATAAACTAAATATTCATTTAAAAAAATATTTATTAAGTGATATTAAATCACACACACAATATTGGAGTACATAATGTTATGTTCATACAATGTTTTTGGATAAAAACATCAATTTTAATTAGGAATTTATATTTCAAATATTTATTTTTTTAGTGTTTATAGGTAAGTCACCATCTACCCTAAAAATGTTTGGTGATTCATCAAGTATAAACCCACTAATTCTAAGGACTATGAGGTGGATAATTATTTCAAAATACTTAGGAAATATGATTTGGTTGAAATATTCCCTCATCAAGGATGAATTACACACTACAGAGATTATAATTTGGAAAGTGATAGAGATTAAAAGTTCCCAAATGACCTGAAAAACTTGTATAAGGATAGCTATGATAATAGGGCATATGGACCATGGAATTTAAATGAGCCACTTCCCAAATTTAATCTATAATTATCTTTCTAGACGAATATATATGTGATATGTCCATCTAATATATATAACAGAAATTTTGGGCTTTTCACATTAAACAATGTAAAAGTTGGTTCAAAAAGAGGATTTTAGGATGGAGTGCAAATTTTTCCATTTTTTGGTCCAGTATATTCATTTTTAGAGAATAAATATTTGAAGACATATAAGTTTAGCATGTCCACATACATAATAAGAGTAAATGAAAGGTGTATTAGATATGATATAGAAGTTGGGGGGAAACATCAAAAAAAATTATGACTACACCTATATGGATGGTCATCCCTATGGAGTTAATAACATCACTGGTTTTATAAATATATCTCATGGGAGGCATTCTAATGTCACCAACTATCATTTCATGGAATGTATTGATGATTGTGAACCAAATTTTATGCCCAAGATCCTAAAGAATTATGTTGTTGTAGAATTTTTAAAATATCTAGTAGTAGGGGATGAATCATTGATTTATTATGGTTATAAAAGATATATTCCTACTTTTTTACATGCTAATTAAAACAAGTTACCAAAGTATGTTGTATTTTTAATCAAGAAAATGAGTATTTATTTTATTTCCTAGGTGACGTAATGGAAATTGAAAAATGAAATTTTAATGTATTGTAGTTTTATATTTCCATGTAATTGTAATAATTGTGTTTAATTGATATTTTAATTATGAAGATGTGAAGTGGACATTTAACATGTAAATTAACTCTAAGTAGGAAAGAAGAACCCAATTTTCCCAATAGATGCAATACTAAATTAAAACGAATAGTGAAGTTGACATTTAACATGTTAATTAACTCTAAGTATTAAATAAGAACCCAATTTTCATATTAGCTCCAATTGACATAAGGTGGACATGATTTTTTACATGGGGCTCCTTTGGCCCCAATTACAGATGAGATTTGAGTCAATACTTAGTTGGTTCAATATGGCATGCAATGGAATCCCCAATTAGCATAAGGTGGATTTGAATCATTGCATGAAGCTCATTTGTCCCTTATTGTGTATGAGACTAAATATAAAGGGTGGAACAAAAAAATTATGTCCCACTTGACATCCAAATTTTTAAAATTGTGAGATTTGTGTGGAACATTTTAAGGTGTTTTATATGAAATAGGGTTTATGTCAAAAGGGTTTATCCCTAAACCCCATTTCACCATAAACCCCATATAGGTAAAAACCTCTTATGTGGAACCCATGTGTAAAAAATATGGCTCATGTTTTATCTATTTTTGGATTAATGTAACCCTAATAGGATAAAATTATGGAAAAATTAAATTGCTTAAGATGTAAAACTAACAAATCTAAGTGTAACTATTAGAAATAAGTAACTTGTTATTTATAGAAAAAATAGAAGAATGAATTACTTAACATTTTATTGGTTTGTATAGGTTTGTGACAAGGTACATTGGTCAACAAAATTTTGTAATGGTCTTTTGAATGCTCAAATCTAAAAATAGAGAGTTTGTGCAAGTTTAGACTAGTCCACACTTCATGGAAATTTATGTAGTGTGGCACTATTTTTTAGGTTTTGGAATTGTATTGTGTGTTTGATCTCATTTTTAGTAATTTGGACTATCAAGGTCAAATTACTATCCCTATCATTTGAAACTTTCCTAAATCTCACCAATATCCCTTTATAGCTGGTCAAACCAATGAATTATGGCCTAAAAGCACTAATTTTTCGGGGAAAATGTCAAAAAATGGTTCAAAAATGGCACATTTTATTCCAAAATAGCTTTGAATATGTTTTAAAACATTAAAACATCATATTTCCTAACTTTCAAGTCTTGAAAAGGTGTTTTGATATGTTAAATAGCCAAAAAGGGCCCTTTTCCACTCCACACGTGCTTATTTCTAAGTTTAAAACATGAAAACGGTTTAAAAAGGTCTAATTTTTCATGAATGGCACGTGATTATTCTCAAATGTTCTTTGCCAAGTAGTGAAAGGCTTTTGTAGTCTTTTAAAGGCAAAAAAGACTCTTTTTCTCTCATTTTACAAGATAATACATAATCCATACATCCAAGGTAGGGTTTATCATATACAAGGCATACTCAAGCTTCATAAGGAGTTTAATGGAAATTCATGTACATATAGGCCCAAAATTAACCTTCATTAATATTTTTCTTCTTGGCAACCAAAAAGGCAACTATTTTTCTCTATTTTCTCCTCTCAAGGGCAAAGTCTCAAGAAAAATCAACTTGTTTAATAATATTGAGAACTTGTTATACCTTTTCATGGCCTCTTTTAGTTTTTATTCATCCAATTCAAGGTCAAACATAGGCCCCAAACTCAACCAGTCAATCTATAGTATTAGAAAGCTTGTAAAGAAGAATTGTACGATCATGTGAGAAGTTAGATTCAAGTTTTCAAGAATTTGGTGTTTGAAGGGTTCCATTAAGTTTTTCATGATTTTCATTCATTGTTCTCAGAATATTTCCAATTTTCATGGCCAAGAAAGCCTATCCTCATTGCTTCCATGTGCTCAAAGGGCGTATTTAGCATTATTTAAGGAATTTTTGCAAATTTTAAGGTTTTTGGAGAAAACCATGTTTCAATTTCACCTCCTTTCACTCATTCAATGACCTCCAAATTATTGTGATATGATGTTAGGTGCATATGGTTACATATAACTCCTTACATTGGTTTTTCCAAACTTCCACCATACTCCTTCCCACCTCTACCTCACTCACCTCTATCTCACTACCATACTCAACCTTATCACTATGTTTTTAGTTTCCTTCCACCCTCCATCATGTTTTTCTTTATCATCTTTCCACTCCTATAACCCTCAAACCACACCTCTATCTCCATATTTTCATTGTCAATGAAGTTCAATGGTTGATGAAGGGTGATACATGATCTTAAGGAGGATATAGGCAATCAAGGCATCAAAACATGGTCTAGAGGACATCTTCAATAATGACACATAGTCAGGTATATTCAAGATTTGAATAAGGTTTCAAAGGTGAAGGAGAATCTTCATAAAGTGCAATGAAAGATCAACTAAATCATTGTCATGAAAAGGAAAGAAGGTAGACATCACCATACACATCAAGGTCAGATATATGACCTATTGAGGTTATATTGAGTCATAAAAGTGACCTATATTAGATGCAAAATAGCCATAGAGATACTATAAAGTTATCAAACCCAAGGGGTAATGATCTCTCTTCTTAGGGATTATTTTATAACCTAATCAAGATTAATGGAGGAGAATAACAAGGATCAAATCAGCTTTGTCCTTGATGAATGTCCTCTCACTGTCATTGTTTGTACAAATGGTAATTACTACATGAGTTCAGTTGAGGAAGGCTTATAGATCTTACTTAAGAGGTCAATATCATAGTGAAGTAAATGACATATGGACATTCATGAATAGTTTGAAGTTTTAATATCCTTAATACTCTATTTATGAACATAAACAGTTATATACCTACAAAATTTTCACCTATGGGCCCCTAAAAGTGCACCTACATGCTTGTGTTTTATGAGGGAAGCTTATTTGGTGGTCTAAAAGCAATCACAAAACTCAATAACTAGTTTGATTAGGATATAGTCATAGTAAGTAATGACCTTTCAAATAATGAACATATTCAATCATACCATAAACTTCAAGTAGGTCTATTTGAGGAGGAAAAGTAACCTATAGTCTATGTCATAATCATAAAAGGAGGTCTACAGCTAGGTAAGGTGGGATTTTAAGCAAGGAGACTATTTTAGTCACCACAAGGTTTGGAATTGGCAATCTAGTAAGAACAAAGGAAGAATAGGGTAGATCAAAATTTCCATGATATTTTATTCAAGTATGATAACCTACAGTTATCAAGATCAAGACCTATAACTTTCAAGCTAAAGAAACCAAAGTAAATAGGTCATTAATTCTATAGGGGTGCTTTGAGGGTTTTAAAAGGTTTTTATCATTTCAAGAAGGCTTAGGTGTTGAGAGACATTGATCATCAAGCTAAAAAATAATCCTATAGTTCATATAAGGCTTGATGGAGATAATGAGACACTAAATGGAACCCTACATGCTTGTACAGACATATCCATAGTGGTAAGGGTTTTGACTATTAATAAGCCTTTCAAGATATGTAAGTATGCCTCAATTTAGGGTTATGAAAGCCATCAATATGGCATCTAATGAATCAAATCAAAAATATGGAGGTCATCACAAGCATGCCAAAGTTCCAAAGAGAGTAATCCACATCAAAAGAGCACCTATAACCACTCTTAGTCATATTCATAGACCTATCTACAGGTTATATGAGGAGGTTGATAACATAAGGGACAAGTGAGGGTTTTATTTTCAATACAAGAGGGATTTTGGGAAAAAATCAATGATGATAAGTATGAATATCATATTTTGGTCTCAAAGAGAATGAACATAGTCATATAAACCTAAAGATGAAACCCTACAACCTAATCAAAAGTCACTTGCAACCATGTATGAGCTCTTAAGACAGTCAAGGAGAGTCTCAAGATAGTCATCACAGTTCAAGGAGGATTGATGAGCCATTAAATCTAGTTTCAAGAAAGGATTAACACATCAAGACATCTTCTTATGATGTCAAACACATCAAGGCACCTTCACACCTTGTCTTTGTTTGTACAAGGACCTAGAGGAATAAAGCCATAGTCAATTAGCTAATAGTAGTTTGACAGTCTACAAGGATTTTGAAACTTTCAATGAGGATTTTGTGTTTAAATAATCATATTGACCTAGAGGAATTAATATTAAGGATTTTTTAAAGGGATAAGGAATAATTATTTTAGACACAATGTAATCTATAGTTAGCCACCCAAAGAGCCACCTATAGCCAAGTAGGTTTTGAGTCAATTCAAGAGGCCTATCAAGGCATATGAAGAGCATGAGTCAATTTAGGCTTTTAAAAATATTATAATGTAGAATTTAAGGTATCAAATATTAAGATAAAAGTATTAAAAAGAGACCTGTAGACACTAAAGTCACCTACAGTCCTACCTTTAGGCTTTACCTAGTAGGTTTGACCTGACAATTTCAAAAGAAACCCTACTAAGAGCATGAATACTTTTTTAATGAGGTAATTGTGAGATGGATATCCCCAGCATAGTTTCAAGGAGAAATGGAAATTCAAGACCAAGAAAGACTTACAAAGAGATACAAATGCAATCAGAGTCATGTTAACTTTAGCCATCATAGAGAGAGATTAGAGTCATAGTGATCACAAAGGGTTAAAGGATACAACCCTAGGCTAGGAAGGTAACTGAGATAAATAAAGGGGCTTTTTAAGAGGTTTTGAGGAGGAAGAAGTATCATATAGGTTTTTAAGGCTTTTAATCACTAAATCAAACATCACTTATAGTTAGAAAGACCAACATATAATCGTTCTTAGCCTACAGTTCATTCATAATGAGCTTGAATGAAAAATTATCAAGGGAGAGGGTTTTAGGTTTCAAGATAGTTATGAAACTTATTTAAACTTTTTAAATGATCATAGACTCCTAGAATTCAACTTGTACCTTCTTAAGGTCTAACTCTTGTACTTGGTCCGTACAAATGTGGCAATGCAAACACAGTCATAATATGCAAGCCCAATTTAAGGGGTTCTTAATGAGTTGTCCTATATAATTCAATGAAAATTCATAATAAAAACCTTCATAAAATATTATGAGACAATTCAAAATCAGAGTGAAGATGACATTAAAGGTGCATTGTACGGAATATGCTAGTTTTGAAGCCTATTTGCCTTGTTTGAGGGTCTAAGCATGTTTGAAAATAGGGGTAGATGAGTTTTGCAAACTATTGAAATGGAATTTTGAGAAAATTAATGGTGAATTTAACATTTTAAACCTAAAAATACAATTAAAACACCTTAAATATGAAAAACTCAATCAAATATGGAGACAATCCATGCATAGGGGTCTTTTTTGAGGGAAAATTGAAGATTTTGGGAGCTACAGGTAAAATTTAGACATGAAATTTGGTACACAAGGTCATCATGAGTTGGATAATAATCTGATTTTTTTTAATGGTCATTAGACAAGTGGAAGTGTTCACTATTTTGTCATAGTCCTTAGCATGTCCGTTTGAGATCACCATTGGAGTAGGAAGTGTTTTGGAGTACCACAAAGATTTCTAAGCCCAGGTAAAAGTTTGAAAAGAATGGGATGATTTTTAAATAATTATAATATATTTAAATAGTGTCAAAAATCCAAATTTTATGCAAACCATGCTCATACACGTTTATGCAAGCAAATAGGCATATAGGCCAAAAAGGGATTTTTTGAATTTTCAAGAAAAATGTGATTTCAAAGTGTTTTTATAGAATGGTAAAGGTCCCATGATGAATTTTTCAGGAATTTGGAAGTAGGGGAAGAGTTATTTTCATCTTGGTGAAGTTTTTCACTTTTTGTAGTTTTAGACACCCTTCCAAGCCTTCTATCTAGATGCTCATATTATTCACCACATGTGGAGTTTGGATGAAATATATTAGTATGTTTTGAGGAAACCTATTTAATTATAATTCATGAATAATTTATATCAATTGAGGGGCTATGATTTGTGAATAATTTTTAAGAGTGTAGGTAGCCCAGAATGTAAGCTAAACCCCACAAGCAAATTTCCTCCATGTGGTAAATTATCATATATTTTGCATGGGAGTCCAATATTTTCATGGATGTTAATTGGGTCATATTGATATACATGAATGGAAATAGTTTAAGATTTGGAGGTTTGTACTTCATGAGTTATCAATTTGAAGTTTCAGCTTTAAAACCCTCCTAAACCCCTAAAAAACTAGTTTTATAAAACGTGGATTTTATTTCCATAAAATCATCATGGATCAAATTTTAACCTTTATAAAAAATCAATTAAACTCATATAAGGGTCCATAAATGTCAATTTTATGCGTGGATTTGTATGGATGAGGACATATATCATGTTTTTTGTGGGAAAAACATGTAAATTAAAGTGCAGGATAGTTAAATGAAATATAATAATTAGAGAAAAAATATTTTTAATTTTTATTAATATTTAAATCTTCATCTACTCATAAATATTCTTGGAGGTGTCCTTACCAGTTCAATCAAAATTATCAGTCTATTGGAAAATGGAGCAAAATAGGCCTAGTAAACCCTGCTGATTGAATGACAAATGTTTTCTCATCAAAATCACATATCTTGTGATGAGAAAAGTTTTTTTAGGTATAATTTCATTGTTTTTAAGGTTTCATGGTGTCTTGTTATAGTTTTCATGGATTCCAAGTGCACAAGTTGGCTAATAGGCCTTTTTGGCTTAGTTGGCCTAAGTGTTCAAATGGTCAAATTTGAGATTAGCATTGGAATTGGTCATCAAAGAGTTCCAAATTGATTTCCATGATAATTTTATTATGTTCCATGGATATTTCATGCACAATTAAATCTTTAAAGTCTCTTTTCATGCAAGACAAGGTTATTTGGAGTTGACTAGTCTTGCACTTCAATTGACTAGTTGACAAGTCAAGCACATATCCTTAGTTAACATGTTAATTGAGGTATTTCAACACTTAAAACTCAGTTAAATATTGTTTTAATTCATCATGTTTAGCATATAAGTTCATTGAAAGGATTTTTAATTATTGACATGGGCCCACCACCTTATTCATATGCCAAAGTTTAAAGATCCATGCATGCTTTACAGAGTTTAAGATTTTCTGATGAATTGTTTTAATATTGTAAAAAGAGTTATTCTTGAGTTAACCAACCAAGATTAATCATTCTCTAAAATTAATCACACATTAATTAAAGCTTTATTTTTGACATATATATTAGCTTTTTGAAGACATTTTTTAGGATTCTTGAGAGCTGAAGAAGAAACTATATTTTGGACCATACATCAATAAAAGAGATTTTTTTATTTTGAATATGAGTTTTTATAGAGAATAGAGTGTAATTTATTTTTTAATGCACATAAGTGGGATTATATCTCCTTTTGTTAGGTCCCTTCCTCACCAATTGCTTTTTATCTCACTTTCTACAGGTCATTTGAAGAGGTAAAAAGGGAATTTTGTAATCCAAAATTCTTTCAATCCTTCATATAAAATAATTATGCTTAGGGGAAATGTAGTAATTTTTAATGATTTATATGCATGCACTAGTTTTAACAACTTCTATAGGATATAAACAATTCAGATGCATCACCCCATTAGATAGAGTTTCCCTTCAATTTCCCCTTTCCCTTTTCATCCCAAAATAAAAAGGTAGATTAGTTTTAATAGATAAATCTTAAGGGAACCAGCCCTCTTTGGAGGTTCTTCTTAATACAGAGTCACTCACACTCTAAGAATATTCAATTTTATCAGTTGAAGAGAGGGTGTGCTTTGCACATCTTCAAACAGGGTGCACTCCAGAGTGATAACACTAATCTATGAAAGTTTTGATTGATGCACCTATGTCTACTAAGGGATCTTATGTAAGAAAATGTCTTTTATCCCATATAAATATATTTGTATTCCTTATCCTTTCTTCAAACCCTAGTTATGCAATATATGACCAATTTAAAATAGAGACAATAGATAAAATGGAAGGGTTAAGTTGACCTTAGCCACCCCTATGGACAAACATTGCCTAGGTATCCAATATTCTAAAGAGGGAATTTAAATTAAATGTAGTTCTCCCACTTAGTTGAGACTAACATATAACTCTTTCCTCTATCTGGATTTCATCTCTTAATAGCCAATGATTTGACCTTGCGGTGGTATTTAACTTAGCTTAGGTCTTACTCATTTAATGAGTTTAACATTTATAGACTATAGGATATTTATTATCAATGTGCAGAGTGATTTCTAATGATATATAGATCAGTTCTAGATGATCCACAAGTTTAGGATTGATAATTTTATATAACGGACTCTTTGGGTATTTTCCTCAAAATAAAAATTTGAAACATATGGGCTGACCCATATGAAAAAAACAATTTAAAGAATCATTGAATGGGGAAAAAATAGGTTTGACCTAATTCAACAAGTTCATAGTGGTGAAACTATCTGAGGAAGTGTAGACCTATCCAAAGAATATGAATAGTTATATGAGCTCAGGAGATAGTTTAATAATGATATTTAACTATTCATGAAAAGATAATGGAAATAGAATATGTAAAATGCCACTCATAATCATGTAAACTCATGACATATGCACCTAATTTTATGTCAATCTATCATAATATGAGTAAATTTTTTAATAACCTGCATAAGCCTATACCATTCTAAATTAATACATGGCCAAAATGTAAAACATTTGACTACAAAGGCTCAATCTCTAAGACAAGCCACTTCATATGCACACGTTTTGAGATGAGGGATGTAGCCTATGCATTACTCATCTTAAAATAAATGAGTTAGGTGCATCATTTATATATAAAATAAATAAGAAGTGTAAAATATGTAATAGCATGTGGAGAAAATGTCATCATAGTAAGAATAGATCATCTAAGTATGTATGAAACATGTATCCTACAACATACAAGTTTCATGTCAAGATATATATATATATATATATATATATATATATATATATATATATATATATATATATATATATATATATATATATATATATATATATATATATATCAAAAATGTAGTAAATATAAAAAATATAAATGAGTAACCATCTGAGTAATAATTATTTTAAAGGTGTTTAATATGCATCAAGGAACTGTAAAAAATAAGAAGAGTGTGTGACATGAATCATGGCATAATAATCTCAACATCCAATCCTAGATGTATCCACACATAGAAAAAAAATTCATACATAGTGTCATGGTCATGATGCACATAATAGAAATCAATGTCACATAAGGAAATAACCCCACATAATGTAAAATAAAATCTCACACAAAATCAAATTCACGCACGATGGACAATATGTTTTATAAGAATATAGAATTAATAGGTTTAATAACCCTAATTAAGATAAATTAAATGAAAAGAAATAAAATGATGTAAATCAACTTGTGGAAAGCAAAAAAATAAAATTACTAAAATTTACCAAGCATGATCAAATTAAATAAAAATAACAAGTAAAAATATAAAATACTTAGTTTTTTATTGCCTATGAGTGTGACACTAACATAATTGAAACTAGTCAACAAAACTAACTATGACTATGCAAACTAAAACTAAAAGTGTAATTGCTCAAGGACAAGAAAATCCAAAATGGGATAGGATAGACTAGCACTATTATCCTCTTTTTTTTCTTTCCTCTACTTGGAAAAATAGGGAAATCAGGGCATAATCATCTATGGTTGCTTAAAACACACATGTGTATGATAAATCATCTTTTGGATACATGCAAATAACCTAAAAATAACTTCTTCAAATTTGAAACCCTAATAGGGATTGCAATAAATCAAATACCTAAAAATATAAAAATGGGGGAGTGTAATTGGTTTATCTAACCCCAATCACTCCCATGATGATTGATCATTTCTTACATATCTAATACTCTGAAGAGGGAAATAAAACTCATGTAGTTCTCCCACTCAAATTGCTTTGTGCAATTATGAGCCTTTGACTATATGCATGCATCTAGATATGGCTTGAATATTTGATAATGTTTTTCTTTGGCTTGGATAAAATAGACACTTGACTTACCTAAGGAATACTTCAAATTATTAAAATTAGAATTGAGAAGAGTAGGTAAGATTTTGCTCAATGTTAAATAGTGTAAGTATCCCTATATATTGAAATTTCTCAAGTGAAGTGGTAGAGTAGACCACTTAAATATGATTTTATATCAATCCAAAAGGGGAAACTTCATGCTACCTATTCTAAAATATGGAACAAATTATAAGGGAAAGTCTAAATTTAAAAAGTGACTATTACTATGGTGAAGGAAAGAGTTGACCCATGGGATATTAAATTAACTGTCACTATTGTCCCCTACTAGTCGATATTGCCTAGAAGGGAACATGTGAATTTTGGGATTTGGGATGTTTATAAAAATTATTATAGGAATTTTTATAAATTTAGAACATTTTTGTAGGCATAAGATAGTAATTTAGAAAGGAACATGAATTCATAGGTGTTTAGAATAGAATGAGGCGGTGAAATAGGTCTAGATTAAGTGGTCAAGTCATTTAAAGTTAAAGTGGGTCAAAACTAACATTATAAAGTATTCATGACTAATTTTGGGTAACTAAAAAATCAAATATCACACAAAATAGAGTCACGTACAATGGAAAATCAAATATCACACATAATAATCTCTAAGCATAAACATAGAAAGAGTGACATACTAAAATAGACAAATAAGAATATCATGTAACACGCAATAACATCAGTCATGTATAAAATAAGTAATTCTAATCTACATAATGGTGTGTCATCATCACATTATAAAATTAAAATATCCAATCAAATAGAAATCTAAGTAGTATGAGTTAGATTAAAGCATGTGTAATTAGTGTAAAGTATCAAAATATGATCAATGGAAATGGAAATATATAACATGTGTGAAGTAGAAATATTTCTTAGTGAAATCATGCCCCCAATGTATGAAGGTATCTTTTGGGTCTAGGAATTTCCCACATCTATGTGTATGTGTCATATGAAACTTGTATATCCCACATCTCACTCATGTATATTGTGAAACACATGTACATGAAAAAATAAAATATATAGCACATGATATATGATATAAAACTTTGTAAATAAGCAATACATGTGATGCATAGGTAATTGTTTTATATTGTTAATAATTTTATTTTTATTATTTTTTAAATATAAATTATTAATCATTTGTGTATTTAATCAAGGCTAAGTGGAAAGGATACAAAAATAGAAGAGTAGAAGGGATCCAAAAAACTATGGCATGTGTCAAGACGTGGGCACTAAGTATAGTAACATAGAAGTTTGAAGGAAGCAAAGGAAACTAATATTCCACCATTATATATGTGAATCTTAATAATTTAGGTTAAAATCATATGTGTAGATAATAATAAGAATGCCCCAAGTCAATAAGAATCAATGTTTATTCATGTAACATGTAGACATAAATGTATGTGATCATGTAAGCTCAATGTGGGGCATAACATGGATAGATAATCAATGCTTAAGGGTGAGAAATTAATATGCTCAAAAATAGCATTCATTGGATGAGGCTGGTGTAAAGGATTCATCATTGTTGGATAGGTTCCATGAATTTTTGGATCAATATAAATAATAAAAAATGTAAGGACCAAGTGTAAACAAATCCAAAGACAAGAATAAATATCAACACAAGACCATATGAACACATGTGTGTCAATAATATAAGGATATATGCAATAATAAATTAATAAATCTTGAAGAATCTATCTAATAGATTATGTTCTAACAAGCAAAAGAGCCAATTAATAAGATGTTTTTATGTGGGACTTGTATCTATAATTGGTCTATTAAATTTAGGTTACTTTTTAATATATTTTGATGTGATTACATTAGATATTTTTACTTGAGTATTAATTGATGATAATTGTTCTTGATGTAAATATGTTACATCTCTTGAAATAATAAGTGTCACATAAATTAAGTCAAATGTAACATATTCATGATTCTTATGAAATGTGGCATTCTTTACCTTTATCCATGATCTCCCTAGTGTTCCATTGTAATAAATCAAAATAGGGTCAATTTTAAATATAATAAACATGTTTTGAGAATAATATTGACTAACAATTCAAAGGATCCAATGCAATTATTTGGTTCAATAATCCTATCCAAATATTGAATGCCATACCCAAGATATTGGAGATATGTCATGCTACATGCATTTATTTCATAAAGGTTTGTACTCTCAACATTAATGTATTTCATGTCATCTATGTAAAGACTTAGAATTAAAGGCTCTAGATGTAAGGAATGTTTTTTGGTTATCCCCTTGTAAATCATACTTATGGCATTAGTCTTATTAGGTATCTCTTACTTTTCAAATTATTTCTTAGTCAAATATTATTTGTTAATTTTATCTTTCATAAGTACACTCTTATAATACCCTTCTCAAACTCTATAGTGTTTTCGTGATCACTTGACATTGTTTGGACTACCAGTGTGTCAAGTATGTCCTTATGCTTGATGTTCAAATGAGATATCTTGTGATTGATTTTTAGTCTTGACTTTAGTTACGTTGTTGTGGTGACTTGGAATAAGACTCATTGCAACTCATGTAGGGTTACCTTGGGATTTGTGTTTTATGCTAGCAACTAATTATATTATCATGTATTATGTCTCTTATGACTTCTAAGGGTTTTTATGTCAATGTGGTACTTTTGATAGGTTTATCCTATTAGGATTGTATTTGCATTTACTCTAACATCTTGTTTGAACCCATCGAGTGGTCGTGTTATGTTAAGTTAATCCCAATTATTTGACTTATATCTTCTAGGTGTTTTGACAAAAAAATTTAGTTTTAAAATAGGGATAATAACACAGTTATGTTTACAACCGATCCTAGGTAATATTTAATAATGGGCATAAATAATATTTTATATAAATACATAGTTATATTAATATATGTATATTAAAATAGTATTAGTGGTTTGATAATAAATTTAATACATTTAGTTAATTGTTTAAATGTAATAATTAATTTAGTCAATGTAAAAATAAAAAGAATGACAAACCCATTAATGAATAATAATAATAATAATAATAATAATAATAATAATAATAATAATAATAATAATAATAAAGAGTGGGAACCCTAACCCTAAAAATAAAATAAACATGTCTTTCCCCACTAAAAAGTCAACCTAATGGGAGAGGAACCATTTTGGAGATTTTCCAAGGAGAAGAATAGGTGGGGGGAGAATGAAGATGGAGGAGGAAGGAGTGGAGAAGGAGAATGAAGCAAGGAGCTTCAACAAATAGGTAAGGGGTTCCTTCCTTTTAAATCCTTGAGTCTTTTTTCAAACTAATGAGCAAATTTAACTGGGATGTGTTTTAATTTTTATTATATTTATGAATCTTGTTGTTTGCTTGTGTGAATACACACACACACACACACACCCTAGTGCTCATTATATCTATCAAAACTCCCTGATTTACCTTTATTTTTTCACCTGAATTGGTTAAAAAGAGATTTATTATCTAAAAAAATACAAATATGTATCTACAATCAAATATATTAGGTGTCTTATTTTGTTATTTCATTTATTTTATAATAAAATAAGAAGTAAAAAAATATACATACATATATGTAGATCTATCATATATTTTTTGTTTATTTAAAAGGAAAATAATAAATAATAAATAAATATAATGTTTTTTTATTTATTATTATGTAGTTTGGGATGGCTGTGCCATCCCATCCCCCTCCCATAAAAAGGATGGGAGGAGGATGACTAGCTAACCCATGCCTAGCCTTGAAATGGGCCTAGCTGATGACCATGGCCACAACTAAGGCTCTAAAGCTTGGTCGTCGACTACTGATCTCCAAGGGTTTGGAAACCTAAGAATATATGTGTGTTTGTGTGTGTCATTAAATATACAACTCATATTTATATTTGCAATAATATTTATTCATAGGATGAATTATACTTATTATATATATTAAAAAAAACACTTAGATAAGTCTTTATATATATATATATATATATATAAAGACTTATGTAAGTGTTTTTTTATATATTTAATAAGTATAATTCAGCCTATGAATAAATATTATTGCAAATGTAAATATGAGTTCTATATTTAAACATTGACGAAGTTTTCATTCTCTCTCTCTCTCTCTCTCTCTCTCTCTCTATATATATATATATATATATATATATATATATATATATATATATATATATATATATATATATATATATATATATATAATTAAAATAGACAAATATTATAAGATATAAGATGTACATATACATTGCATATAATAGGCAATTAGTAATATTCCAACCACTACTTCAATTGGATGGATTTAGATGTGGGCATAATTAATATGTTTAAATGGATTCAATTTGAACATTTATAATTAATAAATAATCAAACATAAATAATTATTTGAAAATATATGATGGGAGCACAAATATTTTTAAGTTGAAGCCATTGCATGAAGTGACAATTTAAAAGGGATCTAAGAATGCCATTAAGTTGGATACTCTCACAATGGATGGATTGATTAAAATACCTTTTAGATGACTCTCTAGATAAGAAGTTGGTTGATTGTTAAACACACACACACACACACACACACACACACACACATACATATGCATATAATTATATGTATATATACACATACAAATATATATACATATGTATACACATGCACATATGGCTATATAGATATACATACATGTGTGTGTGTGTGTGTGTGTGTGTGTGTGTGTGTGTGTGTGTGTGTGTGTGTGTGTGTGTGTGTGTGTGTGTGTGTATGTATATAATTATTGTTTTGATATATAAATTGAATCCTTGTTAGTTTAGTGTACTTATGAATACCTTGGGAATATGACAAGATTAGTTTTCATCTTAATAGGTATGGGATGATTTATCTTATTATCTTGTAATTATAGTAATTTGTGAGTGGAAACCAATGTAGAAAATCATTTGGGTTCCTTGTATACTCTTAGAGGGGAGATTAAAAATATAATGCACTTGTAATGTTTGTATAAATATTTTTGCTATGGTATTATTGTCATGTTAGACTGGTTTGATTGTTTTGTATCCACATTGGTGTATTGTGTTGTTAGTGTATTAAAATTGTAATTATCTATATTAGTTTGTTGATGAAATTGGGTACTAATCAGATAGTCTTTATCTTGGTAAGATCAACCTTCCTTGTTGCTTAGTATGTAAGTTATCTTAATATGTTCTATTTTGTAGTTTATACTTGTATTTAATTTTTTTATTAATTTGGAAAAATGAAGTATTTAGGATGGAGTAATCTCTTTCTTAGCTTTTTAGTTGACCACTTATTGTCTATGTCATAATTCAAGAAAAGGAGAACCAGTTCAAATTTCACAAAATATTAAATAGTGTTGTTATTATAGATGTTTGTAAAGAAATTGATTTTTTGGTATTACTTTATCCTAAAATTGTGAGAAGGTTATTGTAACCTAGATTATAGAGGATATATGTTTTTAATAGTTGTAAAAAATTGTACTATTTTAGTAGATTGTGCTCATGTTGCCCTGATTAGTTAGAAGATTGGTATAATCTTTATAATACTCTCATTTTGATTCTCATGTTTTAATAAATATTTTTTTTAATTATTGTAAACCTATTTTGGCATTGAATAGTTATTAGAACACTTGTATAGGAAATATTTTTCAATATTTAATCTGAATTATTGGTCCTTAGAGTCCCATAACTATAGGTCTAACATGAGTGATTGGTAAATCAAAAAATTAAGGATTCAAGTAGTAAAATTGAATTGATATAATCATATTTTTAAAATATAAAAATTTCTTATAAATTTTTTTTTGTAATCAAAATAATGTAACTTACATAAATAAAATTGAAAGAACCATAGGCTTAAACATTTAGACCTATCATACAATCAGAACAATTAATGTAACAATAATGATGTAAAATGGTATAGAAGGATTTACCTTGACCAATAAATCATGAATTGACTTCATTGAAATTGGAAGAATAAAAATTTAAACAAGATAATTAAATTTAGAATCGACTTATGCCAATCGACAACTAACTCAGATAGACAACTTCTTTAGTCATTTTATATAAAAAGAAAATTGAAACCTCTACCTATATCCTAATATAATATGATTCATAGAAATTTATAAATATAACTCATCTATTTTTTCTTCAATAAAACCATTGTAGAGATAATTTTCAAAGTAATCTCTTGCTAATTTATTTTAGCCTTCAAAACCTCTTCAGACACACCCTACCAAAAGAATCTCAGATATGGAGGTTGATAGAATCTCAGATATGGAGGTTGATAGTGTCTCCTCTTATGTTTAAATTAACATAGGTAACTTGAAATAACAAAAACATGATTTTTAACATTTTTAATAATTCTTTTCCAAATTAAATCTATTCAAAAATCTTATGTTATTCTAATTTCAATATGCGATGTCACTCCAGAAATGAGCTCAAATTAATAGAACTAAAGATTTTTTAAAACTAAAAATTTTAGGTTATAGACTTGTATCATACTAATTAGTATCTATAACTATTATTTCTATACCCAATCCTAATATTTTTTGGTGGATCTATTTTCATAGGCTTTTGGTAAATTTTTGCACCTAATTTTCTATTTTAGTGTGTAAAGTCATTTCAAATTTGAGTCACCAAAAATAGTTATAAGATTATTTAAGTGAAAATGGAGGTTGGTAGTGATTATTTTTACCTTTAAATTAGTACATAAACTTTTATTTAAAAATTTAGTATGTTTTTACTATTTTAGTGAATTAATTTTGTACCCAGATTATTCAGGATATTAATTAGTAGAATAATTTTCTACATTAAAACCCATTTAGAACACCAAGTTATTTTATCATTTAAATTGGTAGATATTTTTATATATTAATAGTAGTATATTGTAGTTAATAAAATATATATCAACTTCCAAAAATAATTTTCACCTCATGGGGGTGTTTTATCCATCACCATTTGATAGGTGATTTAACAATATTGTAACTCGATTGTGGGGTGAGCTAGACAAGTCTGGATGTACAATGGTTGGGTAATTATACTTAGAAATGAATATTTAACCTTGATTATTATACTTATGGTTATTATGGTGATTTTATTTAAGGTTGAGATAAATAGTAGTTTGGTTTCTTATGCATTTTTATCATGCTTATAGTTGTAGTTATAAAAAACAAGGTGTCAATAGACCATTGATGGATCACATTCCCTACCATTTGGGACGAGCTTCAATTTAAATTTCATTATTCCAATATATACCTAATATCCATTTATTATTTTAAGTTTAGTCTTGTACACTGCTTCTGGTGTAGTCAACAAAACTTAGTTACATATAGCATGTCAAACACCTTTATGCTTTTTATTTTTTGAAATAGATGGTGAGCGTCTGCGTTGCATATAAAATACATTGAGTGTGCTTGTATACCTTTAAGCTTTCCTTTTATTATGGATGAGGTATTATAATATTCATGTAGTTAATATGTGCATTATTATGGTTGTGTTAATGGTTGAAGTGTTACTTGTGCAGAGTTAGTGTTGCATAAGAGAAAAGAAAAAATAGTAATGTTTTATGGGTTTTATTTGAGTAAAATTTTGGGAATTACATTTTGGTATCATATCATAGTTCAAAACTAAGAGATATGGAGTGTTTATTTTATGTTTCATATCTTCTATAAATGTTTCTCACATGTGTACAAGGAGAATAACATAGTTAGAATATACATATTTCCAAATATGGACTACGTTAGGAATCACTAAATATGAGTTGTAAGATTTAATACATTGATGGATGGAAGCATCCTATAAAAATAATCCACTTGTTATTTGATTTATATTATGGTGGAATTTTAGAATTAGCTACAGAATCTAATGAATCTAATATAAAGCATAAATAAGAAATAAAATAGTAATAGTAATAAAATAATTGTATATCTAAGATAATGATAAAAATGAATAAATAAATAAAATATAATGAATTATTCCAATAATTTAATGTTAATCTGATATATATTACATAAATAACCATTGCTTATATAGACCAAGGCATGCATGATAAATATCAGGGAACTCACACAACACATGTAGTTCAATTGATATCTATCTACATGAATAGTGGAGTGCAACTCTACACTAACAAGATAGGTGTCCAACTTGTGTAAATGATCAACACAAGTTGACTATTAGTTAAACAATATTATCATATCTTACTCTGAATAGTGGAGTGAAACTCCACTGTAACAAGATAAGTGTCTAAGTTAACTACTAGCTAAGCAAGCTTATCCTATCTGGTACAAATTATTAATAAACTAATTATAATAACTAATTAATACACCAAAATAATAAATAATAAATACAATTAAATGCAATAAATCAAATAAATACACCAACACCCCCCCATAAGTGAAGCTTAGTTAGGGATATGTAGATAAGAGTCCCAACAATGTGTAGCCATATTAGGTACTATGTATAAATAGATGAGGAGGAAAGGAGAAAACGTGAAGGAAAAAAACTCCTCCTCAAAATGAAGGTCTAGGAGACCCCCCTGAATAACTGATGTCCCACACCCCCAAAAGATATCACAAATGAAGATACTTGCTCTTAGTGAAAGGTTTGGTGAAAATATCTACAATCTACTCTTCCATAATACAATATTGAAGATCAATGATCTTTGCCTAAATCAACTCCCTAATAAATTACATATGGATCTCTATGTCTTTGGTTCTTTGATGATGAACTAGATTCTTTGAGATCTAGATAGTGCTCTAGTTGTCATAGTAGATTATTGATGGCTTCTGAAATGGAACACCAAGCTCAGTGAGAATATTTTGAAGCCAAATAGCCTCAGTAGTGGCATTAATAGTACCATGATACTTAACCTTTGTAGATAAAAGAGAAATAGCAAATTTGTTTCTTGATCTACCAATAAATGGGGTTGAATTCAAAGTGAAATTTGTAACCAAAAGTGGACTTACAATCATCATAATTACCAGCCTAATCAAAATATATATATCCCACCAAGTCTAAACCTGTACCTATTATATAGTGAATCCCAAATCTGATAGTGCCTTAAATGTAGCTCAAAATATGCTTGGTGGCTCTCTAATGAAGCTCATGTGGTGTCTACATAAAGCATGAAATCATGCCAATTTCATATGAAATGTCAAATTGTGTATGAGTCGGATAGATGAGGCTACCTACAAGCTGGAAATATAATGTGGCATTAACCAAGGGAGTGGAACAATAAACCTCAAGTCTAACTCTTGATAAGAAAGGAGTCAGTGCAGGCCTATAATCAACCATGTGAAATTGAGCTAACAAGTCCATAGCATACTTGGGCTATGAAAGTGTAATCATAAAAGAAGACTATGCTATTTGAATCTCAAGAAAATAATGCAATAATCCTATGTCTATCATAGAAAACTTATCATGAAGTGCAATCTTAACACTATTTATGATAGATGTTGTGCTCCCTATAATAATGAGATCATCAACATAGAGCACCAAGTATAATAGTTAATCTACCTACCATAAAAAGTAGACATTCAGATCTGAGTGACATCTTGAGAACCTAATAGAGAGAAGAAATGTGTCCATCTTAGAATACCAAGCCCTAGGGGCTTGTTTTAGACCATAGAGAGACTTTTTCAACAAGCATACCGATGAAGAATCCTAAACAAACCCATATGACTGCTCCATATAAATCTTCTCATGAAGATCCCCATGAATAAATGTGCTCTTCACATCCATCTAATGTACAACCCAACCATGAGCTATAGCAATAGCTAGTATCAAGTGAATAGAATTCATCTTAGCAACAAGCGCAAAGGTTTTTGTATAGTCAATGCCTTCTACTTGGGAAAAACCATTGGCCACTAAGTGAGCTTTATACTTATCAATATTTCTAAATGTTACAAACTTAGTTGATATATCCACCTACATCATACTAATTTTCTTCCCTTAGGAAGAGGAATAAGATCCCAAGTCTTATTCATAATCAATGAGTCATACTCTTCTTTCATCATTGAATCTTACTCAACTATCCATGTGGCTTCTTGAAAAGACTATGGGTCAAAATTTATGACAATGTAGGAATGTGGAAGATCATGTTGTGATTGTGTTCTCCTTCTATCTAATGGATCCCTAATAAGAGGGTCTACATTCACCAAAGTTTGTTTAGCCCGTAAAGGCATCAATGGGTGAGGATCTAGAAGAGGAGGAGGAGGAGGAGGAACATGACCTATTAAACCCTATTAGTGAGGTATTACCTCATCATCCCTATGAGTAGATGAAGGAGGAGTATCATTGTCACTGCAATTTGATTCTTCTAAGGAAGAAGAATGAGAAATGTTAGAAGACAAGTCTAAAGGACTTTCTTCAAAGTAAACACTTCTCACTATAATAAGATTATGTGAATCTATATCAATGATTTGATATCCCTTAACACCATCAATATATGCCACAAATATGCAAGTTTGGATTTATTGTTATAAAGCACGATGCTTCTCTGAAGGTATGTGAGCCCATGTTAGACTATTAAAGACTAAAATGATACACATCTAGCTTCCTATTACACTAAGATTCAAGAGGTGTTATCCCCTTTAAATATTTATGAGGAACTATATTCTATATATATGTAGCATAATTAATTACTCCCACCTAGTACTCAGGTGTAGACACCTAAATCTAGCCTCTAATAACCTCTAATCAGGATTTTGACCAATTTCTACATAAAAAGCACAATTTGTCCTAAAAAAATTAAAACATGATAAAAGAGTTGAAACTGACATATTCAAGTGATGATTTTGGCCAGGGTATCCCTAAATGGGGCAATGAAAATTCTGGGCTAGCTAACTTTGATCAGATTATTTCAAGTCAAAATGCCAATTTTGCACTTAGGTGCTCTGGATTGCTCTTTCTTATCAAATCTCTTGCACAAGACACATGCCTTCATTATTTTTTTTTGGTAACATCCTAAATGGGAATATGGATCTAAGACATCTGACATTACCTTCTAATTCTAATCCAATCAACTTTAGACCAATAACAAGGCATTTTGTTTAATTTGAGTAATTTGTACACAAAGTGCTTAATAATGTTTAAGAGCTAATCAATCCAAATCAAGGCATAATTAATAATTCCATGGAAAATTATTGAAAACCTATTTTTTGAAATGAATATTGAATATCTATATCATTAGATGACCTCATTTCTTGGGAAGACATCCCTAGGCCATAAATGCCACAAATATCAGGATTCATGCCCTCCATACCTCATCCATGCCTTCCATGATGCCCTCCATGCCTCTTAATTTCCCCTTCTTCCAATGTCATGATGAGGATAATTACAAACTTAATTCCAAAATTTGAATTAATCAACCACACATCTCAATCTCAGGATGGATGGTTTAGGTTGATTCTAGACATTCTCAAAAATCTATAAATAAAGAGGCCATGAACATCATTTCTAATCTATTTTGGTGCAAAGTTATAATGCACAAATGATTCCAAAATCCATTGAAACTAGTGTTACCATGCCAAATTGATTCTAAGCCAATCCAAGCCAAAAGGTGCCAAGGAGAGATGGAGGTAACCAAGCTTCCATTGATGAAGACTTCATGAGCACAAGCTGAGTAAGCCACTACAACAAGCATTTTGGAGCATCCAAGGAAGGAAAGAAAGGTTTATTTTGCATTTTAGTTGTGTTTTTAATTCATGTTTGTTAACTAATCTCTCCCTAGTGTCTAGGCCTAGAGATGCTATGCTAGTTAGTGTGTTTCTTTCATTTTGTTTTCATTTTGGAAATAACACCATACTAACCATCCTCTCTTGAGTCAAATTCCTAGATCACATTATGTCATGCCCGATGAGACTAGATGCATCTCACACTTGAAGAAGATCATTTTACAACTTTCAAATATTTATTTGGACCCTTAAAACTCTTGCAAATTGATTTTCTAACTTTATTTTTCCATTTTTATTTACCATAATTTTACAAAGTAACCGACATCAAGTAAGACTCACATCAGTTACATATCTTAACCGATGTCAATTAGTAAAACCAACATCGATTGTATACCCATTATCAATCACATTGGTATAACTGATGTCAGTTAGATAATTGAAATCAGTTAGAAAATGTCACCATCATCGGTTATATAAACTGACGTCGATCACTATATTTTTCTTAAAATATAGACCTGAGAGCTCTTTTTCTAAAGTTTATTATTTCAAACTAAAAAGAGCTTCAAAGCTTAAGGACATTCTGACATTTTTTATATAGGAACAAGCTTGACATTTGCTAAAAGCATATTTTAAATCACTTTTTTCAAGCTTAACAATCAATTAGGAACTTTGTTTTGGTGTTTAATAAAAAATTTAGATGCTTAGATGAATGTTTTCAAACTTCACAATCTTAGGACCAAGCTTGACATTTGCTAAAAACATATTTTAAATCACTTTTTTCAAGCTTAAAAATCAATTAGGAACTTTGTTTTGGTGTTTAATAAAAAATTTAGATGCTTAGATGAATTTTTTTAAAATTCACAATCTTAAGACCAAGGGGTCAAATGAACACCACCAAATATTTCATTTGGGCTTAAAATTGAACACACTTGTAAATTTTTGTTTGCAATAATTGTTTAATTAGCTTTTGTTAAATAAAAAGAGGAATGTTGCATATATGCTCTTCCATTTGTCCCCTTTAGGGAACCCTTGGAATCAAAAGTACCATTCCTATTTCAAATAGCCTAATCTAAGGCTTATAAAGAAACTCATATAAAACACTCCCCAAAAACTCATCAAAGTTTGGGTGACCTTGAAAATGACCCTAAAGTATTTCTATTTTCATGCTTTCTTTATTTTTACGCAAAATTTGCTTGTGAGGGGGACTTCATCACCTCCAATGAGTTCTTTAGGGAAGCTTTGACCTAAGGTTTCACCTCCTAGAATTGAATTCATTTGGCTCCTAATTGGAGTTACACACAAGATGTAGTGGAAATTTAGACATCACACTACACTGAGCAAATAGTAGGATGTAGTGGTTGAAAAAAGGACTAGACCTTTTTACAACAAGCTAATTGATATGGATTTGAAATATGTGCTTTTCTTTTGCATTTTTTGATGTGAAAGTCATTATGTAATTAATTCCCCTAGATCATTCAGAAACTTGTTAGATCTTAGAAAAATTCCCACTTGCCATAGAAGTATTATTGGTGTAAGGTGCACCTCAAGGTCCATGTCATAGTACTATCATTTGAGAGAAGGGGGGGTGTAAAAACCTTACTATATAATACACATTTACTTTTGTATGAACACTTAAAATCCTCTCAAATGACGTATATTAATGGATTCCAACAATACCAAGCAACCTTTTCAGTTTAGTATCTAAGAGCAATTAATTAGTTAGTCTTGTCCTAGATTAAAGTCTTGTTTAGAGTCAAAACTTGGTGAAAACAAATAATTCAAACCAAACACATAGTCCAACTTTTCCTTTGAACAAAGAGGCGTTATGTTTCCCACATGAGATAATCAATTTTCCTTGTTCAAAGTTTATCAAAAGCTTGAGAGTCATATCATCCACTTTAGTGTAGTTATGCTACCCAATTGAGTCTAAACCTTTACCAAAGTTGTTTAAAGTCCTTCACTTATAATCTAAATTTGGAATTACACCTTAATAAGTTTATAGGGTTGATGTGTTAGGTGGGTTCGCCATTTTAACTAAACTTGAGGGAACTTAGGTTTAATTTCCAATTTGGGTTGAAGGTTGTTTAAGACTCATAATCATTATCATCACTTGATAGACTTAAGCCATTTTATGCTAAATACTTACAATTTGAGTCTATGCACCACAACATTTTGAGTAAATAAAAGTAGTGTTATACTATCAAAATTGTAGGAAAACATCTTTGCCTTAGAGAGATTTTGAAACAAACCTTTTTGTCACACCATTTAGGTAGTATAGCATTGTTACACTACCCAAAACATTTCAAAAATTGTTTCATAAACCCTCTTGTATAGAGTTTCAAATTTATTTCTACATTTTAGACAAATCCAAGTGTACTTTTGTGATATTTTGTCTAAAATAGTTATACTGTTCACTTTTGTCTAGCTTATTTGTCAAAAGAACCAAGTTTTATACCATTTTTTATGAGAAAATAAACTATTTCTAAAGTGCCTTTTGTTTCATACCTTATACCTAGTTGATCAAGTTCATGTCCAAGAATCAAATGCCTAGTGTTTGTTACAATTGTTTCAAATCTGTTAGATTAAAACTTTCATCTATTTCAAAGTCTAGCTTTTGACACCATTTGGCCAAGAGTCCTAGTGCATGCCTTGTTTGAGCTTAGCTTTTGACATTGCATTTGGCTGAAATACCTAACAACTTTTAAATTCTTAGATTATATTGATTTGAAACACTTTAACCTTAGAGTTTGGCATTTTGATTTTTAGTCCATTTACTTGCTTATCTTTGTGTGAACAGTGAAACATTAGATACTTCATGCTAGCTTGTTTCCTCACAAATCTTTACATAAACCTCTTGATCCTTTTGATGAATCTACACCAAGTTGGAACATCATCTATTTTAGACATTGTCCTTTTTAGATTTTACAGAACTCTTTGACCTTTTATCATAAAACATTGACTATGGATGCCAACATATATTCCTACACTCATAGTGGATTCATGTACAATCTAGGGAATAGTAATGTAGTTGTGTAAGAAGAAATGGTGAAAGACCCCTATGTAAATAATATTGCTTATGAGATGGATTATTATCCCTCTTATAATACTCAATTAGGGTCAAAAAGCCAAGATCCATTGGCTAACTATCTAGCTAACACACCACCCTATTCAAAACAAGACCAAGAACAAACCACACAATACCTAGCTACAATACCCACAGTGGATGAGCTAGTTCTTTAATAGATATATCCTACTAAAATAACTTCCATGTATGATCCATTTTTTTTTGAGTGATATTTTTTAGAGAATAAAGATGATATTTTGGTTAGAGACATAGAGGTAGGGTCCAAGTTTCCAAAAGACTTTCCCCATGAAAATTTACCAAGTCTAGTAAGAGTGCCCCACAATATCATTTACGATCAATAGACTTCTTCTAGCAATCCTATGGCTCTAGTCCAAACAGCGTACCAAGATCTTAATATATCTAATTAATGTAAAAACATCATGGAAGATCACTTTAACCAAATACAGATAGCATATCAAACTTACCTAAATCTAGCACATGATTTCAATCAGATGAACATGATAAGTAAGCCTCTTATTGACCTAGCTCCTTCAAAAATGAGTATTGATAGAGTTAACTAGACAAGAAAATTTGAGTTCCAACCCATTTGTACAAACTAATTTGATAGATAACTTGATGTCTATGCCCATTATTGAAGTATCTTCAGCATCTACACAAAATAATGAGCTAAAAGTAGTAGATAATGTGCAAACAACATCCAATCTCGATCAAAGTGGTATTAATGCACAAACAACTAGCTAACAACATGTGCTTGTATTTCATCCCATGAGTGGATCATCATACCAAGGAATAAGAGTTTCTACGCCCCAACCTCAACTAGTTAATTCTTCAAGTGTACAACCTATGGGATTAGGTAATCAAATAATGGCTAATGTCACACCTCAATGAAAGAATGTGATGAATCCTACTCCTCCTCAATAGGTAACAAGTATTATTCCACAATAGTAGGCATAATCTAATGTATCAATGCAATAAATGATACATACATTACCACCTCAATCAGGGGTAGCTAGTGTTCCACCTTTCCAAGTAATGATGAACATACCTCTTCAATCATAGACTAATATGCCAATCTAAAACCAAATAATGAATAGCCAACAAAGTATAAATATTGGTCAATGAAAGATGCCAAATCTACAACCTAATTTCACTTCCTCATAGGGATTTTTGCAATAAGGAGGTCCCCATGTTTCTTAAGTACCTACTAGACAACCATTGGTTCAAAATGTACCACAAATCTAGAGATAGGGTCTTGGTCCATAAGTTCCCACTCAATAGCAAGGTTTGATTAGTCAACAACATGTCCCTTTTCAACCATAGCAGGCATAATATAGTTATATCCTTTTATCCCAACCATAGAATCCTCTAAGTCAAACCTTTATCACCAACCCAAACTAGAATATTTCACAACCACGTGTGCAATTGCAATTACATCTTAATCTATGTATGCATATTCCTAGTCCATTCCCCAACCAAACCAATGTACCCCAATAGATATCTCCATCATATCCTAGTCAAAGTGTCCCAATTTTGACCTCCCAACCATCTATCCAAACCAATATTCTTCCTCAAACCAATGTTCTTTCTAGTTTCTTATCCCAAGAATTGTAATAGATGAAGGATGCAATTATTACCATTCAAGCTGGTAAATCATTTAAAATTTTCAAATTGGATGACATGTGTTCCTACCCATTTAACATGGAGTATTTATAGATACCATTTTCTCCAAGATATGAACCACCAAAATTTGATAAATACAAAAGAAAGGTGACCCTAAGGCTCATTTGACCTAATTCTTTATCACATGTCAACCAGTGGCATATAATGACATATACCTTTTACTATTGTTTCCAAAGAGCTTAGTTGGACAAGCCTTGGAGTGGTTTTTGAAGTTGCCCAAAAATTTAGTAATGGATTTTGATGATCTTTTTGATAAGTTTGTGTAACACTTTTCCTATAATCTCGAGCATGATATTTCATTAGTGGACTTAACACAAGTAAATCAAAAACATGGTGAGAGTTTTACAAGTTATTTATAGCGATGGAGAGCCCTTGTAATCCATTTCACCCACATTTTACTAGATAAATAATTAGCTGTTATGTTTACCAAAAAATTGCATAGTGAGATAACTTATCATTTGAAACTATAATGTGTGCATACTTTCAAGGAAATCATTGATAAAGTTTGTTGAGTCAATGAGCACTCATCAATAAAGGAGTCATCAAGCTTAATTCAACTAATTAAAATCAAGGTACCAATCATGGAAATAACCAACACCAACATCCCATTCATGCACCAGTATCGCAACCAACACAGGCCAATAACCAAGAAAGACTAAAGTAATTCAACCATAATAGGAATATTGTGGGAAATGGAGTAACTAAATCCCATCATGTCCAAATGATGCAAAAATCATCTGCACTACTTTTTTATCTTACTCCTACCCAACAACCTCTCTAACCAATGCCACAAGCACAACAATCAAGACCTACACAATAAATACAACAACCTTTACCATTATAAATCCCTCCTCCTAGAATAATAATGCCTACATGTTGTGTCTTTAGTGACCTAGGAGAACCTATTGAATATATATTATATTATTTGGTCTATACCAAAGCATTATCCATAAAGCATTCCTTATCTTGATTGGTACCGTGAAAATGAATTATGTGACTATTATCAGGTCAACAAGCATAATATATGAATATGTGTCCAAATCAAGTATTTAATTGAGAATGTGTTGGAGAATGGGGAGATAGCATTGGATAATGGTTATTCAACTTCCAATCAAACTCTTGGGATTTATCAAAACCCCTTTTCTCAACATAACAATTATCAATTGTAATATAATCAGTAACAAAAATAATGGCCAGTGCAATAGCAAAATCAACATCAAAGGCTAAACTAGTAGAATCAATAAAATCAGTAGTAGAACCCACAATGATAGAACAATTGAAAAAACCAAGGTCAAAATTATAACAACCAACAAACCTACTATGTAGTTTCACATGACTATAATAGTGTTTTAGGTCATACTGTAGGGGGTAGTGTTAATACCATCTCCATTAATCCTAGACCAAGTACTAATCAACCTAGACCATTGTTAAATAACAACATTCAACTAAATCACATGGTTAATCCTTCTTTGACCTATGAATGCATATAGGCAAATAAACAAACTAAGACTTCCCCTTTTGGACCTTATATCAACTCATCCTTGTCACATGACCACATACAAGTATACTAGTAATCGAGACTTGTCTTGTCTAGTCACATACCATTCCCAACATTGGTTAGCAATAATGATCCAATATTTAATCTTGATTGTGAAATCACAAATCAAAGGTTGAAGATTAATATCATAGGCCCATAACCATCCACCATTATGCCTATCATCAAACCAACATTTTAACCTTAGAATAAACCATTCACTACTGATCAAGGCAAGAAGTTTGATATTATGGAATAATTATAGAAGAGACCAGCACAAATTATTATTTTAGATTTTTTACAAATGTTAATAATCCACAAGAATATATTGAATGATTTTTTTACCTAATCCAAAATTGCTAGTGACATATCCCCTGATCAATTTCAAGCTTTGGTTGGACACCTAGTTCTAACCCAACAAGTCACATTCAATCAAAGTGATATGTCTTCCCTTGGCCCACTCCATAATAATCCATTATACATAGAATTTTGTATCAGATGACATAAATTGAAATGTGTCCTTATAGACAATGGATCTAGCCTCAACATAGTGTCTTTAAAGCTCATCAAGCTTCTTGGGTACACAATGGTAGATTTCCAGCTAGAAACAATAACTATAAAAGCCTATGATAATTAAGAAAGAGAATCATAAAGCACCATTAGTTTGTCAATTATCATTGGGCCTTTGACCCATGATACACTTTTCCATGTGCTCGATCTTGAGTTATCATACAATATGCTTCTAGGTAGGCCTTGGTTACATGAGATTCATGTAGTCTTATCAATGCTGCACCAATGTATCAAGTTTTCTCACTCAAGGATGGAAGTGAATATTCCAAGAGATTTATACCCATATGAACATTGTAAACATCTTGAGACTAAATTTCAAAGTTACAATTATTAGTATGACATAAATTCAAGTTCTACGGAGGATAATAGAAAGGATATACTTATTGACCCTTTACCAGATAATTGCATAGATCCTAATACCTTGGATTCTCTTTCCCACATACCACCTCCTAAAGCTTCTAATCATTTCTCCATTTCAAATAATGGACCAGGAGAATATATGACCCATGATACATTTCATATTTCCAATCTTCCTCTGAATCTAAAAACCTTTGAGTGACCTAAAGTCACCCCACATATGCTTTGGCAAACAAAAGAACAAAGATAAGGGACCTATCACATTTCTACCAGCATCTGGCCTAGAACCTAACCCTCTTGAAGGGGATGAATGATGGTTATACAATGACAACCAAGCTATTTTTTATAAAAATGCAAAGTATCCTATTCTAAATAAGATCATGGAGTGTCACAATTATGAAGGAAAAGGCCTCAAACTGAATCAACAAGGAGCCATAGACCCAATTTCCATGACTAAGTATAAAATACCTTATAGACTTGGATTTAAACCATTTGAGGATGATCCCACATATCTTATTCAATCTCCATCACTAGCGACTAGTGATGATGATGCTAACCGTGAAGCAGAGTTTGATCATTGCCTCACCTTTGATGACTTAGATGAAACCAACCTATTTAATAGCAATGCCATTTATACACTTACCCTAGCCATTCATCATGAAACTTTGCCATTATATTATCCATAACTAATAGGTTGATACAAATAAGAATCCAGTCTACCAATTGATGATTTCTAGAATGATGAGGCATTCTATGAATTTTTAGGCCTTATAAACAATGTTTCATTGGGAGATCACAAATCAAGATTATCAATCACATTAGATCCTGTAACCTATTTTGGAGAGAGAGTGAACACCCTTAGCCAAAAATAAATAAGTAAAACATTGAGGTCTCAAAGTGAAAACCTTTTTGAGGTACTTTCTGACTAGTGAAAAAGTAAAGATAAAGGCTAGTCTAGTGGTGAAAACCTATTTCAGGTGCCATTAGATGGGGGTGTTCATTCTTCTCCAAATTTAGACCAAGAGACCACTAATAATGAATTTGCTCATGGATCTGAGTTTAGATTTGAGAAACAACAAGTATTTGATCAAATTCTTTAAGAATTTCTAATTATTTTTGTTACATGGCCAGATCTCCCATTAGGGGACTCATATTCATCATGCCTAAGAGAAGTTGAAGAGCAAGTCCTAATGGATGACCCTGACATAATTCAATAGTTCAAGTCATTGCCTACTATGCTAGAAGATGGTTCAACCCTTCTAGTTGAAGATATAATAGAGGTAAATATCAGAACTTCATCATACCTAAAATGGATAAAATTAGGAGTGTCCCTCACTGACGAAAAACATGATGTCTTTACAACTCTCTTAAGATAATTTTTAGATATCTCTGCATGGGCCTATTTTGACATGCCAAGTTTAGACCCTATCTTGGTTCTACACCACCTTGTGGTTAATCCTAATGCCAAATCAATAAAATAAAAGCTACTTAAGATGAATCCTCACATTGTTGTATTGGTAAAGAAAGAGTTGGAAAAACTCTTAGAAGTAGGATGTATCTGATCCATTGACTACATAAAATGGATCTCTAATGTGGTACCTATTAGTAAAAAGCCTGAAAGGATTAGAATTTGTATTGACTTTCAAGACATTAACAAAGCTTATCCTAAAGATGATTTTCCCTTGCCTAATATTGACATAATCATCAACTCCATGGTCAATTATGAAATGCTTTCACTCAAGGATGGCTTTTTAGGATACAACCAAATTAGAATAACACCAAAAGACCAACATAAAATAACATTCACCTCTCCATGGAAAACATTTTGTTATCAGGTAATGCCATTTGGCCTTAAGAATGTAGGAGCTACATATAAAAGGGTTGTCAATATCATATTAAATGATATGATGCATGATATTGTTGAAGACTATGTCGATGACATATTAGGAAAATCCAAAACTAGGCATGACCATCCAACAGTGCTACGTAAGATATTTGAAAGATTACATGAGTATAAATTTAGACTCAATCCAAAAAAATGTGTGTTCGATGTAACTTTAGGCAAACTAATTGGCTTCATTTTATCTCATAGAGGTGTTGAAGTCAATCTAACTAAAGTCTATGCTATAATTGACATGTTGCCACCAACCAATTTAAATTAACTCTATAGTTTATAGTGTAAGATCCAATCAATCTAATGATTCATCTCTCAATTATCAGATAAGTGCCATCCATTTACACACCTTTTGAAGAAGGGAGTTACATTTCACTAGGATGATCACTGCCAAACATCTTTTCAATAACTCAAAGACTATCTTGTTAATCTACCTATTTTATTACCTCTTATACTAGGAAAGCCATTCTTGTTATACCTATCAGCTACTGACCATGCTTTAGGGGTACTATAGGTTCAACATGATGACAATGGAAAATAGCATGTTCTATACTACCTAAGTTTTACCTTGGTTACGTATGAACATAACTATGTACCTATTGAAAAAGCTTTCCTATCCATGGTCTTCACAGCTCAGAAACTGCACCATTACATGTTGAATAATAAAAACATGGTCATTTCAAAGGTATATCCACTCAATTATCTATATCTAAAACAACTTTGCAAGGTATAATGGCTAAATGGATCACGACTCTTAGTGAGTTTTAAATAGAGTATGTCAATCAGAAGGCAATCAAGGGACAAGTTCTTGCAGATCAACTTGTTGAAGCACCTCTTATAGACACACAACCACTCACATTTTAATTTCTTGATGAATCAATCATGAATGTCATTGACACACCCCTTGAGGAGCAGCCTTAAAAAATATATTTTGATGGTTCATTTACTGCACATGGATCAGGGGTAGGCCTATTGTTTATTACCCCCCAAGGGGAACTAATCTCTAGATTATTCATAATTAGTTTCCCTTGTAGAAATAACATGTTTGAGTATGAAACACTTGTTGTAGGACTTCAACAAGTAGTACATTGGAACATATCTCATCTCTAAGTTTATGGTAATTCTTAATTAATAATCAATCAGGTCATAGATCATTTTCAGACCAAAGATGATAAGTTGCCATGGTCAACACTCTTAAATAATAAGTTGCCAACATTCAGTGTGAGCACATACCAAGGGCTAGTAACAAAACTATAGATGCCATGACTACTATTGGCTCTCTAATTTGACAAATAGATAAAACTAGAGAGTATCAATTCCTCATTAAGAATTTGTTAACACCATCTCATGAACCTTCAACCATTACCATGATTTGTGATATTACTGGTCCTAATTCTATCTATTAATCAAACCTTTAAAACTACCTTCATGACCAATTTCTACCACCTAACCTATCTAAAAAATAAACCAAAGCCTTCATTCATCATTCCACTTGTTATACTCCACTAGGATCCACCCAATATCATTGTAGTTTTGATAGAATTCTACTTCATTGTTTAACTTCAATAGAATCTACACTAGAGTTAAAAGAATTTCATGAAGGAGTATGTGGATCTCATTATAGTAGGGAATTTCTATCCAAAAAGCTTTTGTGTACTAGTTATTATTGGCCCATAATGGATGTATATGCCACTACATATGTAAAAAAGTGTGACAAATGCCAATGACATGCTAATTTGATTTATGCCCAGACAAAAACACTTAAACCAATGTTTACACCATGGCTATTTTATACATGGGGACTTGACCTCATTAAGAAGATTAACCCCACTTCATCTGACGACCATAAACATATCCTTACTGCCACAAAATATTTCACTAAGTGGGTTGAACCTATACCACTCACTTACATGATTGGAAAGCAAATTTCCAAATTTATTTTCAACCATCTCATTTATTACAATGGTATCCCCTCTGATATTATATCTGATAATAGAGGATCATTCAAGAATAAAGATGTGGAATAGTTATATACTAAATATAACATCACACACCATTTTTATATAGCATATTACCCTCAAGATAAAGGCCAAGCTAAGGCATTCAACAAAACTATTGTCAATATTCTTAAAACAATTGTTAATGATGCCAGACATGATTAGCACTTACAGATATTCCTTGCCCTTTGGGAATACCATACCAATCATTGAACTCCTACAAGAGCCACTCCATACTCACTTATTTATGTTACTAAAGCCATCCTTCCCATTGAGGTCAAATTTCCTTCACTATGCATCTCTTTCAAGCATGTCCTAGATGATCATGAATATCGAGTAGCTCACCTGCAAGAGCTGAACCTACTTGATGAGAAATGCATAGTTGCACTTAATAATCTTCAAGCATATTAAAACCTAATCAAAGGACACTATAATTGGAATTTTAAGTATAGAACATTTAAACTTGGTGATCTTGTTCTTAAATAAAACCAAAAGAATACCATGGCTGAGAAGAAACATAAAGGGAAATTCAAACCAAACTAGATAGGGCCTTTTATCATCACTATAGATGATCATCACTGTAGATAGAGAGGAAATTATATAATTGATCAATATTATTCATCTCAAGTGGTACTATGTTTGAGCATTAAGGTGTATTTTTTGTAAGGACCATTTCAGTTATGCCATTGTAGAACTATTCTTCTTTGTACAAATACCATCCTTATCCATCTATTCATCGTATCCACTTTTTGCTTTTGTTCTATCGACCCAATGTGTTTTAAATCATGAATTTACTTCATTGACATTAGAAACATAACAAGTAAAACAAGATAATTAAATTGAGAATCAACTTAGGTTTAGCCAATAACTAACTGAAATAAACAACTACTCTAATCATTTTACATAAATAGAAATTTGAAACCTATACCTCTATCCTAATGTAATATTATTCATTGAATTATATCAATATACCTCATATAGTTATTATTCAATAATTATTCTAGAGACAACTATCAAAGTAATCTCTTGCTAATTTATTTTAGCTTTTAGAACCCCTTGAGAAACACCCTGCCAAAAGAAGCTAGAGTGATAGTATCTCAAATATGGGGGTTGATAATGTCTCTTCTTATGTTTAAATTACTATAGTAACTTGAAATAAAAAAACATGATTGTTAATATGTTTAATAAATTTTTTCCAAATTAAATTTATTCAAAAAAATTATATTGTTCTAATTTTAATTAGTGATACAGCTCGAGAAATGGACTCAAATTAATAAAACTAAAGATTTTTTGAAACTAAAAATTTTAGGATCTAGACTTGTATCACATAAATTAAGATATATAATAATTATTTTTATACCCCATCATGATGAATTTTTGGTGGATCTATTTTTGGAGACTTTGGTAAATTTTTACACCTAATTTTTTGTTTCAACCTGCAAAGTCATTTCAAATTCAAGTAAAAAAAATAGTATGTAGTAGTATTGAAATGAAATTATATGTTGGTAGTGATTTTTTTACATTTAAATTAATACATAAATTTTTATTTAACAATTTTGAATGTTTTTACCATTTTAAGTGAGGCAATTATGTACCTAGTTTATTCAAGAAATTGCTTAGCAAAACATTTTTCTACATTAAAACCCATTTGAAATGTTGAGTTAATTTATCATTTAAATTGGTGTAGATTATTTTTTTATGTTCATAATGGTATATTTTATCTAATAAAATATATATTAACTTTTAAAAATAATTTTCACCTCATGGGGGTATTTTATCCTTTACCATTTGATAGGTGATTTAATGAAATTGTAACTCGATTGTGGGGTGAGCTAGATAAGTCTGGATGCACCATGGTTGGGTAATTCCACTTTGACATGAATGGTTAAACTTGAGTATTATAGTCATGGTTAGTATAGTGATTTTATTTGAGGTTGAGATAAATAGGAGTTAGGTTTTTTATGCAGTTTTATCATGCTTACAGTTGTAGTTACAAAAAATAAGCTATCAACTGATTGTTGATGAATCACATTCCATACCATTTGGGATGAGTTTCAGTTTTGGTTTTATTATTCCAAGCCATACCTAATATACATTGAGTATAATTTTTAGTGTAGTCTTGTACACTTATTCTGGTGTAGTTGACATAGCTTAGTCACATCTAGCATGTCAAAAACCTTTACGCTTTTTATGTTTTTTAAATGTATGGCGAGAATAGAAATTGCATATAACATACCTTGAGTGTGCTTGTATACCATTAAGGTTACCTATGATTATGGATGATGGATTAGAATACATGTGTAGTTAATGCATGCATTAGTATAGTTATTTTAATGGTTGAAGTGTTACTTGTGCGAGATTAGTGTTGTACAAGAGAAAATAAAAGAAATTAATTATTAGTTTTTTACAAGTTTTATTTTAGTGAAATTTTGGGCATTGAAAATCTATTCTTTATCATTTACTTATTTTTGCAAGTTTTCATTTAGTAATTTATATTTTTTGTAACTATAATAGTTGCGACTTTTCCTTATGTAAATTTTCCTTTTCAAATTGTTCCTTTTGTAATTTTTCTTTATTTAATTTCTATTTGGAATATGTATCTAAAAATTGAATAGGTTGATCACTTATGGGAGGTGTGCTTGAATCTAGTGTTGATTTAATAGATGTATCTAACATAGGATCAACACTATTGATAATGTTTTGTATTTTACTCTTGAAATCCAAACAATTATCCATGTGTTTCCCATGGATGCTATTACAGAATCATTGTATTTAGATCTATTAATAAGATACATATGAGGAAAATAGATTAACTTGTTTTAAATCATATCCCTTAAGAGTTTCACTTAAAATCTTATTATCCTTATGAAAACTTTTTGATTCATTAGTTGTAGATTCTTGTTTCTTCTTAACCCATAATTGAGATTAAATATTTTGAGGTATAAAGTTCTTTAATGTAGATTCAAAGATGCAATTTAAACTATTATCTAAAGGATGATTTAGATGTCTAATCATATCCTCATTTTAGACATATTTACTTTTGGAACTCCTTTATAGATATTTTCATAGTAACTATATTATATATAATTGCTTCAAAAGCACAAAACTTAAGGACTTGTGATTAAATGTTCATACAAAGAACATCAAAGAGATATGTGGGAGGGAGAGGGGAATGAGGTGGAAATTATAATGAGATCCACTTCGTATTAAATAATAGGTAATTATACCTCTTAGAATAGTGATAACATGGACCTTTTGGGAGGGATGGTAACTATCACAACCTTGATAATGGATGAAAGAAGTTAAACTTTGAGTAATAATGTAGACTAAAGATTCTTAATGATTACTTTTAGCTTTATAATGATTGAAAAATGATTTGACCTTCTTTATTACATAGTTAAATATATTGAAGATTAAAATAAAAAAACATGTAGTTATGACTATCATAAATTGAATAAAATAATATACAATGTGCATATCCATTATAGCCATGATTTAATAAGGGGAATAAAAAATCAAGTCTAAAAATAAGAGATAAATATATAGAAATGTGAAACCCTAGGAAAGAAGAGAGAAACCATAAGGAATATAGGATTCATTTTTCCCAAGATAAGAAATAATTTTACCAATATATTTTGTATCTTTTTGTATTAATCCAATCCTTATAGGATAAAATTATGAAAATTTGAAATTATTTAAGATGTACAATAACTAAAAAAATATGAGTGTAATTAGCATAATGAATTAATCTAATTTTTTATAAAACACTAAAATAATAAAGTACTTATCCATTTTCAAGTCTATGAAGGTTTTTGATAGGGTACAATCATCAAAAATAGTCTAGAATGGGACTATGAATGTTTAGATATGGAAACAAAGAATCTACGTGAGCCTAGAAAAGTTTGGGCTTCTTAGACACGTGCATATAGAAACATTATATACTATGGTGTATAACTATCTTTCATGTCTACATTAATTTTTGTAAATTCCATCTAATGTACCTACAAATGCTAAGGGTTTATATTTATCTAAGTTTGTTCAATCCCACATTTATAGCTCTATTATCCTTCTCTTTAATACAAACCATGGTTGTGAACTATAGGACTAATGTAAAATAGGGATAATGGGTGAAGGGGAAGGTTTGGGATGATCTCAATAGCCCCTATTTACAAATTTTTCCTTTATATCTAATACGTAAAATATGAAAGTCAAATTGAACATAGTTACCCCACTTTCTTAAGTGTGTGTAATATTATGTAATACTATCATGCAATGCAATCCTTTATATGGATTTCAACACTTGATAACCTATGATTTAACCTTATAATGGTATTCAAACTTATCTCAAGGTTTTATTCTTTGAGTGATTCAACATTTAGAAACTTTAGGATGGTTCCTCTCAATGTGCAGAGTAATTTTTAGTGATAGATATCCCATTGCTATATGATAAATGGGATTTTTTGTGATATGTTTATATATATATATATACATATATATATACATATATATATATATACATATATATATACATATACATATACATATATATATATACACATATACATATATATATATATATATATATATATGTATATATATATGTATATGTGTATATATATATATGTATATGTATATGTATATATATATATATATGTATATATATATATGTATATATATATAAACATATCACAAAAAATCCCATTTATCATATAGCAATGGGATATCTATCACTAAAAATTACTCTGCACATTGAGAGGAACCATCCTAAAGTTTCTAAATATTGAATCACTCAAAGAATAAAACCTTGAGATAAGTTTGAATACCATTATAAGGTTAAATCATAGGTTATCAAGTGTTGAAATCCATATAAAGGATTGCATTGCATGATAGTATTACATAATATTACACACACTTAAAAAAGTGGGGTAACTATGTTCAATTTGACTTTCATATTTTACGTATTAGATATAAAGGAAAAATTTATAAATAGGGGCTATTGAGATCATCCCAAACCTTCCCCTTCACCCATTATCCCTATTTTACATTAGTCCTATAGTTCACAACCATGGTTTGTATTAAAGAGAAGGATAATAGAGCTATAAATGTGGGATTGAACAAACTTAGATAAATAGAAACCCTTAGCATTTGTAGGTACATTAGATGGAATTTACAAAAATTAATGTATATATGTGTGTGTGTGTGTGTGTGTGTGTGTGTATATGTATATATGTATATATATATATATATATGTATATATATATATATATATATGTATATATATATATATATATATATATATATATATATATATATATATGAATCTTAGGGGAATTTCCTTTGAAATAACATAATAAATGCATGGGTTGACCCACATGAATATTTATTAGTTGAGAAAAATGCATTAAAGGGAACACAAATAGGTTTGACATAAGAGGTCATATCCATGGTGGTGGAACTATGTGAGGAGTGTAGACCTATCTAGAGAATATAAATAGTGATCTCAGATCATAAAAAAAAATGATAATGACATTTAGTCATTCAGGAAGAGACTAGAGAAATATTATATAATAGTAATGCAAATTTGAGAAGGTTGAGCCCACATATGGATCAATAACAAAGGTAGAATGTATGTATGAGTGAATAATTATAATATGTATCAGATAGGTCAAATTATATCTTAAAAAATATCTAATACCATATATGAGTGTCTAAAACCCCTACCCCATTCAAATTGAATGGAGGTCTTTATTTGGTTAAAATATCCATTTCAGATCTCATAGTCTTGGGTTAAATGAACCAATAAAATAATGAGCTTCCACATATAAATAACTCGTTTATGAGATTTCAAAAATATAATATTTTATAAGTTTGATAATATTTAATATGTTTTTTGTTAAATTGATCAATTATATTCTATTATAAAATGAGGTACCTTCTTTATCTAACATTGGGAAAATATAGGAACAAGTAAGAAAAAAAGAAAAAATATAACGTAGCAGGTCTCAATGTCTTTGTTAGCCCCCATTTTTTACTAAATATATAAGTGCATAATGGGTTTTTTAGGTTATCCTATGAAACCACCAAAGGTACATATTTTTTAAAGGTATAGAGGAGTGAAAGTAAAAATGGCATAGGGATTATATTTATCAAGCACTACCATAATGAAAACATGAGGCTTTTGATAAATTTTAGTAGTGTGTAATCTAATTTAAGGGGCACGTAAGGATGTGACTTCACAAAAAATATAGAAACATTGGGAGAATTATAATAAGAAGGTAAACTAGTAGGAATCTATGTGTGCACTGTGTGGGAGGTTTGTTAACACACATTACAAAGTGAAATGATTGGTAAGGTTCTTTCAAAATTCAAAGAGCTGAAGTCTATAAGCATAACTCAAGGGAGAATTAGCATGAACACTAATTAATCCAACATTATACTATCTATTTTTTGGAAATTGATGAGTACAAATTCAAGGAGAGTAAATCTAGAATGGCTAAAACCACATTATGGGTTACTTAACTAGGGGATTTAAATCAAATTGTTATGCCCAAAAATATTTTTATAAGGTTATTTTAATTTATTAGGGGAATGATCAAATATGTAATGATGAGGTGGTGTTTGTGCCTATAAAATCTCACTTTGATCCTAGCTCTAAGGTTTTTAAGTTATTGTTTGAGATATTATGTTATATAATTTTTGAAAATGAGTATTGTAATGATTCTAAACTAAATTAAATATATGAGGCCAATTTCAAGGTTAATGGAAACATTGTCTACTTAAGCATTATGTGTTATTTGTATTCATTAATCAAATTTTGGTTCAGTTTAATTGATTATCTATTGATGTGTGTTTAGTGACCATCCCAATAAAATATGGGTTTTTACCATCTCATTTTAGGATTTATGGTAATTTATTCCAAGGCAAAAGTTGTAGGTTGTGACTCTCTTATGTATTCATGGTGTAATAACATGTGGCCTACAACTCAACAATGGATTTTCATATGGGTGACCTTATAAAACAACCAAACTTTGGATATTTACAATTATTCTATGGTATAACAAAGATAATATAATAAAAATGAAAAGGGAGGGAAACATAAAGTTTTCAAATCTTTTCTCAACTATTTTTTTATAAAATAATTATAATATAAGATATATTTCTTGAGTAAACTAATGTTTTCCATAATTAGTCAACACAAATTTAAAAAATAGAATGTAAGACATAAATGATAAGTAATTATGAGTGAAACCCTATGAATTAACTCTTTTACAATAAAATACTGTATAAAATATCATATGCACATTCATCCATAGTAGTTAAAAGATCATAGTTAATCCACAAGAATGATCAGACTAGCATATCACAATCCAATCAACTCATAGAAAAGGCATCCATATTCAAATAGTGATCACTTGGATTAATAAATTGCATTGCATTAATTTGAATGCGAAAATGGAAAATTTACAGACTTTTAGAGCATCCATAGGCTCACAAAACATCCTTAGATATTTCTTAAACTACTTACTATCTTCTAGACATGTTCTTTTTCAATATTTCCCTGTGTTTTCATAGAAAATTCCTTTATGTGAGGTGTAAAAAAAATTTATAATCTAAATTTATAACATGCTCAAAATAGCCTAGTTATATTTGTCACTTTGTGAGTCCAAAGTCATAATATTTCTTCTCAAATCTTATTTTCTATCATCATTTCCCATTAATGAATCATAATCACCTCATGCATCAATCTCCCCAATGCATTTTTATGTTTCAATTTAGCCACCTTCAATTTTGACCTCAACATCACTAATGTACCATGCCTTCCTTTTACTTTAAATTTGACCCATAATATATATCACTAGATAATTTAACAAACTTATATCCTCTTACTTTCCACTATAAACCCAATTTTAATATTCTCCACTATGAATTTAATGGTTGATATGTAATTATGGAATATAGAATTGGTTGATTTTATTTTCCTAAATTTTATATCAATATAACTTTTAAATCATGACCTCTTTGTTCTTTAATTTTTTCCCTTTTTAATGTGACAACAACCACATGGATTTTGATCATGAAGTGCAACCAAGGCATTGACTTTGACTATGATTTGATATGTGTCTAATCATAAAGTCACACATGGTTTCTTACTATTATTTCATTTTTAGTAAATTCCTTCCTTGTCATGTGATTTTTATTTCAACATGACATCTTAGAATGTTCCATGTGGTTGTATCTGATTCCTTCATGATCATGAATTCCACATGAATTCAAATGAATTTTGAATGAGTCCTTAGATCAATGATTTTATAAAATCACATTTATTTACTTCATGCATCTGATCTTTTTTCTTTGGCTTTGGTCATTAAGTGGATCCCTCCAAAGTGACACATGGTCATATCCACTTCAAACACATGGCCTCCATCTATTGGATTGTGGTCATAAAGTCTATGAGATCTATTTTTTTCACACTGATTTTGAATAAAATGGGGGTGATATAAAATATTATTTTATTCACTCATGGTCACAAGGTCCTTGAAGTTTCATGGCATAATTTTTGTATTTTTTGGCCTTTTGTGGATCCATGACTTTATTCATTTGCCTAATTAACTTCCATAAGTATGCATCCTTCAATTTATTTTATTTTTTTCATGAGTGTGCCCTGAATCATAAATAAAATGGCCATTATTAATTTTAATACATATATAAAACATAAGAGGCCAATTAATTTTTTATATAACTCTAATCACACAAAAAATAAAATGATTAAGTTATTACAAAATTTTATCACATCAAAATAAAATATGTGGTAGTCATTGATAGGACATGAACTTGTAGAGATAATAGGATGTAAAAAGGTCTTTAAAAATCATGTGAATTTGGAAGGGACATATGGTGTGATCATAGACTCTCTAATTCACCTAATTCAATTCACAAGGTTACAATAATGGTTCTTAAAACTTTTATATAAGTCTTTGGATTGTGTGGATTCATTAAAACAATGAAATCAATTTAATCAATGGTAGGTTTGTGAATTTAGCCTCAATTTATAATATATAATGGGGTTACATGAAACATAAAGTTAAGAAAATGTGATTTTGGCCACTAACTTAAGTTATATGAGTAGATCATGAACTTGGAAATATATAAAAGGTGCCAAAAATACTGAGACCTAAAAGGGGCCATAGACTTAGACAAAAGGGTCACTAGTTTAGGAAGTGTATAAAGTCCATGGATATAAAGTTGTGGTGAACCTTTAGACTTATCTAGATATAAATTGACCCTAAAGTGACCCTTAGGTTTATATATGTAAGATAGGGACCAAGATAAAAACTTAGGATATAAATTTTATACTATGACCCAATTTGATTGAATCAAAACCTAAGACTAGGTTATCATGTGACCCCAATTATGAATGCCTCCAAACCAAGAAATTGACCAAATTTTTATTTTAAAGATATAAGATCCATGTTTATAAATAAATGGGGTGTGTTTTCCAAAAGAAATGGTGATTATTATGGGGAAAATAATGCTAAGTGTTTATACTTAATAATATATGGTTTAGCCTCAATTAGAAACTAAGTAATCATGCAAAATAAGTTAATATTCTCAAAATATTCACGAACAATAATCTCAACTTAATTACAAAATAAACCAGGTTGTCAAATTTTAAAAGTGACAAAGTGTTTGAAAATGATTCATTTACCTTTTCATGGGGATTTTTAATATAACACAATAGAAACCATTTGGACAAAGATTTATTATGGGTGTTATTATTTTTGTTTTTTTGTTACTATAAGGAATGGTTTGGGAAAGGAAGACTGGATATTTCTTTGCTTCCAACTAGACATATATAAGCCCAAAAACTTACCTTTCACTTGTAGATACTAAAATATGGTAATTGATACTTATCAATGTCATTTTTTATCTACCTTCATCCTACATGACTTCTACATACATACATGACTCTCATTCACCATTATCTCACATCTACATGCCTTCTATGAACTAACCTTCCAAATTTACTCTCATTCACCTTAGGAAATCCCATAATCTATGTCAAACAAGGAATTTATATTACTCGGACATTTCTAGATCATAATATTAGTATTATTATCTCCTAGACAATAACATTAAACTCACAACATATCATCTGATGATTTCATCCATTGGTCACATTTCAGATTTAAATCATTTCTATGGGTTATCCCATCTATCTAGTTTGTTGATGGCATAATATTTTACATAAAGAGTCTCATATACATCAAAATAGGTGAAATTCTATTACCGATCTAGCCAGCATACTCTAACACTTTCACATTCATAACCACTATCCTATTCTTTTAAATCTTTTAATTAGTCAGAAGGAGTAGGTCTTATCCTATTTTGAAGCACCTCGAGACCCCAAAAAAACATTCCAATTGCCAAGTATCAAAACTTAGATGATAAGTTATATACATTAAAGGAACACTATTACACACATTCACCTAATATAGAGAACTACATGTAGTTTTATTTCCCTCTTCAAAGTATTAGATATGTAGGAGTCACTCAACCATTAAAAAAGGAGTGGTTGAGATCAACTCAACCAACCTTTCTTCCCATTTTGTAGGCATAAATATCTCATTTCAAATAGACCTATGGTTTCAAGTAAAGGATTAGATTTTTTTAACTCATGCACATAATCATACCTCATGATCACACATAGAGATTAAAGATAAATAGATGTACCTTCCTGTATCAAATTAGAGAGACAAAATACACAAAGACAAAGTTTTCAAATTATAAAAATTATTTGGGCATACACATATTCAAATGTTCATCCAAGTATCCCATAGTGTAGTTTTGAATTCTTCTTAATACCTACTTCCAATCTCATCCCTTCATAGAGTAGTTAACCAACAAGTATATTATCCTCTTTATTACTTCCATATTGAGAAATTTAAAGCATTGTTGAGGTCAACATCACCCATTTCTAAAAAATGAGGACCCTTATTCAAAATTTTCAAATTTTAGTCATATAAAATGCAAAATTTGGTTATTTGAGTATGGATAATGACACCTAATCCATAGGTCCTCCTACTTATTGTCACAACCCTTTTAGGATTTTCTTTCACTAATTCCCAATCATCCACAACCTTCTAGACTTAACTCTTATAAATCTAGGTAGCTCTTTCAGGCCTAGATCCATCACCCTAGGTCTCATTCCCTTTGTAAAATAGTACCCAACTTGGATAGGAGACCTAAAACCTAGGGTGTCTTATTTATGGCGCTATTGTCTACGTGTAAAATAGGTTCTAATAGTCATTTTCTCCCAAATCCTTATCTTAATTCATGTCAACCTAATTCAAATACATTTAACCTCTGATAATTAAATCCCCTATAAAAGGTCATTCAAATTCCATTTAGAAGGATTGACACTCATTTACAAGAAAGAAGAAAGAATACAAGCAAGTACACTCAAGCACTTTTCCCTATTCTCTACATATATCCTTCCAATATTATTCCAAGCTTATTCAAACCCTTACATCAATCCCTAGCCATCTGAAGTACACCCAATTTCACATCTAGTTATATTTTCATACACAATTGTACCTAGCACTTCAATGGGAGAACTACATTAGCTTGATCCCTCCTTAGAGTATTGGTATGTAGACAACATGCCCACACATGGGGTGTGAAGTGCATCTAGCATATCCTTTACACATGAACCCCTTCTCTCTCTTTTCCAAATTTTATTTCAAGTTCAAGCATAAAAATATCCTAGGCATTTTGAAGATTAAAATAGATGCATAGTGAGCTTTTTAGACTTTTGGGCTTCAATATTTCACTAATAGATTAACACAGACCTATCGAGCAAAACCCAAAAAACTCATATCACTTGGACAATAACATTAGAAAAGGAATACAATGCAAACATTAGGGTGTCCTACTTTTAGCGCTCCTATCTAATCAAAAAATGAAGTTTAGGAACCTATTTTTGACACTATTCTAGTACTAAACCTAAATTCTTGGGCCCTGTCTCAGACTAGATAGCTTATAATAAGCTAAGTCGTATTTTTTCTCATTTATTACTATTTTTACAAAAGGCAAAAATACAATCTATTTGCATAAATCAGTGGATTAATTATTGCATATTATTTACTAATTTACTTTACTCTAGACATGTTTATTAATTAGGAATAAAACTCCATTATTCTAAAAAACAATAAAACATTTAGTGAACCCAATGTGAACTTGCCTTCAAATTTTGCACAAAAAAACCTAGAAACCCTAGGGTAAATTATTTATTATTTTTTGTCATAATTTATTTATTTTTATTATATTTAAAAATAAAAAATCTACAAGTAAATTGCAAATTTATCAATATATTTTATAAAAACCCTAGTTTGCACACACTAGGTCCTTTTTGCATACAAACACATTCCAAACACTAGGAAAAATATATTGCTAATTTTATAAATATTTTATAATTTTTCCTTGTTTTTTAAAGTAAAATTCTAAAAATTTTCTATAAATTCATATCAAAATTTTAAAATTATCATACTAATTTTAAAAATTCATTCAAAAATCCCTAGTTGTAATAATTAGCTCTCAGTTATTTTCCATTAATTTTATAATGCATATTTCGCTCATAAATTCAATTTCAAAATAAAAAATTCATAGTATTTTGGAAAAATATCACTATTAAATCCCTAGTTGCATGATCTAGCACCTATTTACTTCTTGAGGTATCACCTTACATCCATAATCAAATTTCAAAAAATGATGCTAATTTATTTACAAACTTTTCTTACATTCCTTGTAAATATTAAGGAAACCATAATGGGCCTTAGCATGTACATGAATGATAAAGTCTATCATATGTTAATACAAATATTCATCCTTTGAATTTCATGTTTATGTTTCATTATATGGGATGATATTACAAACTTCATTGCAAAAATGCACAAGACTTTAAAATTCTTTTTGTATATTCTCTTTTGCTCGTATGGAATAATTACCAAATCCATTTTACTAAATGCATTGAAAATATTATGTTGCATGTCAAAAATTTATATGCCTTTATGAAAAAATTCGTGTTCTCTATCCTTTGCTTTATATGCCTCATATGGAAAAATTTCAAGCTTATCATGCTAAACACCTTAGAAATTTTATAGCACATGCCAAAGTTTCTTATACATTCATGCACAAATTCATTCTTTCTATCACTTGCTCTCTATCTCTCATGTGGAAAATATTTCAACCTTATCATGCTAAACACATTAAAAATTTCATATCACATATCAAAGTTCTAAATGTATTCATTCACAATGTCATGCTCTCTATTACATACTTTCTCTCTCTCATTAGGAAAAAATTTCAAGACTATCTTGCAAAACATATTAGAAATGTCATGATTCAAGTCAAAGTTTTCTATGCATTAATGCAAAATTCCATGTTATCTATCCCTTGTTTTCAATATATCATGTGTAATGTTATTTATATACATGTTTTCTACTTAGATGTATCACTACTAGACACAAGAAAACACTAGTGGTTATATCTATCCCTCCTCTCTCCAAACTTGGTTCATCTAGCTTTTATCCCATAACTACTACTAGATCTATGCCTATAGTAGATTATACAGTACATGATATCACCCAAGTTTATGAAGATAGGTAGGTTTATTACACCCATGGTTATATCTTTTTCACTCATGTTAGTACCCTTCTAATCTATTTTTAACTCCACCTATTACGGTTCTTTTTATAGTCCAAATTTAACCATAGTCAAGACCTTCATCACCAACATAGAGATTTCATACACCTACATAGCTTCAAGATTCTAGATAGCTTTTAGCTACCATATTCGCACCTAGGGCAGTCTCATTGATATCTCATGCATCTATACATAGAGCACATGTTTAGATAATTTCTCATACTACTAGATGGGTCCCTAAGAGCCCTATACTTAAATCCACTTCTCAGAGTTATAGGGGGACCCCACAGTTAGTTTACACTATAGGCATTTCAAAGTAATTACAACATACATAGATTCTAGAGCCATAGTCTTAGCATTTCCATCATGCTTCAAGATCATGCATGATCCTTCTTCTTGATACAAGACAACATGATAAGGAGTCTCTTATGAGACTCATCAGTTAGTATCATCTTTTGTCAACCTTACTTGTACATAGTATCTTATGCTTTATTGTAAATATTTTTCCTATGATTGATTGTACATATCTCATATTTAAAAAATATAACATTCTAAAAATCCAAAAACATTTAAATATGTCAAAAATAACACTAACATTTTAATTATATGCATCATCCATGCTTTGCATTGCTAATATCATGTTAGGACTTGCATTTGTTGTTTCATGCTATTGTATGTCAATTTATCTACATTACCATGCTTCACTTGATCTTATTTGAGTGTGTGCAGTCATATCTAGCTACATGAATGCTTCACTCTACCCATTGAGGGGCATCCTACTTCTAAATTTGAGACACACATTGATATACATACCCAATGGGGGCATCTCCTACATGACTAAACCATCCAAGTTATGTTATTTCTACACTAAACACTTTGAGTTATCATACTAATGCACATTACTTACTAGATTACATAGATTACTATATTGACATTTCACTAGTATCTAGAACTTAAGTATCTCTTCGCATATACCTAGTCTTGTACTAAACATGTCTTGAATACTTTAAATTTTTCTTTGATTAGTTAGATATGATTGTATCTTTCCAATCATTACTTTATTTCTCTTCTTGCTTAGTGTAGCTTGTGTGATTGCATTTCTAATTCTAGTTTTGCTTTTTATATGTGCCTTAGGACATTTGTTAATGTACTTTAATTATTTTTCAAGTACGTATACATTTGGACATTTGCTAATGTCCCTTATGTGTACTCTTATATGTGATCATCTTTGCTTGTTTCAAATTATATGTGCATGTGGCACTTGAACATGCCTCTTGCATACTTTTTTCTAATTTAAGTGGCAAATGCCCATGTCCCTTGTTTTCTTGGCCCTTTGCCTATCCTTGTATACTTATATGCTTCTTGATTCTTACCTTGTATGTATTTTTTTTTGTTTTCTTCTTAATGTTTTCAATCCCATGATACATATCATGCATTTACCTTGATTTATTGGATGCCATGATGGACATCATGCTCCATCCCTCCAACTAAAAACTAAAATCTAACCTTTCTAATTCTAGTTCAATACAATGCACATGATTTTAAATTTTTACATATATCTAGGCATACCCTTATTGATCTAACAATTTCTCAATGCAAACATTGTTATATCTAAAGATATCTTATCAAATATCATTGTTATATCATGTATTTATGTAACATAACACACTTTTAGGACTCTTTTCTTTTGAGGACAGTCATTGCAGGTTCAATCATTCTTACCCTCAAAAGAGGGGGAAATAAACAAGGGTTTTTTCATAGAGATAAAAGCTCCTATAAGTCAAAATAGTAGCATTTAGATCACCCAGTTTAGAATCTAGAGGTCAAACTAGTCAGAATAGAACAAAAAAATGATAATTCTAAATCAACTAGTTTTAGCATAGAATAAAAGCATCAAAAATGGATAGCAGTGCCAAACACAAGGGTGTCCTTATTTTAGTATTCTTATCTAGGTATAAAAACACCCAAGTTATCTAATAATAGGCAAAAAATTTATCTTATCTATAGTTTTTGCACATCCAAATCAATCAAAATCAATAGTCTCAATACAATTTTCTAAGAGAATTTAGATATGGGGGGTATCATGCGTGGCATGATGGCTCTCACTTCTAGTTTTAGATTAGGTAGTTGACATAATTTCTAGATTAGAATCCATTTTCTAGACACCAGTGATTGGGGTCAATGTGCATGACACATTGGTCTTCTTTTATTTCCAAGTTTAGTTTATTACCTAGGCATTCTCAGTAGTTGTGTGCCTTGCTCTATCTACAGGTGGTTGACAACATTATAAAGTTAAATTTTCATACAATTTTAACTTCTCAAGTACCCAAGTTCCTGATTTGGCTTTCACATAAGTATATTTCATTAGTTTAGAGTGGCTTTCATACAAGCCTAACCTCCATCTTTCAAAATGGCTAAGAGTGGCCTAGTTTCCAGCATACATTTAGTTATCCATGCCACATTTTTAGATTTTTAGAGCATCCATAGGCTCCATGAGCCATCTCATATGACATTTATTATATAATTATATCACTTCATAGCTTCACTTCATGGGGCAATGATGGAGCCAAAGGGCCAACCTTTATATTCTTTAGACACCTATTTAGAGGGATTAGACACATAGTCCAAACATCAATTAACACATGCATGATTCATTAAATTTACTTAGTTGGTGATGATGGAGCCAAAGGTCTTGCCTTTACATTCTTGAGCCACCTTTCAAGGAATTGATCACTCATCTATGTTCATGATATTAATCTTGATTCAACACATACATAGCATCATCGAGCACAATCCAACATCACAATAAGTTTTGTATCGGTTCATGTACTCAATGAGGTGTATTCATTCCTTTTTATTTTACTTAGATTTTGTATGTTCTTGTTTTATATCACATATAATAATAACTAATCTAATATTTATTTCATTTCACATATTCACACTTACACAATATGCTCTCTATGCACTATCCAACATTACTCAACATCACACAAGCTTCATAGGCTTCACCTTTGTAGGTAAGTTCAAGTACGCTTTCTATTTTTTTCCTTTATATTAGTATTTCAATTTTTTTATCACTATAATAAAGGGGGAGAAAATTTAGTCATATAAAATGCAAAATTTGGTTACTTGAGTATAGCTAATAACATCCAATCTATAGGTCCTACTTGTTTGTACATCCCTTTTAGGCTTTTCTTTCACTAATTCTAAGACATCCACAACCTTTAAAAATTAACTCTTATAAACCTAAATAGATCTTTTAGGCTTTGATCCATCCCCCTAGGTCTCATTTCCTTTGAACAATATCACCCAACTTGGATAGAAGCACCAAAACCTAGGGTGTCCTATTTTTGGTGTTATTGTCCAAGTATAAAATAAGTTATAATGATCATTTTATCCCAGATCCTTATCCTAATTCATGTCAACCTAATGCAAATTCATTTAATCCATGATAATTAAATCCCCTATAAAAGGCCATTTAAAGTCCATTTACAAAGGTTATAACTCATTTACAAGAGAGAAGTAAGAATACAAGTAAGTACACTCAAGCACATTTCCCTATTTTCTACATATAACTTTCCAATATTATTCTAAGATTATTCAAACCCTTGTACTAGTCCCTAGCCATCTGAATTACACCCAATTTTGCATTTGGTTGCAATATCATACACAATTGTACCAAGCACTTCAATGAGAGAACTACATTGGCTTGATCTCTCTTCAGAATATTGGTATGTGGGTAGTGTGCCCACACATGGGGTGTGAAGTGCATCCAGTGTATCCTTTACACACTAACCCCTTCTCTTTATTTCCCAAAATTTCTTTCAAGTTCAAGTATAAAGAGCTCCTAGGGATTTTTAAGATTAAAATAGATGCACAATGTGCTCCATAAACTTTCAATATTTGATATTTGACTAATAGGGTAACATACACCTATTGAGTAGAACCCAAAAAACTTAGATCACCTACACAACAGAACTAAAAAAGGAATACAACATTGAACAATAGGATGTCCCACTTTTAGTGCTCCTATCCAATAAAAAAATGAAGTTTAGGAACCTATTTCTGACACTATCCCAATATTGTACTTGGATTCTTAGGCCCTGTCTCAAACCAAACAACTCAAAATAAGCTAAGTCATATTTTCTCTTATTTATTACTATTTTTAGAGAAGGTAAAAATATAATATATTTACATAAATTAGTGGCTTAACTATTACACATTATTTACTGATTTACTTTACTCCAGACCCATTTATTAATTAGGAATAAAACTCCATTATTTTGAAAAATAATAAAACACAGATTATGCTATAAATTAAGCATTCAACTTGATTGAGTGAATTATTAAGTATCATTTTTTGATTTAGATTACATTGACATGCTAACACATAAGCTTTATTTGATGTTGCCAACATTTGGCCCATGTGTTTCCATCTTATAGGATTAATGGATCTTCATTAGAATGAATAAATTTTCATGGCTTTATGATTCAACGTTAATTTGACCCTTAGTTGGTTAACTAATATGATTATATTTAAGTCATCATGTTAACATTTGGTCCTTAATTGATTAATTGAATCCAAGTTTAATTTAACATTCAAAACCTTAGTATAAATTACTTTAGCCTAAGTTCTTATTAAAATGGATTCATATTTTCAATGGGTCACTTTATTCCATCTTAGTCTTAGTTTAATTTTAACTTAAGTTTTGGATTAAGTTTATTAATTCATCAAAAATTTATTCTAAAATTTATGCTAAGTCATTGTGTGTTCTAAGAAATTATTATTTGATTTTATTATTCATAAGTATGAATTGAATGTAGGGGTGCCAAGTGTTGAAATGTTATTCGATTAGATCAAAAATCAATGAACATGGGTGATTTTTCAAAGTCAATAAGTCAAAGTTCACCAAATCAATATTGATGGTGTGTATTCTTATGTACAAATTCTAATCAATGATTTGCATTAAAGAATGGGGTTAGCAAGTCAAGATAGATTTACAACATGCATTTAATCATATAGATGGAGATCTAATAGTAAGCATAAATTCAATCTATCAAAATATCCTAAAGAGGAATATGATGATGACATGTCTCATAATCACAGTGAATTGGCAATAGATTAATGGCCCACATTTGATCATGCATTTAGAAGATCAATGATGTGCATTTAATCATACAGATCAAAGATTGATGGTGTACATTCAATCTTGCAAATGGAAATTGATGGTGTAAATCAAGTCAATAAGTCAATAGGCGTAGATTACATGCAAGACTACCATGTGGCATAAGAACATTAACCATATGGAAACTGATAGTAGGGTATATAGAAGGCATGTGGGGCTGCCAAGTGTCTTATTTTTAGAATCCTAGATCAAAGATTTATGGTCATGTTGAAAGTCAAGGATAGAAGACTCTCAAGGATATTTCTAAAGAAAATTTGATCAATTTCCCAAGGGGCACAAGATGAAGACATGTCTGAATCAATAATGGTCATGTTTTAAATTTAAATAAATATCATAACAATGAGATACCATATAGGTAGACATGTCAGATCAAAATATTTATAGACCTAAGCATGCAAAGGTATAAATACAAGATCAAAATATGATCTAGGTTACTAAATAAAATAATTCAAATGTGTATACCACCACTAAAGATCAATTAAACTCCAAAAATCCCATAGACGTATGAATAAGCCCTAGAATTATTTTTGCATTCACAATTTTGAACCAAAAGAGAGCTTGATAATCAAAACTATTAAAAGAGTCTAACAAGATAGCCAAAAGTGTGTAATTATTATTCATAAGTGGATAAATTCAATCATAACCATAGCAATGGTAACCTATGGACATATTTCTAATCAAATTTTTGAATTATAATTGTCATTAGACATAGAGGGTAGAGTATTCAAAGATACAGAGTTCGTGGCTTCTTCACTAAACACAAGAGGTAATAACTATTCAAACTTGTTTTGGACCATAGAAAACCGAGGATGGATAAAATTACTACTAGTTAGCACCCATGGGATATAGTGAAGACCATAGACATCCATTTACAATAGGATTTGAAGCCTTGGATAATAGCATTGCAAGATGAAGAAGAAAGGAGACTTGCTACTCCAAGCCAATCAATTGACATACAAGCAAAGGTTATAATTAAGCATGTGGCCCAATCTTTAGTGGGATTCAAGTATGATCCAACTACTATAAGCCTACAAAGCATGACTAAAATAGTTTTCATTGAATAAGTTCAGGAGGTTATACACCAAAGGGTTGATCCTTTGTGATGAGTGTCATTTAACCCTTCATCTAATCAATCTTTCAGATTGATGTCTATCAAATTAGGGCCAGTGTCCAAAGCTATCTATAGTAAGGTTTATGGTGGTAGATCTATAAATTGGTCTTGGGGGGATTTTGATGATTCTAATCTAAATTTTACCAATGAAGGAATTCTTCTAAGCTAATTACTTCACACACTTGTTGAAAGAAGAGATTAACCATTACACTAACTAATTCAATCCTTTTATTGAAATTAAATCACCCTTAATCTACTTCAAACTTACTTGGAAATGTAAATCTATCTAAGTCACACTTGCATGGAAATGTAAATCTATCTAATTCACACTTGTTTGGAAATGTAAATCTATCTAATTCACACTTGTATGGAAATGTAAACACTCAGTTGCAGAGATAATTATAAGCTAACTCCTATGCAATAAATTAAAAGAAACACTAAGACTAAGTCACACTTATTCTGAAAAAAGATAGCTATTGGAATGTACATCTTTGAATTTGAATTACTAATATTTGAAATTATTTAAGATATTATGATTATCTAGTAATGCAAAATTAATTCAACATAAATATAAATATCGTACAAAAAAATTTGGTTCTAAGGAGAGTGGGTCCTTACTCTTCTTAGAGTCAGGAAAAAAGTTTACTCAGTATTGAAAGCTGGAATGATATTGCATTAATTAATAGAAAGCTGGAACATTTACAGTATATCCAAAATTCTGAGTGTAATAGTTATTCATCTCCTTTTCAGACTAAAGATTTACATATTTAATCTAATACAATCAGACTAAAAATAATATGCAGGAAAATAGGACTTCTTAGTCAATCCATTCATCCTCAAAATAGGAGATTTAGATTGATCAAAATCCTAAAAATCTATTTGTCTCAATAAGATAGTTATACTATCCCTATAATAGTTTAAGGTCCAAATATATACAAAATATATCAAGATTGAATCATTAAAAATAAGAGGAAAGTATTTCATTGATGTGATTCTAGCTGAAGTAATCTTGCTCTTCGGATCATCTAAAAACTCTTTTGCTTCTCATGTTTTGTTTTCACAGAGTCCATAGATTTTGGACTAGTAGAGTCCATAGATCCTAGACTAGCAGAGTCTATAGATCTTAGACTAGCAGAGTCTGTATATTTTAGCCTTGTAAAGCCATAGATCCTAGACTAGTTAAGTCCATATCTTCAAGAAATTGAGGTCAAAACTAGAAATTCTCAAAAATGTTATTTCTACCATCCTTCCTATGTATTTTTCAAAACCAAAACACTAAAACATGCTACTTGTTAGGTATAAATAATAAAATGGTAAATCAACCTTTGGTTTGACATAAATGAGATAAAGTAGCTATTTTTCATGCAATAGTTAGCTAAAGGTCTATGATTTGCATAAGATTATATCCTTAGAGAGATCAAATTAAGGAAATTCCATGTCAATGATGAGCCATATTTTATGCTCATCATCTCCCCCATACTTTACCTTTTGCAAGTCCCATTACAAAAATTCAACTATCTTGATTAGTTTTTGGCCTATTTTTCATGACCTTGATGAGATCATATTCATCAAATTCATCTTTGATATGTTGATCTGTATTTCTTGTAAATCCTTTATATCTTTGAACCATTCTTTTCCATATGTTAAACTCTTCATCAGATTGTGGTGCCTAATTCTACCATCTAGGAATTAGTATGATAAATAATGGAGGTCTATACCTCATTCCAATCCATGTTTACTCTCCTATAGAGTTTATTACTTCTACAAGACTCTTTATATATGTCCATAAATTGAATTCTTCTTCCTCTTTCTATTCTATTATTTCTTCTAGTTTATTTACTTTCAAATCAAAATTCAAAGATGTTGTTTCTAATTTTTGTACTAACATAGAGTTAAGTTGATCCTTACTCTGTAGTTGGCTGAGTAGATTTGCAATATCTACTTCTTATTGTTGAATCAACTTTTGGGATTTAGAAAGTTCTATGGTTAGCTACATGATAGGATCCTTGGGACTAGATGGTTCTCCTTATTCAAATGTATATAAAGATTTACCTTTGTTTAATGGAACTTCAATTTAATCATTTTGTTCTCCTATTGAATTACCTTGTTCAAATTCTATTTTCTTTATTGGAGAGCTTTCTAATTCTTCCAATGGTTACATGGCAGAGATCTTAGTAGGTTCCTCTATAAGAACTTCTATAGGAGTCTATTTTTCTTTATTTTTGTATTGTTCTGAAGGTTGGGATAGTTGTTAAAGGATATCCAAGGTATGGACTACTTCTTATTCATCTTCATCCAAAAGAATCAACCTTCTTCTTCTTTTAGTCTTGAGGGCCACACTTGATCCTTATTCTATAGGAGTCAAGCCCTTCTCAGGTCCTATTGAGACAAGAGTGTTTCTTTTTAGTTTCCTTCTTCCTGGGTAGAGGATTGGTTACTCAACCAGTTCTCAATTTTCTTGTGGAGGCTCTAAAATAATGAGGGTTTGAGTAGCTTGAGTTTTGGTAACCCTTCCTTAAGAGAGAGAAGTTTTTTATACAACTACATGTTGTTTTAGTTTTTTCCTTGAGCTCACTTTCTTGGTAGCCATAATAGTTTTAAGAGATTGCTTTTGTGACTAGATTAAACCTAATGTTCCAACTTCCTCCTAAACATGTAGGGCTAGAATTTGTTTAATGACCCTATTTTCAAATGTTTCCCAAACCTTTTTCCCATATTATAAGAAATGGTGTTGAATAATAAGGTGAATGAGGCCATGATGCCTATGGGAAGCATTAGGGGTTATGGTCATCACTTGGAGGTGACCATACAATAAATATGAAAGGTTAATTTTACACCAGGAATTTCTCCTTCCATGCTCAAGATGTATTCAAATTTTCATAGATTCTCCTCCTAAAAGACTACATTGCCCCTCACATGTGATATACTTAATTACCCATAATGCTATAGATTACCATGGCTCTAGAAGTGAATCTCTATGGATCCCCTTAGCTTTCCCTTATGAATTAATCAAACATGCAGCTCTAGTCCATTCATTACCATTAAATTGAGTAATCAAGTTATTAAATAAAATTCTTCCTATGACTTTCATTCCTTCATTTGGGGTTTATATTATCACTAATAGTCTGAATAGACACTGGAATAACTACTTCCTTAATAATAGAAAAATTAGGAGTAAGGTTTTTCATGAATTCTCTTACCAGTGTCTCATGGAAGCCCTAAATTTTTTGGATGAAAAATAACCAGCCATTCACCTCAAACACTACAATAGAAGCCCTATCATTGAGAAATTTGGTTTCTTTTTTTAGTTGTGACCTTGTCTTTTTCCCCATTCCAACCAAATTGTCACTAATTATAGATAATTTTTCCAAATTGAACTAGGATTTTCACTATTTTCCTTTGGGATTCATAGAGAAAGGTTTCTAATGCACTTTATAGAGACTGGTAACTTCTATGGGCATGTTATGTGTATAAAGTTAACTCACTATGAGTTAGTGAGAGTATAATCATTATTTTTCATGATCTTGGGCTTCACTCGATATCTATGAAGTGATAATACTAACTATTGAGGTGGCATGAACACTATTATGCCCATTTGAATGATGGCATGGCATGATTGCAGTTTTATTTCTCACATGGATGGAATAGTTACTGCTTCCACCATTGTAGGTATTTGTTATGTCTAATCAATAATGATTAAAAGCCCTTTTATTTTGAGGTTTTTATGAAATGATGTCATAATGTCCCATCATAATGATAATGATGTAATTAATTGCAATGGATACATGTATCCATTATGACATGTGTTTCCTTGTCCCTTTCTTTTGTATGTTATGATTATTCCTCTCTTTTAAGAGATAAATTATTATTTAATTATGGTTTTTCATCTCCATAGTATTTTCTTATTTAAATCAAAAGAATTATAGTTCACTAAAACATGAATAAATAAAACTTACAACTCACTTATTCTTACCTTAGATCTTGTTCTTCTCTTGCCATTTGTCCTGTATAAGTAATTTTACATGAATTAGTTAGCATACTTCAAAATAGAAATCTGAATTTTCATTTCATGAGGAAATCAATCAATATTGCATGATCAAACTTTTTTTCCCCCTTAACCAGCGATTACTAGTTTTCTAGTGAAGGCCCTTTTTAGTGATGCATAACCAACCAACAAGCTAGTTTTTTAGCTATGCATTGTCAATAGCATCCCTAAAAGGATTTTCACTATTGAATTTATTTATTTATTTTATTTTTATTTTTTTTTATACCAATAGAGAGAAATAATTAAAATATAAGTTCCTTGGAGGAAATTAATTCCTCCATGAAAGCTATTTTTATTTTTATTTTTTGTATAAATTCATCTTTACTAAGAGGTTTTTGATAAGTTTTAGTCTATGCCCATTGACCAAAAGAGTCTTTCTACTGTCATCAATGGGCATCAACTTGATAGAAAAATTTCAAAGACTTCCTCTATTTGATATGGTCCTAACCACCTTGTCTATAGTTTAACTTTGAACTGTTAAAATTTTGAGTCAAACAATAATGCCTAGTCTCCTTTCTGAACCTTCATTGTTTGATGCGTGAGTCATGCCAAATTTTCCTCTAATTTTGCACCAATTCAGTTCTCTATACTTCTTCAATTCCCATTTCATCAAGTTGATTGAGTTGCATGAGCCTCTCCTTCTATACTTTATCCAATTCAATTCCCACTTCTAATGTTACTTTCAATGTTTGTAATTCAAATTCAATAGAGAATAAGGGTCTCTTACCATAAAATAGCTCATAAGGAGAGAAACTAGTAGTTGTTTTTTAGGTGGTATTATAGGCCCAAATTGATTCTAGTACTTTATCTACCTAATCTTTTATGTTGGTACTAATAATCTTGGTTAGAATGGTTTCCAATTCTCTATTGGTGACTTTAACTTATCCATTATCTTATGGGTGATATGGAAAAGACTTCATGTGTTGTGGTTGATATACTTTCATGAAGTACTTTATCATGTTTGACATTAACTAGGGTCCTTCATGTGAGACTATCTCCTTTGGAGCACCAAATTTTTACATAATTCTAAAATATAAGAAATCTGCTATAGCTTCTTTTTGAGCATGTGTTAAAACTTAAACTTTTACCCATTTGGTAACATAGTCTGTGTAGACTAATAGATGTTCCTTTCCTATATATGGGGGATCCATAGGTCCTATAAAGTCAATTCCCCATTTTTAAAATGGTTATAAAACTAGATGAAGATGGAGAGGCATCTCAGCTGAAATAGTGGGTTATCCCATTCTTTGACATGCATCACATTATCTGACATATCTATTTACTTATCTATGAAGGGAAGGCCAGTAGTAGCCTACTCCTAGGATTTTGTGTATAGTCCTCTAATTTGAGTAATGTCCTCCTCTTGGTCATCATGATAAGCTATGATGATGTCATAGGCTTCATTATTAGTTACACACCTATGAAACACATGACCAGGTCAAAATTTAAATAACACTCCATTAATCCATTTAAAATAATTATTATCTTTGATTAAACATTTTCTTTGCTTTTTTGAAAAATATAAAAGAAATTTTCATGTAGCAAGGTAATTAGCTATTTCAAAAAACTATGGAGATTCTACTGAAATAGAAAATAGTTATTCATCTAGAAAATCATCCTCCACTAGTTATTTTGCACTTGAAGTGTCAAGTCTGGACAAGAAATCAACAACCACATTAAATTTTCCTAGTTTATCTATAATAGTTTTATCAAATTCCTATAAAAGTAATAACCATTTGATAATCCTTCTTCCCACTATTGGTTTTTTGGTAAGGTATCTAATAGCTAAATGGCCCATATAAATAAACATCTTGTAGCATGTTATATAGTTTTAGAATTTATTTATTGAATATACTATAACAAGGAACTCTTTTTTAGTTATGGTGTATTTTTTCTCAGCAAGTGTCATATTTTTGTTGATATAATAGATAACATGTATGTGATCATTCTCATCCTTCTATCCCAAAACCACACCCATTGCTATGTTAGAAGCATCTATATATATATATGAAAAGGTTGTGTCCAATCTGGTCCTCTTAATATTGGGGTAGTACTAAGCTTGGTTTTGATTGTTTCAAAATCTTGTTGGCAATCAACACTCCATACAAACTCACTATCTTTTGTGAGCAAAGCAAATATAGGAGTAACTAATTTACTGAAGTTGTCTGTAAAGCATCTATAATATCTAGCATGTCCTAAAAAACTTTTAACCTCTTTTTATGTATGTGGAATGAGTAGGTTGGAGATTATCTCAACTTTCTTGGGATCTACCTGAATGCCTCTTGCAAAAATGTGATGTCCTAGCACTATTCCTTGATCCATCATCAACAATCATTTTTCATGACTTAATGATATTTGATGTTCCTCACATCTTGTCAAAACTCTTTCTAAATTAGTAAGATCTTCTTCATAGGTTTATCCATGGATAGTGAAATCATCCAAGTAAACCTCCACATAGTCATTAGTGAGGTCAAAAAATATTACTAGGACTGCTCTTTGAAAGGTTGTAGGAGCATTAAAAAGTCCAAATTGAAGTAATAGATAGGAAAAGGTTCCCCAAGTATAGGTTAATATGTTTTTATTTTAATCTTCAACTATTACCATTATTTGGTTGTATCCACTAAACCCATCTAGAAAAGAGAAATATTTTTTCCCTGCCAAATTATCTAGAACTTGGTCAATGAAAGGCAATGGAAAATAATATCTTAAAGTGGATTTGTTAAATTATCTATAATCTGCACATACACACCATTTCCCATTATTTTTAGGTATAATTACCAATGGTGAAACCCAATAGCTATTTGAAATGGGGTAAATAAATCTTACATCCAACAATTTTTGAATTTCTATTTTGACTATGTCTTTCAATTCTAGATTTATTCTTCTTTATGGTTGTCTTACTAGTTTTATTGATTCTATGTAGATATTATGTGTACATATACTTGGGTGAATTCCCTTCATATCAATTTAATCCTAAACAAAATCATTGGTGTGTCATTCTAAGACTTCAAAAAATTGATCCTCTTCATCATTTGTTAGCTAACTATTGATGTTCAAGACTTTTCCTAGTAACACCATGAGAGTTTTAGTGCTTGGTTGATTAGGTTACACTTTCTTAAATTCACTCATTAATGAATTCAAAGGACATGGATGAGGAAGTAGCATATGAAATGTAGTTATGTTTTAAACAAATACTTTTCTAGGAGGAATAACTCTTGCTAATGGGCAATGAAATACATTCAAGAAATAGGTTTGTTATGTTTCTACCCAATTCCAAATAATTACCTAAATAAACCAATGATAATATTATGAATAAGTAGCATAAATTTTTATATAATATGTCCCAAGAAAGTTTGGAGAGTCCATAGATTTTGGACTAGTTGAGTCTGTAGATTCTGGATTGGCTGAGTTCATAGATTATGGATTGATAGAGTCTATAGATTCTAGATTGGCAAATATTTATACTGAATGGTCATGTTCTTCATAACTTTGGATTAATTCTTCATTTATTTCTTCTAGATGCTCTTTTACTATAATTTTGGCCAAAAATGAAAAGTCATTTTTTATATTATCTAGCTTATCCACCCAAAGTTTTTCTATGTGGTTGATTGATGGTTTTGTAGGAGGGTACAAAGAAATGTTTTTGGATTTTAAACATTGGAAATAGTCATGTCTCCTAACCTACAATCAATTAGTGTTTCCACAGTAGCTAGACATGGTCTTCCTAGGTTTAGGGGATATCCTAAATTCTTGGTTTTGGGCTGCAGCACCATAAAGTCAACTAGATATTCCCAAGATTCAACAAGTACTGCAACATTCTCTATAGTTCCTTCTAATTTAGTCATAGATTGATCTACCATTTAAAGGATGGTAGTGGTAGGTTGCATTACCATTAGGGATAGTTTTTGGAGAGTATCAATTGTCATGACATTGATTTTTACCCCTAAATCCACTAGAACATTCAGAATTTCCTTTCCTCATATTGTGACTGCTATGGCAAGACTACCTAGGTCTACATACTTGGGTATTAAGACTTTTCCTACTAAAAAATCAGCAAGCTTACCATCAACATGTATGGTTTTTAGATACTATTTATTTTTTCTAGGTGTCTTGACACAAATTCTTAATGATTTTATTCAATTTAGGAATATCCCTAATAGCTTGTAGTAGGGATACCTCAATACTCATCTTTTTCAAATCATGGATCAAATTTGATTCCTCTTTGGTTTCAATTTCTTTTAATTTCTCAGGAAAAGGAAATACTAGTATAGTGACACTTTCCTTGTGTTTATCAAAATTTTCCTTGCTTTCAATTTCTTTGTTGTTTACTTGAGAATTTTTTTTCTTTATTTCCATTTGGTATTTTAGAAATGAGAATTAGTGGTTCCTTTATAGTTTTCCTTGATCTTAACTGAATATCTAAGTAGTCAATTTCTCCTACATTCATTGTGCCATCTTGTTCACTGACATAAATAGGTGGTGGTTACTTATTCTTTAGATTGGCTATTGGTTGTGTAGATATTGGGGACTGATTAACTTGTTCTAGATGTTGGATAATAAGGGGTGGCATTATAGTTTATTATCATGGTGGTCTTCTTAGTTGATTGTCTTATGAATTATGATTCCATTATGGATTCTATTTGGATTTCATTGTGTATGTGACTATTGTTAGGGCACCCATGGATATTATGGCATCATCCATGGTTGAGGTGGTGTCCATTCTTGTCCTTGCCATGGCATTTGAGTTTATGGAATCTATGTTTGTTCTCACATAGATGGAGGCATTGGAACATTCCATGATGATGTTTAAGGGTTACCTAGATTTTTAGAAGCAAATTATCTTTGGTGCTAGTTTTGTGGAAAGAATCTCTACCTCTGAATATAGTTTAGCTATTCACTAAGTTGAATGTTTGATTTCATCTAAGTTTTCAAAGTGGGTAGATAAGTATAATGATCTATGTCATGATCTTTTCCTTCACAGATTCCATAAGATGAAATGTTTGTTTTATAAAAATTATAGTCTCTAAGGGCATGTTTTAACCTACACTTAGGATAGTATATTAATAATGGTTCTATTGTATTGGCTTTAGCCTAAAGGCCATCCAATGTAGTATTGAGTGTGACCAAAATGTTTTTCTTCAGATTAGCAAATTCTTCCATCAATTTACCCAATTCATTAGATTCCCCTAGTCTTGTTCTCCTAATCCCTGGTTTTATCTTGGATTATCTAGTATAGAGTTCTAAAATCTAATGAAAGGCCAATTTATTTATGTCTCCTCCTAGTTAAGGTCTTTTGTATATTTTCCCCAAATTTTTGGAAAATTATAGGAGAAATGTTTTTCATATAAGTTTGATCATTAGGATCTAAACTAATGGGAAAGTAAAAAGTCCTCCCTAGTACTACAACTTGTTGGTTTTTTTGTTGAGACATGTCTTCTTCTTCTTATGATGGTTCTTCAAAACTAGGATTAGCTTCCCAATGAACATTGGTTGAAGGTTGTTAAAACTCTTCAAAACTCTCTTTAGTGATGGATTTTTCAAATTCTTCTTATAAATCTTTTGCAAACTCTAAATACTCTCTTCTTGAAAATGGATGTTCTAGGTGAATTCTTCCTATAGGACTTAGTTGAGACAATGCTCTAGTCCCAAATAATATTTTAGGAGAATAATGAAGATGTGACTTCATAGCTTTTTCAAGACTCTTAGCTAAAGATGATGAAGGAATTCCTTCTTGGATTTCTAAAGTAGATCTTTCATCTTTTATTTTTGGAGGGTATTAGGGACAAACATTCCTTTAGAATCTCTAGGTCAGAAAATAAATTAATTACTCTTTGTTTTATTTCTGTTTGTTTTATGTTTTATTTTTTACTATAGATCTATAAGGTTTACCTTACTAACACCTAATAATATCCCCATCAATGATGCCAAAAATGATAAGTATCATTTAACCCTTTATTTAATCAATCTTTCAAATTGATGTCTGTCAAACTAGGGTCAGTGTCCAAAGCTATCTGCAATAAGGTTTATGGTGGTATATTTATAAGTTGGTCTTAGGGGGATTTTAATAATAAATTTTAATAATGAAATAATTATTCTAAGCTAATTGCTTCACACACTTGCTGAAAGAAGAGATTAACCATTACACTAACTAATTCAATCCTTTGCTTGAAATTAAAGCATCCTTAATCTACTTCACACTTGCTTGGAAATGTAAATCTATCTAATTCACACTTACTTGGATATGTAAATATATCTAATTCACACTTTATTGGAAATGTAAATATATCTAATTCACACTTACATGGAAATGTAAACACTCAGCTAGAGAGATAATTCTAAGCTAACTAACTCCTATGCAGTAAATCAAAAGAAACACTAAGACTAAGTCACACTTGTTTTGAAAGAAGATAGCTATTAGAATGTAAATCTTTGAATTTGAATTCCTATTATTTAAAAGTATTTAAGATATTATGATTATATAGTAATGCAAAATTAATTCAACATAAATATAAATATCATACATAAATTCTTGGTTGTAAGAAGAGTGGGTCCTTACTCTTCTTAGAGTCAAGAACATAGTTTACTCAGTACTAAAAGCTAGAATGATATTGCATTAATTAATAGAAAGCTAGAAGATTTATAGTATATTTGAAATTTTGAGTGTAATAGTTATTCATCTCCTTCTCAAATAAAAAATTTAAATATTTATGCTAATACAATTAGATTAAAAATAGTATGCATGAAAATAGGACTTCTTAGTCAATCCATTCATCCTCAAAATAGGAGATTTAGATTGATCAAGATCCTAAAAATCTATTTGTCTTGATAAGATAGTTATACTATCCCTATAATAGTTTTAAGGTCCAAATATATACAAAATATATCAAGATTGAATCCTTGAAAATAGGAGGTAAGTAGATCATTGATGTGATTCCAACTAGAGTAATATTGATCTTTAGATCATCTAAAAACTCTTTTGCTTCTTAGATTTTGGATTTATAGATTATATAGATCATAGACTGGTAGAGTTCATAGATCCTAGACTGACAGAGTCCATGGATCTTGGACTGGCTAAGTCTGTAGCTTTAAGAAACTAAGGTCAAAACTGAAACTTCTCTAAAATTCCATTTCTACTATCTTTCCTGTGTATTCTTCAAAACCAAAACACTAAAACATGATACTTGTTAGGTATAAATGATAAAATGGTAACTCAACCTTTAGTTTGACATAAATGAGATAAAGTAGCTATTTTTTATGTAATAGTTAACTAAAGGTCTATGATTTGCATAAGATTATATCCTTAAAGAGATGAAATGAAGGAAATTCCATGTCAATAATGAGCCATATTTTGGGTTCATCACTTTGGTTCACCTAACTTAAAAGAAGAAATAAAGGCCAAGGGAGGACCCCTTGTTTTAAGAAGATGTTATGGAGCTATCTTAATCTCAGTCAAACAAGCTTAATAACTAATGAACAGTTCTAATAAAGAGATACAGAGTTCATCCAAGAGGTCAAGAATAGAATCAAAGGCACCATAGGGGTTGACAACAAATATATCTTAGACTTGATCTTATCAACAAATGCAAATATTGGTAATGTCAAGAGTATAAAGGAAGCCATGGATAAGATCGATGAAATCTTCAAATATTTAGTAGGGTAAATAGAGGAGATATTCATAGAGCCAATCATCAATCTTAGGTTCATTGATGAATGATATGACAAGTCTATGAAGATTTTGAAACAAAAGTAAAAGGTTGCAGCTATAGGGGCATCTCAAATTCAATAGGGTTGATTTAGGATATTCTCTTGTATCAAAATAATATAAATCATTTTTAAAGAATCTCCTAATTTGTAAAATAATGTGCAATGTGTAATGCACATGGCTTATAGGTTAGTCACATTTAAAAAGTGTCACTAGCATGAGAATATTTGTAAAAGGACATCTACCCTTGACACTCATCTAATTCCCATTTGATAATGACTAATTGACATACCTCATAGGTTGTTATTTCAATCTATAAAAAGGGGTATTATCATTGGAACAAGGAAAAAGTTTTGAGAGTAAAACTATTTTATAAATTTTGAGCGAGTAATACAAGCAAGAGAATTTTGTGAAGATTATCTCATTTTGTTTATTTATTTATTATCAAGGCTACTTCCTCAAATTTATGTTCTGTTGTTTAGATTTGAATTTATTTTATGAATTTTAGATGTGCATGTACTAATGTAGAGTTGTTAATTTGATCTTTATGTTAGGTTGACTAAAAATTTTTAGATTCATTTTAATATCATTGCTTTTCTAGAAGATGTGCAAATGCAATTTTATTGTTTAAGTAAATCTTTAAAGTCAATCTAATTTCCAATTTCCATGTTTTCAATTATCCTTAGACATTTGATTGGTATATGATAGGATTTGTAATATTTGGTAATTTCATGTGATATTCTAATTTAAAGATGCATATCTTTGATGAAATTAGAGCTTTGTCAAGATGTCTGAACTAAAAAGTAGAAATGTTTCTCTTTTTGCCCTACCCTGCCTAGTTTTCTCTTTTTGATCAAATCACTATAGTTTACTTTCTCAATGTTAATATTCATGTTAGATTAGATTTTTAGGATTTATATTCTGATCATTATTCATTATACTTAGTTAAAATAACTTTATATTCTTCACAAAACTTTAGGACCTTGGTTGCTCCCAATAATCACTTGCATAATCATTTTGTGAAATAGTCAAATAGATTGGTCGTTACTCCACCACAAGTATTAGGAAGATCACAACAAAAAACTCATGTAAAATATTCTTTGAATCTTGAAATCATAAGCATTTTCAACACTATGAGAACCCTGTGATACATTTATATACATTAACAGGCTTTGAAATTGTTGATAGGAGGGTATTGAGCTAAAGATTTGTGAATCTAAAGTATTTTGAGTATATTTTAGTGAATTCTATTCAAATATCAATTGATCCTTTATATATTTGTGTTCCTCTTAGCTTAAATTGATAAAAATCAATGATATTCATGGTTATAAACCAGACGTTAGCCTTATTTATCTAAAGATATCTATTCTTTGAAGATTTATGTGAAATTATTTCAAATATTTCTTAAACTTTGTGAATATGATGTGTTTAAGGTTATTGATAGTGATTTGGTGGAAAGATATCTGATATTCATAAGTTTGGATGTATCTTTAAGCTTATACAACTAAAGATAGTCATTATTTGAAAGATTTGTATGAATTTATGCAAAGTTTCCTTGAACTTAGAAATCTGAATGCAGAAATCTACTTATTTGTAGGAATTAAATTATTATATTCAAATATAATGTTTCTACATCATATTTTGAATAGGATTTGGATTTTACAAGCTGGAACTACCATGAATAAGAAATAGGTCAAGGTCTGAGACAAGGCTACCTCTTCTTTCCTTAGAAATTCATAGGAAAATAAGAGCTGATAAAGGTAAACATAGAATTTTAAAATCTCAACCTACTTCACCTATTTTTACTATTGTATTCATTATTCATCAATGTATGGATTTATCTATATATTCTATCAATGTGCCTAGTTAGGTACATGACTTACCAAGAAATCCAAAGAAATATTTACCTTCATTTAGTCCTATAGGCATGTTATTGTTGAAGAACACATCAAGTCTTTTAAAAATACCTTAAGATTGTTAAATGTTACTCATGAAGATATTGCTTATAGATTATTTCTTTTTACCTTTAGATATGTAGCATATGATTGATTTTTTAATCTTCTTAAAAATTACATCATTAGATAGAATGATTTGAATAATTATTTCATTGATCAGTTTGGAAATATCATCAATCCCTGTGTTCTACATCAACAATTCACTACAGTGAAGAAAGATTTAAATGAAACCATTAGATAATTTAATGTTAGATTTTAAAAAATGTTTAATATAAATATAACTCCATATAGGCTTATTGAATCTTTAGCTTTATAGATTTATAAGGATGCTTTAGATCTAATGACTTCTATGTTTCTAAAAAGATCTATTGGGGTCATAGATACATTAACTTTAGCCTATGATGAAGCTATGAAAATTAGTGATCAAATGCAACCCCCAATTCAATTAGCATATTCTATGCCTAATATCAATCCTAATTTTCCTATATTGAATATCATCCCAAATGTTAATCATAACATTCCTATTTTGAACAAAACTCTAGTAGTAAACTAGTTGCCTTTGAGTCATACTCATCTTGGTCAGAATATAAGATTAGTAAATAAATCTAAAAGTGAATCCAATCCAAAAAATCAATGAGATATGATGTTAATATCTAGTAAAGTACTCAAGGCCATAATTTAGAGGCACCTAAGAATGAGAATGACTCCATATTGAAAATGGTTCAAAAACTAAGCACTAATTTTTTTCAGTTGAAAAAATAGGTAGGTAACACTAGAGAGAATTACAATTAAAAACTATTATTATCATAAGTTTAAAATACCTACTAATAGGTTTCACAATATCAACAATAACAATAATAATGAGTCATCTGCAACTAAGAACATACCTAAAATAAACATTTGTGATGTAGCGTTAACTAATTATTGTAGGGTTGATAACACTATAAAATAAGGTGAATTAGGTTTTATAGAGTTTTGCAATGCTTTTGAATTATTTCAATATGAATTGGATACATTTGAATTTATTCCTAGCAAATATAATCCCGCAAGGACATTTATCTTTTCAGATACATCTAAATCTTCTGAAATAACTCTTATGGTGGAAACCTTTGATTTTCCATTTCAAGATGAGAATGAACCTACAGATACTCCAAAAGAGATTCATGCTCTTCAAATGAATCTAAAGAAGACTTATCCATTGAGAAATAGAGAATAAAAGTAACCAATGACATTTTTTACTCCACCAAACAACATTGATACTCCTCTTGATCATAAAGTAGATAACAATCTAGAACCTTCAAAGGGAAGTAACACTAGAAATAATGTTGATTTGTCTAGTTATTCTACCAAGAGTGGGTACAACATAGTAGAGGATATGAATAAAATTAAATCTAATATAACATGGCATGAATTAATTTAGATAAATGAATAGAGAGACTTGTTGCTACAATCTTTAACTAAAAAACCTAGTAAATCATAGAAACCTGCAAATGCAAATGCAGTAATGTATAAAAATAAAATTGAGGTTCCACCTTTTTAATTAACAATTAAATTTTTTTGGTAAAAACTTTCATAATTATCTATTATATTCAGGTGCCTTTGTAAATATTATGCCATCGGCTATTTGTGAAAATATTGGTTTAACTCTTATTAAGTCGGATAGAGTAGTGATTCAGTTAGACAAATATAGAGTTGAAATGATTGGTGAATTGTTAAATGTGCATATGCAACTTTAAAATTAATCAATGAAAATTTCTAATCCACCAAAAAACATTGATACTCCTCTTGATCCCAAAGTAGATAACAATCTAGAACCTTTAAAGGGAAGTAACACTAGAAATAATGTTGATTTATCTAGTTCTTCTACCAAGAGTGGGTACAACATAGTAGAGGATATGAAGAAAATTAAATCTAATATCACATTACATGAATTAAATTAGATAAATGAATAGAGAGACTGATACCATTTTTAATTTAAAAACCTAGTAAATCACATAAACTTACAGATGCAAATGTAGTAATGTACAAGAATAAAATAGAGGTTCTACCTTTTTTAGTAACAATTAGATTTTTTGGTAAAAACTTGCATAATTATCTATTAGAATTAGGTTCCTTAGTAAATATTATGCCATCAACTATGTCTAAAAACCTTAGTTTAAATCCTATTAAATCAGATAGAGTAGTGATTCAACTAGACAAATCTATAGTTAAAATGATTGAACTATTAAATGTGCATATGCAGCTTGCTTTGAAACCAAGAGTGCATCAATTCATTTATATGAATTTTTTTGAAATTATATATGCTTATGGGATGTTACTTAGTATAGATTATACCAAATATTTGAATGGATATATGTCAATTGATTTCTCTCACATGTGGCTACCATAGATGGGAGTTCTTAATCAAATTTGGATTGAAAGGGAACCAAAGATGAAGAATATGATCACTAAATATAATGCAACCAATGAAAGGGTCAATATGGATAATTATAATTTAGGGGTTTACACCCTTGAAACATGTCATGTCCCCTTTTTAATTGGCATGTTCTGAGTTCATGGTTAGCCTATTATGCGACCTTCGTAGGCTAATAGGATGGATAGAGGGTCATAATGGAGCTTGGCTTGACTTTGATTCACAGGATTTCTACATTTGATTCTCATTCAAGTTATTTCAGACATATTTGGCTAGGGCTCCTACTTTTTAGGGATATTTGATATGCAGCGGAGCGCCTTTATTATGGTATGATTATGTGCGGAATCACTCCCTGATTCACTAGCTTCGATCGGTTCGTCGATCCGACATGTATTGAGGGAGATATTAATATTTGATTGATTTAATCAAATATTAATTATTTAGCCTATTTTTAATTAGAAACCCTAATTCTAATTTAAGAAACCCTAATTAGGGCAAGCATATCTTTTTGAGGGTATAAGGGTTTCTCATGGAGGCCATTGTTCATTATGTATGCTATGGATTATTGATATTGATTTTGGAGAATTTCTTCTGGGAAGACTGAGCCTAGGGTTCAAGGATTCCATTTGCATTGGAGAACGTTCCCTCTTCAGTGTGTGCAATTAAGAGGCTGTGGAATATCAGCTGATCTATTGCCAAAGTGTGAGATAGCTTCATCCAGAAGTTATCACAAAATTTCAGGTTTGAGAGATAACTTCACACAGAAGTTATTACAGATATTCCAGGTATTTCTTTATTCTTGTTTTGATTCAATAAATTATATAGCTAGAGATCTTCTGTGCTAGAAAAGTATATTTTCAGATCAGGGGTTGAAAATAGGGAAGTTGTGCTTAATTGGCAGTCATACAAGGTCCGTACAGGTCCGTACAGATCAGCTCAGGAACTGACCTCGGCAGACAGAGGGTTTTTAGTGATTGACATCGGTCGACTGAAGACTGACGTCGGTAGGAAGCTGACCGACAGAGACCGACGTCGGCGAGATATCGACCGACGATGGTGACTGTGTGTCGACACAGAAGGGCTGAGACCTTCCAGAATTCAATTTTCACTTCCAGTTTTGATAAGCCAGGGTTTTTAAGACTGTATTTCATATTTGTATGCACAAGAAAGGACTGCAATTGTAATAGTTTAAAAGGACAAGTGATAAGATTTGTAATTTGCTATTCAGAGACTATATTATTGTGATCATTCTGAATTTATTCAATCGAAGTTATATCTTGTTCAAAGTTTTTTGTGTTGTTATATTTCCTGTTTGGAGGGGATATTACAGTGGTATCAGAGCTAAATCCTGCCAGCCTGAGGGTGTATAGATCTTATGCAGCCACAAGAGTTGGGACCCCACAAGTATAACACACACAGCCGAGCCTTGCTTGAAGGTACTCAGGTGTTAGATCAGCCACCGACCATCATGATTGATAGACGTGAGGGCAGCCCACCCAGGGGCCACAGGTATGATGCTGATCAGGGCACCAGAGAATTTCAACGTGCTATGATGACAAGCCAATAGCAGATGGCTCAGACACTACAGGCACTTATGACTATGATAGAGAGAATGAACACACTTGATGGATAGAATGGGGACCAAAGAGATGACAGGAGTGCTATGGTTAATCAGAGGCCACAGCGGACTCACTCCAGAATAGCTGATAGACCTACACGTCTGACTTTTGTTCAAGAAGAACCAGAGGCACCAGCAGAGGAAGCAGGGAATAACCCATTTACAGATGTTTACATGGCTACAAATGATGAGTGGGACTTATTACCTCTTCATGTCCAAGAGAGGATGACCTTTGATCATTTTGTCAATCTTAGGAGAGAGCACTACAGATTGGTTAGACAGGACAGGAAGCCTAGAGTTCAATTCAGTGAGCTGCAGAAGGCTATTGGTAAGCTTTCTTTGACTACTTTTGACGGCAGTGGTAAGATGACAGCTCAAGCTTGGGTTCATAAGCTTGACACCTTTTTGGCATTGAGACCAATGTCAGAGATAGATGCCATCAAATACGCCACTTTGCACTTGGATGGAGTAGCACATGATTGGTGGTACCATGGTATGGTAACACTTCAGCATAATCAGGTAACAGAGTACCAGGACTTTGTGGATAGATTGGTTGAGCGGTTTGACAGGAGAGATCTCGAGGTTTACTTCTGAGATCTGGTATAGTTGAGACAAACAGGTAGTTTGGAGTCCTTCATTGGTGAGTTTTAGAGATTGGCAGTCATGGTACCCAATATTTCAGAGCGTAGATTGGTAGTTCTCTTCATAGAGGGATTAACAGAGCCATTGAGGGGTTGGATCAAAGCCCTTGATCCTCCTTCATTACAGGTAGCTATGAAGAAGGCACGTGATATGGAGATGGCAGCCCCATCCAATAAATTTAACACCAAAGGTACTTCTTCTAGAGACCATAAGCACTCCCACGGGGATACGGAGAGACCGGATTTTAACATAGATAAATCCGAGGTAAAAAATGATTCAAAGGCCAATCCGACAGCACCACCTTTGGATCATGAGGCGCTTAATGATTTACGCAGAAAGAAGCTTTGCTTCTACTGCAAAGGACCATATGATATCCATCACGATTGTCCTTTGAGGCCTAAGGGCAAGGCGAATCATATGATGTGGGTATACTATGAGGATTCCAATTTTGAGGATTTTGAGCAGCAGAACAGTTCTAAGGGGGCAGAGGCAGAGGCTTCAGGGCCTAATGCAGAAGCAGATTTAGAGCTTCACATTTAGAAGGCACACATATCTAGTATTCAGTCAGATGAGTCATTCAGACTCTGTGGAGTTTTGGCAGGGCAGAAGGTTATCACCCTTCTTGATACAGGAGCCACACATAATTTCATAGATGCTAGATTTGTGGAGAAGCGTGGGCTCACTACCGTAGACTTTGAGGGCATCCGTGTTAAGGTAGCCGATGGTCACACTCTTAAGTGTGAGCGTATGATTAGAGACCTCCCATTGTGCTTGAACAATTATGAGTTCAAGGCTGATTATTATGTGGTAAATATGGGGGATATAGACTTAGTCTTGGGTATGAAGTGGCTTCATTCATTTGAGGAAGTTACTCTTCGTCTCAAGGACATGGAGGTTCTCTTTAATGTTGATGGGACGACACATATTCTTAAGGCAATACGGGGCAGCAGCTTCAGATATATGTTTTTTCATCGGATGGAGGTACCTATACCACATAACATGATAGAGGGTGATGACGAGAGCACATTGGCACCAACACAGGAGAGGTATGAGGACGAGCTTGGTCTTGAGGTGAGTTCAGTTCAGGAGTTGTCACATGTGGTGAGGACTCAACTTTCTGTTACAGTCGGGTCACAGGTTAATGATGATATGACTATTTCTAGTCTTCACTATCCAGTTTCAGATATTATTCAGGTAAGGAGTTTGCTTGTTGATTTTCATTTATGGATTGGAGGTTGGAGTGCTTATCTTAGTACTAGAGATGATGTGACACCATTACATGAGAGTTGGGATGGACATGGCATGGGGGTCATGTTAATTGACAGTGGTGGAGATCAAAACTATATTTGGGATCCAGGTGGATTGATTGATTCGTCATTCAGTGATTGCTTGAGGGCAAGCAATTTCAGGAGGGGCGGATTGTCATGTCCCCTTTTTAATTGACATGTTCTGAGTTCATGGTTAGCCTATTATGCGACCTTCGTAGGCTAATAGGATGGATAGAGGGTCATAATGGAGCTTGGCTTGACTTTGATTCACAAGATTTCTACATTTGATTCTCATTCAGGTTATTTCAGACATATTTGGCCAGGGCTCCTACTTTTTAGGGATATTTGATATGTAGCGAAGCGCCTTTATTATGGTATGGTTATGTGTGGAATCACTCCCTGATTCACTAGCTTTGATCGGTTCGTCGATTCGACATGTATTGAGGGAGATATTAATATTTGATTGATTTAATCAAATATTAATTATTTAGCCTATTTTTAATTAGAAACCCTAATTCTAATTTAAGAAACCCTAATTAGGGCAAGCATATCTTTTTGAGGGTATAAGGGTTTCTCATGGAGGCCATTGTTCATTATGTATGCTATGGATTATTGATATTGATTTTGGAGAATTTCTTCTGGGAAGACTGAGCCTAGGGTTCAAGGATTCCATTTGCATTGGAGAACGTTCCCTCTTGAGTGTGTGCAATTAAGAGGCTGTGGAATATCAGCTGATCTATTGCCAAAGTGTGAGATAGCTTCATCCAGAAGTTATCACAGAATTTTAGGTTTGAGAGATAACTTCACACAGAAGTTATTACAGATATTCCAGGTATTTCTTTATTCTTGTTTTGATTCAATAAATTATATAGCTAGAGATCTTCTATGCTAGAAAAGTATATTTTCAGATCAGGGGTTGAAAATAGGGAAGTTGTGCTTAATTGGCGGCCGTACAAGGTCCGTACAGATCAGCTCAGGAACCGACCTCGGTAGACAGAGGGTTTTTAGTGACCGACATCGGTCGACTGAAGACCGACGTCGGCAGGAAGCCGACCGATAGAGACCGACGTCGGTGAGATATCGACCGACGACGGCGACTGTGTGTCGACACAGAAGGGCCGAGACCTTCTAGAATTCAATTTTCACTTCCAGTTTTGATAAGCCAGGGTTTTTAAGACTGTATTTCATATTTGTATGCATGAGAAAGGACTGCAATTGTAATAGTTTAAAAGGACAAGTGATAAGATTTGTAATTTGCTATTTAGAGACTATATTATTGTGATCATTCTGAATTTATTCAACCGAAGTTATATCTTGTTCAAAGTTTTTTGTGTTGCTATATTTCCTATTTGGAGGGGATATTACAAAACACCTTAGGTATGTAATTCTAAAGACTCTCATGTTATGCCTAGACTTTGGAAATTATATGTTGATGGTGTTAGATGCAAATCTAGGTTTGGAGTAGGAATAGTTTTAATCTATCCCATTGGGAAAGAATATAATTATTATTAAAAAATTTAGTTTCAATTCACTAATAATTTGGTAGAGTATAAATAATTGATCTTAGGATTACAATTTTCTATTAAACACAAAGTCAAATAACTACTAGTATATGGTGATTCTGAACTAGTAGTCAATCAGGTCAAGAGCAAGTATCAATGTAAATTGTCTTATCTGAATAAATACAAGTTTAGATTATGGGAATTTATTGAGTATTTTTATACTTTCAATATTTTTTTCAATACCTAGATAAGGAAACCAATCTACTAATTAAATAGCATTAGCTATAGCTAACTTAATGCCAAATCGAGGTTTCAAACTAGGAAGCCTTAGCATTGAATTGGTCCCATATCCCTCTGTATCTAACAATGTTAATCATCTAAAAGTGTTTAGATATGAACAATAAATCATTGAATTAATGATCAACTTAGGAGTGTTTGAGTCTCATATTATTGATGAGGTCAATGAGAACTCTCTTGACAATGATAGAATTGATGACAATATAATACAACTAAATGATAACAATATTCCCAAAGGCATGATTTCCTTAGAAAGAATATTTTACAAAGATAAGCTAGCTGAAACTAATAAAGTTCCTAAATTAAATGGGAAGGATTATACTGTAGTTGACCTAGGAACTCAAGGTCAATCTTAGCTAGTAAATCTTGGTACAACATACATAAATGTAGAGTCTAGAAATTATAGACTTATTGACCAGGTATAAGGATGTTATTTTATGGTCTTATAAAGACTTAAAGATCTTTGATCCTTAAGTTATCACCCATACCATTCCCTTAAAATAAGCCTATAAACCCTTTAGGAAGAAGCAAAGGTTAGTTAATACTAGTTTGGGACCATTGATTTATAAAAAGGTCAATAAATTATTAGATCTAAAAATAGTTTTTCCAATTAGACATTCTATTTGGGTAGCTAATCTAGTACCAACTAGAAATAAAAATGGAGATATTAGATTATGCATAGATTTTAGGAACTTTAACAAATCTTCTGTAAAGGATAATTATCATTTGCCATCACTTGACCAAGTCATTCAAATTGTTAGTTGTTCTTCCATTATGTCTTTCCTAGATGGGTTTTCAGGTTACAATCAGGTACTTGTTAATAAGGAAGATAGAATGAAGATTGCATTCAAAACAAAATGGGGCACTTTTGCTTACAAGAGGATACCTTTTGTACTCATCAATGTAGGAGCTACCTTTCATAAACATATGGACCATGCCTTTCAAGGTCTCATAGGTAAAAGTATCATTATATATATGGATGATCTTAATATGCTTTCCAAGAATAGGGAAGACCACATAATGAATTTACAACAAGTATTTAAATACTATAAAAGGTATGAAATTTCCTTTAACCCTAATAAAAGCATTTTTTGTGTAACTAAAGGTAAATTTAAAGGACATGTGATAACTAGAGATGGTATTTCTATAGATCTAGATATAGTCAATGCTATATCTAAAATAGAATCCCCAAATAGTAGAAAAGAACTAAAGTCTTTCTTTGGGAAGATAAATTTTGTAATAAAATTCATTTCTAGTTTTGTAAAGATTGAGAAACCACTCAATGACATGCTAAAGAAGGATATAAAGTTTGAATGGAAGAATAAATGAAGAAAGCCTTCAAGAATATCAAGGAAGTAATAGGACAAGCACCTATGTTGATAAGTCCTAATTTTACAAAAGATTTTTATCTTTATTCTTTTGATTCTGAACATACTATAATTTCTATATTAACTCAAAAAAATTATAAATGTGATCATCCAATTGCATTTATAAGTAATAACATAAAAAATACTAAGTTAAATTATTCCCTAATTGATAAACAAGTATGTGCTTTGGTTAATTCAGTCAAAAAGTTTAGACACTATATTCTTAGGAATAAAGTGCATGCTAAATTGCCAGACCCTGCTACCAAACACATGCTAAGTTAGTGTGAAATAGGAGAAAGAAGAGGTAAGTGGATGCCCATACTCCAAGAATATTATCTTGAAATAAAAACTACTAAATTGGTGAGGTGCCAAGGATTAATTCAATTGATTGCTAACACTAATCCTAGATTGAGCATCAAATAAGTTGATCAACAACAGTTTTAACCAAATGACTGGTATGATGCAATCATGCATTTCCTATTCAATGGTTCTTATCCTACAAGAATAAGTAGAGAACAAAGAAGATCCTTAAGGCTCAAATCATCTTACTTCTTGATCAAATATGGGATACTATACAAGAAGAACTATGGAGTGTACTTGAGATGTGTTTCAAAGGAGGAATCAACTGAAATCTTAAGTAACTTTCACAAGAAAATTGGGAGTTGACACCCCTCTGGTAAAAAAATAGCTTACAAAATCCTAAGGTCAGGATATTATTAACCAACCATTTTCAAATATGCTCACAAGCATGTCAGGGAACGTCATCAATGCAAAATCTTCAATACAAAATAACCTAAAATAGTTATGCCCTTGAAACTAATTTTAATTGACAAACCATTTACTTAATGGGGTTTGTAATTTGTAGGGGTTATCAACCTTAATTATTTAGTTGGGTAAAATTATGTTCTTACTCCACATATTATTGTACAAGATGGATAGAGGAAATATATACAAAATAGTGTAGGATTGAAGATGTTATCAAATTTTTAGAAGAGAACATTTGAACAAGGTTTGGGATGCTAGTATCATTGATCTATGATAATGGATCAATGTTTCAATATATATAGATGATTGAGTGGACCTATGATAATAAAATATTTCTTAATTTTTTATCTAATCATTACCCTAAGGGTAATGGAGTTTCAAAGTCTACAAATAAGAGTCTAATGAAAGATATTAGGGAGTCTGTAGCTCAATAACCAATAACATGGCATAAATTGTTGAAGTATGATCTATGGGAAAATAGAATTAGATTGAAACAAGTTCTAAAATTATCACCATTTCTATTGGTATATGGACAAGAACCAATCTTTCCAATTACTCTCAAATTGACAGCTTACAAGTTTATATAGGAGTATATGGAACAAGATCAAGAATATGCCAATTCCATGTTGCTTGATATCATCTAAATAGAGGATGATAGAGAAGAATCATTTGATAATTATAAGAGATAACAAACTAATATCAAAATATGGTTTGACAAATGGTCAAAGATCAAGGTGTTCAGATAGGGAGACCTAGTTCTCCTATGGGACAAAGCATCTGAGCCAAAAGGGAAACATGGGAAATTCACTCCTTTGTGGATTGGCCCTTACCAAATTGTTGAGACATTAGGAGAAAAAAAAAATTAATCTCAAAGAATTTTAGGGATTATATTTCACTTTTCCAACCAATGGGTATTATCTCAAGCATTATTTCTCTATAGTTCCACCTCAAGTCTTTATGGAGTAATTTGTCAGATTAGTTAGAATTAGTGTAGGTAGGTTTAGATTAGTTTCATTCTTGTCCCTTGTTTACAAATAATGTTTGTCAATATTTTTTGGTTTGTTTGTTATGTTTTTGATTTTTTTTACTTTATTCTTTGGCTTCCAATAAGTATTTTCCAAGACAGGTCTTCAAGCTCCATATCCATCTAAGTGATCAAAAGAACTTCATAAACCAAGAATGTATATATGACTCTTAAACATTGGTTGATCATCGATTTTGGAAATTTTGAGATTAATTTTATGTTTTTGATAAATTTATGAAGATTAATATATTTACTAATTATTCTTTAAAAATATTAAACCTTATTTGGATATAAGTTTGATTTTAATAAGGATTGCATAAGTTTGAGTGAAAGTTTGAATTATTAAAACAAAGTCATGTTAGCACTTAAATAAAATTATTGCTTGGGATGAAGTCTATGACCAAGGATGATTGTCTTGAAAATCAAACATTTTAAAAAAATCCTAAAGACCTGGCTAATTTTGGTTCTTAACCTTTGCTGAAAAGCTAAATACAGTTGGAAAATACACAAATAAAATCCTTATTCAAAATATAAAATTTTTATAGAGTAAAGGTGATCTGGGTAACCTCCATCGGGGCTATGGACACCTGAATGAAAATGGAACAAGGCCTAGAGTGGAACCAAAGGTATCTCTATCTAGGTTATGGATGTCTAGATGGTAGTAAATCAATGCTCAAGCCTTACCCTTTTATAAAGCATAATTCATAACGAATATTTAAATATGATACAAGTCTAAGTTAATGATTAAGGTCATGAAATCTATAATTTTTTCTCTTAATCCCAGTGGTAATCAGTAAATGAATCAGAGAACATACACAACATGACTGAGTTTTGATATTTGATCTTAATTCTACATTTGTAAGACTTGTTTCATTTATGAATTGATCTTAATAATGGTACTTGATCATGTGGAATTATTAGTCTGATTATTTTTATGAACTAAAAGTATCTTAATTCTAATATTTTGCATTATTTCCCCCAAAAGTCACCATTTGTTGAGGTCAACATCACCCATTTATAAAAAATGAGGACCCTTGTTTAAATTTTGATAATTATGCTATAAAATTAGGCATTTAATTTTATCAGAGTGCATTATTGAGTATCATGTTCTGATTTAGATTACATTGACATGCTAACACATAATTTTTACTTGATCTTATCTAATGTTGCTAATATTTGGCCCATGTGTTTCTATCTTATAGGATCAATGAGTATTCATTAGAATAAATAAATGTTCATGGCTTTATGATTCAATGTTAATTTGACCCTTAGTTGGTTAACTAATATGGTTCTATTTTAGTCATTATGTTAACATTTGGTCCTTAATTGATTAATTAAATCCAAGTTTAAATAACATTCAAAACCTTAGTCTAAATTACTTTAGCCTAAGTTCTTATTAAAATGGATTCATATTTTTGATGGGTCACTTTATTCCATCTTAGTCTTAGTAAAATATTAACCTAAGTTTTGGATTGAGTTTATTAAATCATTAAATTTATGCTAAGTCATTGTATGTCCTAAGTAATTATTCTTTGATTTTACTATTCGTAGGTATGAGTTGAACACAAGGCTACCAAGTGTCAAAACATCACTCGATCTGATCAAAGATCAATATAATGGGGTGATATATTAAAGTCAATAATTCAAAGTTCCTTGGATTAAGATTGATGGTGCATATTCTTACATATAAATTTTGATTGATGGTATACATTGAAGATTGGGGTTAGTAAGTTAAGATAAATATACAACGTGTATTCAATCATGTAGATGGAGATCTAATGGCGAGCATAAATTCAATTTGTCAAAGGATCTTGAGGAAGAATGTGGTGATGACATATGTCACAATCATGGTGAATTAGAAATAGATCAACAGCTCATGTTTGATCATGTATTTAGCAGATCAATGATGCACATTTAATCATATAGATCAAAGATCGATAGTGCACATTCAATCATGTAGATGTAAATTAATGATGTGAATTGAGTTAATAAGTCAATAATCTCAAATTGCACACAAGTATGCCATGTGGTGTAAGAGAATTAACTAGATGGAGACTAATATTAGGGTACATAAAAGGCACATGGGGCTACCAAACATCATAATTTTTGAAGCCTGAATCAAAGATTGATGGTCATGTTGAAAGTCAAGGCTAGGAGACTCTCAAGGAGATCTACAAAGTGAATTTGATCAAGTTCCCAGGGGGAATGAGATGAAGACACATGTTTTAAGCAATTATGATCATGTTTTAAATCTAAATAAGTGTCGTAAGGAGATGTCACATAGGCAGACATGTCAGATTGAAATATTTTGTGGACCCAAACATGAGAAGGTATAAATATGAGATTAAAATACAATCTAGGTTACCAAATCAAATACTTCAAATGCGTATGCCACCATTAAATCTTAATTAAACCTCCAAAAATCCCTCATATATATGAAAAAGCCTTAAAATTGTTCCTACATTCACTATTTCAAACCAGAAGAGAGACCTTGATAATCAAAACTTTTCAAAGAGTCTAACCAAATAGTCAAAAGTGTGGAATTATTATTTACAAGTGGACAAATTGAATTAAAACTATAGCAATGGTAACCTATGGACATATTTTGAATCAAATGGTTGGATTACACTTGTCATTAGATGTAGAAGATAGAGCATTCAAAGATACAAAGTTCATAGCTTCTTCACTAAACACAGGAGGCAATAGCTTTTCAAGTTTGTTATGGACCATAGAGAACCAAGTAATTTGAACCAATGATGGAAAAACTTCCTACTTCTTTCACCCATGGGATATATTGAAGACCACATACATCCCTCTATAATAGGAGTTGAATCCGTGGATAGTAGCATTGTAATATGAACAAGAAAGGAGACATGCTTCTCCAAGCTAATCAGTTGACATACAAGCAAAGGTTCTAATTAAGCATGTAGATCAATATTTAGTTAGAGTCAGGTATGATCCAACTAATATAGTCATACAAAGAGTGACTGAAATAGTTGTCATTGATGAAGGTGAAGAGGTTATACAACAAAGGTTTAAGCCTTTAGTTCACCTAAAGATCCAAGGTAAACTTTTTGACATGGAAATCAAAATGTAATCAATAGTGATTAATAAACATGATTAATCAAAATGTAGAAAAAGAATGCATAGAAAATTCAACTCACAAAAAACACATGGTAATGGAATTCGGTAATGCCTATGTCTCCAGGTTTGCTTATAGTATGAACCAATCCATTTCCTTGAAAAGTGAGTACATGGCCAACCCTCATGATTGTCAAATAGATACTTTAAGATTGCATACAAATCTAACAACAGAGCTTTAAAAAGTCCCAGTAAACCCATGAAGACACCTTTGGCTGAAATCCATAGGATTACGATATTGCATTCATGTGATAGTAAGGTGGAAGGTTTGTTTGTGGGTTTATCGGGACCTTTTGAAGCTCTATTGTAAGAGTTATGTGTAATCTTAGAGTATCCATTTGATAATCATGAGGGTTGGCCATGTACTCAGTTTTCAAGGAAATAGATTGGTTTGTAATATAAGAGAACCCAAAGATGTAGGCATTTCCAAAATCCACTACACATGTTTGTCATGAGTTGAATTTATTTGTGCATTCTTTTTCTACATTTTGATTAATCACTATTGAATGCATATTTAGTCAAATTTAGTTTCATTTCCTTGAGTGTTTTCAAGAAATTGAGTAACTTGAAAATTAAGATCCAAGGTAAAATTTTTGACATGGAAATTAGTTTAGAGTTTACGGATCAGGTTTACTAGATGCACCAATGCTCTGTCGGTGACACAATCCCCCTCTGAGACAAAAGTGAACTCCACTAGCTATGGTTCCCAAAACTAGCCTTTTGCAAATACTCCTATCAAGGATGAAGATGAGAAAAAAAACAATGTTTTTACATTAAGTTACTACCACATGTCACGTTCTCATTGGTCCAAATTTCTACCACATCATCATTTTGACCAAGTTTGACCATAAATTTGATTGGCCATAACTTACGCATATAGACTTCATTTTTCAAATCGTAAAATGTGCCAAAAAGATTATGATGAGATCTAAGCCATGGAAATATTTTAGAATTTTTCCATAATGGTCAATTTCTTCATTTTAACTAGATTTGACTTACTTTGACCAGCTTGACTGGAACTTTGACTAATAACACAAGGACAATATGAGCTTCATTTTTTACATTCTACATACCATTGGAAAGGTCTCAATAGCCCCTACATAATGGTGCAAGTTTTATTCTACTTTAATATTTTTTTAATTGTCCTCTATATCACCTAACTTAGAATAAGGAACAAAGATCAAGGGAGGACCCCATGTTTTAAGAATATGTTCTAGAGCTAGCACAATCTCAGTTAAATAGGCTTAATAACTGATGAAGTGTTCCAATAGAGAGCTACTAAGTTCATCCAAGAGGTCAAGATTAAAACCAAGGGAACCACAGGGGTTGAAAATAAATGTATCTTGAACATGATCTTATCATTAAATGAAAATATTGGTAATGACATGAGCATGAAGGAAGCCATGGATAGGACAAATGATATATTTAGATATTTAGTAGGGAAAATAGAGGAGAAATTCTTAGATCCAATCATCAATCTCAGGTTGATTTATGATTAATATGACAAATCCATGAATATTTTAAAACAAAAGTAAAAGGATGCAGCTACAAGGGCATCTCAATGTCAATAGGGTTGATTTAGATTATTATTTTGTATCAAAATCATGTAAATCATTTTAAAAGAATATATTATTTAGTAAAAGCATGTGTAATGTGTAACGTGCATGAATTATAAGTTAAGTCACATTTGAAAAGTTTCATTGGCATGAGAATATTTGTAAAAGAACATTTTTCCTTGACATTTGTCTGATTCTCATTTGATAATGACTAACTGAAATGCCTCGTAGGTTGCTCTTTCAATCTATAAAATGGGGTATTATCATTGAAATAAGGAGGAAGTTTTGAGAGTAAATTTTTTTTGTAAATTTTGGAGTAAGTAATACAGGAAAGAAAATTCTATGAATATTGTCTCATTTTCTTTCTTTATTTGTTATGATGGTTGCTTCCTCAAATTTATATTCTAATGTTTAGATTTGAATTGCTTTTATGAATTCTAGATGTGCACATATTAATGCCGAGTTGTTAATTTAAGATTTATGCTAGGTTGACTGAAATTTGTTAGATTCAATTCAATATCATTACTTTTTTGGAAGATGTACAAATGCAATTTTATTTTTTAAGTAAATCTTTAAAGTGAATCTGATTTCTAATTTGCATGTTTTCAAATACCCTTAGACATTTGCCTAGTATATGATATGATCTGTACTGTTTGGTAATTTCATGTCATATGTTGGTTTAAATATGAAATATTTGATGAAATTAGAGATTTATCAAGATGTATAAACTAAATAATATAAACATCTCTCTTTCTGCCCTACCTTACATATTTTTTCATTTTTTAATCGAATAATTGTAGTTTACTTTCTCATTGTTAATATGCATGCTAGATTAGAGTTTTAGACATAGATTTTGATAATTATTCATTATACTTAGTTAAAATAACTTTTTATTATTCATAAAACTTTAGGACCATGGTTTCTCCTAAAAAACACTTGCATAATCATTTTGTGAAATAGTCAAATAGCTTGATTGCTACTCCACCACAGATCTCAAAAAGATCACAACCAGTAACTCATGCAAAATATTATTTGAATCTTGAAATGAGAAGTGTTTTCAACACTATGATAACCCTTTGATACATTTACATGCATAAACAAGTGCCAAACTAATTTTAAGCTCTTGCATTTAGATTTAATCTTAGTATTATATTCTATAAAATCTAAAATAAAACAATTTTTATTTTATTTTGGGTCAACATTAATCCAAAATAGGGTAAACATATTGGTAAACCTAAATATTTTATTGATTAGTGCCAAACCATAGTTTAAACTTAGGCTTTCATCCTTTTTTTAAATGTCTAAGTTTTATATAAATAATTCTTATTTTTCATACCTAATTTCTAGTTTTCCTTTGTGCCCAAATTACACATTGCTATAATGGATGAACATAACTTACATTTTTTTTACTCAAGCTATGATAGTAATCATTACATGTTTTTTATATTTTGATATGAAAAATATATAGTATCTATGTAATTCCATGGATCAAATATTTGTACATTAATAACACTAAAAATAATAATGAACAAGTGAACAATCCTTAGCCTTCCTTTGATCATATTGTTGCAACATCCTATCTGATTTGCTTCCTATTACTATTAGGTTCCAAAGGTCATGTATAACCCATTTTATTTCTCCTAATCCCATTATGCATTCAAATTTTATGTGGGATCCTGTAATACATGTTATGCATCTTATTAATGGACTTATTATGAATATTTATTCTAAAAATGTTCATGAACAAGAAATAGTTACTATGGATGTTAATTAAGGAAAAGCATGTGTTGATTTTTATGATAGATTGGACGACACTAATGAGAGGAAACTAACTCATTAATTGCATTAAACTCAAAAATGCATGATGAATTTTTATATGTATCAAGAGATGAATAAAAAAAATCTTAGGCTAGTACATCTAAGGAACATTATCATCCATTCAATGATATCAATCAACCTTTTCATGTCATCAATTCCACCACGTGTATTCATACCAATAATATTCATACATCTACATCTTCAATTATATTTTTTTCCCACATAAATAAATTTGAAAAACATAAGATTTTTTTCAAATTACTATTATTGTTGCTATATAACCAACCTATGCCCATCTTAAAATGACTACACATATTGCATCATCAACCTCCCCTATTGCACATTCCCTTGAGCAAACTATTTCATCTTCTTTAACCTTTTTAATTTAATAAGTTCTTAAACTAATTCAATTAAAATATTGAAAAATAAATTCTGATATGTATTTATATGATACTAAAATATAATCAAATACAATAAACTATAAAATTTAATAACTTGATAGAAATAATAAACTAGGTGTGAGGATGTGTAAACCTACCTAAAATAGAATTAGATTTGAGTATGCAAGCTAAATCTAAGTGAAAATTGTATGAAATTAATTCTAATCATAGTTGTGTTATAAATTAGTAATTCACCATCTACTAGGATAAGTCTACATGAGGTAGACATGGGTACATGATAACCTTGACTAGCTATTGTGGTAGCATCTTGGTTGATTGTTTCTTGATTTTTGAATCTTGGCCTATGTGAATATTTTTGAAGGTATATTTTTGAGATTTGTGTGTTGATATGTCATGTTAAATACTTTAAAATATTAATTCCTAGTCCTACATGTTTACTATATAATTATTAGATAATAAAATGGAATAAAAATTAGTTAATAAGGATAGTCGAGTTGGGGCCAAAAACCCTTTGTGACTGAGTATTACCTACATAGACCAAATGGGCCTAAGGCTAATGTATTTATCCCTCTTAGGGTCATTATGTGATCCATGATTATGAAATTATAATGAATTTAACTAGATGATTGGTTGAAATGCTTGATAATATATGCCCTTAACTTGTAATAAACAATATTCAAGCTTGTCTATTGACTATTAGAATGATGCAAAATTGAGATAAGAATAAATAGTGATATTTTACTCAGTGTGTAATGATTTTTATATAGATTTTAAATGGGTCCATAATTATTAGCCTTGATGTTCTTTTATAAGATAATATTTAGAATAATTTTAATAAATGAATTGACAAGATTCGTAGAAGAGCCATTGTGTAACATCTCAATTTGAAAAATTGATCATTTGAGCATGGGAGACAAGGTCACACTTGGAGGTAAGGCCATAGTGTGGCCCTATTTGGCTAGTGTAGACTTGTTCCATAATACCAAAGACTATTTGGATAGGTCTAATAGGATCTTATGGGTTGAATAGGGATGAATGTAACTAAAATAAGGATGTATGTATGATATTTACAATGCTTATAAGACATTGAAGGCTGTTTTGTAGATTATGATTTAGAGAAATATTGGATAGACCAATTAATATTAAGAATGTCAAGAATAAAAATTTTCAAGCACTTAATGATTAATTTTATATGTCTACACATCTCTACATATTAAGGTGTTTTAGTTAGAGTAAGGTGTTCCTAGAGCTAATGATTCAATAGATTCACATGTTTTGCTTCATAATCATTTAGACACTAAGATTATAGAATATCCCTTACCTATGGGATTTTTAGCTCCTAATATTCCATTATATGATATTAAAGGTGATCCATAACACCACCTTAGATAATTCCACATATAATGCTTGGATTATGCATCCAATGATAGAATATTAACCAAATTATTTTCATAAAGTCTTAAGGACTACACTTTACTATGGTTTTATTATCTCCACATTGAATTATTTGGAGTATTCAAACCTCCAAAAAATAAATTTATATCATACTTCTCTATTAACATTGATGATAAATTATCTTATGCAAAAATTGTTAAACTCAAACAAGACTCCAAGAAGGCAATTAGTGAGTATGTACTTAAGTATAATACTATACAATCTAATATGACCAATCTTATGAAAGATATTGAATTACTATATATATTTAACAAAACATTTATTATACTACTTCATGAGTATATATCATTCAATAAATTTAAGTCTTTCGATGATTTATGTAAAATAGAAAGATATATATGAGTTAATCTCATAGATTTAAACAAACTCAAGTATGTACCCAATACTACAATACTCGAACAACAAAGCTTAAAATCAATCCAAGCTACAAGGCTAAATAAAATGACACTAAAAAAGAGGCAAAAAATAATGGTTAATGTAGTATCATGGCAAAAAAATCAACTTATCTTATCCTTTCCACATAAGATTCAATTTTCATGATCACCTCAACCTCCTCACATATTTTTATAGAAGTTACTCAACTCCAGCCTCATCTCTCTCCCTCTACCACTAGTGGTTGATATGAGCATACCTTTACCTAATAATTATGATAGTAATGCATATTGTGATTATCATCGATCTATTAGACATTCTAGAAAAATATACTTCAAGCTAAGGATACAAGATCTCATTGATTATAACATTATTGATATTAACACACCTAAAAGGATTATAAACCATAAATAAATAAAAATTGAAAATTGAAAATTTTATCCAATCCATTTCTTAATAATGAGGCAATAATAACTAATGATAATTTATAGGTACATTATATATATAATTCACATCCTCCTCTTGAGACATAGGTCACCCATTGGACAATATTATGGGTACACTTATAATCATATCACCACAAAATTCTATGTTTAAATTTGATGAAATTGAGATTTTAAAAGACTATTTAGATCTAAATTCATTATTTATACTTTATTACATTAATTTTCACCCTATACATAATGTCATGGGTGACAATGGTTCAAGTGAAAATTTATGTATAACAAAAGTTATCAACACTTTTGGATACAAACAAAAGGATATATTGGATACAACAAGAGTGTTCAATGCATTTGATGAGTGGATACATGACACTCTTGGGAGAATTTTGATACCTCTTCAGGTTGGATATACAATATTGGCGACTTTATTCCTAGTTTTACTGAGTATAGAGGTCTTAGACATATTGTTAGGAGGCCCTTGGATACACAAGATCTATGTAGTACCATATTAAATGAACTAATGTAAAAAGTATATACATTTTAACAATGTGATTATAGTTTTAGTAATTCAATGAGTACCCTCTTTAGTCATAACATTTCTTATTCCACCCCCACCATCACCATAATTGGTTTCTACACCTATTCAAGATCATTATACATAGTGAATTATTAGACCTATTCAAGATCATTATATATAGTCAATGATTACACATATCCATAATAACTCTACATAATCAATATTTACACCTATGTAGTCACTCAAATATGGTCATGAATAATTGATAATGTCATTTTTGGCCCACTTTTACTTTATTTAACTTGAGCACTTAATTTATCCCTATTTTTCCACCTCACCCTATCATAAGTACTTGTATAGACATATCCTTTTATAATTTTTTGTTTTATGCATACAAAAATGATATTAACCACTCAAAACCTCTTTAAGAAATAGTATATACATCCTATATCTTAAATTTCTAATGTTCCCCTTTTAGGATAGAATCAACTAGAATGAGATAGAACTGATAATTGATATTATTCTTATGGGTTGATCCTATCGTTCACCCTAGTAATGGATAATTTTAAAATTTTAATCCTACATTAAAATTTGGTCCATACTTTTAGGATATGTATCAAGAGGTTTCATTATTTTTTATTTATATAAAGGCACATGTAAGTCATCTATTCTACCACTTGGTAATTTCACTATTAAGACATGATTACACTATTGCACACTAAGTAAAGCTTCCCTATTCTTCCTAAGCTCTATTATATTCATTTAAAACAATCTTTATCCAAGTCAATAGCCTATTTTTTTCCAATTCAATAAAATCATTATCAAGTATTCATTCCATCTCTAGATACATACATGTACCAAAACGAACATAATCAAACCAAGCACTCTAAGTGAGAGAACTACATTAGCTTGATTTCCCTCTTCATATTATTGTATACACAAGTAGTGATCAATCATCACAAGGGTGATTGGGGTTAGCTCAACCCATTAAATTCCCCCTTTTTATTTGTAGGTTTTCATTTATTATAGTCCCTATTAGGGTTTTCATATTTAAATAAGTCATTTGTATGTCATTTTCACACATCCAATTCCACACACATATGTATATAAGGAAGGTGTTGGTGATTGTACCTTAATTTTATTTATTTTTAGTAGAGGTCAATATTAACCCATAGAATACTATAGTGGCAGTGAATCCAATATTTGTCCAATCAATACTAACCCTAAATGATGATATTTATAATTCATATTACATGTGAATAATAAGATCTTATTAATCAATTCTAGTTATCTTTAAGTCACACAAAGCTAGCACATAGGCAGAAAAAAATTAATTCTTCATGTGTTTTTCATAATTAGTTTCTTTCATCCATTCATGCTTCATCCATTTTAGTATTTTACTTTCATTCTTATTAGTTGAAAGTATTTTATAGGATTGGATATCTTTAAATTAATTGTATATTAATTAGAGTTAATAACCAAGTTAATTTCAATTTTTCATAAAACATATTGGTGAACCCACACATTTTATTTAAGAATTGGTTTAAAAATGTACCTTAGGTTTTAGATAAATTCTTGAGCATATGCCACTAAAATAAAATTATGTTGACCTTGGATCTAATATTTAACACTAAAATAATGTTATTTTAACCTTGAATTTAATATTTGATATTGAAATCACTTTATTTTGACCTCATATATGATATATTACATTGAAATCACTTTATTTGACCTTGGATTTTAGGAGAATTTACTAGTCTCCATACATAAAATATTTCCTTTTTCTAGGATCTAAATTTCAGATTTTAATCACTTTTTTCTCAATTTGTAAAGAATCTATGATTATATTAGATGAGACTTTTTTTGCTTCAATCTTTCCTATTTTACATTACATGTTGTCTTACCCTAATAATGAACATCATTCACAATCATGCAATAAGATGAATCCAATCAAATGCTAAGACACAAACATCAATGCAAATTTTTGCAAAGTCAAGTATGACATGAGAATAAGAGAGATTATACATTTAGGATGTTATAAGGCCTAATATACACCATTTTGACTAGATTTTCATTACCATATAAAATTACAAGTCCTATAAATCTAATTTTGATAAAAAAAACATATTTGATAATGTTTATGTAAAAAAATTTGGTGAATATATTGATGCCCACCTAGATGAGCTTGACTCTTTGTTATTTATATCTTAAAAAGAAAAAATAAACACCCTTCATGTTAGTACATATAAATAACAAAATTAATATATTGGTAATATGGATCAACCTCTCGTAAATCCTACCATAGTTTTAGCTACCTCTACCATTGATATTATCATTACATTTGCAACATTGGGTTTCGATGGAACATAAAGTTTCCAACAAATATTTATGACCATGCCTAACAAAATGAATCATATGATTATATGAATCATATATATATATATATATATATATATATATATATATATATATATATATATATATATATATATATATATATATATATCACCTACCTTTCCAATACACAATCCATAATGTAAACTACTTCAATTTTTCATGCTAAGGTGTTACAGATAGACAAAGGTATCAAAAATCTATCCAGTCAATGGATTCAAAATATTTGTTTCATATTCCATTAGCACCTTAGATATTGCCATATCCTTTACCTAAAATATTTTTATCTCCTAAACTTCCACTATATGAAGGTAAAGGAGATCCAAAACAACACCTTATATCTTTTCAAATGGCATGTCTAGATTATGTTTTTAATGACAAGTTGCTAACCAAGTTATTTAAAATAAGCCTAAAATATTATGCCTTGTGTTAGTTTTATGATTTATCTATTTAATTATTCCAATAGTTCAATCTATTGGCACATCAATTTCTCAAGTGTTTTTATATCAAAAATGATAAAAATATTTCTTATGTGTAAATTGATAAATGTAAACAAGGAACTAATGAACCTATTAGCAATTATGTAATTCATTACAAGACCATGCTTACCAAATCGACTAACACCTTGGTAGCTAATGAATTACTATATATATTCAAATAAAGCTTACTTAAACTTTGTCATGAGTCAATAATGTTCAATAAATTTATATCATTTGAAGAGATTTATCATACAATAAGAGAAATAGAATTCAAACTCCTTTCTTTGAACAAGCTCAAATATGCACCTAAATCTACTTCATCTTCCACAATGAAGATTCAAAGCAAACAATATTATAATTTTAAGTCAATATATACTAAATTTTATGCCAATATCATGGTTAATACTATTTCTTATCCTTAAAACAATCTTGTTTTATCAAATCAATAAATAAGGCAATTTTATATAATACCACAAATACCTCATATTTTACTTTAGAAGTTACTTTAGTGTAATCTCATTCCTCTACCTCCATCACTAGAGGTTGACATGAGTAGACCTCAAAGTAAATCTTTTGATAAAAATTCATATTGTGATTACCATAAATGCAATGGATACTCTACTATTATATGTTTCAAGATCAAACACCTTATTCAATATTTTATTGATAATAATTTCATTGAACTAAGCGCCCTTGTAGAGCAAACTAAGCCTCAATAGAATGAAAATGCTAAGATGGATATTTTCAATGAGCCATTTTCAAATCATGAGATAAACAAGGATAATTTATTAGTGTATCATACCTATAACTCATACTCACCTCTTGATTCTTATGATCATCCATTAGATTAAATTATTGTACAATTATTCAAACTACTTAATCACGTCCTATGATCACCTATGATGATAGTGAAATAGTGGATGATGATTTTTATTTACATGGCTTATATATAAAATAATATGTTGATAAAAAAACCATTCATAATTTATTATTTGATAATGGATCAAGTGAGAATGCATGCACAATGATAGTACTCCATTCATTGGGTTACACACAGCATGATATACAATAAATAATTAAATATGTCAAAACATTCTATGGGAAATAATGAACTACTTTAGGGAACAATGTATCACCTCTTCAAGTTGTTCCTAATAAATTATCCACTCCCTTTCTAGTTATATCATATAATGGGTTATTTGACATGATATTTGGATTTCATTGGTTATATAATATTTGTGTTGTACCTTTTGTGGTACATAGACGCCTTAAGTACTTTCATTAAAACCAAGTGGTCATAGTTTCAAGAATTAGATATGAGTACCCTATATAATATATGGTACCTCCTCATCCCTATACACCACCATAGATCATTGATAAATTTTTTCAAGAACAAATCACATTTATAGTTTTTTCACCTATGCAAAATCTTTCTATATAGCCAATTCAAAAAAATAAAAGCGTGAAATTATTTAAAACAACCAATGCAAAATCAAGAATCATATCATAAAAAGGTGTCAAGTTCACAAAAAGTACCAATTTCAAGTTCACAAAAATTACCATCACATCAAACATATTCTGAATTGGTGATACCTACAGATTAGCATGTTCCATAAAAAACACAATATTTGGAACAATATTTTACTACTACTCATCAGGCTCAAACCATTCTACATCACCTAGAATTACTCCTCCTACATAAGATTAACAAGTAGTGATATAGGTAGTTTCATTATATCACTTGATGCATTTTATAATAATGAGTCACACACATCTAAAAAATTCCATCCATGAAAGGTGATCCATCCAAAACTTATTAGTATTCTTATCATGACTCTCATATTGATGGGATCAATAGTTAGAAATTTATAATTTAAAATATTCAAATAATCAAGAAAAATTAAAATTTAATTATGCATAGATTATTGATTACTTCATCATTCTCTTATTCTACTTATTTACACATGTGATCGATTTAATCAATATTCTATCTTTTAGATTTTTATGACTTTTTATCCCCTTGGATATTATTTTTCACTACCTAGATCTGAATATTCTAACATAATGACCCATACTACTATATATTTCTATTTACATTATTTTTTTTATGATCTAAAATAGAAAAAAATGCATGTTTCTATCATAGACAGTGTCGACTAGAAATAGTCAAGATTGACTACCATTATTATATTTATCTAGTTGATTATGTCTTTTAGAATTTTGACACAACAAAATCACAAACTGACTAAATAAATCCTTACTACATCCAATTTTTTGATATTAAAATTAATTCTAAACATACAAAACATTATTATTAATTCAAAGTCTTTCTTTTGTCTACTATAATGCACATACATTCTTATTATGTACTTTGATAGGTGTACATTTGATGAGACAAATATGCATAATGATTACTTTTCAATATCATTATATCTCCCACATCCTTATTCACATATACATTACGGGCATCTTGCTCATACATGACCATGACATCATAATCATTATATGTTTTACATTGACACATGTTTCAAATTACTCAGATCCCTTCTCTTTCTTCTAATTTTAAATGCATGTTTTGTCTCCTAGTCTTTATAGTTCTAGTTTCAAAATTATAAAAAGTACAAAAAATTGCATATACAAAAAAATTCAAAATATTCTAAAAATAAAAAATCAGGGCTTAAACATGATTATACTTATATTTTTAATCATTTCCATATGTTATTTATATATTTATTGGTAGATAACATAATCTTTGTCTATCACACATGCATTTCACTAGTATTTATGAGTGTTATGTAGGACATACAAACTTGACATGGACTAAAATGTTGGACTTGCATCTCCCTCGTGGCCATGTTAAATTGGGGGAATTTCATCCATAGGTTACAATATTTTACAAGTGTTACCATTCTCTAACTCATATAATATCAATCTATATACTCTTTACAAATGAATTATAGTATCTTTATCTTACATTATCTACATTGATATGTTAATTTCTAGGACATAATCAAATTACATATATATGGTGTAGACTATATATTTAGTTTTATGCTCCATTGATGCTATAACTTATACATAGTATACTAGACTTAACTTTTTTATTATGTGTAACCCTTGGCCCTTGTTTATAAATTAATTGAGTGTGTATATTAGATATTTGTTTTTTTGTATGATATTTGAACATTTCCATTACTTGTGACCCATTGATCTATGTTTTGTGTGACATTTGAACATGTCCATTACTTGTGGCCCTTGACCCTATGTTTTTTGTGACATTTAACATGTCACTTGTTTCTAACATTATTAATGTCATTTGTATGTGTCTTTCTCACATTTTTTGCAATATTTACTGATGTAAAATTTGAATATGTCCCTTGCATGTGGCCCTTTGCATTATAATATGATATTATGATTGTTGTGTTTATGTGTTTATTAATCTTGTTGAGTTAAATGAGTGCCATGATCCATATCATACACTAATAATTGTGTATGCTTATATTAAAACTACTACTATGATCTTTTTAAATACATTTATCTAGATTAGACACTTTAGGCATTGCATAATATATTACATACATGCTTTGAAATATACATATCTTACTATGATGAAATACATTTTTATATATGCTATGATATTTAATTATTGCATATTGATATGTATGATATTGTTAACTTTTATTTTGAGATGAATGACTTTAAAGATACATCACTCACCTTAAAAGTGGGAATTTTGGTAGGATTTTCATATAGAGATAAGCCTCTATGAGCAAAATTTAATTTTGAGTATATAAAAATGTTACAAAGAATTCATAATAATTCAAAATTTAGTTGTTGGTACAAATTATGGGGGCATATGTCATGCATATGAACTCACATTATAGGAATAGAATACATATTCATACATTTTAGGTGCATGAAATATATTCATACACAATATTAAATAGAATTACAAAATTTGCATCTATGTACACTCAAATATTTTACATTTATCCCATGGGGGAATGAATATAGATTCATGCCATAATTTATTTGTTATTTTCCATAAAAATTAATGGTAGGATCATGGATGTTCTCCATCCTCTTTTGATCATGCATACATGAGATAAGGAACAAAGTGATAATTAAATCTAAAAAACCATCTATAGTGGTTGATTTAGTAAAATTGCATGAAGCATAAATTGGAGATTCAATGCCCTCTAACATTATAGCTTTTGAATACATTCTAGACTCTAACCCATTTCAATTTTGAGGTTACAAAGACCAAAAATTAAAATTGAGGTTTCTACATCCCTTTATATATATATATATATATATATATATATATATATATTCAATTCGAATTGATTCTTAATCACTCTCAATTCACCATTATTTTAAAAAAGGAACCAATCTCTCTAAGCACTGCATGGGAAACACCTCTCTAATGTTCCAAGGAAGCATAATATTAAATCTAAAGTTATAAAATCAATAGTGGTTTCACACATATAGGTGTATTACTCACTTTCTCTCTTTTTCATTTTTTAATTTTCAAAGTTCAAGCTTTTTTAAATTTCAAATGATCAAAATGACTACTTCATGAGTTATTATAGGGTTTGTTAAGTTAAATTTCCCTACAAAAATGAATTATCCACCCAAATGAAAAGTGTGTTTTATATACTTAGTTATATCTTTCCTTTTGCTCTAGTAATTTTAATTATAGACTAAATGGGGGTTAAATTTAGTCACTCAAATTTCGTCATACATTCTTTATAGTGTCAATTTTGTCCCACTTTTACATTAATTGTCTTGAGCACTTAGTATGGACCTACTTTACTAAATCACCCTATCCTAAGTACTTGTATGGACCTATCCCTTTCTAAGTTACTATTTCATGGCTAAATAAGTGTTCTTGATTACTAAAAACCTCTCTAATCATCTATATAGACATCCCAAATCCTAAATTTCTAATGTTACCCTTCCAAGACAAAATCAACCTGAATGGGATAGGACCAATAGTTAATATTCTCCTTATGGATCTATCCTGTCTTTCACTCCATTAATTGATAATGGGTCAGTCATATTTTTGGGATAGGAAACATTAGGTTTAACCCTTTTGGATTGCTATAAAGGCACATCTAATTCACTTATTCTGCCACTTTGTAATTTCACTATTGAGGAACACTTATCACAACTTCCCTATTCTTTCTTACCAAATTTGATTTTATTCATTTGAATCAACCTTTAACTAGGTTAAGATCTTATTATATTCAATTCAATAAAATAATTATCAAGTATTCAATCCATATTTAGGTGCATACATGTAGCAAAAGGAACAAAATCACACTAAGCACTCTATGTAGGAAAACTATGTGTGATTGATTTTCCTCTTTAAAATATCAGATACATAGGTAATAATCAATCATCATGAGGATGATTAGGGTCATCTCTACCCATTACACTTCCCCTTTTCTCTTTGTAGGTTTTAATCTATTTAAATCCCTACTAAGGTTTATGCACACAAGTGTACTTCAAATAAACACAAGTGACTATAACTTCATGTTCCTAATTTTTAGTAGAGGTCAAGATCAACCCACAAAATATAGTGGTGGTAGTTGATCTTGTTCTTTTCTAATCAATCTTAGCCCTGATCAGTGGTAGTTACAACTCATGTTTCATGTATACTATCATATTTAATTTATTATTTCTATCCATATTTTAGTCATACATAATTATCATAGTGAAGAAAAACTAATTATTCATGGGATTTTCATAATTAGCTTCTTTCCTTTATTCATTGTAAGTTATTTTATAGCATTGGGTATATTTCAATTCATTTTATCCTAATTATAGTTAATCGCCAAGTTAATTTAAAATTATAATAAAATAATATATTTAATATCTTTATAGACACCCAATTCAAGGGAAAGTAACATATTCTACTATATAGTCAATTATTTATCACCCATTACATCAGAGAGCCATACATGATTCAAAAATGCCATTATCTACTATAACACATACTAGATTAGCATCACAAACATTTTGTGTGTTTTAAATTGAACATAAGCACTAATAATTCATCTTACTATACAAAATATTCCACAAAATATTATGCTTCATAAAGTCATTCATCATGCATAGTATCCTATGAGTAATGACGAGGGCCATAATACATCTTGTGATTAGGTTTCATATTCATATTCTAATACACTTGTGCATAGCACTTTTGCTCATGAAAAGTGCCTATTGTACCATAGTATACATTCACCACACATGATTATTAAATTGATGGGATAATTGGTTAGCACTTTTTAGATTTATAAATATATTTCAAAAATACCTAAAAAATAAATAATATAAAAAACATTCAAATATTCAAAAATATTAAAAAACATGACTTATTCATGACATGATTGTTTGTTTACATTTTTTTCATATGTTATTTATCACATGTTTGGTAGAATAAAAATATTTTTTAATACACACATTCATTTCATGGTATACATGAGTGGCATGTAGGGGATACAAATACAGATTATACATGGATATATATATGTTTGACTTTATTATAGCCAACAACCATGTCAATGTTGTGGGCATCTTATTCCATAAGTTGCATTGATAAATATTATATCTTTTTGTGAACTTTTACCATGTTGAGCTACATTAATTTATTATACATGTCTTTCTATTACACATGATTTATACAATAATGCATGGATAAGCTACTATACTAGGAAGTGAAAGTGGCATACATGAATATTGATGTTTTTATTTCATGATAGTATAGTCATTATTTGTCTATTATCTTAGGCCCCTTGGCCTTATTTATTGCAACATATTTATGTCACTTGTGTGGGGTCCCTTGTCTTTGTGTGTTGTGACATCTCTATGTCCCTTATTTGTGGCACCTTCACCTTATTTGTCAGGACATATTAATGTCTCTTGTAGGTGGTCCTTGGCCTTATATGTGACATTAAGTGTTTTTACATGTAATTCTATTATGTGAATCATGTCCATCACATTGTGTATTAATCTTATTGAGCATGTTGTTTTTATTGAGTTTATAAGTGTCATGTTCCATATTACACACCCACACATTTGTGTGCAGTACCATGATACATATCATACATATTTATTTTTTCATCTTTTTCATTGAATTTATTAGTGATGGTTAATAGTTTGTGCCTTATTTCTATATCTATCTTGCCATGACACTTATATGCCTTGCATTAATATGTCTCATGCATACCTTAATGACATATACATTACTATGATGACATATTCTCCACATGTTGACATGATTCTATGTGATTACATATTTATACATAATATGATACATTTAACTCTTTCCCATGATACGAGTAACTCACAAGCTACATCCCTCATCCCAAAAGAGGAGAATATTAGTGGGCTTATCATAAAGACTTAAGCCTCCATGAGAATAAATTTCATATTTTATGATGGAACATGATTCAAATATTTTAGAGTGGTTTAGATATCAAATTAGGATAGTTATTTAAAAATTTAAGACATATTTTGGGGCATATGTCATTTATATGTACTCAAATTATAAGAATACAAGTACATATTCAAATACACTTGAGTGTATATACCATGAAAGTACACATAGTTTTAAAGGAAATATTTACATGTTTTTAGATGTTCACATATTCAGATACATTTTGGAGTATATGCAATGCATATGTACTCATTTTCAAATATCATGAGCTACATATTCTCATATTTAGTACATATATCATATAAATTCATAACATTCTATATCATGATTGGACTAATTCTATAAATTGGGTACATGAACACAAGTCATATTTTCATTATTAAAATTATCTATTGGCATTGATTCATGGGGTATGAATAATTTTCATGAACATACACACTATTAAAATTATTTATTTTTCAACATAATCAATGGTACTTAGAAGTGATCAACCTTGAATCTATAATTCCATCTACAATAGTTGATTAGGTAATGTCGTTGAGGTTAAATGACACTCAATAGAATTAGAATTACTCATAGTGAGCTAGGTTAAGAAATTAGTAGAATATTAGTTACATGAGTTAGTGTGGTTGAGGTCTAACAATGCTCAATAACCTTGGAACTACTCCTTATTAATTAGGGTTGAGAGTATTTGTCTTCCCAACCCATGGCCTTACCTTAGTTATAAAACTTTTAGGAATAATAACCCCAACTCTCTAAGAGATTAAACAAGGAATCATAGGTTTCCAATGCTTCAATAATGAAACATTATCTCCAACAAGTTACAAGGTAGCATGGTTCACCAATTTATAGGTTTAATCTTTCCTTGCCCTTCAAATTCAAGTTTCAATTTATGTATTTTTAGATTATTACAAGGATATTAAATATTGCATTTTCATTGCAAGTTTTCTTGGATCAAGTTACATGTTTGGATCATCTCCAAAATACAATTTGTGTTGTAGACACTTATGTACATTTCTTAATGATTTTACTTCAATATTTATATTTGATTTATATACTATAATAAAAGGGGGGAATTTATAGAAACTAAAATATAGTAATTTATATTTGGAAATGTTATCTTTGACTTACCTTCAGCCTACATGTATTGTGCATACATACCTGACTCACATTCATTATGATATCATGTACACATTCCTTTTATGGGCCTAACCTTTCAAAGTTCCTCTCGTTCACCTAAAATAAATCCTACAATTTATGTCAAACTAGTTATTTAACTTATTTAGGCATCTCTAGATCATCATATCAGTATTCCTATCTATTGGATAATAATGTGTCATGTCCCCTTTTTAGTTGACATGTGCTGAGTTCATGGTTAGCCTATTATGCGACCCTCATAGGCTGATAGGATGGTTAGAGGGTCTTGATGGAGATTGGCTTGGCTTTGTTTAGCAAAAATTTTCTAGTTGGTTTTTGTTCGGGCTCTTTCGGACATGAATTAAGGGAGATATTAATATTTGATTAATTTAATCAAATATTAATTATTTGGTCTAATTTTAATTAATTATTAATTATTTGGTCTAATTTTAAGACCCTAATTCTAATTTAAGAATTGGTCTAATTTTAAGACCCTAATTCTAATTTAAGAAACCCTAAGTCTAATTTAAAGAAATCTAATTTTAGTAAGCACACCTTTGGAGGGTATAAGGGTTTCTCATGGGAGAGAGTTGGAATTATGCATTGATTATTGATTTTTGATATTGAATAATTCTTCTATGAAGACTGAGCCAAGGGTTTCAGGATTCCATCTGCATTAGAGAACATCCACTCTTCAGTGTGTGTGATTCAGAGGCTGTGAAATATCAGTTGATCTATTGCCAAATTGAGAGATAACTTCATACAAAAGTTATCACAGAGGTTTACAAATTTGAGAGGTAACTTCATACAGAAGTTGTCACAGAGCTTTCCAGGTATTTATTTTATTAGGTTTTTTATTTAATGAATTATACAGATAGAGATCTTTTGTATTAGAGCCATATATCTTCAGATCAGGGGTTGAAAATAGACAGGTTGTGCTTTATTGGTGGCCGTACGAAGTCCGTACAGGTCTATACAGATCCATGCAGATATCAACCTTGGCAAATAGAGATCCCCAGTGACCGACATCGGCCGACTAAAGACCGACATTGGTAGAGAAGGACTGACAGAGACTGACATCGGTAGTATATCGACCGACGCCAGTGACTGTGTGTTCATCACAATAGGCCGAGATGTATCAAATCTAGATTTACTTCCCAAATTTGTGAAATACTTAGGCTATTAAGGCCATATTTTTAATATTCATTGTATACCTGACAGAGGTCCTCTATTGTAAGCATATGAGCAAATAAATAAGAGATTATACTATGATTTATTTATCTATTTGAAGATATTTTGCAAAAATACAGATAAGCAATTCAGAGCTTTTGTTTTGGTATTCGAAGGGATATTACAGTGGTATCAGAGCTTTTACATGGAAAAAGGAGCCCTAAGTAAGGGACATTACAGTGGTATTAGAGCTAAATCATGCCATCCTAAGGGTTTATAGATCTTATGTAGCCACAAGAGTTGGGACCACACAGGTATAACACACGTAGTAGAGCCTTGCTTGAAGGTACCCAGGTGTTAGATCAGCTACCGATCTTCATGGGTGACAAATGTGAGGGTAGCCCACCCAGGGGCCACAAGTATGATGTTGATCAGGACACCAGAGAATTCCACCGTGTTATGATGACATGCCAACAACAAATGAATCAGACACTACAAGCACTTACTATTATGATAAGGGGGATGAACACACCTAATAGACAAAATGGGGAACAAGGAGATAACAGGAGTGCTACTATTAATCAGAGACCATAGCTGACCCATTCCAGGATAGTAGGTAGACCTACACGTCTTACGTTTGTTCAAGAGGAACCAAAAGTTCCAGTAGAGGAAGAGGTAGGAGATTCCCCATTTGCATATGTTTACTTGGCTGCAAATGATGAGTGGGACTTATTACCTCCTCATATTCAAGAGAGGACATCCTTTGATCATTTTGTTAATCTAAGGAGAGAGCACTATAGATTGGTTAGACAAGACATGAGACCTAGACACCAGAACAATGATCTTAAGCATGCTACGAGCAGGCTCAGACTCACGATGTTCAATGGTAGTGGTAAGGTCACAGTGCAGGCCTAGATTAGTAAGTTAGACACCTTTCTCACATTGCATTCGATGGCTGAGGAAGATGCTATCAGATATGCAACACTACATCTTGAGGGAGTAGCTCACAATTGGTGGCACCATGGGATGGTGACACTCCATCATGATCAGATCACATCTTATCAAGAGTTTATGGATAGATTGGTTGAGTGGTTTGACAGGAAAGATCTCGAGGTTTATTTTTGAGATCTAGCATAGTTGAAAAAAATAGGTAACTTGGAGTCCTTCATTGGTGAGTTTCAGAGATTGGCAGTCATGGTGCCAAATATTTCAGAGTGTAGATTGGTAGTTCTCTTCATGGAGGGATTGACAAAACCATTGAGAGGTTGGATCAAATCCTTTGATCCTCCTTCATTATAGGTAGCTATGAAGAAGGTGCGTAGTATGGAGATGGCAGCCCCATCCAATAAATTTAACTCCAGAGGTACTTCTTCATCTAGGGACCATAAGTGCTCCAACAGAGATAGAGAGGGATTAGATTTTAACATAGATAAATCAGGTGTTAAAAATGATTTAAAGGCCAATCCAACAACACCACCATTAGATAGAGAGGCTCTTAATGATATACGTAGGAAGAAGCTTTGCTTCTACTGCAAAGATCTGTATGATATCCATCACGATTTCCCTTTGAGGCCTAAGGGCAAAGCAAATCATGTGATGTGGGCATATTATGAGGATGCAGAATCAAAAGATTCTGAATAGCAAGATAGTTTAGAGGAGGCAGAGGCTTCAGAGCCTAAGGCAGAGGCAGATTTAGAGCTTTATATACTAGAGGCACGCCTATCTAGCATTCAGTCGATGAGTCATTTAGACTCTGGGGAGTTTTGGCAGGACAAAAGGTCATCACCCTTCTTGATACAGGAGCCACACATAATTTTATAGATGCTAGATTTGTGGAAAAGCATGGACTCACTACTAAAGATTTTGAGGGCATTAGAGTTAAGGTAGCCGATGGTCACACTCTTAGGTGTGAGCATATGATTAGAGACCTCCCATTGTGCTTGAACAACTATGAGTTCAAGGTTGATTATTATGTGGTGAACATGGGGGATATAGACTTAGTCTTGGGTATGAAGTGGCTTCATTCATTTGAGGAAGTTACTATTCATCTCAAGGACATGGAGGTTCACTTTGATGTTGATGGGAAGACACATATTCTTAAGGCAATACAGGGCAGCAGCTTCAAACATATGTATTTTCATCAAATGGAGATGCCTATACGACATGACATGATAGAGTGCTCTGCCAAATGCACATTAGCACCAACACAGGAGAGATATGAGGATGAGCTTTGTCTTGAGGTGAGTTCAGTTTTGGAGTTATCATATGTGGTAGGGACTCAGCTTTTTGTTATAGTCGGGTCACAGGTAGATGATGATATGACTATTCTAGCCTTCACGATCCAGATCTAGATATTATTTAGGTAAGGAGTTTACTTGAGTTACCTGTTGATTTTTGTTTATGGATTGGATGTTGGGGTGCTTATCTTAGTATCAAGGATGATGTGATGTCATTAGATGAGAGTTGGGATGGACATGGCATGGAGTTTGCATTGATTGACAACAGGGTATATCATGACTACATTTGGGATCCAGGTGGATTGATTGGTTTATCATTCATCAATTGCTTGAGGGCAAGAAATTTTAGGAGGGGTGGATTGTCATGTCCCATTTTTAGTTGACATGTGTTGAGTTCATGGTTAGCCTATTATGTGACCCTCATAGGCTGATAGGATGGTTAGAGGGTCTTGATGGAGATTGGCTTGGCTTCATTTAGCAGAATTTTTCTAGTTGGTTTTTGTTCTGGCTCTTTCGGACATGAATTAAGGGAGATATTAATATTTGATTGATTTAATCAAATATTAATTATTTGGTCTAATTTTAATTAATTATTAATTATTAATTATTTGGTCTAATTTTAAGACCCTAATTCTAATTTAAGAATTGGTCTAATTTTAAGACCCTAATTCTAATTTAAGAAACCCTAAGTCTAATTTAAGGAAATCTAATTTTAGCAAGCACACCTTTGGAGGGTATAAGGGTTTCTCATGGGAGAGAGTTAGAATTATGCATTGATTATTGATTTTTGATATTGAAGAATTCTTCTGTGAAGACTGAGCTAAGGGTTCCAAGATTCCATCTGCATTGGAGAACATCCACTCTTCAGTGTGTGCAATTTAGAGGCTATGAAATATCAGCTGATCTATTGCCAAATTGAGAGATAACTTCATATAGAAGTTATCACAGAGGTTTACAAATTTGAGAGGTAACTTCATACAGAAGTTGTCACAGAGCTTTCCAAGTATTTATTTTATTAGGTTTTTGATTCAATGAATTATACAGATAGAGATCTTCTGTATTAGAGCCATATATCTTCAGATCAGGGGTTGAAAATAGACAGGTTGTGCTTTATTGGCAGTCATACAAAGTCCATACAGGTCTGTACAGATCCACGTAGATACTAACCTCAGCAAATAGAGATCCCCAGTGACTGACATCGACTGACTAAAGACCGACGTCGGCAGAGAAGGACTGACAGAGACCGATGTTGGTAGTATATCGACTGACGCCAGCGACTGTGTGTTCGTCACAGTAGGCCGAGACGTACCAAATCTAGATTTACTTCCTAGATTTGTAGAATACTCAAGCTATTAAGGCCATATTTTCAATATTCATTGTATACCTGACAGAGGTCCTCTATTGTAAGCATATGAGAAAATAAATAAGAGATTATACTGTGATTTATTTATCTATTTAAAGATAATTTTTAGAAATACAGATAAGCAATTCAGAGCTTTTGTTTTGGTATTCGAAGGGATATTACAGTGGTATCAGAGCTTTTGCATGGAAAAAGGATCCCTAAGTAAGGGACATTACATAATGTCAAACTCAAAACATATTGTTTTATGCTACTATCTAAGTCTAATAATTTCATCCCATGCTAATTTATGGTCGCATTTGAAATTTAAATCACTACCGTGGGTTGGCCCATCCATCTAGCACGTTGCTGGCATAATAAATTACCCAAATAGTATCATATAAATAAAAATATATGTGTAATCATATTACCCATCTATCAAGTATATATCAAAGATACTCTAACCCTTTTAGTTTAAAAAGTACTACCTTATTCTTTCCAATTTACCAATCAATCACAAAGAGTAGATCTTAGCCAAGTTTGAAGCACCTCAAGAACCAATCTAAAGCTTCCAATTACCAAATATCAAAATCGATATTATAGGTTGCATACATTCAAGGATCACTATTTTACACATTCACATAATGGGAGAACTACATGTAGTTTGACTTCCATATTTGTAAAATTAGATATGTAGGTAATGCTCAACCATTCAATGGGAAGTGGTTGGGGTTAATTCAACCCACCTTTCTTCCCCATTTTTTAGGCCTAAGCTTGTCATTACAAGTGGATTTAGAGTTTCAAGTAAAAGAGATAGTTTTTTTTACTCCTACTCATAATAAAACCTTGGCATTACACATGGAGATTAAATACAAATAGATGCACCTATTTTTATCAAAGTAGAGGGTTAAAATCCATAGAGATAGAACCATCTAATTAGGAGCATAGCATTTGACAATACCAACCTGAAGTTGATGATACTATCTAGGTGGACATTGAGATCCATATCCTTATTCAAGTGGCCCACAATTTGGTTTACCATCCCTCCTACCACCTTTCTATAATCTCAATCCTTACATACTATTTAATTTCTAAGTATCTTATCCTTTTTAGTACTTTCCATTTTTATCAAGCTAGAGCACTAAATCAATTTAAATATTTTAAATTTAGATTTATGTTTTATTATTTTTAGTAAAATAGTGTTTAGTTCCTGAATAACAAGGGGTTTGGAATAAGGGGGAAAATATAGATTAATAGGGTAAAGTATAGATTTTTATCAAGTAATTTACATGAGGAAGAGAAATAAACTTATCTAAAAATGGGCTGAAGTGGATGACTCAGGAGCTAGAAATTGAGATGCAAGACTGGGACACTATCTAGAATCTAGATTTGGCCTTCATTATGTGATTGGATAAGAGCATAAAAAGTGGATAGGAGTGGCATCGGCATTGTTTCCACCTATACCACTATTATCCTAAAGATATGAGATTTATATGTTTTGTTTGCCACCTCAATGTGCACCTTTATACAAAATTTTAGAGGCTGGAAATCAATATAGCTCATTATAGGTCCCATTCAATCTCCAAACCCTGTATCTATCTACACACATGTAAATGACAAATGAATCAAAAGCAAAAGGGGGGAAAACTATGTTAGGGGAATAATTATCACATAATCTAGAACCCATGTTATCCTAATCTTTACTACATTAACCTTTGAGCTAAGGTCTCAGATCAAATGTAATTTTTTCTGTAAGAAACATGCATAATCAATGCGCATGGTAGATGAAAGAATGACTTTCACCTAGGCCCTTATTTGATCAAGTATGCAAGTCTATGTGTGATGTACAATGTTGAGCTATACTATTGACTAATTTTTGTTATGTAATGTGCCAAATTAGTAAGTGCTAGATATAAAATGCCTTGTGTAATCCTTTATATAGTAGACTATTTATTTTGAATTTTGAGAGCTTTAATCACATTTGGTCGACATGGGAAAACTTAGGGACAAATATAAGGAAGGGGTTGGGATTCATCTAGTGAAATAAACTGACCATTGGAATTAAAAATGACCCTAGACAAGAGCATTAGAAATGGACACTAATGGCACTAGTGTTGTAATCCAACCCTAACGCTCTTGTCCTACAATCCCAGGACCTAGGGAGATGGAAAGAGGATATAAAACCTAACCTAGTTGAGGTGTAATGATTGTTTGAAATGCTTGAGATGATTGAGAATAGGCAAAAATATGACTCAAGCATAGAATAAGACCCAAATGAATAAAATGAAAGAAATGGCTAAATGTGAACAAAGCTCATATTCTTTAATCAGAGTCTCATGTGAAAGGACTATAAAAAGACATGATATGTGTGGTTTGTTACCCAATTTAGGGTGTATACATTTTCCCCCCTTTTAATCTAGTGATGTAATAAAATGAAGTACTAAAGTAAAATAAAGAAAATAAAATGCGTACCTGAACCTACCTGCATGGAGATGAATGTGTTGAAAAGGTCCAACTCATTTCTTAGCCAGGGAAGTGGATAGAGAGTTGAATAGTTCCTAGAGAAAGGAAGAATCCCTTAACTAGATGCCCCTATACTAAATCTAGAAGTGAAATCTATATAACATGGAGAAGGAGGGCAATGCTTTCCCCTATGTTGAATTTGACTAGAATGAGAAATACTCAGAGGCCCAAAACTAATGTATACCCAGTGTCCCACATAAACTCATGTAATCTAAAATGTGTGTATAGAATATATATACTATGAAGAGAAAAATCTATCATGCCCCCACTCTAAATATATGAACTAGAATTGAGAAATGCTCAGAGGCCCAAAACCAATGTTTATCCTGTATCCTGCATAAATTCATGTAGTCTAGGTCTAGGTAATGCTATGGACCAACCACTACAAAAAATCATATAGTCTAACCTAGTGACAACCTGGGTATAACTAGGTGTAATCTAAAACTTTGGTAAATGTGCAAGAAGAGAATGGCATGCCTTGCCATTCTAATATGTATAATCTTGGATGATGAATAACATAAACATTTATGACATGCCCCCAAATTTGGTATGTGTGTGATGCATATGTGTAGTCTATATATATGTATAACCACATATGAAATGACATATCATGCCATGCCCCATGTGCAAAACTAGAGATCAAACACTGTGCTCTGCAATATGCCTATAATCTATTAAATTGTCATGTAATTGTGTCATGTTGTATGAATTTATATGTGTGAGATGTGTATTAATGTATATGCCTCCAAATTTGGTATGTGAGTGATGTGTATGTGAGGTATGTGAGTGATTGTCTAAAAATATGTATAACCACATGTGAATGACATCATTCCATGTCCCATGTGTAAAACTAGAGATCAAACACTTTTGTCTACAATATGCCTATAATATGTTATCTGGTCATGTAACTATGTCATGTTGTATGAAGTTATATGTGTGAGATATGTAGTATTCTACATGCCCCCAAATCTAGTAGCTGAGTCTAAATCTGTACCATGAATCCATATAATCTAAACCATTATATCTGACTAATATGTGTGTGTGTGTGTGTATATATATATACATATATATATAGATATAGATATAAGCTAAAATCATTATGGATCCATATGATTTGAACCACTATATTTGAATAGTCTATGTATCTATAAATTAAAGGTATATCCCCCTCAATGTCTGAAGTAATGTTGAGTGACCCATGTAATTTGAATCACTATTTATTTTGACTAATCTAAACTAAATCTGATAATGTAAATACTAGAGATGTAAAAACCATGTTTAGTGACCCATGTAGTCTAAATCATTGTATATTTTGATTGATTTGAGCTGAATCTAATCATCTGAATACTAGAGGTGTAATAACCCTAGGGTGTCTACTTATGAGAGTGGATACGTGTGCTAGGTAAGTGTAAGAATAAAAATAGTAGGAATGATTCCCCACTTTTAGGGAGAGGGATGAGATCTATGATAGAGGAGGTTGAGCCAAAAGTGTTGACTAGTGGTGTAAGTAGGAACAAGGTTAGCTTGTTGTGAGGAGATTAAAAGTTTGTTTGATTGATTAGGTTGAGTTATTTGATAATTAAATGAGTCTTTGATTAGTTAGGACCAAGTTGTATGTCTTGATATAAAATAGGTATAGATATGTGTGTTTCATAGTAGGCAGATGATGTAGTAAGAGAGTAAGGCTTGTGTGATGTTGAAGGTATCATTGTTATGATTCCATGGATCAAAATGGTATGTAAAATGGAGCTATGAGGTTTAAGTTATAAGCAAAATGGTATTTTACTTTAGATGAAAAACTTATTTGATATAGGGGAATTGGATTGATTTTTTATTCATTTATGCATTGATTAGTTTGAGATTTGGAGCTCTATAGTGAGAGATATGTCAAGGAGACTAGCTCTTGTGTGACTTGTTTTGAGTAGTTGGCAGCCTAGGTGGAGGCTAGAGGTGATTTTAGCATGGTGAGTAAGCTTAATGTTTGATTTTTTTGCTTATTTGGAAGCCTATTTTTTATGATTTTGATTTGTTTTAAGTAGCCTAGGAAATTTTTAACTAGTTCTAATGATCCTATCCCTCCTCTAGTGATGTTGTCTAGGCTCTAGCCCTATTGTCTAGGTTACAACATTCCTATCTAGTGTTGATGTCCTAAAGGCTAGATTTTTTAAATTGTTGATTAGTTTAGTTTCTATGTTTTTGCTTGGTTTTTGATTTAGCATGGTGAACTAATGTATATGATATTTATGTTATTTTTTGGTGTTTTTTAGGGTGAGGTATAGAAGAGAGAGTTCCATAGAGGTTAGGTTATGGATACACTATGGTTATTGCCTTTATCAGCTGATGAGAGAGTTGTGAGGGATAGAGCAGGGTTAGGTCATGTGTGTGACCTGAGCCCTATGCAGTGGGATAAGTATCTGATTACTACCTTATGTGAGAGGTGGAATGTAGATAGATGTACTTTCTAACTTTCTATTAGGGAGATTACTATTGTTCTAGAGGATGTGTACCATATTATGTATTTGTCAGTTAGTGGATGTTAGGTGACATTACAAGATGACATGGGTGTAGATGTTATTGATCATGCATCCTTGTATTTTGCTAGTGTGCCCTCAGGCATATATTAGATAGGTAGTGATAGTGATGTGTTTCTATCAATTATAGTATATTCTAATGTCCCACACCTATAAAAGTGGTTGCTTGTGGTGTTGGCCTCATTTATTACTATAGATGAGAGTGTGGTATTGATTGTATATAGGATGCATAGGATCATGTGTAGTATAGAGGTGTACGGTATTGTGTTCTCATGGGGTAAGACTATGCTTACCCACTTAAATAGGCATCTTTATAGGTTTACTCAGGAAGAATTTAGTGATGGTGTGAGTGTGGCTACTTTATTACATTGTTGGGCTTATGAGCACATAGTGGTTGTGTAGTTGATAGGATTATCGAGGATTAGGTGGGCACCTCCATAGCCATTTGGTGAGTAGTGGATGAGTACATTGGATATTTTCTCTCTTTGGATAGATCACTATAGATGAGTTTTAGATAGACTGGTGGCTCAACATATCATATGGAGGCTATATAGAGGATTCACTGGGTGGCCTAAGGATGGAGTGTAGTTATGATATATGAGGGTCAGTTGTTGGTTACATGACCACTAGGTTAGAGTGTATGAGTGATTTTAGTATGATCATGTGACTAGAAATTTTGGGGTATCATAGGATTTTACCTCAATAACATGGGTGTAGGTGAAGAGTGCACAAGCACCAGTGAGGGTAGGAGCTCATTGGAGGCCCACTGAGGCTAAGTTATCACCATTACCTTTGGTTGCACAGGATACATCTATAGATATTCCTAATGTAGGTGATGTGAGATGCACATAGTCATATACCATATGGTGGGCTAGACATCAATGGGATCCATTATATCATGTTGATGTAGGAGATGCCCCCAAGTATGAGGATCCTACTCTGATTCAAATGATGGGAGGTAAGTAGCAATTGTATTTGAATTATGTATAATTTTGTACTTATTTACTTTGATTCAAAAGTGTATATCTAAAATATCATCATACTTTGGTATGTAAGTGGAGTGGGAGGTGCTTAGGATGAAGCACCTATTGGGGGAAGAGGTGGAAATGATGGGTTTTGGCAGACCATCATTGAGTCTACAATTCATGAACTCACACAACATGTTCCAGATGATGTTATGGAGGAGCATTTGATAGAGTGAGTGATAGTTATAGCCAGTGTTTATGCTCATTTTTTTGATATGGCTACTATAACTATAGATTCATGCGTTAGGGTAATGGGAGAGAGAGATGAGTTGAGGGTTGAGCTAGATAGGCATAGGATGCCTCCACCTGATTATGTATTAGTGAGTATGAGGATTATGGATTAATATATAGATCTATAGAGGTGGTATGCAAACTTATGCAAGGAGCATGGGTGGTTATTAGACCAAGATAGCTGATGTAAGAGGCATTCAAGAGCTCAAAGAGGTATAAGGTCATCAAGTGTTAGGCTAGACTATGGGACTAGTACTAGAGGAGAGAGTGAGCGCATGGCACCCATTCATGATTGATTGTATTTGATATGATGTATAAATTTTGAAAACATTTATTATATATAGATGGATATTGTTTTGATTTCAACTCATATGTACTATGTTATGGGATTGGAAATATATTGTTATATTTATTGCATATGGTTGTTATATTTGGTATTAATGTTGAGGCTACATATGTTCGGTAAAATGGTACTTGGGATATGTGATTTGATTGTTTTGATAAGTGTGATGCTGGGTTTGTATTTTGATTTGTATGTAAGTAAAGAACTGTATTTGGTTTTTAATTATATGTGAGCAAAAAATTTATTGGTTTTGAAATTGGGAAATTGTTTGGATAAGTTGCATTAGTTTAATGTTGGTAAAATAAGATTTGGTAAGATCTATATTTTTGATTAGCTAGTTTTTGGCTATGGATAGTTATTAAGAATGAGGAATGTTAGTTGTTAGTATGTGGGGATGTAAGATAGCACGTTGTGTGTATTACTTCCCCAAGAGTGGAAAAAGAATACAAAGGCTAGCTAGACCTTTGGCTCCTTCATTTCCTTGCTAAGTGAAGCTATGAACTAATGTTGGTATGAATATGCATCATATCACTTTGTGTTGTATCACTATCTAAACCTTGATGGCCAACTAAACAAGTGCCCATACTACTCATGTTGTGTAGGAATATGCTTTGTATCTTATATTGTCTATTGTGTACTAACTATAGCTGTGCATGGAGACTCTACAAAATGTAATTTGATTGGATGTGCAATGGGAACTATGTGTTATGAATAAGTATTGTCTATTCATAATATTAAACCATGTGGATTTTATTGTGATGTGTATGACTGAGCCATAGAATGAGCTAGAGCTAAAACCTGTGACGAGGTCTCATTTAATCTTAACTGTAGTAGATTTCTATGTGAGATAAGACCCAAAAAAATTGGCCATAGTAAATATTTATTTTGATTAGTACTCTGTGATGTGGGTTCATTTAATATTAACTTGAGTGGATTACTATGTGAGATATGACCCAAAAAAATCTAACCGTAGTGAGTATTTCCCATGAATAGTACTCTACTATAGTGCATGTGACTCTGTTGGATATGTATATGTAACTACACTATGTACTCTATAGACTATAGTTCTATATATAGGTTGTTCTCATTTTACTATTTCTTAAGCCTTCTGAATAGGTGGAATAGGAGATCTCCCATGAGGCTCTATTATAGAACCTGCATTACTCTCATAATGAGGGACCGATGATTCCTATGAAAGAATGTCTTGAGATGACTTAGTCATGGATGAATGAGGTCTATGGTTCCATGGTGGAGGAGATCTTGGTACCCCCTATGTAAATGTTATGATGCCATTATCAACACATCTAGTAATGTAATCTATGAGTCCATAATAATCATTATCTTTATGTCCACGGATATGATGGTAGTTATAAAAGGGCTGATGTGGATGTCTATGTAAGAGATGTGGATCTCATTGATGAGTAGAAGGTAATGTGATTAACCTCCTATCTAATAGTGTTGATAATATGATAGATGGGCTATCCTACACTTAATACAATTTTAATGGTGCCTTGATGTTAATATCTATAGTGCATATTATAGGTTATACTCTAGAGATTGGCTCTCTATTCTTAACTAATTGATTTTTTGGTTGTGGTCTCTTATCTTGTTTAGGACATGGTGGATGTTGTGTGCTAGGACCTATAGATACTGCTATGAAATCTAGAGTAATCTGGTCAACTGAATCTACTTCAATCAATCCCAATTTCTTTTCTAAAGCTAGAACTATATAACATAAGTGCCAGAAAGAGGACTCTGTCTGATATAATAGATTTTTGAGGAGAGGTTATTGAAGCCCCTTAATAAAGATATGTTGAATTTATAAATCTATTGGTTTGTATATCAATCATAACATATGATTCTTGAATCGTAAGATATAATCACTAACTGGCTCTAAATTATTCTGATGTAAATTTGAAAGTTTCTCATATGTAACATGAGGGCCCATGTTTACTATGTAATGTCTGAGAAATGCCTCCTCTAAGTCATCATATGTGTGTAAGAATACAATGGGGAGTAGATGAAATAACCAATTATTTTCTTCCCCCACTAATGTCTACTGGAATAATTTTAGTAGAATCAAAGGACTCGCATGAGATGGCAAAACCTTTTAAAAGGTTTGAAGATGTACAAATGGATTTCCAATTCCATCAAAGTGAGGCAATGATGGTTTATGGAAATGATTAGGCAATGAATATTTTATGAATATATTTAGAAGAGGGTTACCTTGTAAATCATTGACATCCATCCAAGACTTATAATCCTTATTTTCTAATGTAATGATATGTACTTGGTATTGTAATTCACCAGCTGCATGCATCAAAGAGATAATCTCTTGGGATGGTACATTAGCATCCTAAAGTGGTTCATTTAATCATTGAATTTGATTATTAATTTTAGCCATGTTAATTATACATTTAGCAATTGCATCATAAAGAAGGGGTGTGCTCACTTGAACCTTGGAATTAATGGTAACTTAGACCTTACTAGAGGGATGTGGGTTACCATTCTCCTTAGGTGAAGAGTGAGAACTAAGTTCTACTATAGTGAGGGGTTGGTTGGGGGATTCATTGGTATCTTTATTTTTTAGTTTATCACATTCTAATTGAATAAAATATGTGCTATGAACATGAACATGTGCATTATTTGAAATAGAATCATGCATAGAAGTAAAAACAACATTTTGAAGTGCATTATGTTTGAGAGGAGGAGTGAGAGAAGAGTTAGAAACATGAGATGCATATTATTCTTCACTATGTGCATAATAATCATCATTGTTCCATGCATTGTCATCATTGTAATATTTTTCATAATCACTCTCATTTTCATATTCATTTGCATGTTCACTATCATATTCATTATCTCTTTTAGTGTAACTAGGGAGAGGTGTAAGAAAAGAATTTAATTATTTTCTAATATGTAATAAAGTATCATTTGAAATTGGAATATCATGTACATCTATGTTTTCTAAATATGGATTACATGCATTATTTTCATGAGAAGTAAGAGAAACAGATTTATCATTTAGATCTTCTTTGGATAGTGGAGTTAGGAACATGAAATATATCATTTGAATTATGTAGGGGTAATTTGATTATATTGCATTTATATTGTTTTAATTTGAACATTGAAGTAGCAAAAGAGAGAGAGAGAGAGAGAGAGAGAGAGAGAGAGAGAGAGAGAGAGAGAGAGAGAGAGAGAGAGAGAGAGAGAGAGAGAGAGAGAGAGAGAGAGAGGTTCACATGGAAGAAAATTATCACCAATTAGAGGTTCACTTGGAAGTGCATGACTAATTTATTCATTTGGTGTATTGTGCATAGGAGAATGAGGTGAAAATTATCTTTCCCATTTATCAAAATTATTTTCTTTAGAAGAAGGAATAAAAGAGATAGGTTTGAGAGAAGAAGAGGGATCTACTTTTACTTCACTATCACATTTATCATCATATTCCTCATTACAACAATAGTAATTATCTTCATTGTAAATAAAATCATTTTCCACATTTTTAGTTAATGTGCAAATTTATCCATTTATTGTCATAATTATGAGAAATATTTAAGAATTGATCTATGGGATGAGAGGGAATAAGTGCCTTAGTGGCCATTTTTTCTTTCACCAAAGAGAATATTTAAAAGTACTATAAAGCAAATAAATGCAAAAATAACTATGAATATATAGTTTTTGAAAATATTTTTGGCAATTTAAACAATTTGTAAAAATTTCAAACTATTTTTCTAAAAATTGTAAGGGAATAAAACTTTGGGGTTTGACAACCTAGTTTGGAAGTCTAGGGTTTTGAGCTAGGGTTTTAGAATTTTTGAAAATTATGCAAATAATTTAAATTTTAAAAATCATTTTGAATAGAATAAATGCACAAAAAATAATAAAAAGAATTAGAGATTTGAAATTATTTTTTTGCATAAGAAAACTATTAATATTGAAAATTTGAAATTATTTTTGACAAACTAAACAATTTGAAAAAATTCAAAAATGTTTTTATAAAATTTGCAAGGAAGGCTTAGGGTTTGAGGACCTAGTTTGTAAATCTAGGGTTTTGAGCTAGGATTTGAGAATTTTTTTAAATTTATTCAATAATTTAAATTCTAAAATAATTTTGAATAGAAAAAATGCATAAAAAATAATAAAAAAATTATAGATTTGAAATTAAATTTTTTCACAAAAAATATGAAGGAAAAACCTTAAGGGTACCTAGGGTTTTTAGATTTGTTTGAAGTAAGTTAGGTTCACCAAATGTTTTATTATTTTTGAGAAAATAATGTTTAGTACCTAAATAATAAAGGGTTTGGAATAAGGTGAGAAATCTAGTTTAATAATGTAAAGTATAGATTTTTATCAAGTAATTTACATGAGGAAAAGAGATAAACTCATCTGAAAATGGGTTGAAGTGGATTCAAGAGATGAAAATTGAGATGCAGGACTAGGACACTATGTGGAATTTGTATCTAGTCTTCATTTTGTGATTGGATAAGAGTGATAAAAGTGGATACAAGTGGAACTAGTTTTGTTGTACACCTCTACCTCTATTATCTTAGAGATCTGAGCTTTTTAGGTTTTGTTCAACACCTCAGTGTGAGGTTGTGTATAAAATTATAGAGGTTAGAAGTCAACAGAGCTTGTTTTAATTCCATTTCAATCTCCAAACCCTCTATATATCTACACACATGTAAACAATAAATGCATCAAGAGCAAATGGGGGGAAATTTGTGTTAGGGGAGGAATGATCACATGATCTAGAACCCCTATTATCTTAATCATTGCATACATTAACCTTCAACCTAGGGTCTCAGATCAAATGTAGTTCTCCCTTAAGGAATGTGTATAATCAATGCACATGATATATGCAAGAATAAATTTCACCTAGGCCCTTCTTTGATCAAGCATGCAAGTCTATGTGTGATGCAGAATGTTGAGCTATACTATTGACTACTTTTTATTATGTGATGTGCCAAAGTAGCAAGTGTTAGATATAAAATGCCTTGTGTAGTCCTTTATATAGGAGACTCTTTATTTCAAATTTTTATATCTTTAATCACATTTGACTAACATGGGAAAACTTAGGGATGAAGCTAAGAAAGGGGATAGGACTCATCTAGTGAAATAAACTAACTGGAATTAAAAATTACCCTAGATAAGAGTGTTGGAAATGGATACTAATGGCACTGATGCTATAGTCCAACCCTAGCACTCATATCCTATAGTCCCAAGACCTATGGAGATGAAAAGAGGATAGACAACCTGACTTGGTTGAGGTGGAATGACTATTTTAAAGGCTCAAGATGACCATAAATAGGCAAAAAGGTGACTCAAGCATATAACAAGACCCAAATGAATAAAATAAATGAAATGGCTAAATGTGAATAAAGCTCATATTCTCCAATTGGAGTCTCCTATGAAAGGACTATGAAAAGACATGATATGTGTGGTTTCTTGACCAATTTAGGGTATATATAATTTATTATAATGTTTATATTATATATAATATAAAATACACACCTTTTATATATCATTTATGGTTATCATTAATATAAAATAGGGTAAAACTAGGATCCACTCCAATCCTTGCTTCATTACTAGCCATGTGTCCATAGCCCTGGTGGAGACTTTTCAAATCACACTTGTGGGATAAAATTTTAAAATTTTCATCGAGAATTTTCATTCTCCATTTTTTTATTTGTTTATATCTCTCAAGGGAAAGGAGCTAATATAGCCAAGGTAAATGGAAAATCAAAAAATTTGAGTCACTAGTGATATTTTTGTTACTTTTTAATATTCCTTGAGTAAATTTTATTGTAATAATGTGTGAATATGAATCATCCTTAAATTTTTATGTTTTTTTAATGTGACAAATATAAAAATAAATTTAATTTATTTAATAAAATTGTGATCTTATCAGATGTGATAACTAAGTTTACTCAAAATTTTCCATTTTTCCTAAATTTAAACATTTTCATAGTGATCCTTGCTCTTAGTATGTGTGGATTTGGACGTGGTGAACATAATATAAGTATATAAGAGGAAAACTTTTATATTTACTTAATTTTATTCAACTTAAAATATTAAAAACAAAAAAGATGAGCTAAAACTAGAAAAGAAAGAGTAGCGAGCAAACTAATCTAGAAAAATAGGAATGTAATAAAATATAAAACTAATCTAATCCTAAAATAACACAAACTAAATTTTATATTCAAATTGGGAGAGTGGATTTCAAAACTTTATGCTAATACATCCCACTACTTTGCAAAAGCAAAATTTCCCCATTTAAGGTTTTCATTCTTGCATGAACATCATTGTATTCAATCAAAATATGAATAGATTTCCCAAATATGAATCCAAAATAATTGATATATTTAATGGCATAAAATTTATCCTTAAATACAAAATTAATATGAGTGTGAGTTTTTAAACATTTACCTTAAAGTATGGCCACATAAAAGTAATATTTTTTCCACCTAGAGGTTTTTGACCATGAGATTGAGGGGAAAAGGTTCAATAAAATATAGATCCTTAGAATTTATATCAGTAGATAAATGGTCCTATCATTTTATATCTTCTTCCCATGTTTTTTAAATATCTTCATCTAGATCCAAGCTTGTTTGGCATTCCTTAATTAGAATCCACCATGGCTTGCAAATTCTTGACTTGTTGGTCTTCTTCAAGAAACAAGCCCTCTAAATCTATACAAAAGGGAATATAACCTACCTTAAATATACAAATTAATTCCAAGTCAAAATTTTAAAAAACTATAAATTTAAACATTCCATGTTATTTAAAACTTCCCTTGTTATCTCATACGTAACAACATAATCCAAAAAATTAGTTTATCCAACTCGACCAATGCCATGCAAGGTAATATTTATTCCACTTTTCATTATGATTCCTGTGGTATTTCACCATTATAATTAGAATATACTTGATAAAAATAATAGTGTATATTTTATTCAATTATATACATAGAAAATATAGGCTAAACATGTTCAATGTGAAAAAAAACCTAGATTGGTCACAAGGAAATCCACATTTTTCAGGATTAAAGAATGTCTAAGATATATTATGAAAGAGCGCACATTCATTTGTAGGGGAATTTTTTTCTCTATAAAGCTAGATGTCTATCCACTATGACAACTTATTCATAGGAAAAAACTAATGAATTAGCTATGGATGTTCTTACCAATAGGGAGACAATGGGATCCAAAACATCTAGTGTGACATTCTCTTGGGGTTTAAAGTTTATTAGAATGTTTTTGTAGATTCTTTGTAATTTTATGCTAAAATACCTTACTAGTTCATTTGGATCTCTATTTAGTTTGAATAACTAATTGAATAGGATACATGGTTAAATTAATTGACCAAATTAAATAATAAATACATCCTCTAATTCTATCCAACTTCAAATTGAACAAGGTGTTAGACTTAAAACCATTCATACTTAATTCCATCTAATATAAAATGAAATAACCTATAATCTATATCCTCATGTTAAAATTCAAGAATAATAGACCATTTTTTGAAAATAAGGGCATGTTCTTCAACATTTATGTTATTTTGGAATTTGGGAAGGAAATTGAAATAATTTTTGGGAAACTCATGTTGAATATAAAGAATGTCTATGGTTGTTTCCCCAAAATAAGACATGATTTTTTATTTTCATTTTCTAATTTTGAGTTTTTTAGACATATTTTATATAAACTTAAATGAAAACAAATTTTGTGTGAAAATCGGTCACAAGGAATTCTATTTCTAGTGAAAAATCTTTGTTGACATGTGTCTTAGGCACACAATAGAAGAGATAGGGTTGAAAAAGAGTAAGTTATACAAATTTTAACACAAGACATATATTAACTTATAAAATGTAACTTTAACCATAAATAACCTAGATACACTCTCCTTTTAGTGTCATATTTTTGTTGATGTGAACTCTATGACAAATTGAAAAGAGGATGGGTTTTCACCCTCTCATTTTAGGATCACAAGTGACTTAAGATAGGAATTGTAGGTTATGACTCTCCTATGTAGTTGTGGTGGAATAGTAGCATGTGACCCACAACCAATCAATGAAATTTCACCCGATTGACCTGAAAATACACCAAATATAAAACCCAAAAGTGAATATTCACAATGAAACCATGGTACAATAAATAAGATCTAATAAAAATGAAAAGGACTAAAAGCTAGGGTAGAAAATAAAGGTTTCATATATTTTTTTAGCTATTCTTTTCTTAAACAATCATAGTCTAATATATATCACCTAGTTAAACTAATATGTACTAAATCATGTTAGAGAAGTCAAATTTAAACAAATATAGTGCAAGACCTAAAGGATAAATTTATGAGTGAATCCTTATGACTTAACTTTTGTAAAATTAAATAATACAAAAAATATTATATGAACATCTATCAACAGTAATTAAAATATCATAATTAAACCATGAGAAAGATCAGACTAGTATAGCATAATATAACCAACTCATAAAAAAGGCACACATTCAAATAGTAATCACTTACACAAAAAATTATTGCATTACTTTGAATGAGAAAAAGGAAAATTTACAAACTTTTAGAGCATCTACAGGATCACAAAACATCATCAAAGATTTATTAAGCTAATTACTATATTATAATCTTACTATTTTCCAATATTTCCTTGAGTTTTCACATTAAATTCCCTTATTTTTGGTTTCACTGAGAATTCCTTTATAAATTTACAACAAGATTGAAACATCCTATTTGTATTTTTCACTTATGATACCAAAAACATAATCTTTCTTCTCAAATTCTATCTATCATTGTCACTTCCCATTAATATATCATAGTGACTTATTGCATCAATCCCCCATGCCTTTTGACATTTCAATCCAGCCACCATCACTTATATCCTCACCATCACTACCACTCCATGTCATCCTTGGATTTTAAATTTATCCACTGACATTTCTCATTAAATAACTAAATGGATTTATGTCCTCTTATCTGCCACTATGAATATTATTTTAATACTAGTCACTAAAAATTGAAGGGTCAATATGTCACTATGGAATTTGGATTTGGTCTCTTTTTCTTGACTACATTGGATTTTAATTTAAATCTTAAATTTTTAGCTCTTTTTTCTTTAATTTATTCCATTTATATTTTGTTGGTATCCACATGTATTTTCATCATGCAGTGTGGTATAGGCTATGACTTTAACTATGATTTACATCCAATCATAAAATGACACTCATGAATTAACCATTTCTATGCTTTCACAGAGTTCCTTTGTATTTATGTGTATTTGATTTCATTGTGACCTCTTAGAATACTCCACATGGTTGCCTCTAATTCCCTTGTAAGCACAAAGTCCATAGACTTTCAAATTTATTTTGATTAAGTCCTCATATCTATGATTTAATAAATCACATTTATGTCCTTCACATGTCCCCTCATTTTCCTTAGCTTTATATGTTGAGTGCTTCCCTCCAAAGTGACGTGTGGCATATCCACTTCAAAAACATGGCCTTCATCAATTAGATCATTGTTATAGATTCTATGGGATCTCAATGTTTCATACTACTTTAAACTACAATGGGTGTGACATTAGTGGATTTTTATTCACTCGTGGTCACAAGGTCCACAAACTTTCAAAAAATCACTTTTTCTTTTATTGACCTTCTATGGATCAGTAATTTTATTCATTTAGATTAATATCTTATATGGGTCTACATCCTTAAATTCATTTTATTGCATTCATGAGTTTTCTTTGCATCATTAATATAATGGAAATTATTAAAATTAGTACATAAACAAAATAGAAGAGGCCAATTCATTTTTTATACAAATGTGATCACAAAAGAAATAAATTGATTAAGTTTTTAATAAAAGGTGATCACATCAAAATAAAACATGTGGAAGTCACTGATAGGAAAAAAACTCATAGAGTCAATGGGAGGTTAATTTTTTTATCAAAACATCACATATTTTGAAGAGGCATGTGTTGTGACCATGGAATCTTTAATTCATAAACACATGGAGTCATGGAATTTAGTTCACAGGGTCATGGGATAGGGTTTTAAAACTTTTAGAGAAGTTCATGGACTATGTATACCCATTAAAACATTAAATTCAATTTAATCAATGGTTGGGTCTTTTATTTTAGCCTTAAGTTATAATATATAATGGGTCCATATGAAACATCAACTTAGGAAAATACAAACATGGCCATCAACTTAAGTTTTGTGAATAGGTCATAGGTTCAAAAATATATAAAAGGGGACAAATAATACTTAGACATATAAAGTGTAGATACTAAATTTTAGTATTAAGTACTTGAAAATGATAAGTTTGACACACATTCACCATGCATGACTTGTGCATACAAATATGGTCCTAACCCCCCATTCCCTCACACCTACATGCTACCTTATGAGTTTGACCATTATGTTCTATTGTTACACACCTATAGGAACCTCACTATCTATTTCAAACTTACTATCCTACATAGACATCTTTAGAACTATAGTTTAGTCTTCCTATACATAGATCAATAATGTTAGACAGGTTTAGTATCACCAATTGATATTGACCTGATCCTAATAATACTAACCCTCTCCTAGAAGTGACTACTTTTTAAAATCAAATATTTCCTTAGGTTCATCCCATCTACCCATAATTTTGGTGGCATGATAAATTACCCGATTGGAATCATATATATATATAAATTAAGGCCTTATTTGATAGGGGAATTGACACTTATTTGGTACACATTTATACATTATTGCACATTGATAAAATTCCTTATTCTTCCAAAAATATGAATTAGTCACTAGGAGCAGTCACAATCTAAGTTTGAAGCATAAAAAATTCAAGCCAAATAAAGCATTGTTATGTATCAAATCCAAACCATTAGTTCCATGCATATATCAAATTATCACAAGTGCATAATCATGATAGATGGGAAAAATATTTGTCATTTTATTTCCTCCTTATAGTATTAGATACATAGGAAACAATAAATCATCAAAAGGTGCTAATTGGGTTATCTCATCCCATTACACTTTATTGGTTTTTGTATGTTTCTAGCCCTCACAAACACAACTAGGTTTTAAAAGTGAAGGAGGTTGATTTTTTGAGTTACCCACATCATCAGGCTTTGACACTGCACATATAGAGATTTCAGATATAGGCAAAAGTGATTGTACATTTATTTACCCATATTTTATCATAAGTCACTACCAAATAACATAATTTATTATCAATAATCAATATTAACCTAAATCTACTATAATCAACCCTGCATAGACAATAACATAGTTCCTAAACCAAATTAATCACATGAATGCTTTAATATGTTTTCCACCAACATAAAATAGTCAAAATCAAACATTTAATTAGAAAATATAAGTATTCATCCCTTTGCGATACTTACTATATTTATCATATACCACTTGTCAAATCATTGCAATCAGTTTCAATATTTTACATTCAAATGTATGCTCGAATGCCATGTCCATCAATTTGAATTATTCTACTAGTTTATATCCTATCAAGGTTTCTAAAACCAAATTAGGGTAAACAATATTGGTGAACCCATACACTAATAGATCTGTGTCAAATTTCAGGTCTCTATTAGGGTTTCATTCTTCTAGAGTTTTATATTTTAGCCTTAGTGTTTTATTTTTAAACCTTATTTATCTTTATTCCCTAATAATAGACATTTTCCATGGCTATGATTAATGAACATAGTCTTTATTTGTTAATTCAAGTCATGAAGGTACTCTTTTCATAAAATTCTACTCGGGTAGTGTATTTCATTTGCAATAATTATGTAAACAAATAAATCAAATTTAAGAACACTATTAAGGCTAGAATTAACAATGAAAAATCCCAAGCCTTCCTCAAATCCTATCGTTTCAACATCCAATTTGAGTTTCTTTTTATTACCACCAGATGGAAAATGGAATGCATTGTCTCATATTTTCTTATTACTCTATATTATATAGTGTATACTACATGCCCTATTGATGGAATTATGATGAATGTTGAGACATAAGACACTTATTAAAAACTTTTAAGATAAACTAAATGCCATGGATGACCAATAATTCATTAGACATATTTACTGGAATCTACTTCATATTGATTTAATGTTATATATCACAAAATATGAATAGAAAAAATTGGTTCAAGTTTATACATCAAGGGAGAAATATGGCCCCTTTTTGGATATCAACCAATCCTTTTGAGCTAATATTTCCACTTAAGGTATTTAGACTTATACTACTATTATTATCCCTAAACCAACACATTTAGTGACATATGTGACATCCACCATAGGTATGGGGGATACACAAGCCCTCCAATATATTTCCATACATATTCCTACATTTAACCCTCTTATGATGACTATGCATGTTACATCACCAACTTCATTACTACACGTTCCCTTGAGCAAACTATTACTACTTTCTATATTAAGTTTTTACATTTAGAACAAGGTGAATCTAAAACTAGTCATTGAATGGATTCACATGCCTTACTTCATAATCCCTTATCCCTTGATATATCAACTTGTCCTTTACCAATATATCTTATAGATCATATGCTTCTATTATATGAATGTAAAGGTGATCCAAATAACACCTCTGATCATTCCATGCAGCATGTTTAGTCTATGCATATAATGAAAAATTATTAACCAATATATTCCAAATAATTCTCAAGGACAATCCTTTTTTATGTTTATATATCCTTCCCCTCTAATCCATGATAGCATTCAAACCTTTAACATATTAATTTATATCACATTTCACTATCAGTATTTATGGGAAGTTGTATTATGTAAAAAAAATTAAACTCATGCAATGGTCTAATGAGGTAATTAGTGATTATGTACTTTGATATAAAATTATGCTAACCAAGATGACTAATTCAATGGCCAAAAATTAGTTACAAAACATAATCAATCAAATATTGATTTCACCACTCCACAAGTCAATTATCTTTAAAATATTATAATTGTTCAATGAATTATGCCACATAGTAAGGGATAAAGAACTTAATCTCATAGCTTTGAAAAAATTCAAGTATACACATACTCATATAAATACTTTAAAAAAAAAAATTTAAAGAAAACTAAGTTATAAGGTCAAACCAATTGATAACAAGAATGAGGTGAATATTACAACTAATGTAGTATTACAACCTATAAATTGACTGCAATTGATAGCTCCATCAAAGAGGCAATTTTTCATATTACATCACCTCATCATATATTTTATTATAGGTTACTTGAGTGAAATATTATAAATATTCCTTCTCAATAATAGTTTAATATAAAACAGACTTATACCAAGGAACTATGATAGTAATGCATACTAGACTATCAATAAATTGTGGGACATTCTACAATAAAATGCTTCTAATTAAGACATAAGATACAAGATATTATTAATGACAACACTATTGGGTTTATCACCCATAAATAGGAATATATAGCATAGAATAATGAAAATCATAAGTTAAAAATCTTCAATGATCTATTTCCAAAGAATAAGATGACATAGACTAAAGATACTTAAGAAGTATACCATGTATACAATATGCTTCCTCCACTTGTAACATATGATCACCCAATAGACGTGATTATTGGTATATTTATCATCATAATGTTATATGATAAAATTTGATGATAGTGATATTTTCAATGATGATTCAAATTTTCATGAACTATTCATATACACCAATATCAATGAGAAACACATATATAGTGTTATGATCAAGAATGGGTCAAGTGATAATATGTGCATGATGATGCTTCTTCACTATCTTGGGTACACAATAATATATGTAAGATATATCAAGAGTAGTTACTATATTTTATGGGTAGAAACAGAATACCATCACACACATAATGTTATGTCTTTAGGTGTGTTATGCCATAATAGACACACCATTCTTATTTCTACAAAGTAATGAGGACTTTGCCTATTGTTAGGACACTATTGGATATAAAATATCTATGGATTAACATCTCTACTACATCGATGTCTCAAATACATATGTTGTAACAACATAGTCATAGTTATAGGTGTATAGTATGAGTACCCTATAATGATGTGGTATATCCTCCTCCCCCACTAGCATCATAGTTATTAGATACACCCATACAAAACTAGTTTATTTATTTAATGGTTATATATGAAATATATTTTCATACACCTAGTTCATAAGAAAGTAGTTAGATCTATGAAACATCTAGATATTAAACATCAATCACATTAGAAAGTTATTTAGGGCTCACATAGGATATCATCTCCTATAGCATGTGCTCACTAAGTACTATGCATAGTTTAGTGTGTTTCATATAAAAACATATAATTAGACATTCTCAAATATACTATTGACCCAAAAAAATCCTTGGCCTTGGAGAGTTACCTATCATACATGTGATTTTTTAGCAGTGATCATGCTAGTTATCATATATCAGTTGACTTTTTATCAGATTCTAATATACCCACATTTGGTACCTTTTGTTCACGATAAAGTATCCTTAAAATATTTGATAAAAACACTCCCCATGGTCCTCCCACTGATGTGATCATCATTTATCACCTTTCAAATTTAAAATATTTAAAAAACACAAAAAAAGAAAACAAAAACACTTTCAAAATATAAAAAATCAAGACCTAAGCATGACATGATTACTAGATTACATTATTTACATGTGTTATTTATCACATATTTGGTAGATGGCATATTATTTTAATACATGCATGCATTTCATTGTATACGAGTTGGATGCAAGACATACAAGTTATATATGGACATACATATGTTGGAATTTACTCTACCTAGTTGCTATACCAATACTAGGGGCATTTTTTTCCATAGGTTTCACTATTATAGGTTATAACCTTCTACCATGTTGAGCTAGCTATATTTATTAAACATGACTTACTAGTTATGCATTTATTACACATTTGTACATGGATATGTTATTATACTATGATGTGACATTGATACATATGGATGGTGTACACTAGTATTTACTTATTCTATGTTCCATTGATATTGTTACCGTCTTACATGATTATATATTTTATGATTGACTATTATGTGTGGCTACTTGGCCTTGTTTTTGATATATTTATTTCCCTATTGTGTGGCCCTCAACTTTGTTTTATGTGTCATATTTATGTCCCTTTTTGTATTTTCTTTATGTCCCTCACATGTGGCATTTGTCCTTGTTTGATGAAAAAAATATGTTCCTTATTTGAGACATATTTATGTCCCTTCTGTGTGACCCTCAGCCTTGTTTTTAATGACATATTTATATCCCTCATATGTGTCGCTTGGCCTTATGTGTGACACTAACACTTGAGCATGTCGTGCTTGTTGACATTGAGTGGTGCCATGATATGTATCATCCACCTTTATTACATATTTATTCAATTATCTTTTCATAGATGGTTACTACTAGGTGATTCACTAATACATATTTTTATACATTACACTTATATTCTTGTAATACATATGTTACATGCATGCCTTCATTGACATATGCATTCATCTGATGACATACTCTCTACATGTTCACATGATTATACATGATGTTATCTTTATACATGACATAATATAGTTAACTCTTATTTTGAGATGATTTAATTAAAATACACATCCCTCATCTCAAAATTTGGACATTATAGTTGGCTTGTCATATAAACATAAGCCTCCATGAACTATAAAATCATGTTAGAGTACATATTTTAGATATTTATAATGGTTCATGTATTATATGATTTATTAAAATGACAAGTAATATCACATTATTATAAATTATGAGGGCATGTGCCATGTATATGCACTCACTTTATAGATACTTTACAAAAAATTATACACACTTGGGTGCATATGTAAGGGAATTTGTACATAGTTTACAAGAATAGGAATTACAAGTTTCTATTCACACATACATTTGAGATACAGGTTCTAAAAAATTATCATATAGATACATAGTATTCTATATCAATTGTTATTTATTCATGTGGAATGACATTATTTCATGCATATATATACACTTTTATATTCATGAGGTATGATAATGGTTCATGCACATATACACCTTTATATGTTCATGAGGTATGATATTGGTTCATTTATATACACAATAGTATGTTTTACAAGTTGAAATAAAAATGGTTGTCATTCCACTTCAAATTTTTTGACACTATGGTCATGATAGAGGCATGGACATTATTCATTTTCTATTTATCATGTATTTATTATACATTGAGATAACTTGAGTGAAACTATACAGTTAAATGTAAGGTTGGATGGGGGAATGAATATTGTTCATTCTCTTTCAATCAGGCATTTGTTTTACATGGACCGAACTTGAGTGAAACTATACAATTAAATATATAAGCCATCTATCACTCAGTATTTCTTCTAGTAAACCCATCTTGTGGTCCCCCTTTGTTTTTTTGGGTATTTTTTTGGGTTATTACATCATGTAATTTCTCCACATTTATGAGGGCTAGGGCATGGTATCGTCCCAACCCAATGGATTACATAGTTACAAAAATTTTGGGTAAAAACATCCAAACTCTATAGGTGTTTCATCAAAGAAGCACAAGTTATCCAATGTTTAAATAAGGAAGCATAATATCTAACATTTTCAAGGGAAACATAGTTTTCCCCAATACACTGATGTATACTTTCCTTCCTTTTTAATTTTCAAAATTCAAATTTAAAAATTAAATACATGGATACTAACTACTACATATTTGTTGTATGTTTTGTTATTGAGTGACATTCATAATTGCACCTTCATACCAAATATATAGTGTGTCGTACACATTTAGGTATATATTTCCTTTTAATCTATAAATTATATTACTATAACAAAAGGTAAGCATTTATAGATAATAAAATATGGTATTAAGTATTTGATAATGACAAGTTTGACACACAAATACCATGCATGAATTTCACACACAATTGTGGTCCTAACCCACCTTTCTCTCACACTTACATGCTACCCTATGAATTTGACCCTTTTGTTCTACTGTTACCCACCTAAAATAACCTCACTATCTGTTTCAAACTTGATTATTATCTTACACTAATATCTATAGACATTTATTTTAGTTTGTCTTAAATGAATCAGTAATGTCAAACTAGGTTAGTATCACAAGTCAATATTGACCCAAGCCTATCAGTAATGATCCTCTTATAGTAATATCTCCTTTTTAAAATCAAATATTTCCTTAGGTCAACCCATCTACCTAGTGTGGTTTTTGCATGATAAATTACCCAATTGGAATCATATATATACAAATCAAGGCTTGACTTGATAGGGGATTTGGCACCTATTTTATACCCATATATAGACTATTACACATTGAGAAAATATTCCCTATTATTTCCAAATTATGAATCGAACCCTAAGATCAATCATAATCCATGTTTGAAGCATAGAAATCTAAGTCAAATAAAACATTTCCAATTTTAAATTCAAATCATTAGCTACACACATATAGAGAAGGAATATAATTTCATAATCACACTAGGTGGGAGGACTATGTGTGGCCTGATTTCCCTACTTGGAGTATAAAATTCATAGGTCAAGATCAATCATCAAATGGGGTTGATTAATGGCATCTCAGCCAATTAAACTTTCCAAAAAATTTAAGTTTTATAAGGCTCATAAGCACACCTAAGGTTTTAAGGTGAAGGAATTTCATTTATGGATTTTCATCCATCATCATGGTTTAACATTGAACATACCAGTATTTTAGAGGTAGGATAAGGTGATTGTATGATAATTAACCCATATTTCATTAGTGATCACTATTGACCATCACAAATTAGGATCGACACTCGATATTAACCTAGATCCAACAAAATTGGCCCTACACAAATGAAAAAATAATTCCTAAATTAAGATAATCACATGCCCATTTTAATTTATTTTCCACTTTCATAACATATCCATAGTCAAACAACTAGCTAGAAAAAATAATTACTCATTCTTTTTTACACTCACTATATTTATCATATGCCACTTATCAAATCATTGTAATCAAATTAAAAATTTTACATTTAGATGTGTTGACCCTATAATATAGCTAAGTGAAGCCAAGATCAAGTATGCACATAAGTGTATATATAAGGCAAGGATACACATTGATGGGCAAAGAGCACTGAGGATGGTGCACATGAGCCTAACCCTATCTTAATAGATGTACCCAACATAGATTGCTAATAAGGCAAATAATTATTAACAAGGTCATGTCTATGTGAATGGATGAAAAAAATAGGATCAAGACCTGACAAGACAATGTACATTTAGGATATGTAGTGTAATTCACATATGATAGATAGTAGAGTTATGATTGGTAGCTTGGTTCAAATAGATAGTTGAGAAGTGGTGAAAGATGGCATGGTAGTTGACTTGGAGAAAAGCATCTCATTAACTAGCATTTGGGTGGTAAAGGAATTAACTACTAATTATTGGTAGGTGATCTTCTAAGTAACACTTGAAGCTATTTATACACCTATTAAAAGTATAAATCTAACAAGAACTAAAAGAGGGGGGATGAGTGAAGAATAAGTGATGTTGAATTATTATTAGAATGATTAGTAAAGAGATAGAGTGACTTAGATAAATAATTTTATTAAGTTCCTAAGAAGCACCTTTCTAATGATGTATTATTTAGTTATGAATAAAAACTATTGTAAAAGTTGATATCATTATGTTTATGATGGTTATTATTATCCCAGTACTTAGTAGTATTTCACTCATTGAATGGATAAACATTTAGATAGTATATATATTGTTATTTTTTCCTCCTTATGAATTTGTGTTTGATGTGTTGGTAAACTATATTTAAGGTAATTTCCAGGTGAACATCCATACATGAGGTGCATGCATAACCATACGAATGTGCCATTTCCAATTAACTCCAAACCTGACACAATTCCCCTCTCTTTGATTTGAGTGAGCATGTGTGGAAACATGAATGATATCTCTATACAAGACATTAAAATAGTTTTAAATTAGGTTGTGCATAAAGTCTAGCATGTGGTTGACCACTAGGTTACCAAAATTTTAGTTCCATTAATAGTAAAATTGAGTTTCATTATTGAAATTTTAATGAATAATGATGTACTAGGTCTCTATGGAGAATATAGAGTGCTAGTTGGAGTAGGTGGAAGTGAAATTTGTAAATAATCACCCCAGTTTTGGTAGTTAGAAGCCAAAGAAATGGTTAAAAGACAACTTACATGACCTATTTTATGATATGTTATTATATAAACTTCCAAAACATTTTCACCCATGATTTATAAAATATATTATAGACAAGCATAAAAACTACCACTGAAAGTACCCATAGATGGAACAATGCATGGAGCATTTAAATAAATTGGAAAGGGTTTGGACTAAAGTTATTGACATTTGGTGGTATGGTAAATTGAATATTTATGTATTAGAGTTTGATTTATCCACTTATTATTTCCTAGAGGTGGTTGATTAATAATTCTTATGTAAGCCTAGAGGTTCATATTTAAATTAGTTTCCCTTGGAGATCAATAAATTGATGGTAGACATTGGGATAGAAAACTTGCCAATGGATGGATAAATTCTATCATGCATAGGTAGTGTGGAGGGTAGAGAATGAATAGGGCATGGTATAAGAAAGATATCAAGGAATGGAGTCTTAAACATGAAAGGACCAATAAATCATGAACTCCAAAGGCATAAATGTAATAATAAGTGATAAAAGAGGAAAGATACAAAGGACCCCAAGAAAATAGGAGAGTCTGAATAGGCCACATGAACCCACAAGGGATAGAAAGGGCATGAAGATGGATCTCATGCAAAGGATTTATGTTATGGTGATGAATAATTGCATACTAAGGAGAAATAATGAGTCTTAGAATAATAATATGAAGTAGTCTAGGGAGAACACCACCATGTAGATGCCTAATTCAACCATACTTGAAATGCTTTCCTGGGTTCCCCACCCATAACTAGAATAAACTCACAAAAATATTAATCATAGCCTAGGCATAGGATATTATATATTTGTTTATAATGAGAAATAAAAAACTTTATGTAGAAATAGATCATGTACCAACCATTCAGACCAATAATCACACAATCCTACACATACTTCACATATAATAATGTAGTCTAGTTTGCCACCATCAAGAGGTGGTCCAACTCCTCATATGATTATTTAAACATAGACCAAACTAATAAGAGTTGGAGGATAATTTAAATCCCAAAAAATCTTCCAAATAGTTAGAGGAGTATTAGTGAAACCTACCATAGAGGACATAAGAATTGACTACCAATAAGAGGAACAAGAGGTGACACTACAAGCAATCATAGTTCAGGTTCACCCTCAGTTGGCACTTAAGTACAATAGGTAAATATTATGCTTGTGTCTACCCCCATGTCTTCTATGATATGTCCTTAAGTTTTACCTACTATAGGGGAGTGGATAATGTTGTGGAGCATTTTCACAAATGTGAAATTATATGGCATACCAAAGGAGTGACGGTGCAATATCACAAGGCAAGTCCATTTACCATAACTTTGCTAGACCATGTCCACACATGCTACTATAATTTTAACCCCAATAAAACTATTATATACTACAAACTCTTAAAGATAATTTTTTTGAAAAAATTACATTCTAGATTTTAAGTAGTAGAGCATTGTTGCATTGAAATAGAGTAGTAAGGATCTAATGGAGAGAATTATGCTTATGATGTAATATTCAAAACTCTAGTTTCTAAGCTCTCCTATGAGCTTCACCATATGTAACATGTGCTTGTTTTCACCCCTCTAACATGCGCTATCAATGAAAACATTCACTAATCCATGAGAGCATATAAGCTATGTTGAGATTTTGAAGTTGTGGGATGCATATATTTTTCAATTCAACTCAGTTGTGGAGGTACAAATTGCATTGATGACATCACTTATTTAGAAGTAGACAACCAATTGCACACATGATACTCACAATAGATTATGGTACCTAGACTATTAGGTATAAGTGCATAACAAAAATAATTATTTGAGTCATAGTGTGCATGCATTACCAAATTCATGCAATATCTATTGAGAAGGTCATGACATGCATAATTTCCTTCTCCTATCCCAAGTGACTCCAGCAAAAAAATCTCTCCACTACAATATATGTGATATTACAACTCATGACACTGAGGATTTTAGGGTGATTTGAGTTGCATAAGGTAAGGTAACAAGGAATGAGCTAGATAGTAATAGGCCCTTATAATCAAGCATATTATGGTCATATATAGTAGTAAGCCTATGGAGGGAATGGTAGTAGAGGACATGGAGCTAGGAGGTTTTCCCAATAGAATTGTTATAAATGTGGTTCACCAAACCATAAGGTCAAGGACTTAATGGACCTATATGCAAAGCTTATCAATAATGGTAAGCCAAAAAATGATGCATGTATGATTTGATACATAGTGACTCAAGTCCTAAAGCCAAAATCTAAAAGGGGTGTTAGCCCCAAAGTGCAAGTAGCTAGCAGTAGGACTACACAACCAACCACCATCCTCACTAATAAGGTTCACCTAGGATACAAGCCAAGGATATATAAAGAGAAGGTGGTACACAATGGACACTCAATAAATATCTACCTAGATGACTCACATAAGAAGGAGGTGTTTTTGGATTCCATGGATGTCATCTAAAATCTATAGGGTGAGTTACAACATGTGTGTGACCTATAAGAGAATTTGAGAAGGAGCACCAACTCCAAGTGTAAGAATAAAATAAGTAGGAGCCATTAGTTGATGTATTGGCACTCTTGTGCATAAAATCATGGCCCCAATGCTAAGATATATCTTGGTAGAATATAAGTAAAATTTTTCTATTGGGGTGTTAGTAATAGATTTTATGTGAGTGTGAGTTTTGAATGTAACCCAAAATATAGGTTAAGACCAATAATTATTAGTTGATGTGGATATCAATAGATTTTAAATCTATTACATTCTATTGGACACATGTGTTGAGGTAAATATTCTCATTGGAGATGATTTGCACAAGATGGGTAGTCTTCTTATTTGACCCTCGCCACATATCTTGTTCATGGCCAACAAGACTAGAGCTTAATGCATGGGCATCATCTTTCCCAATGTTGATATTAAAATAATGGGCATGAAATTCAAAGAATATATCAAATTAATTGAGCTCATCGAAGTAGATAATCACCTAGCCTTACTTGGTATGCCATGGCTTTATGCAAATAATGTAAAAATGTGCTTCAAGAAGTGTTGTATAAGCTTTGATAATGGGAAAGAACACCTGGTGATTTTGATATCAAATGATCCAAGTCCACCATATGTGGAGAGTGTTGATATGGAGGATGGTATCAACAATTTACAACATTATTTTGTAAGGATAATCAATCACGGAGTCAAATTTAGATGGTATCTTGTCATGGGACAAAACATAGTTAGTTTCTCACACTACAACCATCATCTATGAATGGTAGGTGTGAGAGTCTTATGAGGTGAAGGGGTGAGAATTTGGAATAATAAGAGCCTAACATTAGTCCTACTACACACATAAGGCCTCACACACTAGCATAAGGTCCAATTCATCTAGAAAACATATTTGGGTGTCACGCATGACCACTCATCACTAATAAAGAGAGTACTCTCAATAAGAAAGGTTAGACTTGTTAAAATCATTCACTTTGACAATTATACAATTGTCACCCCATTCGTGTATGACATTGAACTATGTGACTCAAAGGATCAATGTCATATAGGTACCTTGATGCATACCTTGAAGATCACTCATGCATGTTGGTGGGAAGCACACAAATAAAAAAATTCAACTTTGGAGGGGGAAATCAAGTGTGTTCTATATTTAAGGTTAGATCAAAATAATGACTACATGGAATTATCTACATATAGTGGTGACTTAGACACATGGGATCGTATATGTGAATGTGGGTGCACTCTTTATGTTCCAAAGGAGTTATGGGTTATACCTTCTACCAAACCCTAAAGACTTGGGCTTTCACATGGTACATTGTAAACAAGAAACATCGTGAGACCAACAATTAGACAACCCTTAGGGAGAAGTTTACTCATATTTTTTCCTTCTTTTCATCTGATTTGTAGCTAGTGTAACCCTTAAAATACGCCCATCATGCCATTATGTAAGACTAAGTTATCACAGAAAAGTGATTTAGGTAGATGTTTAGTGATAAATTACTCATTATTCCAAAAGTATTCAATGATTATGATGTCAATGATGACTCTAGAAAAGAATATGAAGGAGTATAGATGGTATGTAACTAGGAAATCTCAGCTAGAAAGAATAAGTTGATACACAAAGTGAGGAAAGAGTCTCAAAAGGGAAAGTCAATCCACCTCCACTTTGAGACTTATCAAAGAGAACACAAGGTAATAGATGCATTAGATTATTGGTATGAGTTCTTCCAAGAGCCATTGAAAATTACCATGGTAAATATAGGATTGGAGGAGGAACAAAATATTTCCACCATTGGATACTATTGGTTAAACACAGAGATGGAATGCATTCTAGAGCTACTTTGTAAATTTTAATGTCTCTTCCATAAAATTTATATAGAAATGAATGACATGCAATTTTGGAAAAATGAAGATCAACTTGGTCAAAGGTGACATACTAGTGAACCATATAGAATCAACCCAAACCTTCATGTAAATGTATAGGTTTAAATTGATAATATGCTAGATATAATTGTGATCTACTTGGTGGATGAGTATTAATGGGTAAGCCTAATGGTGATCAACATCAAGAATGATGGGTACATAAAAATCAATATCTACTATCAACTTCTTAATACAACATATGTCATGGACCCATTTTCCACTCCCTGCACTAATGAAAACCAAATACCCATTTCCCACTCTTAAGGGGTTGTTAGGCTATGATACATTCGCTAATGGATTCTCATGTTATCATCAAATACATATTAAGGAGGAACATAAACAAAACACCACATTTTCAATAAAACAAGGTTCATTCACCTACAATATCATGCCCTTTGGGCTAAATATTATGCCATTTATTTTCTCCTTTATATTCATATCCAACTTCAAATACTTCATCTACTAGTTTATCTAAATATATCTTAATGATTGTATAGTCTATGGGCTAGTGAAGGATAACCATGATAATTTAAGGCTCATGTTTGAGTGTTATCACTAACTCTAGATATCATTGAACCTGAAGAAGTGTATCTTTGTAACCCCCTTCAGTGAATTTATCATCCATGTCATTTATAAATAAGGGCTCCATGTTAACCCTACCAACATTTAAATTGTTCTCCATCTTAATGTTTCCACTACTCAATCAAATGTGTGAGAATTCTTATGTCATACTAGTTATTACTAAAAATTCATCTAGCATTCCATTAACATTCTTATACCTCTGAAAGAGATCCTATAAACTAATGTACCATTTATATGGAGTGAGGTGAAATAAGATGATTTTGAGATACTAAAAAATAAATTAGCCAACACACCTATATTTCAATTTCTAGACTAGATCACTCCTTTCCATGTTCATGTTGATGCATCAGGCATAGTGATTAGCATGATCTTGGCTCAGCCAGGTGATAATAATATTGACCGCCTGATCTACTTCACAAGTAGGAAGTTCACCCCTACTAAGAATAACTACATAAAAACTGAGCATGAAGCATTGGAGATGATATATACATTGCAAAAAAATTGGAAGCACTTTTTGGGCACTCCATCTGTGTTCTTCATGATCATGAGGCCTTGAATTACTTGGTAAATAAGTTGGTTCTCCATCAACACATCTATTGGTGGATAGTTTTGTTTCAATAATTATATTTCTTTATGGTCATGATGTTAGGTAGGTAGAACCTATGCCCAGAACACCTATCTCTACTCAATAGTATAGAGGATGCTCACCTGATTGAATATGAGATGATCGATGCCCAGCTATACAAGTTGTAGTATGTCCTAAAGGACTTGGCTAAGATTACAACATTTCTCACCTCCAAAGTTACACCTAAAAACTAATCTACTAAAGAGAAGGAGTTATCTATCTACATCACCCCTTTTCAACTTTTTAGTGAGGAATTATACAAATCAGGGTGCGATGAGATTCTATGTTGATGCATGACGGATCATGACTAGGATCATGCATTATGAGAAGAGCATGAAGGCATAGTTTGTGGGTATTTCACTAGTGAGGCCACCACTTGAAAGATCCTTATATGTAACTTTTAGTGGCCTAACTTATTCAAATATTTAAAGGAATATGAATATAAATGTGACATCTATTAGAGGATTAGAAATACAAATCATATGGATGAGATGCCTTTAATTTCCATTATTACATAGGCACCCTTTGAAAAGTAGGCATCAACTTTATGGGCCACATCCCCCTGGTTACACAAATAATTGACACATATTACATCATCATTTTAATTGACCATTTTTCTTGATGGGCCAAGGTCATGCCCACTATAAACCATAATATATCCATATAAACATGCTTTATTTTTTTAAACATCATTAGTCCATATGGATACCCTTAAGTTTGAATAGTGACTGAGGCACTCATTTCATCAATGAAACAATGTGTATTATGTTGTTTAAATTCATGATTTCACACCATAAGACAACACATTACCATCCACAAGTCAATGGACCTAGGATTCTTTCAGCAAGATTCTAAGAAACTACCTCAGTAAGATCTATGATGTAAATCATAAATATTTTTATGAACATGTCATAGTAGTATTGTGGGCCTATCAAACCACCTAAAAATGACTAGATATATCCACATCATTTTAGATAGTGTTTTGTACTAGGTTTGTCCTTCCCATGGAATTATTAGTGAATTCTCTATGTATTGCTTGAGTGGGTCACCTTGGAGATAATGAGTAATTAGATTTATGATTGGATGAATTGATGAAATTATATAAATAGTGTTTCATTTCTTAGTGGAGCTAGACCAAAAATAAGGTTAAATAAAAGTCTTGGCATGACAAACATATAAATGGAAAGATACTAAAGGAAGGCACCCTCATTATGCTCTATGATTCTAAGTCCCTAAATCACTCATGGAATATTTAGACCTTATTTTTATGGCCCTAAATCATTCATAACATTTTGGAAAATAGCACGTGTAAGTTATGCATGGTGGATGGTGAAATTATTCTTGGGAATTTAAATGGAAACTAGCTCAATCCATATCATGATTAAAATGTTTGGTCCATATTTTAATATGACATTTACTTTCTACACTTAATTTTATTTCTATGTTAAAGTAGCTTAGGTCATCTTTTGCATGTGTTAGTTTTGTGTTGTATTTATAATAATATGCATGTACCTAGTAATGCTAGTTCAGCAAGTTGAGTGTGGGACTTAATTTGGAAGCCTTATGCCAAATGTTTAAGTTTATATATGAGTAACACCATGCCTTTATTTTATAACTATCTCTCTAATGGAATAACAACTTAGTAATACAAACAAATTGAAGACAACATAGCTTGAAGGTTTGGGTGTGACTTGGTGACCATTGCAATGGTAGATATAAATATCTTTGTGATTTTTATGTTAGGTCTCTCATAATTTTTATCATACCAATTCCAATCCCACTGTAAAGTGTAGATACTAAATTTGAATTATACATCACCTCAATTTTATATACTTGGCAAGTAATTCTCATGGTTGTACCCTTCAATTATTAAAACCTTCCTACTACTAAAAGGCTCATATCTACTATCTATTATGCTTATTACTTATCTCTTATCCAACCATATGTTATTTTGATGACTAAACGTTTAATGCTACTCAAAATTATATAAACCTGCTTATTATCATCCTCTATAATTTTGGATCTATACCAATTTTCTAACATCCCAAACATTGGTGTCTCAATCAAATACATACATCAATGTAAGTGTCATGTTCTAAACTAAGTGTTCAATGCCCTAAAGTCATAAAATTTAAAATTTTAATGTGTCTTTATGGTCAGACTAAGTGGTTCAAAATAATATATTTCTTTAAATGATTGGTATATATGCATGATCAATCCTCATCCATTCCTCACGTATAAAAGACCTAACAACTCACAAGTCAACTTACCAAAAACATTCAATCAAGCATTCAAGTGATAAAATATTACTTATTATTTATTATTTTAGTATCATTCATAGGGATAGCCCATATACAGGTTTGAATTAATGAAATATCATTCTATGAGCTATATTTTCCAAGTTACAAGTTAGGTCACTCTACATACTTACTTATCACACATTGTATCCTTATTTACACACAAGCCAATGTGTAGGGAGAACTACATAAGTCTAAGGCCCTCTTTAAAGTATTACATCTATAGGCAATGCCCATTGATATAGGGATCATTAAGGTAGATCGACACCATGTGCCCACTAACCCATTTTTCCCACAGTCACTCTAAGGGTGAAGAAACTAAGGTTTTATCATTTAACAAAATCTAAAAAATTTTATGTGTGATATGAACACATTAGAGGAAATGTGACTAAAAACCCAAAATGTTCTAGGTGTTTACATCTAGATCTAGTTAATATTCCATATTAGATACCTGTATCCAACTTAGACACCAATTTCAATAAACCTCTCTAAATATAACACAAGCATCTGAGGCCATAAAATGCAAATTCATATAATCTAATGAATGTTATAGAATCTAAATCCAATCTACTTCCAACCTATTCTATGTAATATTTTCATGTGCACAGTAAACTAGATAAGTACTCTTATTTCTATTTATTACAATATCAATCAATAGTTTTAATATCTATTTTTGGCATATCTCAGTATTATAAATTTAGGATATTGCTTATTTGAGTTTTTAATTAATTGGCATGCTATAAATATGTTTATCACCCTTGTGTTTATTCATTTATATCTTATTAACCCTTAATATATTGAGCCATCTCAATTTAGGGTTAAACATTTGGTGAACCTAACCCATTTAAATGCAAAATTTTCTACAGTGTTGAAGATTCTTAGGTTTGCCTATTTTATTTTTGATTTGTTTCTTCCTTTATTTGTTAAAAGGTAAAATAAAGGATTTCCCCATGTAAAAATTCACCTAATTAAAGTACTTACTTGCACAATAAAAAACTTCATTCATCAAGCTATAACCATTGAAAAAAAAAAGTATCAAACCATCCAAAATGAACACAAATGGACATATGTGATGCCCTGGCTTGAAAATCACATTCAAGGTGTTCTTAAGAGATACCATCATGAACACATTATGTGCCCATGGATTATATAGGATTATTTGGTCCATGTTATTTACCACCAACCAAGTAGGACATCCAATTATGTTATTCATATACCTTTACCTTATACAACTAAATTATCTACACATGAGCAAAATGTGCCTTCATTTGATCATGTTAACTTTTTCCAAATCCATAAGGATATCATGGTTGATTTATAAACTATTTATAATAGATATTTTATTAAAATCACATTCATTCAAACTCATATCATTCAACATTTCCCAAAAATATCCCTCTTGATGAGGGTGATGATTCTCTTTTTACTTGATTTGATTTTGACATTTTTTGAAAGATAAATAAAGGCATCATAGATTGTTTTCCCAATAATATTAAACCATGATGAATAAGGATTAATTACAAACCTAAAGTGACAAAATCCCCAATGTTCTAAAATTATCCCCTTTACCAAGGACACTTCAAATTCTAATTGTTATATCATTACAAAAGGTGGATGAATTATCAAAGGCTATGCCAAAAGTTCCAAAATTATAAGATCCATTACCATTGCCAACATATCCTAAATTAATTGATGTCAAGATTAAATGTGTTATTCATGAGAACGATAATACCAATATGCCTAAATTTAAATGAGGTGGTAGATTAAAACCAATGATAACACTTCTACCAAACACCATCGTTCCTAATGATGATACCATGTCCATGATGAGTGAAATTGGAGAGCTTCAAATATAAGTTTAAATACTTCAAATGCAAATGGCCCACCATAATTCCAATGAAAATATTACCTCATTCCATAATAAACTAATTTCACAATGTATACTTAATTATCCTTATCTGTAAGGTTTTAAACTATAATAATTACCACTCTTTGATTGTCATAAAGATCCCTTTGATCACATGATTAAATATGTACATTATTTTGGTCAATGGTCTAAATATTACAAACTATTGATAAAATTATTTCATATGAGGATCACTGATGAAGCTCACAATTGGTTCTATATCTTGCTTAAAGGTTAATTAACTAATTTTACACAATCACAATTAGAGGATGTTTTATTTTTGGATTTCAACATACACAAGGTGACTAGACTTACATTAGAAATTTTTCACAATTTCAAACAACATGATGATTAATCCCTTCAATATTATGTTATTTTATTTAAAATTACATCATGTGGCTTAGCATTTAGTCCCTCACATTTGGAATTTTAATTCATCTTTAGTTGAGGTCTTCGCTCCCCATTAATGGAAATAGAATTGCATAAACAATATGAATCATTTACCTACTTATACTTTGATGTTCATAAAAATGAATCATTCATACTCATGTATTTAGACAAAATTAACATATCTCCTTCCAAATACAAAATTTTTATTCCACATATAAATGAGGGAGATAAGGTGCCAAATTAACATTATGAGAAAATGTGTGGTGTTCCTCACATTTATATAGGATTTTTATAATTATTACTAAATATGTGACCACTACAAGATATACACCCACAAAGCCTACTCACACAAATCAAAAAACATCCACACCAACATAATATAATGATCAAATTATTTATGGGTGGTCCTTAATTTTTGCATCATCATGTTGATCCTACACAAACAAAAACCATTTGCAATGTAATATAGTTGCAACAACTCGAATCTGATATTAAATAATTATAACATAAAGCAAGTTGGAAAGAATCCTTAGGAAACATAATAATACCAATTGTTTTCTGTCCTAAAGTTATTCAAACAAGGGTTGGGTTATACCACAAAAATATCAATATGCATTCACAATAGGATCTAGATAGAAGCAAAAATTGGTCAAAATCAGCAAGGTGTCTACTTTTCTCATAAAGATAAATTGATCCATATTCCACATGATTGCAATCACCCTTCTACTTCACATGTAAATAATGAAGACAAATATCCCATGCACCATTTTCACCTATCTAAACATGATCCAAAAAATTCAAATAATCCAACCTAAGATTGAACACATATAATATTCCAAAAATACCCAAAAAATAAAAAAAACTCAAAAATCCAAAAATATTTTCAGCATTTACAAGTTATATTAGCTCTATGGAATATATGTTGTTAGTTCCTTATTGGTAGATATCATATCATATATTTCTATATGCATGTGTCTCATTCATATTTTTAGTGTGATATAGGCATACCTAGGCACATGATCTATATATTTTCGTATGTTGGGCCTTTCGTCTACTCATTTCAAATGGACATTAGGGGCATACACTTGTTTGATCATGATAAACCTAGGTTATATCATTCTATGATTATTTTCCATTATCATGTTTGAAATTATATACTTACATGTGCCTTTATCCATGCTTATATCTTTCACAGTGTACTTGATATGTTATGTACTTAACATTTTTTTCTAACACATATCTAGGAATTGCCATGAATGTTGATGTTGGTTTCTTATGTTATGTGTGTTACATATCTTTTCCTATATAGACTTCATAACCTACTCATTAGTGGATTTTATGGTTATTGATTAACTAATTATTATTTTAGTTACTTTGTATTGTTATTACTGATATATGGATAGTTATAAATTACATATTTTCATGATTGTTAATTTATTGAGTTAGTTGTATTTATATGTTATGTACATGATGATCATGTTTGTTTAGTTCATTATAGCAATATATTATGGATTTTATTTTGATTCAAGATAACTAACTATATTATTTTGAGGTGGATGCAACATTGATCCATCCCTTATATTGTGATGGAGGGAGGTTATCATCGAAGAGGGTGGTGTAAATGAAAGCATTGTGGGATGAAAAAATGAAAACTAAAAACACGCACACACCACAATAATAGAATATGATTTTATATTCATTGTGTGATTTGATAGGTTATAGTTTATTGTAGTTATAATCATGTTTGATGCATTTGTGTATGGTTGTCTTTGATATGCCTTGTTGTTGCCTTTGTATGTGTGTGAATGTTTTTATAACAATGTCTTGTTTATCAATGCATTGCTATATAAAATAAAGGGATTTTTTTTTTGAGTGTTAATTGATTTTAAATTAGACTAGTTAGTAAAGTGTGTTAGTTGATTGCTAAATAGACAATACATAAAGCTAAGGTAATAATGATAGTTATATAGTTTTAATGATTATTGATGAAAGTCATTATCAATGTTTAAAAAACAATTGTGCTAAGTCAATATTGTTATTTAAAATTATTATATTCTAAGGTTATTGTGAAGTCAATATGTATAATGCAAAAAAGTATTATTATTATGGAAATTTCAAGAGATTATGGTTTATTTTGAGCATTGACATTTTTTTAATTGGTTTTTATGCAAATTATAGGCTTCACTTTGGATTGGCATGAGAAAAACATAGAATGACTGCTAGTTTTTTATGTTGGTTTACATGCATTGACTTATTCATGGATTTCATTATTATCAATGGGAGTTTGGAAGAAATATGAGTAGTTTTATTGACATGAACATATCATGCAGGAGAATGAGATAGGAAGAGGAAAAGCCTAAAGGGATAGGGCAGACACACAAGGTAAAAGGAGAAAAAGGGGTTTGAGTTGGATTGAGAATGGATATACGAATTTTGGCATAGTTTGACTTCATTTATAGGTAGGTTAAGTTGTTTATATCCATAGATGGATAATGTGGATTAATTCAACATACTATGGTAAATTTTATTGGGGTTTCATATTGTTTTCATTGTTATGAAATTGTATGGAAACCAAGGTTATATACCTCGCACTGGGGATTGATCATCCATCCACAGGGTCAGGTATATGATTCTAAAGCCCTAGTATTGATGGCTAAGTTCCCTAAATTCATATATATATATATATATATATATATATATATATATATATATATATATATATATATATATATATATATATATATATTGATTTTTAAAGTGGAAATTCTATGTATTTATTTGGATGAATTAAAACCCTAGGTAAACTTCTAAGGGGATAATTATTTTCTAGTTGAGTGTATTCATTTTGACCCTGTACAGTTATGCTTAGTATATTTAATTATTTATTAAGTAATTTGGTTCAATATATATATATATATATATATATATATATATATATATATATATATACTGGGATGAGGGCATCATTGGGTTTTAGAGTTAAATTCAATCCATTAAAAATTGGTTTCAAGTCATCCTTAACTCTATACATAGGTATTGACTTGGTTGTTATCATGTTATCCCGAGTCAAGATGTGATTATATTAACCCAAGTAGGGTACATGTGGGAATAAAAAGGTCAAACTCAATTATTTAAACAATCTTATGAATCATTCCTTTCTTATTATAAATGTATTGGCTGGTAATTATTATAACCAGGTCAAGCTTTTAAATTCCCAAATTTGGGCATGGTTGTGTATGGGGTTGACCTAGGCAGAATAATATAATGTTTGGTTTGAATAATTTACTAAGTTGTGAAAAATAATGTATGTATATATACATAGATATATACATGTATCTAACGGGTCACGGGCAAGTAATCATTGACCTATGACATGTGTGTGTGTGTGTGTGTGTGTGTGTGTGTGTGTGTGTGTGTGTGTGTGTGTGTGTGTGTATAACCATGTATAGGTTTATGTTTTTTTTTAAATACATGTGCAATTGTATTATGATGTGTTCAAACCGTATGGAAACACTAAGTGGATAATGACTTGATAATGTTCTTATATATATTTGTTTACATACTAAAGTTGGGTATATACTTAAGACAAATATGAGATTATTCTATTTACTTATAAGATTTATATATACATATACATACATATACATACATATATATATATGTATGTATATATATATGTATATATATATATATATATATATATATATATATAAACCATGTATAGGTTTATGTTTGTTTTAAATACATGTGCAATTGTATTATGATGTGTTCAAACCGTATGTAAACACTAAGTGGATAATGACTTGATAATGTTCTTATATCTATTTGTTTATATATACATATACATACATATATATATATGTATGTATATATATATGTATATATATATATATATATATGTATATATATATATATATATATATATATATATATATATATATACATATATAGATATATATATATATATATATATATATATATATATATATATATATATATAAACCATGTATAGGTTTATGTTTGTTTTAAATACATGTGCAATTGTATTATGATGTGTTCAAACCGTATGTAAACACTAAGTGGATAATGACTTGATAATGTTCTTATATCTATTTGTTTACATACTAAAGTCGGGTACATGCTTAAGACAAATATGAGATTATTCTATTTACTTATAAGATTTATTTTATATTGTATTTAAATCCAAACAAAATTCATTTTGATGGATGTTAAGTGACTAAGTATTTACTTGTTTTTTTATAGATTTTTTCATTATATTATGAATTTAAATTATATGAAATTTTTAATAAGCATTTTTGTGTGTAAACCTTATATAAATGATCATATTTATAATGAGTGAACCTACAAGGCCTACACATAGTAGGTTGAATTATATATGAATTTATTCATCTTGATATATATTTTGAAACCTGATTACCAAGATATATAATTGAGACTTTATAGGACTATATGTCTATGAAATATACCTTTCTTTATAGCAAAATATACCTATATAAAAATGTGACTGAGTATGTTTTTAACTATATGTTATATGAGATATTTAGTATGGATTATGATTTGGTTAAAACTTAGTCATAGCTATATAACCTGAGTTTAATCTTTCTTTGATATTAAAAACAATTAAATTGGTAAAATGGTTGAGTATTTGACTATGCATATATCTATATGTGATACTTTTTATTTCAATTTAGGTATACCATAGTCAAATATGCACATTCTATTGAATGAGTAAACATGTTATATGATATGATAAAGGATTAAATATAGTGTTTTACTTAGATGCATCTAAATATGTGTTTATGATACTCTTAATTTAATGACATAATATTAATCTAATTAAGAGTATACCGAATATAACTATGCATATATTGATTGACGATTAAAAATGTCATATGTAATAATAGAGAGGTATGAATGCTTGTTTACATGCCTTAATAAGGTTGAACGTAGAAGGGAATTTGAGGAATTTAGGTAACTTCTAGTTAAGTAGTATTTGAAATATGTAGTTCAATTCTTTTATCATTGACTAGTTTATGAACAGTTTAGTTAGCCATTTAGGAAATGGAAAATAAAGTAATGAGTTGTTAAATGTTATTATATGGATGAATAACATAAAAATTAGAGTTACATGTTAATATTCGATAACTTGATGTCTTGATATATATCTTACCTGGATGGCTTGATGTTATTGATGACTATTTAAAACTTGAATATATGTCTAATTTTATTGTGATATAAATAAATTAGATGTTTGGATTCATTACATTGCATTTTATGGATTAAATGAATCTATTTGAGATTTCCTTGTCTAGCACATATTATATCTACTAGTAGGAAAAATTCAATATAAAATCTATTGGTTTTTTTATATTTTTATTATATGAACCAATCTATATTAATGACCCTTTATAAGCAAGTGACACTGATTTAACTTACTTAAATAGTGTCACTAATATATAGAAATAATGTAATCTAATTGAGTGGTATGTATGAAATTGACTGATCCTTGAACATTATCATTTCATCTATTTGATTTAGTTTGCATATTTTATATGATATCATATTAGAATGGGTTTATTTATGATATATGTCATGTATTATATATCTTACAACACATGGTTTCTAGTTGTCACTCTTGATTCCTACACCATCATTATCTACCTATCCATGAAGGCAGGGCCATACTCTAGTTGGGAGATTATGTGGAGGATCGATGGTTCGTGGTTGGTATGGAAAAGCACTCAAATGATGCTCTCCCTCCCCTCAACAATACTTCACTAGTGACTACACTTATGATTACTTATGGATATTATGAGTTTTTTGAGACTTATATGCTCCATGGAGCATTGTATCATTGTACATTATTAAGACTTATTTTATGCTTAAACTATACTATTTATTCATATGTACCATTACAATAGTTGGTTGTAATATTGTATCAATTGTGACTAAATTTTTAAACGTGCCTTTATGAAATAAATATAGTATTTGTATTATATTTTTAGCATTAAACTTGATCTTGTGATCATTATCTAAATAGACCTTTCTTTTTGGTTAGCTTAAACCAATGTATTTAGTTAAAGATAACTATGTATGTTATTAGTATAATGAAATTTTTGTTAAATTGAATTTTTGTAAATGTTTTTAAAAAACACCTTATTTTATTAAAATCTAGAGGGGTTGTTACATTTTGGTATTAAATATGAGGCTCAAACTCTAGTACTTATTGAGTCTACTAACACAAACGTATTATCCTATTAACTAAGAAGAAGAAGGGTGTGTGATAGACCTCGAGGTGAGGTTACTTCCAACACCAATCCTCTACTGGATCTAAATCATTTGATGTTGAGTATGCTATGAATTTGGATCATATCCTCACATTTATGTATGAAACTAAAGACTGAATCATGGCCGTAAAGCAAAAAGTGCATGGAGATGTTGAGGATAATGTTTAGGAAGAAATTAAAGAGCATTCTACTGAGTAGGAAAATCATCAAGAGTAGAGGCATAAGGAAGTGCCACAAGATGTGAGAGCTCAAGTAGCTACAGAGTTGGCACATGATATGAAAAAGGTGAATCCACCCTAGTTCAATGGAATCATTCTGGGAGATGGAGTTGAAGCATGGATAACTCTGAAGTCACTAAAGCATTTTGGGGAGAATTCAACTTACTAGAGAAGTAGAAATTTGGTCAAAAAATAAGAATTTTGAGGTGAACCTTGAATCCACCACCATCACTTGGGAACAATTCATGACATTATTTAGGTCATGATGGCTTCTTCAGTTGTATTTTGATTAGAAGGTGATAGATTCTTAGAACTTTAAGCAAGGAGACCTTTTTGTGAATGAATATTGGGAGAAATTCACCAAGATCCTAAAGTATGTTTTATAGTATCAAGTAGATGAGAGGTTTTGAACCAAGAAGTTCATTATGGGATTAAAACCCTAAATTGGTTATGAGGTGGATGTGCATGGGCCATCTACCTGGAACAGGTCTTCAAGAAGCTAGTTAAGTAGGAGTAGAAGATGAAATCTCTTGTTCAAATTAGAGATAAGTTCAAGAAAAAAATTGGATGTCCTAAAATGACTTTCAAAAATAAGAATTGGAAGAGGATTAGAGACTCCAAGAACTGATTTAAGAGCTAGAATGTTAAGTTCAATAGTAGCTCAAGAAATAGGAAAGCTAGAAATGGTTTCAAGGGAGGTTTTAAGTGGAACAAATAGTCAAATAGGAGAGGACCATCTAAAGGTTGATTCATTTGTAGAGGTGATCATTATGTTCAAGAGTGTAATCAAAGTAAATTAAAAAAAAAAAGAATAAGGGTTCTGATTTACAATAGGGAACTTTTTAGTAGAGGATTCATTCATCTATTGACATTCATCAAGCTAAATTTCAAGCTTCCCCTATTAAACTAACATGCATTTTGTTTGATCATCCATTTTATATTTTGATTAACACTAGGGAGAGTTAATGTTTTATTACTCTTAAAATGCTTAATAAGTTGTCAAAAAAAGTTGAGATTATGAAAAATGCATGGTCATTACAGTATGGGAATGAGTCAAAGGTTAAGGTTTATAAGTGTCTAATGGAAACTAAGATAAGATTACATGAATTCATTATAATAGTGAATTTACATGTTGTACTGCTAGGTTCATATGATGTGATCGTAGGAGTTAAAGGGCTTGTAGAGCATAAAGCTAAGGTTGATTTCTATCTCAAGAAGGTAGAGTGTCAATCTATGATTTTGGAAATCAAACACAAATTTAGGGTGATAAAAGAGAGTTGAATCTTAGGTAAATTTTAGTAATTCAATTCAAGAAGGCTTAGAGGAAAGGATGTCAGGCATTTATTTTTAAAATAAATGAGATGGAAGAATCTAAGGAACCATCCATTAAAGATTATCCTTTTATTAGTAACTTTTAGGATGTGTTTCCAGAGGAATTGCCTAGATTACCACCTAAAATGTGAGTTTGATTTCTTGATTGACATAATACCTAGATCTGAACTGTAATCCAAGGCACTTTACAAGATGACAACTACCAAATTGATTGATTTGAAGGCTCAACATATGGAATTTGTATTGAAAGGGTTTGTTCAACCTAGTGTGTCACCATGAGGTGTACCTATGGTGTTTTTCAATAATAAGGATGGTACTCTTCAAATATGTATTGATTACAAGATGTTAAATAAGGTGACAATCAATAATAGGTATCAGTTACTTTGTATTGATGATCTCTTTAATCAAATGTGAGGGGAAACAATTTTCTCCAAAATTTATCTTTGAGTATGGTATCATCATTTGAGAATATGAGATGAGGATATTCCCAAAATAACATTCAAAACATGGTATGGGCACTATGAGTTAACAATGTTGTCTTTTGGGTTAATAAATGCTTTAGCATCATTTATGAATCTCATGAATAGTGTGTTTAGGTATTATCTGGACCACTTTGTGTTGGTTTTTTTGGATGGCATCCTCATATATTATAAGAATGAGGAAGAACATATTTAGCATCTAGAACAAGTTTAGCATCAGTTATGGAAGCATACATTGTATGGTAAGTTGTCTAAATGTGTGTTTCCTAGAGGAAAGTGTAATATTTGGGACATATTATCTCCATAGATGGAATTTTAGTATATCTAAAAAAGATAAAAACCATAATCAAATGTCTAACACCTAAAAAGGTGCATGAGGTGAGGATTTTTATGGGTTTAGCAGGTTATTATAGGAAATTTGCTCTAAATTCTCAAAGATAGTGTTGACCAAATGTGACCCCAAGTTAAATTGGTCACCTCCTCCAATTTAAAATTTTCATTTGGTCTTATCATATGGTATTTGAATACCCTATATGTTATAAAGAGTCTTCATATAACCCTGTTATCATACTTTAAGGTTACTTTGGAGAAGTTAAGGTAATGTCATGTTTGGGTCATATAATGGTCTAGGCATGTCATGGAGAAATAAGTCATGGTAAAGTTGTGTCATAGGTTATTAGGAGTTTTTAAAGGTCATTTAATGTATTAATCATCTTATAACAATCTTTCATTAAGTTTTAAAGTGTTTAAAGATGACTTATAGACTTGGATGTGGTGAAAATAAGTGAAAATGTGATTTTTGGCTAACTTTATGTGTTTCAAATTTCCCCAAAAGGAAAAATACATAAAACACACCTTAAAAATATCTTAGATAAGTTACATAACTATCACACCTATTATATAATGAGAACAAAGTTAGAATCTAGAATTTACATGCCATCTTGAGGAGTTAAAGTTGTATAGAATTTTGGAAGTCACTTGTAAGTGAAGAGAGTTGTAGAGTGTCCTTTGAGATTATATAGGTCAAAAAAATAATGTAATGAATTTTTAACTCTCAAATTTGTATAAAAACATCTCTCTCTTCTATTGTTCCATTCATAAGTTAGTGAAGGTCAAATTCAATTAGATGGTAGAAGTCGTACAAGTAGAGTTGGGGGATAATATTTTGGATAAAGTTTGGTAACCATATGGGATTATAATTTATGTCACTTATAGTTGTATTGGTGTCCTTATCTTTATGAATAATTGATAAGGATCCAGATTGTTTTTTGAAGGCTTAAAACCCCACAAGATAAGTTTGGTGAAAATCTAATGCAAAGTGTGAGTTCATGGCTGCATGAAAATAGTTGGAGTGAGTTATAATATGTATATAGATTTATAACACATTAATTCATCATTATGTCATGTGTTAATGGTATTCTATCAAGCAAAGTGGTTTGTGTGTATAATTTAAAGTGATATGTAACTTTTCTATGTTGTAGAGGTTATTCAAGTATTATAATGCATCTAAGTGGTTATGCATTTTCTTATACTCTCCTCTCCATCCATAAATTTCCTTTTTATCTGTCAAATATTTTGTACAAGTCCTAAGAAGGTCACATCTCCATCTATTTTATGGACTATTTATGTGCTTATGAATCAGGGTGTGTATGTATGTTTGAATAGTTAAAATATGCATCTACATGGAGTTTTAGAGTTGTGTATTTCTGATATAAATATGTTGATGTAATGAAATGCAATGTTATTTGGGCATTATCATGCATATTCACACTTTTCAAGGCTTCTACATAGAGTTACAGTCCTTATATTCCATAAGACTGTAGGTCTACAAATTCAAGAAGCTCAATGGTTTAAATGATCAGGTGGTATCCCCAAAAATTTAGGTATGGTGTTATTTAAAATTAAGAAATGATTCTAGAATAATGAAGGTTTATAAACACTTGAATTCAGTGATGGCTAAAAGACATAGCTAACAGACCTAATGTCACCTACAACACTGTATAAGGGTGGACAATGGATACAAATGTTCTTTGAAGATGTTATGTAATTGGTAATGCAGTGATAATGATATATTAATGATGGGTTGGGCACCATAAGATACCAATGACCTAGTTGAATAGGCCTAACTCAAACTACACACTCAGATCTCCTAAACAGTCACTTACAACCAAATAGGTGAGAGAATGTGCTCTAAACATTTATGATTAGTGATGTTTGGAAGCTTCAGGACATTAAGAAGTTTTCACCATAACAAAATTATACATATCCTTTGGAAATTTTTGGGATTGGATATATAGACCAACTCCAAAACTACATACACAATCAAACTACCTCAAAAACCACCTACAGCCACTTACTGAAGATTTTTTTCTTAAGACAATGATAATGGTGGAGTATTGAGTTTTCAAGGTTTTTAGAAGGTATTAAACTGATCAATGGAATATTATAGTTTTTATTATGTTTAATGATTGAAATAAGGGATCTTAAATCACCAAGATTATAGACCATCTCAAATGAGTATGTACAGGCAGATACACAAAACCTGTAAGTTTGTTTTGATGTCTCAGGGTTTTCAAAAGTGGAGATTTTTATTTGTGTGAGTGTTTGAAATATGGAAAGGAGATGAGAGTTCTCAATTCATCAATACCAAATGATTATTAATCAAGGAAAAAAATAAATGACCAAATAGGGTCATTGAGACCATCTATATATAGCTAAGTCACATAGTTACACATAGTCCTGCATTGCTAGGTAAAGTTGTTTATTTGAAGGTATTGAAGTATATGAGAAGGTCTAAGGGAGATGAGTGTTTGAATATGATTTATTGGTTATATCATATATCTATTATATCCCTCAGACTCAAAATTGAAGTGAAACAAACCCACTTAGCCATGACAAGACACAAGTATATTGTCTCATAAAGGAAATTGTCTCATAAAGGAATTTTTTTGTTTGAAGAGTCTAAAGGACTATATGAAGATCTAAAGTAGAGTAAAGTGTTGAATATGATTTTTAAGTGATGGAACTATCTAATTAAATCCCTCAAACTCAATAATAAAGTGAAACATCACATTTTCATACCATGTTCTAAACCTTTCACAGTCTTAAGTGCATACACAAGCCTACAGGGTAGACCTAAAGAGATGAAGTCAGTTGGAGCTGAGTTGAGACTTTGGAGACCTTAAATGGAGTATGTAAACATATAAAAACACTTCTTGAGGTCTTATATTCCTAAAAGAGAGGGAAAATGAGAAAAAACATGTAGGTAGGGTAAGTAAGGTAGTTTGGTTCATAAGCCCAAGGCCTAAAACATTGAGTATACAAAGATTTTGGTGAGTGTGGCAAGATAAACATTGTCATAGGTGAATATGGATTTAATGGACCTATTCAGGTCATTATATCTCAAACCAACTCAATAAAATCACCTACAAACCCTAGTTTACTCTCAAACCTCACATAATGCATACTTCCAGCCCAAGAGGTCATTTTCTTTTGCTTGGTATAGATCAAAGATGTTACATGGGACCTTAGACTTCTAAGGGAATTTGGATACCCTTATGAAGTTTTTTTTGTGGAATTTATTGGTGGTTTCATGCCTTGAGTTCTATGAACTATCATTAAGATCCCAAATCACTTTCAAGTTGCCTAGGAAAGCTATAAGGACCTGATGAGAGAAAAATCAACTTCCATGCCTATAAATGAATCAAAAAAACTTTTAGATGACCTATAACATGTTCAATACTACCACAAGCATCACCCCATGTTATTGGTTGGTATAGGACTGCATGGAATTATACGAAATAAGCCTAAAATTTTGATTTTTTCTATTAGACATGTCCATACATGTCAAAACTTCAAATTTAGCATGGAGAATAAGAAGGAGGTTATATAACTAAATCACACACTTATTTGGGGTTTATCATGTGTGGGGATCCTATAGAGACATTTTTTAGTCTCTTGGTAAGGAGGCCTAATTGAGGCCTAGTTAAGAGAGAGAAAGGGCAAAAAGAGATATCTCCACTCACTCTCAGAGCATGAAAGTGAAACTAGAGATGTAAAGCCATAATGGGTCTTGTAATATGCCCTTAAAATATCAATATCCTTTGTACTTTCCTCCACATAAGGAGGTTTTCATCATTTTAGGGTTATAAATAAGAAGGCCAATTTGGGGGTTTTGGTAGAGAATAAATTCTTGGGGCTAGTTTGAGACTTCAAAGTAGATTATTTTAGGTCCAATATGAGTATAATAGACCATCCATGAAGGGTGGATGAGATAAAGAATACAAATCCAAGTTTTGATGCTTTTATGCAAAGTTGGCCTAAGGAGATGAAGAGTCCTCTAGACACCTTGCAAGAGAAAGAGATGATGTGTCAAAGGGAACCTCATTGGGATAGTTGAGAGGTTTCAATATCAAATAAAAGAGGTAGGAGAAACTAATTTTACCATCAATAAGGATACTTATCCTTCAACATGCCAAGGAAAAGGGTAGTTTTAAGAAGCCAGTCAAGGTGTCAAGCAAGCATTTCAACTCCTACACCACATGGAGGGTTGGAGAATATAAAGAGGAGATACACATGGATTTGGAAGTATATTAGGACTATTTCATAACCCTTATTCTTATTTTAACTCATGGACACTTGTTTGCTCTCTCTTTTATGCCCTTCTTCTCTTCTCTTTCACTTATGTTATATATTGAGCCACTTTTGGCTTTTTAAATCATCCTCCACTTGAGTATGGAAAATCCTTGCTCATTTGCATCTTTTAATCAATAAATAAAAATATATTTTACCTTCTCCATGGACTATTTAATGTGTATGTTAGACTATTTAATCTTTTTAAGTGGTAGCTTCACTTTCTTAGCATGTTATCCTTGTTTACATTCATGTTCAGTTTTGAAAGTATTTTACAAGTCTTTTAAAGTGTTCTAATAAAGTGTTTCATGAGTTTAGTGAGTTATCCAATAGTGTCATGTCATGACATTTTGTTTAGTCTTCCTAGCTCAAGATTGCTTCACAAACCTCCATGAGAAATACCAATGCAAGAGGCAGATTTGGATTAATGTTATATGCAAATTATGTTTTTGTTTGAAGTGTAATTGCAATTGGTTGGTAGTGGTCAAGTTACAATCAGTGAATCACCTCATTAGGATAGTTTTAATTTATGTTTTATCCATCCCTTTTCATCTAAATGATCTAGTAGTATAGGTGATGAGATTAAATAGTCAAATCAATGGATCTAGTTATTTAATCTAGAGGTTTACCCCTATTATAGGCAACCCATAGGCCTAGGGGTAATCCCACATTCTACTCAATTTGGAGAAGGCTTGAACTACCTCTCTAAGGGTGAAAATTTGAGTGACAATAGTTACGGCCTCTAGATGATCAAAAAAACTTAAAAATTACCTAGAACATGTTAAATACTCCCATGAGCATCACCCCATGCCATTAGTTGGTACAAGACAATATGAAACTATACATATAGGTCTAAAAAGAATAATTTTTACTATTATATAGGTCCATACAAGTTTTTAAAACTTATAATTTGGCATGGAGTATAAGGAGGAAGTTATCTAATTAAATCACACACTTATTTTGGGTTTATCACATGTGAGGAGCTTGTAGAGCCATTTTATAGTTTGTTGGTAGGGAGGCCTAATTAAGGCCTAGTTAGGAGAGAAAATAGGCAAAAAGAGACATCTCCACTCACTATCAAAGCATTGAATTAAACCTCAATCTGTAAGGATATAATGGGTCCTATAATATACCCTCATATTCTAATTATACTCTATAAATTTCTCTACATAAGAAGGTTTACATCATTTTAGGGTTATAAGCAAAAAGGTCAATTTGGAGGTTTTAGTATAGAACAAATTGTTGGGGATAGTTTTAGACCTCAAAGTGTTTTTTTTTTAGGTCCAATATTAGTTTAAAATACCATTCATGAATTTTGGATGAGATGAAGAAGACAAATCCAATTTTTGACACTTGTATGCAAAGTTGCCCTAAGGAGATGAAGAGTCCTCTAGACACCTTGAAAGAGAAAGAGATGATGTGTCAAAGATAACCTGATTGGGTTAGTTTAGAGGTGTTAATATCATATCAAAAAGGTAGGATAAACTTATCTAACCATCAATAAGGACACTTATCCTTCAACATGCCAAGGCAAAGGGTAGTTTCAAGAAGTTAGTCAAGGTATCAAGCAAGCATTTTAACTCCTATGTCACATGGAGGGTTGGAGCATCTAAAGAGGAGATACACATATATTTTGAAGTATGTTATGATTATTACATAACCCCTCTTCTTTTTTTAACTCGTGTCTCTCTCTCTCTCCTATGTCTTTCTTCTCTTCTCTTTCACTTGTGTTATATATTGAGCCATTTTTGGCTTTGTAAATCATCCTCCACCTAAGTATGATGAAGCCTTACTCATTTTTATCCTTTGAGAAATAAATAACAATCTATTTTACCTTATACATGGACTATTTAATGTTTATGTTAGACTAGTTGATCTTGTTGATTGGTAATTTCACTTCCTTGCCATGTTGTCCTTGTTTACATTCATGTTCAATTTCAAAAGTCTTTTACAGGTATCTTGAAGTGTTCTAATGAAGTGTTTCATGAGTTTAGTGATTTTTATCTCCAATAGTGTCATGTCATGACCTTGTGTTTATTCCTCCTAACTCAATCTTGCTTCATAAACCTCAATTGGAAATACTAATGCAAGAGGCCAATTTGGATTAGTGTTATGTGTAGATTAGGCTTTTATTCGAAGTGTAATTATAATTGGTTGGTAGTGGTTAAGTTATAATTGGTGCATCACCTCATTAGGATAGGTTTACTTTATTTTTTCTCCCTCTTTTTTCAACCAAATAGGCTAGTAGTATAGGTGGTGAGCTTCAATAGATAAATCAAGGGAGCTAACCCTTCAATCTAGAGGTTTACCCCTACTATAGTTAACCCACAAGCCTAGGGGTAATCCCATGTTCCACTCAATTTGGAGAAGTCTTGAACCAAATCTCCAAGCTTGAAAAATTGAGTTACAATAGATAAATAATCCAAGTACCTATATTCAATGAAATAATTAGAGTTTTGTTTGGTTAGACAAGTGTGAAAAAACCATTCAAGAGCTTAAAAAGAGGCTTACTTTATCACCTATGTTGAGGGTTCTCTATCTTAATTAATATTTATCCATAATCATAGATGAATCTAGGAATGGACCTAGAGTATTTCTTATGAAAAATGGTTTAGTTTAATCATACAAGTCCAAAAAAAATAGAACTTATAAGGTGAGTTATACCCCTCATGATCTATAGCTTGCTACAATAATGCATGCCTTGAAAGTTTGGAGGCATTATCTATTGGGGAAACCATTTGATCTCAAAACTAACTTTGGACTTAGGTATATATTTACCCAACCAATATTGAATGCACATTAGAGACTTTGGTTAGAATTCTTATTTTATTATGATTTTGATATTAATTATATTATGGGCAAGGAAAATAAAGTTGTAGATTCCCTAAGTTGTAGAAAGTACATAGCAGCCTTGACTACTATCAAGACTAATTTATAAGATTAGGTAATTAAATTCTCTCTAATAGATGGATTTTATGAGTAGGTTAGGAAAGCATTGTCAGAGAATGATCAAAATCCCAAGTTTAAATGATTCAAGTTGGAGAGTGATGATCTTTTGAGGTAAAATGATAGGATGTATGTGCTTGATAGATAAAATTTGAGGATCATGATGCTAAAGGAATTACATAATGCCCCTTATTTAGGACATCTTGGTGTAACTAAGCTCATAGATGAGCTAAGACCTCTTTATTTTTGGAAAGGGATTAAAAAGCATGCAACAGATTTTGTATCTCATTATTTGAAATGTCAGGATGTGAAAGTTGAACATGTGCATCTAGTAGGATTGTTATATCCTCATGATATACCAAAATGGAAGTGGTAAGTTATTATCATGGATTTTTTTGGGGGATCAACCAAAAATTTGATTACACTTATGAAAGCAATAAACCACGAAATTAAATCAGATAGATAAGTAACTAGAATGATAAATAGAAAAGAACAAGAGATACAAGAAACTACCCTGAAAACTTGTATTAAACTCTTTACAGAAGGAATACAATTGAAGAAACTTCTTTCTTCCACACCTCTCTCAGATGTATAGATCTCTCTCTAGATCTCTTTCCCTCAAGAGCTCTCTCTCTCAAGTACAATCAACTCCAACAACCTGGATTGATTCACCTATACAATTTTGTACTGTTCTTTCAACATACCATTACACTAAGCTAAGAAGATCTAATTCTACATATAGAATTAGGAGACTTGAGCATGCATTTACAACCAATAGTTAAGCCTCTAGAACAAGGGCTCTAAAAATAGTCTTACTAATAATATAAACATGGACTTAAGACTATGACTTAATCTCATCATGCAAACACTTGGTTCTATCCTCAAAAATAGCTCTTCTGGACGCACAAGTAACTGATGTTGGTTCCTACCTGCTTGCATGTGACCGACATCGGTTGATCTCTACCGACGCCAACGGTGTCTCTTGAACTGCACCTGACCAATGTCAGTCACTCCTAACCGATGCTGGTGATTGTGTAAACTACTGCAACTTTGCAATCTACTCCTTGGTGAAGCTTTTAGGCTCCACACCTTAACAATCTCCCACTTGGAGATAAACAGCTGCACCAGTACCTATACAGCAACATCTTCTAGCTCCTCCATCTTCAACTCAATCATGAAGACGAACAGAAGTTGAATGAAGATTCAACTTCTCCTTTGTAACTGGCTTGGTTAACATATCAGTAGGATTCTTATCTGTATGGATCTTCTCCAGCTTCAACTCACCATCCTCCAATACCTGTCGTATGAAGTGGTACCTAAGTTGTATGTGCTTTGTTCTTGAATGAAAGGTTGAATTCTTAGCCAAATAAATTACACTCTGACTATCACTATATAATCTATAACTCTCTTGCTCCTTTCCAAGCTCTTCCATGAACCGTGTCATCCATATCATCTCTTTGCTAGCCTCTGTGGTTGTAATATACTCTGCTTCTGTAGTTGACAAGGCAACAACCTTCTGCAACTTTAATATCCAGCGAACCGCCGTTCCACCAACAGTGAAGACATATCCTGTGGTGTTCCTCCTGCCATCCAAATCACCTGCCATATCTAAATCTACATAACCATGTAGAGAAGTATATGAACCTCCATGGCACAAATGTCTACTGTTGGTTCCTCTCAAATATCTAAGGATCCACTGAACTACTTTCCAATGTTCCTTTCCTGGAATGGCCCTATACTTACTTACAACTCCCACTGCTTGGGCAATATCCAGTCTAGTACACACCATTGCATACATTAAACTCCCTACTATAGAAGAATATGGAACTTTATTCATGTACTCTACCTCATCATGTGAATTAGGACATTGTTCTTTACTCAACTTAAAATGTCTAGCCAAAGGTGTGCTTACCGGTTTTGCATCCTACATGTTGAACCATTTCAACACCTTGTTAACATAATCCTCTTGAGACAAAATCAACCTGTGATTTTTCCTGTCTCTCTTAATGCTCATGCCAAGGATTTTCTTTACTACTCCCAAATCCTTCATGGTAAACGTTTGAGCTAATTTCACCTTAAGCTCAGAGATATCCTGCATGTGTGATCCTGCAACCAGCATATCATCTACATACAACAATAGAATAATATATCTACCATTATCCAATCTCTTAAAATACACACAATGGTTAAATTGACACTTAATGTAGCCATGCTTAGTCATAAACCTATCAAATTTTAAATACCACTATTTAGGAGCTTGCTTGAGGCCATACAAGCTTTTCTTCAATCTGCACACTAACTTCTCCTTACCTTTGACCTCAAATCCTTCTGGCTGTTCCATGTATATTTCCTCATCCAAATCTCCATGAAGAAATGATGTCTTAACATCAAGCTGCTCAAGATGCAAATCCTCAATAGCAACTAAAGATAGTACAATCCATATAGAAGTCATTATAACAATAGGAGAAAAATTCTCACCAAAATTAGTACCTAGCTTTTGTGCAAATCTTTTCACTACCAACCTAGCCTTATATCTCATCTGTCCATTCTCACCTTCCTTCAATCTATAGGTCCATCTGTTCTTCAGTGTCCTCTTACCAGCTGGCAACTCAACCAAATCCCATGTTTGGTTCTCTTTCAAGGACTCCATTTCCTCAACCATGCCACGCTCCCACTGACTTTTGGACTCAACCTGTATTCCTTCTTGAAAACTCTCTGGTTTTCCACCATCAGTTAGAAATAAGTAGAATAATGAAGGAGAATATCTAATTGGAGGCTTACTTACCCTTTCTGACCTCTTGATGGGCATCTGAGACTCGTTTACAACACGTTGTCCACCCAAATTCTCTGATAGTGATCGACCTCAGTCATCTCCAGACCTGTTACTGGCCAATGTCAGTTTTGCCTGATCGACATCGATGCCTATCCTACCGATGTCAGTCTCTGTATGACCAACATCGATTTCTATCCTACTGATGTCAGTTCCTACCTAGCCGATGTCAGTCTCTGTGTTTTCCTGCAAGTGATTATTTCTTTTTCTCGCAAGCTCATTTTGGACCATCACCTCATCCAATTCTCTATTGCTCTGCCCAGATTGATTCAGCTGATCACTATACATCACTTTTTCATTGAAAACAACATCAAGGATCCTAATTATCTTGTTAGTTCCTAGATTCCAAAATCTAAAACTAAAATCATCTAAGCCATAGCCAATAAATGTGCACCTCATAAACTTAGCATCCAACTTCTTTCTATTTTCCTTATCAACGTGCACAAAGGCTTCACAACCAAAAATTTTAAGAAAAGAGAGATCTACCTTTTTACCTGTCAATGCCTCTTCTAGAATTCCACCATCTAGAGCTATAGAGGGTCCTCTATTAATCAGGTACACTACAGTGTCAACAGCTTCTACCCAAAACTCTAAGGGCAAACCAGCATGCAATCTCAAACATCTTGCACGCTCCACAATTGTTCTATTCATCCTTTTAGCAATTCCATTTTGTTGAGGTGTCCTTGGAACCATCCTTTACCTATAGATTCCATGCATATAACAATACCAGTTGAACTTATAGCTGTAGAACTCACCACCATTGTCAGATCTCAGGCACTTCAATCTTCTACCTATTTCATTCTCAACCATAGCTTTCCAAATCTTAAAAGTCTCAAATACATTAGATTTCTTCTTAATACAATAGATCCATACCTTTCTTGTAGCATCATCTATGAACGTAACATAGTACTGTGATCTTCCAATAGAAGCAACTTGAGCCGGTCCCCACACGCCTATGTGAACAAGCTGCAACTTATGCTTCTTCTTTGTTGACCCAGTCTTGAGAAAACTCACTCTCTTTTGTTTTCCAAAAACACAGTGCTCACAAAAATCTAGATCTATGCTTTTGAAATCTGAAAGCTTACCTTTAGACTTAAGAATTGACATTCCCTTCTCACTCATGTGGCCAAGCCTTGAGTGCCACAATTTTCCATCCACATCTGAAGTAGATAATATAGAAGGAGAATTGTTAGTAACATAATTACATAAATAGAGAGTACCTACTCTCTTACCTCTAGCCATAACAAGTGCACCCTTGGTCACCTTCCAAGATTCAGTTGTGAGAGTTACTGTACAACCCTCATCCCCTAACTTTCCTACAGAAATCAAATTTCTCTTCAAGCTAGGAACATGCATAACATCTCTCAACACCCATGTGTTGCCATTCTGCATTTTTAGCTGCACTTTACCTTTGCCAATAATTTTACAAGGCTCATCATCCCCTAAGTACACTATTCCAAAATTTCCATGGACATAGTCACTAAAATATTCTCTATTAGGGGTAGCGTGAAAAGATGCACCAGAATCTAACACCCAAGATTCTATATTATTATGCAAAGAGAATATTAAAGCATCTTGTGCAATACCTGCAACTTTTGCTTCTTCTTTTCCTTTGTGCTGATTGTCCTCCTTAGGCTTTGACCAGCAATCTCTGCTTATGTGCCCCATCTTTCCACAATTCCAACATTGTGGCTTCCTACCATTTCTGGATTTGGATCTACCTCTCACCTTAGACTTAGATCTTGATCTCCCTTTCTTGATCTTCTCTTTTTGCCTTCCCCTGCTCTCAAAACTTAAAGCATTCCCTGATGTTTCCTTTGTGCTTTTCCTATGAATTTCTTCATTCAAGCTAACACTAACAACATCCTCTACTTTTAAAATATTTGATGTAGATGCAGTATTACTAACTATCATTACTAAGCTATGCCAGCTTTCAGGCAAAGAACATAATATTAAAAGAGCTTTAATTTCATCATCAAATACAATATTGACTGAACTTAATTGATTTACAATTCCATGGAAATCATTCAGGTGATTATATACAGATCCACCTTCTTGCATACGCAAATTAAATAACTGCTTCATAAGATATACCTTATTAGAAGCTGAGGGTTTTTCATACAAATTTGCTAAAGTAGTCATTAACTCTATCATTGTTTTTGCCTATGATAAATTAGATATCACAGTAGATGCTAGACTCAGTCTTATAGACCCCAGAGCCTTTCTATCAAGAACTTCCCATTCTTCATCATCCATGTCTGTGGGCTTCTTTGCAATCCCACCTAATGGTAAGTATAGATCTTTTTGATACAAATAATCCTCTATCTACATTCTCCAATGTTGATAATTTTTGCCATTGAACTTCTCCATTCTCAATTTACTTTCTTCTGCCATTGCTTCTCCCACTCAAACAAAAATCCCTACAGAAACCCCTGTGAGTAACCTGTAATCAATACACACTACACAGATCTGAACCACCTATTAGGGATCAACCAACAATTTGATTACACTTATGAAAGCAATAAACCATGGAATTAAATCAGATAGATAAGTAACTAAAATGATAAATAGCAAGAAAAAGAGATACAAGAAACCACCCTGAAAACTTGTATTAAACTCTTTACAGAAGGAATACAATTGAAGAAACTTCTTTTCTTCCACACCTCTCTCAGATGTACAGATCTCTCTCTAGACCTCTTTCCCTCAAGAGCTCTCTCTCTCAAGTATAATCAACTCCAACAACCTGGAATGATTCACCTATATAATTCTGTACTGTTCTTTCAACATACCATTACACTAAGCTAAGAAGATCTAATTCTACATATAGAATTAGGAGACTTGAGCATGCATTTACAACCAACAGTTAAGCCTCTTGAACAAGGGCTCTAAAAATAGTCTTACTAATAATAGAGATGCGGACTTAAGACTATGACTTAATCTCATCATGCAAACACTCGATTCTGTCCTCAGAAATAGCTCTCTAGACGCACAGGTAACCGACGCCGGTTCCTGCCTGCTTGCATGTGACCGACGTTGGTCAATCTCTGCCAATGCTGGCATCTCTTGAACTACACCTGACCAATGTCAGTCACTCCTGACCGATGCTGGTGACTGTGTAAACTGCTGCAACTCTGCAATCTGCTCCTTGGTGAAGCTCCAATTAGTTGGGATAGATTGGAAGATAGAGTAATATTTGCACTTAAAATGCTTATGGAAATGAAAGACCAATTTATAATAATTAGGCAAAGATTATGAGGCCAATTATATATAAAAATGTTATGTTGATCTAAAAAGAACAACAAGGTAGTTTTATATAGGTGATAAACTATTTCTACGGGTTAAGCCTCAAAAAAGATCAATTAAGTTTGGGAAATTAGATAAGTTTTCACCAAGATATGTAGGACCCTTTAAGGTTATATAAGTGATCAATATTGTAGTGTATAGGCTTGCTTTAACACCAAATCTAACTCTTTTTCATAATGATTTCCATGTATCCTATCTTTAAAAAGTATGTTTTTGATCCTTCTCATGTATTGGATTAGAATGCTTTATAGTTTATGGATCCTAGGGTGATCATAGTATAACTAATCATAATAATTGGCACTCGCATACTCAGTTTGTGTAATAGAGAAGTGTTAAAGGGAAAGGTTTAGTAGGACCAATATTTTAAGGATAGTGCCACCTAAGAGAATTATGATGAGTTTTATAGGTTGTTTTCAAATTTTTTACTTAATCTATTGTTGGATATTATTTAATTTTATACTTACTAAGGTTTAATTTTAGAACTATTATTGGAATAAATGTCATCGAGATGATAACTACATTTAGGGGGGAAGGATGTTACATCTTGATTCCTCACTAGACTTAATAATCTATTGATTAGTGGATTTTGTGGTTATTGATTAGCTAATTACTATTTTAGTTAAGTTAGATTTTATATTCCTATGTGTGGATAGTTATAAATTGCTTATTTTCATGATTGTTAACTTATTAATTTAGTTTTATTTGTATGTTATGTACATGATGATCATGTTTATTTCATTCATTACAATAATATATTATAGACTTTATTTTTATTCAAGATAACTACCTTTATTTTTTTGAGGTGGGTACATGATAGATCCATCCCTTAGATTGTGATAGAGGGAGGGAATCATTGGAGAGGGAAGGTGTTGGGGGATGATAAAATGAAAACTAAGAACCCACACACACCACAATAGTAGAATATGCTTTTATATTCATTTCATGATTTGATAGCTTAGAGTTGATTTTAGTTATAATCATGTTTGTCAAATTTGAGTGTGGTTGTCTTTGGTATGCCTTGTTACTACCTTTGTATGTGTGTGAATGTTTTTATAGTAGTGTATTATTTATAAATGCATCACTATACAAAAAAAGGAAATTTGTTTTGATTTGAGTGTTAATTTATTTTAAATTGGACTAGTTAGCAAAGTGTGTTAGTTGATTTCTAACTAGACACTAAATCAATCTAAGGCAATAATGATAGTTATATTATTCTAATGATTATTGGTGAAACTCATTGTTAATGTTTAAATAATCCTTTTGCTAAGTCAATATTTTTATTTAGAATTATAATATTCTAAGGTTATTGTCAATTTAATATGCATAATGCACAAAAGGATTATTATTATGGAAAGTTTGAGAGGTTAGGCTTTATTTTGGGAATTGATATTTTATTAATCAATTTTTATGCAAAATATATACTTCACTTTGGATTGGCATGAGAAAAATATAGAATGTCTTCTATTTTTTTTTAGTTGGTTTACATGCACTTACTTATTCATGGAATTCATTATTATCATTGGGAGTTTAAAATAGAGATGAGTAGTTCTATTGGCATGAAGAGAGCATATAGGAAAATAAGATGTGAAGAGGAAAAGCCTAAAGGGATAGAGCAGACACATAAGGCAAAAGGAAAAAAGGTGTTTGGGATGGATTGATATGGGCATATGAATTTTGGTAGATTTTGAATTCATTTACCAAGTAGGTTTTGTTGATTAAATTCATAGATGGATAATATGGATTAATTCAACATAGTTTGGTAAATTCTATTTAGGTTTCATATTGTTTTCATTGTTATGAAATCATATGACAACCAAGGTTATATACCTACCACTAGGGATGGCTCATCCATCCATAGATCTAGGTACATGATTCTAAAACCCTAGTATTAATGGCTAAGTTCCCTAAATTCATTGCCAAAAATATAAAATATTAAATTCTATGTTTTTTTTTATGAATCAAAACCCTAGGTAAATTCTAAGGGGATCATTATTTTTTAGTTCAATGTATTCATTTTGACCTTGTGCGGCTATGATTAGTATATTTAATAAGGTATTGAACCATTTGGTGCAATATATAATATATATACTAGGATGAGGGCATGATTGGGTTTTAGAGTTAAAATCAGCCCATTAAAACTAGTTTCAAGTCATTCTTTCCTTTATACTACACAAGTATTGGCTTGGTTGTTGTCATGTTAAACCTAGTCAATATGTGGTTATATTAACCCAATTAGGGTATGATTGGGAATAAAAAGGTCAAACTCAATTATTTAAACAATCTTATGAATCATTCCTTTATTTTTACAAATGTATTGGTTGGTAATTATTATAACCAGGTCAAGCTTTTAAATTACCATATTTGGGTATGGTTGTGTATGAGGTTGATCTAGGTAGAATAATATAATGTCTGGTTTGATTAATTTACTAAGTTGTGTAAAAGAATGTATGTATATATATACATATATCAAATGGGTCTTGGACAAGTAGTCATTGAATTGTGACTTGTTTTTTTGAAATACATGTGCAATTGTATTATGATGTGTTCAAACCATATGGAAACACTACATGGAGAATGACCTGACAATGTTCTTATATCTACTTGTTTACATAAAAAATCCAAGTATATGCTTAAGACAAATATGAGATTGCTCTATTTACTTATAATATTTATTTTATATTATATTTAAAGCCAAAAAAAATTCATTTAGGTGGTTGTTAAGTGACTGAGTATTCACTTAGTTTTATTATAGAGTTTTTTATTATAATATGACTAGATATTAGATGAAATTTTCAATAATCATTTCTGTGTAAACCTCATATAAATTATCATATTTATAATGAGTGAACATAGAAGGACTACACATAGTAGATTAAATTATATATTAATGTAATCATTCTCATATATATTTTGAAACCTATTTACCAAGATATATAATCGAGACTTTATGGGACCGTATGTCTATAAAATATACCTTTATTTATAGCAAAATTTTCCTATATATAAATGTGGCTGAGTATGTTTTTAACTGTATACTATGTGGGATATTTATTATGGATTTAAAGTTGGTTGGAACTTAGTCATAACTATATAACTTGAGTTCAATCTTTGTTTGATATTGAAAATAATTAGATTGATAACATGGTTGAGTATTTGACTATGCATGTATTTATATGTGATACTTGTTATTTCAATTTAGGTATACCATAGTCAAATATGCAATTATGTTGAATGAGTAAACATGTTATATGATATGACAAAGGATTAAATATAGTGTTTTACTTATATGCATCTAAATATATATTCATGATATTTTTAATTTAATGACATAATATTATTTTAATTAAGAGTATACTAAATATAAATATGCATATATTGATTGATGATTAAAAACATCATATGTAATATTAGAGTGGTATAAATTCTTGTTTACATGCCTTAATATGATTCAACTTATAAGGAAATTTGAGGAATTCAGGTAACTTCTAGTTAAGTAGTATTTGAAATATGTATTGAAATTTAAGGTGATATTTGTATTCAATATGCACCTCATATATATCTCAAGTTAAAATATGGGTATAAAAAATGGTATCAATATATAGAATGCTACCAAAAATGTGTATCTAAATCATATTTCAAATATTTCAATACATAACACTAATCCACAATCACTCGAAGGGTGAAGAAGCTAGTGTTTCATCATTTAACAAAAGGTGACAGTCTATGCACATGATTTGAACACACCAAAGCAAAGGTGACTAAAAGCCCAAAAATTTTCAAGTGGTCACATTTAGATATAGTAGATATTATTTATTATAAACTTGTGTCTAACTCAGACACTAGAATCAATCCAACTATTTGGATCTAATGCAATCATCTAAGGCCATAACATACAAATTTCTAGAATCTGATGATCATTATAGAATCTACATCTAGTCTAATTCTAATTTGTTCCATATCATATCTACATGTACACACTAAACCATATAAATAATATTATTTTATATTTATTATAATATCAATCAATAGTTGTACTTTCTATTTTTGGCATATCTCAATATTATAAATTCAGGTTATTATTTATTTTGAGTTTGTAATTAATTGGCCTAATATAGATCTATTTATCACTTTTGTATTTTATTCATTTCTATATTATTAATCCTATACTATACTATACTAACCCATATTAATTTATGGTTAAACATACGGACACAATATCTAAAATTTTAGGATTTGGCCAAATAAGTAGGTCAAGGTTGAATTAGATGGGTTTTAGTCCCATGACTAGAAAGAAGAAGAAGGTAGTTACCACCATAACACCACTAAAATAAAGAAGCCATAGATTCCTACTCAAAGATATGGAATAAGGAGATAAACTAGTGTATATCAAGGAATCAGATGATTTGAGGGGTCACCAACCATTATCAAAGAAGAATTAGAGGAATTAGTAGCAAAATTTTTAGGCACAAATACAAGAGAAGCCTCCACTAGCTTCGACAAGGTTAAGATTATGTAACCAAGAAATAAAGCTCCCAAAGCTAAATAAAACAATAATTTTATAATTTTTTCCCAAATAATAGATGGATCAAGACCAAAAAAGATGATATTTTCATAAATTCATTATCTTGATAGCATGGTGCATAACAAGACATGGGAGTCCAAGTTAGAAAAATCCACTGTGGACAATTACAACTAGTAATAAGGGAGAAATGAGGTTGAAATAAAAAATGACTATGTGGTCAATATGAAGAGGAAGACTACAAAATGAAATCTAATCTTTGATGACTCCATCTGATAATGGTTAGATAGAGTTGGGGTTCTCTAACTATATGAGTTTCCTTATTTCAATAAGGTTGAGGATTTGGTATACTTCTTATTCTCACATGTGCATGAGGATAAATTATAATTTATCAACCATAAAATTAATATTATCTTAAACAAAATCAAAAAGGTGACCAGAGTAGTCTAATCGACTAAGGACATCATAGAGGCACTAGCCAATACCAAGAAGGTTGAGTATGTGTCTAAAGAACTAGAATATAAGAAGGGGATTTCACATTCACCATTACAATATCAAAGACTTAGATACACGGTGATCTAAAACTAAAAATCTTTAGTTGAAAGATAATTCAAGAAACAAGAACAAAATAATTCAAATAATGTTATCTCTGATAAGAGATGTTTTATTGATAAAATTTGCAAACCCAAACATATGCTTATCTCTGAGAAGAGATGTCTGATTTTCATTCCAGGTTACATATTCATTTATACATGTTTTGAAGGTGTGGGGAGGATATGGAAGGTCACCAATCTTGAGGGAGATGAATTGGTTTGACTTTCATGATTTACAACAATACAAAATTTGAGGAATTACTATTTTTATAAACTTACTATTTTTAGACTGCACTACTAAAATTAAAATTTGGGACACTTTTGTTGGGTTTTAGGGGTTCAAACTTCATCAAGTGGATATCCATGAAATTTCATGATGTTCCCCTCATTATTAGATTTCCAATAGTTCAAACGGTGATTCAATTGGAGCTACGATGTAAAAGTTATGGCTCCCAGAAGTTCCACCATCAATTGGGGTGGACCCATCACCCAAATTGTCATCTAAATTGTTGTCCAAATCATTCCTCCCTCCTTGAGAAGCAATTTTCCCCATTGCATCAAGACTCATCATCAAGTTTGGTATTTTTACTTTGATTTGATTTTCAATGCATACTTGGAAGGGACTGTGACTTATGGAATTGTGCAAGGCCCGATTGTTCACCATTTCTATCTGACCATCAATCTATGGATGGAAGGCTATGAAATTATTTAGCTCGGTATCTATTTAATTTTGTTGTTGTGTTGTTTGTGTAGTCAAGGTTGTAACATCAGCCCTTTTGGATTCCTATGGCTTGACCACATTGAGAACAAATTTTTTGGCACTAATCAGAGAGACAGATGTAGAAGGTGGTACTTTTGGTACCATGTAGCACCATGTTCCAAGAGTGAGAGTGATCCTTCTAGTTCTTGATTCATATATACCATGTCAATCATACATGAATGGCTAAACAAAGAGTACATCACAAACATCTAGATCAAATACACATAAGACCTCATTTTGGAAAGGTTGTATTACATATGAGAGAAGACATTGGTGGGTGACACGGAGGTTTATCCCTAGACTCAACCATCCAATACTATATGGTTTTGGGTGAGGCTTCATGGATAGATTTAGGCTTTTCACAACATTAGCAGAGATTATATTCTTTTGACTTCCACTATCAAGAATGAAATGTAGAGGCTTACCTTTCACCCATAACTTAGAGTGAAACAACCTTTCCTTGTCATCTAGCATCTCATCGTGTGTCTGTGATGAAGCAACAATGGCTTTAGGATCAGCATCTATAATTTCTTCTTCAACCTCTTCAACTATAGAGTCTATATGAGGTAGAGCAGTAGATGTTGAGGATTGTGACTTAGAAAGTAGTGATTTGATAGCTCAACATTCTTCTTTGGAGTGAGTTCTATATTTGTGATAATTACACCACTTCCTAGTCTTTCCTTCCTTTTTCTTCCAATTTTGGCCTTGTGTTTAACCTTCTTTGTCACTTTTCCATTTTGAACACTAATTCTTTATATTCATTCTTCCATTCTTCTGCTCAATCTTCACTGTGAACTTGTATGCCTCACTGATGGTTTCAAAATTGAAGAGTTCCATTTCTCCCCATATGTACCATTGTAGTCTACCACGATATTTGAGAACCTTGTGTTTCTCACTTTCTTGGATGCCTAATCTTGTAGATAGAGAATGAAAAATGTTAGTGTAATCTTGAACAGATTATTCCTTACCTTGGCAAAGTTGTTGCCATATGCTCCAATGGGGTAGTATTCTTCCTTTACAGCATCTATGAAATCATCCCATGTAGGTTCCATCTCAAGGCCAATATCATCTGCACTGAATCTCTTTTTGTACACTTCCACTAATTTTTGACAAGCAATGATGCTTTCAAAAGAGTAAAAGTAATCTTCTCTTTATCGATGAATTTATTTACAAAAAAATAAGAAGATGATTGATCCAACCAATTTTCTACTACATCAGCATTGATTTTTCCTTCAAATGTAGGGATATCAAAATTCACCTGAACCTTGAAGGGTGTTGGGGCACTGAAATGATGTGTGGGTGTAGATGAGGAGCCAAAATTTCCCATTGAGATTTGTTGGAGAATTTGAGTGAATTTTTGTAGAATCTACGCTTTTTGTTTTTGTATGGATTTATTCCCCATTTCCTTGAAAGGATCGGATGCCTCGGTGTTGTCTACCATTTGAAGTCATTTGGAGCAAATAGGTGGATATTTTGTTGGTTCTATTTTCCACCCAAGCTTCTCATAATCTGACCTCATCCTTAAGATCATACACTCTAAAGACAAACCACTCTGATACCACTAATCCAAAAATTTAAAGCTTTAGTTGAAAGATAATTCAAGAAATAAGAACAAAACAATTCAAATAATGCTATCTCTGATAAGAGATGTTTTATTGATAAAATTTGTAGACCCAAACATATGCTTATCTCTGAGAAGAGATGTCTAATTTCCATTTTGGGTTACATATTCATTTATACATGTTTTAAAGGTGTGGGGAGGATATGGAAGGTCACCAATCTCAAGGGAGATGAATTGGTTTGACTTCCGTGATTTACAATAATACAGAATTTAAGGAATTACTATTTTTAGACTGCACTACTAAAATTAAAATTTAGGACACTTTTGCTGGGTTTCAAGGTGTCAAACTTCATCAATCAGATCTCCATGACATTTCAAGATGTTCCCCTCATTATTATCTTTCCAACGGTTCAAATGGCAAGCCAATTGGAGCTATGGTGCAAAAGTTATGGCTCTCGAAAGTTTCGCCATCAACTAGGGTGGACCCATCACCCAAATTGTCATCTAAATTATTGTCCGGATCACAAGGGTTATAGCATACCTAGTAGGTAAAAAATTGCATAGGTCACATTGGGTAGAATTAAATAATAAATTTCTCTGAATCACACACGAAATGGCTATGGGTACATTGTTCAACATTCATAAGTTCCTAGACAACTCAGTAATTAAAGTTGTGGAGAATGTACATCAGACTGGAGATAAACTTAAATAGAGTCATCCTGACATTATTATTATTTGATAAAATTTTCATAGTTAAGAGTGACTAGAATGGTTATTGTACATTTCCCATGAATCACAATTCCCTAGTGTTGAATTACAACAATATACCTACCATCGAATGGTCTCCCCTAAATATAAGGCCATAATGGAATTTTTATTCATGCAACTAAAGGAGGCCATATGAGATGGATGGTGCATACCAAGGCTTCTCCCTAAAATATTGTAGGATCAATCCAAGATTTTCATAATGCAACATGTTTCCTTGTCAAAGATAAAGTTGATAAATGTAAAGATGATGTAATGGATAAAGCTACCATATAGGTTCACAACATAATACTTCATGGATGTAGTGAATGGAATGATAATGTGAAAGGAGTAAAATTGGATGTTCAAGGGATTAACATGGATATATATACCCTTCATAAAAAATACATATGCCCAAGGGAGGTCATGCACAAAGAGGGGGGTGAGGTTGATGCCATTAAATGCTTCATTATACCCACCCAAATAATTACCATAGGGACAAGAACTAGAGCCTCGTCTATATACTTAAATTTAAAAAGAAGGTAGTTAGCATAGGTGAATAAGAAAAAGATGAATTTGTATTTATACCTTTGAGGTAACTAATTAATTCACATGATCCCCTCCCCCCACCCCCCCTGACTAGAAGGAGAAGGAAAATAAAAGAGGTTTGTAATTTCCCTCCCTAATGCAAGAATAGTCTAAGCAAATTGATCTAGATGATAGGCCCAAAAAGAAGAAAAAAATGAATATAATAGTGTGACTTCACCTTAAAGAAGAGTAATTTGAAGTAAAAGGATATCAATCCATCATCTCATATATCATATAGTTTATAATAAATATAGGCTTAAGAATAACCTCCAAATAAGAAGGAAAAGTTGAAGAAAAAGGATATCAAGCCACCATCTCCTATATTAAAAGATTTAACCGATATCTTATTAGATGAGGATCCCTAGGGGTAGTAAGGTAAATGGAAATAGGATAAGACAAGATCACCCTCTATAAGGCTTAAGAACCAATGCAAGATACTAGGTAGGGAGTGCCAAGTTAGGAATATCAAGTGTAGTGCAAGAACATGCAAGAAGCATAAATCCTACTCCAATAAAAAATCAAGTCTAATACAATGTTTTATTAGAAGAGGAGCCCAAATACCCCCACACATTTACCTACAAAGGCCTATAATATAATAAACAACATAGGAATCCCCCAAAATTGGGAAAAATGAGGCAAACATGAAGAATAAGTATGACTAAAACTATGCATAATAGAAGGTTCTAAAATAGTTCCACTAATCCCAAAGGATATGTATGAAATGATGGATCAAGGAGTGTACGCAACCATACATAAATTAATGGACATGAACTCTATAATAGGATACAAGAATGCATAACTCATAGATGAAGGATTATACTAATTATAGCCTAAGGTAGAGGGGGAAGAACAAGGAAGGGAGTTATAAGAAGACATTGGCTTAATATAATATATCCCCCCTCATCAAGGAGAAGGTAAAGTATATGAATAATAAAAATATACCATCCATACAAGGATCCAAGGGGGCATGAGGAACAAATAGTTATATTTTTAAGAAATAATAGAGCTTATCCATGCATCATTAATGATGTCTAAGTAAGTGTCCTTTTCCATGAATTAATACATAGAGGATGCCTCATTTGAGGTTTTAAAGTAGGTATAAATACACTCATCCTAATAAACCCAAAAGGGTATATACTTATTTCTGGTAAAACCCACAAATACGAGTGGTGTGTAGGAAGAAAACGTGCTAATGAAATTAGTTATAGAAGTGACTAGATAAAACATGATGAATATCAAGATGTGTTGATAGCAAAATGGGACCATGACAAACCTATTTTAGGCCCTTGAACTGGTAGACTAAATTTGTGTCAAATAAAAAAGTGTGTGCACAAAAGAGTAAGAGAGGTAAAAAGTGGCCTAACACCAACTAGTTGATATGAAATTCAAGATCTGAAGGCTATGTAAAAAGTATTAAAAACACAACCACACATCCTAGATGCAAAACATCTCCCAGGAAAACACCATGGATACACTATAAATAGTTATTGATGAGATATTTAGGAAAAAAATTTATAGGTGTGTAAGATGAGTCCAACTAGACCTAATTTAAGTTTGTCGAGTAATTGAAAAATTGTGACTATGTACTAGATAATCTCTCACAAAATTTGTAAGTAGTAGATCACTTATTCTTTAATTTATCCAAATAGATGACCATAATTAGTGAACATCTCCATGATGTAGGAAAACATAAGAGAATTTTATACTTCCTAATTTGTGCCAAGAAAGATATGGAGGAACACACAAAAGTTTTATAAGTAGATTAAAAGAACCAGGCTATAAGCATAAAGAACAAGGAGTTTGAGAGGTGCTTCTTAGGATTCTAGAATAATACCATTGATGAGGATGGATCCCTTGAAGAGGCATTAAAAAAATACATCACAAAAATTGATAAGGTCAAAACAATGCCCAAGGGATCTAGGACCAAACCATGGCATGGAAGGATTTGGGCATGTAGGTCATAAGCATCACTTAAAGCATTCATTATGTACTCATGATATGGGCCAGATCTGAAGATGAGCTTAAATTAGATGCCCAAAATTCTTTGATTCAATAAAAATTAGTTGAATTATAATTTTTTATTACCAAGGGGTATCACATCCTTTAATTATTTACTCATTTAGATAATATGGAGAAGAAACACCATACATGTAGAAAATGTGTAGGTTGTCATAGGGTGGACAACTTAGTTAGTGTGGGGTGATGTTGACCCTATATTTTGGCTAAGTTAATCTAATATTAGGCTTGTACATAAGAATAAAGATAAATAAAGGATGTGTTATGATAGTAATTGAGCATTGAGGATGGCACATGTGGGACTATACCTCTCTTGACAAATTCACCCAATATATATTACCAATAGGACATACACTATTTTACAAAGTTGAGTCCACATGCATATACAAAAAACTAATAGGATCAAAATAAGATAACACTACATGAATATAGGAGATTTCATGGAAATCATGGAGGATATATTAAATAGTTATGACTAGTATTTTAGTTAAGATAGACAATTGGGAAGTGGTTAAAGACAATGTGGTAGCTGACCTAGAGAAGAACATCACATTAACTTGGGTGGTAAAGGTATTACCTATTGATTGGTAGTAAGTGATATACCAAGAAACAACCAAATATTTTATATGCATATAAAAGGTAGAGATACGATAAAAACAAATAAGGGAGAAAAGTGACAATAAATTGTTACCAAAGTACTATTAAAATGATTAGTAAAGAGTGAGAGTTGACTTAGATAACTTGTGATATTAAGTTCCTAAGAATCACCTTTGTAACTTTGTATTATTTAGTTATGAATATAAACTACTATAGATTATGATATCACTATGATTATGGTGGTTAATATTACCCTATTACTTAGTAGTATTATACTCATTGAATGGATGAAAATTTAGACAATCTATGTATTATTATTTTTATTTCTTATGAATATGTGCTTAATGTGTTGGTAAACAATAGTTAAGGTAATTTCCAAATGAACCCTTGTATTTAAGGCACATGCATGACCATATGAATAGACCATTTTAAACTAACCCAACCCTACCTTTGTTCCCCTCTATTTTCCCTGGATGATCATAAGGTAAAGCCTATGTGATATGCGAGTGCAAGAGATTGGAATATTTAAACATTGGGCCACCCATAAAGACTAGCATGTGGGTGACCACTAGGCTGCCAAAAAGATGTATGTTTGAATATCATATCTATTAATATTAAGTATTCTAATAGTTTATATCCTATTAAGGTTTATAAAACCAAATTAGGTTAAAACACAAAGGGACTATGGACTTAGACAAAAGGATAAATGACTTAGGAAGTATATACAAGCCACATATGTAAACTCATAGTGAACCTTTAGACTTAGGAAGATATAAAGTGATGCTAAAATGACCTTTATGTTATATATGTAATATAGGAACTATGATAAAAATCTAGGCTATAAAATTTATCTTTTATCCCAATTTGGTTGAATTGGACTTAAGACCAACTTATCATGAAAACCTAATTGTGAATGCCCCAAGACCAAGAAATTGACCTTATTTTTATTTTAACAATATAGGATTCCTATTTTTCAAAATGAATGGGATGTGTTGGCCAAAATAATATATATTTTTATTAATATATTTGAAAAATCATCATACAATCATATGAAATTAGTTAAATAATTTTTTATTTATGATAGCTTTTTGAAGCACATTAGTCATGTATTTTATTAAATAATCCTATGAAACTAACCCAATGTGTCCTTGTTTTCTCTCACTGCACCTCAAATGTGTGCACAACTCTTATTATGTGATATTTCAGTGTAGTTATTATTTATTATGGTAATCATAAGTGGCATAGATACCTTATTGATAGCATAGGTAAATACACCAAAAAATTTATTCCATTTCCAAGATAGTGTTGAACCAATTGTATAATACAATGTTCAAATATGATTAACTAGATATCTTTGGAAAACATTAAATATTTAAACATTGGGCCACCCATAAAGATTATCATGTGGGTGGTCACTAGGCTGCCAACAAGATGTATGTTTGAATATCATATCTATCAATATGAAGTATTCTAATAGTTTATATCCTATTAGGGTTTAAAAAACCAAATTAGGTTAAAACACAAAGGGACTATGGACTTAGACAAAAGGATAAATGACTTAGGAAGTATATACAAGCCACATATGTAAACTCATAATGAACCTTTAGACTAGGAAGATATAAAGTGATGCTAAAATGACCTTTATGTTATATATGTAATATAGGAACTATGATAAAAATATAGGCTATAAAATTTATCTTTTAGCCCAATTTGGTCGAATCAGACTTAAGACCAACTTATCATGCAAACCTAATTGTGAATGCCCCAAGACCAAGAAATTAACCATATTTTTATTTTAACAATATAGGATTCCTATTTTTCAAAATGAATGGGATGTGTTGGCCAAAATAATATATATTTTTATTAATATATTTGAAAAATCATCATGCAATCATATGATATTAGTTAAATAATGTTTTATTTATGTTAGCTTTTTGAAGCACATTAGTCATGTATTTTATTAAATAATCCTATGAAACTAACCCAATGTGTCCTTGTTTTCTCTCACTGCACCTCAAATGTGTACAAAAGTCTTATTATGTGATATTTCAGTGTAGTTATTATTTATTATGGTAATCATACATGGCATAGATACCTTACTGATAGCATAGGTAAATACACCAAAAAAATTATTCCATTTCCAAGATAGTGTTAAACCAATTGTATAATATAATTTTCAAATATGATTAACCAGATATCTTTGGAAAACATTGAAATATGGCTTGTGGGTTTATAATTTAATTTTATGAAGATTCATCCAAACTTAGAAAAAAATTCCCTTAATAAATGGGTGGATTACATATATGATTATCTCTAATAATAAATTTTATTCAATTTACCTAAACACTTGCATGCATGGTTTTCCATATATGTTATGTGTTATAGTCAATAATTTGGTACAAATTATCCTTAAGTAGAGGCACAAGTTGAAAAAATATTTATAAAATTAATAAAGTCTAGACTGGAGTGGTTGATGTGTGGTGGATAGGCATGCTAATAATAGGGCTTATCAAATCTAAATTTACATTATTTTGTCACATTTGTGTTTAGGGGGCTTGGTATGACCTAACATAGTTCCCATGCAAATAATCAAATGATTGGTTACATGAGGCCCTCAAATAAGGGACATCAATTCTCAATTTACATTAGGGTGTTGTATCTAGATAAATACAAAAATTAAGTCATCCAAAATTTATTATATAATTGATTCTAACATCACCCATTGAGATGGACATAAATTTAGGAATAAATTCAAAGTAAAGTCATCAAATAAATCACACCAAGGTTGCTTAAGAAATATTTACAATTTTACATCTAAATATACACCATTATCACATATTAATTCATTAGATAAAGATAGGTTAATGTCACCCCTAAATTATGTCTAACATCACTCTTAAGTCAACCATAAATTATGCCTAATTTCACCATATAAATTTAGGAGACCTAAAGACACCCTAACATCACCCTCTATATACATATTCCACATGTGAATTTAAATCTAACTTTAGGGTTTGAATTTTAAAAAAGGAAATGTTGTCACCAAATATTTCACCCTAGAAGAGGTTTTTAAATCCTAATCTAATATTTATGTACACTATAATACTTCTAAGTATGTGAGTTTACCTATAGTAGAAGTATACCTCTAGGTTTAAGGGCTAGCTCCCTAAATTTGTCTTGAAGTGATTATCACCTATAATACTGATTGATTATGGTAAAAGGGACAAAAGTATGCATGAAATAAATATAATCTAATGGGGTGATATACCATAAAGATATCCAGTATTATATCATACTTATTTCACTAAGAAACAAAACCTACAAACTAGCTTCCAAGTCCTAAAATGTTCTAACATAAGTATTTCAATATAGAGGTGATATGCATGAGACAACTCAAAGTAAGTAGACTAGAGATCAGATTATTGAGTCCAAAGACACTTTTACACTTTAAATGATCCTAAAACACTATCTACACTCTATATGACCTATTATAATGACAAATATTTTATAAATATGAAGGGATAAGGAAAAGCAAGGATAAAATCACTAGACTTCACCATTCATCACTTTGCACACTTAGAGAAAAAGTTCATGAACTCAAAAATAGATTTAATTTACTGTTAAAAGTCAAATTACAACATCAAACCATCCTAACATTGTCCCCCCTAAATTTTTTTCATCAACATGATCAACCTCAGACCCCTAACTTATCAAAAAGATGGGGAAACTGTAACCATTCCTCTAACTCACCCTGAGATGAAGAGCCAAAATGGTTAGTACTTATAGAATTTGAGATAGGAAATAAGAGAATGAAGTCCAAGAGTCACAAAAACACTTGTAAATCTGAGAGAATAAATTACACCTATAAGATAAATGAATATGAAATATAGCATGCAATTTCTATGTGTAAAAATGTCCCTTAAAGTATTAAACTCTTGAAATCTGGTGTAGGACTCCTCAATTGCTTGCTTAAAAAGCTCCTTCATCATTTGACCTTCCATGAGTACTCCAAAAAATACTAGGGATATATGATATCATTTCACTATTATGGAGGGGTTATATACATGCTCCAAAATGAATTGTATGTGTCCCTAATCATCAATATTCTTCTAACCAAGTGTTCTCACTGCCTACAGTCATAATCACCCTCCTTTCACTCACCCTTCACACTTGACACCAAAGAGGTCTTTAGTTTTCCAAACCAAACTATAAAATGGAGTATATGAAACTTTTCAAGGGTCCTCATGTCTCTAGATTCATCAAGAAGACCTTAAAAGGCCTCCCACTTGGAGTTTTCACCTTCTCACTTGGTGATCACTCTTTGTTTAATATGTCAGTTTGGACTGGTTGAGATGAAAGTGTTAGTAGAGGCACTTGTGAGATTAGATAATGTAATAAATGAACATGGGATGTTATATTAGGCCTTATTATTCCTCAAAAAGTGATTTTCATCCTTTAAAACTTTTATGTACCTATAAAACACAAAAAACTAGTTTTACACCTTGTTTGTACAAGTAGGGTTAAAGCCAAATTGATGGGAATAATCTTGGTGGAGTCCTATGCAAATTAAAATCATATCCCAAGTCATTATTCCCCCCTATATGCCTCTCCTTTATATTTTCCATCAGGTTCTTATTAAGGTTTTTAGGTGGATTTAGCCTCTAAGAATTATTAATAAAGTTATGATGTCCAATCCTCAAAAAAATTCCACAAAATTTAACTTCAAAACCCTCTCTAACATCTTATATCTCCTCATTATCCCATTTTAAGCATCCATGCTACTGTGAGTTTCCAAACTTGGTCTCTTGAGCTCTCATTCACATTCTACATACCCTATTATGATCTTAAGCCAAGAAATGGATTATTTGTAACCTCTTCTACAAAAAAATGGGTATGACACACCTTGTATCTCCCCATTTCCATGTTCTAATGCATTATAGTGATCACATATCCTTAAAAATGGAATTGGACCTCCAAATGGGTAGTAGGCCTAGTCGAGACCTAAAGGTCTTGACTATGTTTCATTACTTAGGAGTACTCTGTATAGATTCTATTACCTATAATTACTTTCATATATTAATTCATTCCCAACATAACTCTTAAAATCTCCTTACAAGGCTCTAATTCTCTTTATCACTATCCTTTGTCATTCTCATGATAAACCTATAGGATTTGTCCTCTTAGGAGTTCCCTCTATCTGAGATAGAATAGAGGGCACTTACCCTACTACCTTAGCAAATGTGATCATATGAGAATCTTAAATAAGTCTTAGGTACCATCTACACTAAATTTCATGGTTGGGTTACATTAATATCCCCACCAAACACCATAAGACCCAAGATAGACTTCTATAGGGCTCATTGACTATGTAGGGTTAGTTTGTTGACTATAGGTTGTTATGAAAACCAAATTTTCTCTTTTTTCCATTATTGGAGAGTCTTATCAAGTAATAATTACTAATTTGAGGATATATCCAATGATTTCCATCATTCCAATATTTTCCAAAGCTCTTTGATGCATAACTTAAACTCGAATGGATAAGACTACAACCAACTATGATTTTCTTGTTTATTTAGAAAATGGCCTGCTTGTAGGTGAGTATTGCATAATTAGGCCTTGTACACTACCCTAAGAATTTATTAAAGTCCTCAAGGTCATTTTATATCTATATGGACTTGTTATCATCATATTTATGTAAGACCATCCTCTAAATCACTATGTTCTAGCTCACTGTCATGCTAAAGTTGACTGTAGTTGACCATTTTGGAGTAAAAATGGGGCTTGTAGGTGAATATCAACCATTGAAACCTATGTTTCACACCTTAAGATAATTTTAAGGTATTGGAACCAAATTCAAACAATAAGTGTCTGTGCTTTGTAGGATTTTAATCCTCAAATATGTATGTCATGAGTATGTAGGTCCCTGCAATCAACTATAGGTGACCTTTTTGGGGAGCAAGGTGTACTTATAGGTGATAGTATGAATCAAGACTATGTACTCTCACCCTCTTTAAAGTTATTTAGAATATTAGTTTCCTTCTCATTTCCATAAGGTCACTTGATATGGATTTATTCTCTTTCATACTTCTTTGAACAATCAAGTCACTTGAAACTTAAAGTACTATAGTAAATACTAAAAACCTACAGTAGAAAAATGCATGATTTGGGGGCCTCATCTACATCACTCATTAGAACTAAATTTACACTTTGTTTGGCCAAGTCATCTCCCCTAGGATATATCTTTATTATTTAATCATACAAACTCACATAGAATCCATGTCACATCACTATACAATATTATCAAAAGTAGGCAGGGCTCTATTCTGGAGCTTTCAAGGAAACTTGTCCCTAAACTCAGTTTCTATATATACACATAACTCTTCAAATTGTATGGATTTAAACATGGTTCTTATGAAACCATAAACATTCTAATACCTTAAGGAAGGTGTAAAAACATGTTGAAACATCTTTGTGCAACATTTTCAAGTCTTTGTGGAAGCCAACTATATGTGGATATTTCAGTATATAGGGTAGTGGAGATGAGATTTGGACCATGTAAATAGTTTATGGGATTATATTCACTCTTATACCCTCTCAATTTATTCAAATTAATGTTTTCCATCATGAAATAATTGAAACCTATTCAAAATTCTCATCTCAATGTAGTTAACTCATGTATGGCACTTGTAGGTGTTCATTAATGTGCAGGATTGTGTGTGTAACTTGAACTGGTTATCACAATCAAACATATGGTATTTGAACATCACAACTTGATTTTTCATGATCTAATAATGTGATTAAAAATTTTAAACTCTTAATTAAACCTAAATTACCAAGATAAGAGCTTCACACACCATGATTGTAAGTGAATGTAAGTACATAGCTGACTGTGTATCACATTCTTAACTACAATTTCATAGATGCTAGTTTGTGAGACTAAGATTGGAATTAAGGAGGTGAATAATATGGCATTAAAAACATGAAACATATCATATCACACTCATTTTAAATCATTATAAGAATCAGGACTTCTGCATTTGGTGTAACATGCCTACAATTAGCAATGGTGGTCTTAACCTACAAATTGAACTATTTGGCTCATTAAGTCACCTCAAAACATTCAAACAAAAATGGGTTCCATGAGAGAAGTATTTATACCTCTTATATGATCATTTTCATAAATTTATTTGTATGTAATAGCTAGAATCAAAACCTATAGGGTATGGGGATTAGCTAGAAAAATGAGAAATATAACTTATTAAGAATGGTTCATAAAGTATAGGCAACCATTATCTAAACTCTTGACATGAAAATTAATTATACAATTTTTACTATCCACCACAAAGATAATTTAAACTAGAACCTCTCCTACTAGTCATACCATCAAAAGACCTATTGACCAATTTTACATGTCTAGTGGAGCAATGAAGGAGAAGAATGGTTTTTAGCGATTTTATATTCTTTCAAATTAGATAAAGCATGGAAATGAAGTCAATTAAGTTGAATATCCATTCCATAATCTTGTTCCATGTTCCACTCTTCTCTATAGGCCATACAACTACCCAAACTCCCTTTCTTTCACTTATTTTCTTGATTTCAGTTAGGAACCTGCAAGTTTTTAGTTAGAACTAATAATTACTAATAGGATCTAAAATATTATACATTTAAATATAGTTAGGAACACTTTTATACCTAATAAAACCATACCACCTTCATAAATGTCCCAAATATGACCCTTAAGTGACATAGAATGACTTAGGATTAAAATTGACCATGACCAAGTCTAATAACTCATTAAAATGACATAAAATTGACCATGACACACCCTATAAAATTATAATATACTCCTATATTGAGTTTTGTACTATATGGGTTTGACCTATTTTTATATTGGTCAAAATAGTCAATATTATTAGTAATTTCCTAGGGGTGGTATGCTTACTATGCCAAGACTAGTAGCCTAATCATATCCATTGGGCCATGGAGTCACTTATACATAGGTTTGACCCTCAATTTTCCTTTGAAATCACACTAAACACAAAGTAAATAAGACACACCAAAGGAACAAACATGTGTTTAACTAGAACACTTATGGAACACACACATAACTGAAAGAAAGAGACACACCTAATCTAATATTTACCAGACCTCACTCTTGAGGTGAAAACATCTTACCATACTTCAAATAGTGTCAAATATGGTTCCTCTTGCATATTTTTAATTCCATGAAGGAAATATATCATGTGAATCATGCTCATCATCAATCACTTGAATGTGGAGATGGTCAACAAGCTTACCATCTTTGGATCTCCTCATGTCTATAAATGGATGATTCAGAACCTTCATGGATGTTCTATCTTGATTTCCAAGCATCTTGATTGGGGTTGCAACTACTATGATATCTATTATATCCATTGGATGTTCTTAAAAATATAAATTATAAGGTATGACAAATGCCTCATCTTTGTTTTCTTCTAAGATAGGATGTGCTTGATACATGGAGTCATCAAGTCTTCCTTCACCATGTTCCATGACATATAGAAATGACTCAACATCAGGCTGGGATATTATTTTCTCCTTGAATATAAATACTTATACCTTAACTTCATTAGGACTCTCTATGACTATATACCCTTGGATAATAAATTGATGTTCATCCTTATTTATATCATGACACTCATTTTTAGGCTTGATCAAACACTCAACAACCTACTCATTAGTTTCATTAACAAGCTTGACATCAGATATGTAATTATTTGGAGAAGTAATATTACTTAAATAATAAAATTATTGACATATATCATTAAACCTTTTCCATAATTCATCTTCTTTTGCCTCATGAATGTCATAATCAAGGGTAAATTCATTAATAGTAGGAAAAAAAACATCATTCTTCCCATTATGGTGATAAATTAGGTTTTTCAATCTATCATCATCATATACATGGATCAAGTAGTTACTCTCAATATCTTATGAGAAATAATGTTTAACACTTACCACAACTTATTCAAATGGTTCTTCATGGATGATATAGGTTCCAAGATCAGTTTGTTCAAAGTAGGCATAAGGATCATGCTCATGAGACTCTATACCATAATCATCTAGAAACAATTTATTTATGCCCTCAAGCTTGGAATAAGCACAATCATCTACATTAGACTCCTATTTTTCATTGATTACATAATTTAAATTTGAACTTGCCTCTACATAAGGCTCAATGTGGAATCTAGCAAGAGGATGAGTTATTATGGTCACCTTGGTTCCATACATTGTCCTAAAGGCCAAGAAAGACTAGTCAGCTTAGAGGTAGCCACATATCTTAGTTGAAAAATCTCTTGAAAGGAAAATTACAAAATGAGAAGGAAGGTCAACAAAAATAATTTCTTGAAGGATGGGGAAACTAGGATAGTCATGGAGGAAAATTTTCAACCCCTTGATCAACCCTATTGTCTTGGTAGGTGTACCATATAACTAAATCACTCTTTTCATATGGGTTTCATATTTTAGGCCCAACTTATCAGCTACAACTTTGGTCATAATTGATATAGAGGAACCACTATCAACTATGTAATTATGTACTAGTTTGTCCCCCACTATGAGAGTAAGGTAGAAAGGCAGAGGCTTCTTAGCTTTGGTAGATGGATCCATAATGTCGTTAAGGGCATTATAATGAGATACATGACCATGACTATTTCTTAAAGATGAAGGACTAGTAGAAATAGTGGATATCTATTTTTGCAAGAGCTCTTTTTCACTAGGCATATGAAGGACATTGCAAAGGGAAATGGATGCCTTAGAATTATTCAATGAGTCCACTATGTTTAGAGCAAAAGTGTTTACCTTATCCTAAGTCCTTAGAGGAAATTGAGTGCTTAGAAATTAAGTAATTGATGCACCTTGAGCAGACCTTACCATATTTTGATTTGGAGGAGGCATAGGAGTGTTTGGGACTATCATGATTGTATCCATGCCTTACTACCTTTTAGGATGATTGGATGAACTTGTAGGCATATCATTAACATCTCATGGAGCCTTTATTTTTTATCTTGTATTATCTACAACATAATTCTGTGATTGATTAAAAAAGTGTCATCAACTAAGAATTTGGTGAATCTTTCTCCTTCAGCCTACCAACCTTCACTTGTTTGCATCATGACTTCATCTTAAGCTGATAGGAGAGGAGTGACTCCTCCTTAAGTAACTAGATCTTGATCTCCATTTTAATTTTCATCCATAAATTGACCTTATTTCAATTATTATCCTTACACCAAGTTTCTATGCACCAGTACCATTTCTCTTATGTTGGTGGTGGAATTAAGATTGTACACATTGGTAGGCCTATTGAAATTAGGCTACCCTTGACCTCTCCCTCTCCCATATTATTGATCATATAACTATTGATAGGGATATGGGTTCTGGTGTGATATTTTTTGGATATTATATTATCTATTTTGATCCTCTAAGTCTTGTCATCTTGTCTCAAATAACTTAGACCTTGATTACCAATCAATGGCATCTTCTACCTTCTTAAGAGCAGACTTTAGCTTAGTATTTGCACTTGGAACCTAGGAAATGTTTGGAATAGAGGCATAAACATTTTACGAGGGAACTTTATAGATTGAATGAGGCCATTCTTAGTTCTAATGGCAAGTTCATATGCTTTAGGAAGAGTGAAACCACCCATGGATTAAAGCATGATGGAAATATTAGTATTAATAGCTCTCAAGTATATGTGAAAGACAAAGCTAGTAGGTGGTCTCATGGGAAGAGGAAATCTATTCCAAGTCTTTTAGAACCTCTCATTGAAGTCATGCATTATTTCCTTGGGGGTTATTTTGATCACATTAAGATAATGTATGAGTTAAGTGTGATCACTTTCATCCTAAAATATTGAAGTTAGAAACACTCCAAAGTCATCCCAAGTTGTGATGCATCCATCAAGTAAAGTTCTATACAAATTAAGTGCTTTCCTTATAAGAGACATGGAAAGGATCTAATGGAAATATTTTCCTTAGTGACATTTTTGAAACTATAAAAATTGTAGATATCCTTGATGTGTTCACTAGGTGTGACATGACTTTCACCATTGAATATAGGCACATTCTTTGTAGCATTAAGGGGAATGATATCATATGCATCAAGATGGATTGGATTTTTAATATTAAAGGCAAGGAAGGCATGTTGCCTAGCCATTTTTTCTTCAAATTGTTCCTCACTCTCTTGAACCTCTTGGCTATAAAAGTTCTCTTGCTCTTCAAAGGGAAGAATAAGATGAGGGTGTTGAACTTCAAGAAGAATTTCAAGCTGAATAGGTAGATTGATTGGATTGAACACTCTACTAGAAGATGACATAGTAAGGAACATGAAGTATGAGATAAAATATATGACAAAATAATGGTATAAACCAATATTGTACCTTTAATGTACTAACCAAATGTTGAGTGGCACAATAATATGTAGTTGATGTTATCAATACTAGCATTCACCTTAACAAGTTATCTTTAGGACACTGGGTCCCATCGGGCATTCCAGGACTATATTCACCAAATATTTCACCCTAGAGGAGGTTTTTCAAGTCTAATATAATATTTAGGAAACATTAGAATACTTGTATGTGGGTTTACTTATATTTAAATTAGACCTCTAGGTTTAAGGGGTAGCTCCCTAAATTTTTCTTGAGGTACTTATCACCTATACTACTTATTACTTGTGGGAAAAGGGACAAAAGTATGCATGAAATAAAGATAATATAAGGGTGTGATAAACCATGAATATATAAACTATGCTATCATACTTATTTCACTAATAAACAAGACCTATAAACTAGCTTCCAAGTCGTAAGATGTTCTAACATAAGTATTTCAATATAGAGGTAATGTGCATGAGACAAATCAAGGTAAGTAGACCAAATATTATATTGTTGAATATAATGACATTTATACATTTTAAATGACTTTAAAACATTAGATACACTCTATATTACCTATTATAATGATAAATCTTGCATGAACATGAAAGGATAAGGAAAGGCAAGGATAGAATCACTAGACTTCACCATTCATCACTTTATACACTTAGATAGAAAGTTCATGAACTCAAAACTATATTGTTTTTATTATTCAAAGGAAAATTAAAACATAAAACCAGTATGGATTCACTATACATGGAGTGTAATTATTCAAAAAGATCCAAAATAGCTAGTGCTTATAGAATTTGAGAGAGGAGATAAGATAATGAAGTCCAAGAGTGACAAAAACACTTGTCAAGATGAGAGGAGCTACATCTTTAGGATAAAGGAATATAAAATATACCATGTAATTTATACTTGTAAAAATGTCTCTTAAAGCATGAAAATCCTAAAATTTGGCATAGGACTCTTCAATTACTTGCCTAAAAACTACCTTCATCATTTAACCTTCCATGAGCACTCCACAGTAGACTAGGGATAGATGAGATCATTAAAATATGAGGTAAGGGTTATATACATGCTCCAACATGAATTGGATGTGTCCCTAATCATATATATTCTTATGGCCAAGTGTTCTCACTGCTTGTAGTCATAATCACCCTCCTTTCACTCACCCTTCACACTTGACACCAAAGAGGTCTTCAGTTTTCCAAACCAGTCCATAAAAGGGAGTGTATGACACTTTTCAAGGGTAATAGTGTCTCTATATTCATTAGGTATACATTAAAATGCCTCCCACTTGGATTTTTCACCTTCTCACTTTGTGATCACTCTTTGTTCACTATGCTAGTTTGGACTGGCTGGGATGAAGGTGTTAGCAGAGGCACTTGTGAGCTTAGATAATACAATAAATGAAAATGGGAAGTTATATTATTTTCCATTATTTCTCCTAAATTTATTTACATCCTTTGAAACCTTTATGTACCTAAAAAATACCAAAAATTGTTAATAAATCTAGTTTTACACCCTATCTGTACAACTAAAGTAGAAGTCAAATTGATGGGAAGAATCTTTGTGGAGTCCTCTACAAATTAAAATCATCTACAAAGTCATTATATCCCCCCTATATTCCTCGTCTTCTTCATTTTTTCCATCGAGTTCTTATCAAGGGTTTTAGAGGGTTTCAGGTGGTTTTAGCCTCTAAAGATTCTTTATAAAGTTGTGATATCTAACCCCTAGAAAAATTACACAAAATTCAAGTTCAATACCCTCTTTAAAATATCTTAGTTCCTCAAGTTCTTATGATAATCATCCATGTTGTTGTGAGTTTCTAAACTTTGTCTCTCATGCTTTCATTCACATTATGCATACCTTGTTATGATATTAAGCTAAAAATTGGATTATCTATAGCCTCTTATACAAACCAAAGGCTCTGACACACCTCATATCTCCCCATATCCATGTTCCAATGCATTATAATTCTCACCTATCCTTAAAAATGGAATTGGACCTCCAAATGGGCAGTAGGCCTAGTCTAGACCTAAAGGTCTTAATTGTGTTCCATTGTTGAGGAGTAATTTGTATAGATTCTAGCACCAATGAGGACTTTATTATGTTAATTCATGCCAAACATAGCTCTTGACATATCCTTTCAAGGATTTGAGTATATTTTTAACTATCCTTTGTCATTCTTATGACAAACATGTAGGATTTGTCCTCTTAGGAGTGCCCTCTGTTTGAGATACAACAAAGGGAACTTCCCCTATTGCCTCAACAAATATGAGCATATGAGAATCTTAATAAAGTCTTAGGTACCATCTTCACTAAATTTCATGGTTGTGATACATAAATATCCCCTTTAAACACCATAATACCCAAGACAGACTTTTATAGGGCTCACTAACTATGTAGGGTTAGTCTATTGACTGTAGGTTATGAAAAACACATTTTGTCTTGTTTCCATTATTAGAGAGTCTCATGAATTAATAATTACTAATATTAGGATATATCCATTCATGTCCATTGTTCCACTCTTTTCCAAATCTCTTTGATGTATAGCTTACACTTGAATGGACAAGAGTGCAGTCAACTATGACTATGATGTTTGTTTAGAAAATGGTCTACATGTAGGTGATTATTGAATATTTAGGCCTTGTACATTACCCTAAGAATTTCCTAAAGTCCTAAAGGTAATTTAACATCCTTCTAAACTTTTTTTCATCATATTTATGCTAGGCCATCCTCCAAATCACTATGTTCTAGCTTACTTTCATGCTACAATTGACTGTAATTGACCATTTTAGAGCAAAAAGTTAGATTGTAGGTGAATATCAACCCTTAAAACTTGTGTTTCACACCTTAGGATAATTTTATGGTATTGGAACCAAATTCAAACAATAAGTGTTCATGTTTTCAAGGATTCTAATCCTTCATGATGTATGTCTTGAGTATGTAGTTACTTGTAGTCAATTATAGGTGACCTTTTTGGGAAGCAAGATGCACCCGTAGGTGATAATACAGATCAAGAATATGTACTCTCACCTTCTTTGATGTTATTTATACTATTATTTCTCTTATCACTTACATAAGTCCACTTGACATGGAGGTATGTTCCTTCATGATTCTTTGGACAACTAGGTCACTTGAAACTTAAAGTACTATAGGAAATACTGAAAACCTATAGTAGATAAATGTATGATTTGGGTGCCTCATCTAAATCAATCATTAGAACCAAATTTCCACTTTATTTTTTCAAGTCATCTCCCCTATGATAGGTTTTTATGATGGAATCATCCAAACTCACCTAGAATCCATGTCACCTCACTATATAATAGCATCAAAAGTAGACAGGGCTCTATTTTGGAGCTTTTAAGGAAACTTGAACCTAAATTGAGTTTCTACATATGCACATAACTCTTCAAACCTACCTACCATGTTCAAACATGGTTATAATGACATTTTAAACATTGTAATACCTTAAATAAGGTCTCAAAACATGTTTAAACATCTCTGTGTAACATTTTCAAGTCTCTGTGGGATCCACCTATAGGTGGACATTTCAGTATATAGGGCAGTGGAGATGAGATTTGGACCATGTGCATAGTGTATGGGCTTATAATTATTCTTATACCCTCTCAAGGTATTAAAATTAATTTTTTACATCATGACATACTTGAAACCAGTTCAAAATTATCATCTCAACATGATTATTTCTTGTATGGCACATGTAGGTGTCCATTAATGTGCAGGACTATGTGTGTAACTTGAATTGGTTATCACATTCAAACATATGGTATTTTAATATCCTAACTTTATTTATCATGCTCCAATAATTTTTTAACACCTTTAAACTCTTCATTACATCTACATGACCATGCTTAGAGCTTCACACACTATGACTGTAAGTGAATGTAAATAGAGAACTGACTGTTTATCACACTCTTGACTATAATTTCATAGATGATAGTTTGTGAAACTAAGATTATAATAAATGAGGTGGATACCATGACATTAAAAAATTGAAACATAACGTATCACACTCATTTTAAATCATTTTAAGATTTAGGATCTCTGCATTTGGTGTAACATGCCTACAACTAGTAATGGTGATCTTAACCTATAACTTGAACTATTTGCCTCATAAATTCATCTATAAATGTGAAAAAAAGGATGGGTTACATTATATAATTATTTATACTTCATATATAATAATTTTAATTTATTTATTTATATGGACTAGCTCAAACAGAAGCAAAACCTACAAGGTGTGGGGATAAGTAAGCAAAATGAGATAGACAACTTCTTAAGAATGGTTCATAAAGTATAGGAAACCATTATATAAAATATTTTCATGAAAATTAATTATACCAAGTTTACTATCCACCACAAAGATCATTTGACCTATAACCTCTCCTATTGATTGTACCATCAGAAAACTTGTTGACTAGTTTTACTTGTTTAATGGAGCGATGAAGGAACAAAATGGTTTCCAGCCATTTTTTATGCTTTAAAATCATATAAAGTGTGTAAATTAATTAAAGGAAGCTTAATATCCATTACATAATATTTTTCCATGTGCCACTCTTCTCTATAAGCCGTACAACTACCAAAACTCCCTTTCTTTCACTTGTTATCTAGATTTTAGTTAGGAATCTGCAAGTTTTCAATGAGCAATAATATGACTAATATGGTATGACATATTTGACATTTAAATAGAGTTATGAACACTTTTTTACCTAATAAAATTTTACCGCCTTCATAAATTTCCCAAATATGACCCTTAAGTGACATAGAATGACTTAGGATTAAAATTGACCATGACCAAGGTTAATTACTCATTAAATGACATCAAATTAACCATGACACGCCCTATAACATGATAATATATCCATATATAAAGTTTTTGACTATAATGGATTGACCTATTTTTAATTATGGTCAAAATAGTTAATAGGAAACTTTAAGGTTACTTAAATGTGACTTTAAACAGTTAAAATGTTGTAGTTTTAGGAATAACAATATTTGATCTTATGCATGTTTTTGTGAATGATTCATGCCAATACCTAGGTGATATAATCTTTGGAGGTTTTCTGATATCAATTTTTCCATGAAACATAGTTTTTTTTTTAACATTGTATTCATGTTCCATCAGTAAGAACCTTTGATGACCTTTATATATAGTTATTTTGAGATCTTTAGAGGACCTTCTACATAGTTTTTTAGATAAGCTAAAAAATTTGGTTTTGGTATGGTCCCAAAACCTTAAAAATATATGAGATATAATAATAATTCTATAAAAAAAATTGAACAATAAGCTATACTTCAATTGGAAGGAAAACCAAAAGCTAAGAAAAGTTCATCAATTCTTCAGCTAAAAAACTAAAAAAGTTTAGCAAGATTAATGAAAACTATTAAACAAGATAATCACAGAGATCCAACAATTTTGAATATTTTTCAAGTATTTCATTATTTTTAATTCTCTTCTTCTAGCTTTGATTCTTGGCCATGGTAGTGTTCCCATCTTTGATTTTCTTCTTTCTATCCCTAGCAGTCTTCATGTTACCTCTTGTCATTTTGCATGGTCCTTCACCACTAACCTTCTCTCATCCTTTATCTTCTCATGTTTTTATTTGTTACTAACCTATTTATTTTTTCCCTTATTTTTCATTTATTTATCCACTTCTCTTTCCTTATTTTTTTTCTCGATGTCCTAAATCTTTTACATGATTATCTCTTCAAGAATTGGACTCGAGATATTTGTGAGATTCATGTTCACTTCACCCTTTTTATGTTCTCCAAAACCCTAAAACTCCTATAGATCCTCCCTTATGATCTTGGTTTCCACTCTCAATTATTTCAATAGTTTAAATTTCTTATTTATCTTGCCCTCCATCTTGTCCAACTTGAAAATCAACAACCCCCATCTTTTTGTTAGTACAAGTTATGGGTTTCTCCCTTTCTTTCTACTTAAATTTTTTATTCCCACTCAAGGTAGTGTTATCCATAGGGGTATTTCCTTTTCATTTAGTATCCTTATCTCATCCTTTCTCATCCCCCCTAAGGTTTCCTTGGGACAAATATAACCTCTTTAAGTTTTAGGAGGGTCTCCACTTCCATCTTTTCACACCCAGGGTTCCTAACCTCATCCACCTCCTTGGGCTATACCTTGGCCATGATTTGAGAGGCCTTACCATTTCCTTTATTGATATTTTTTTACACCTAAGCCAAATTCTCCTCAAAACCTAGGAAATAATGTGCAAACTTTTTCTCACTCTCTTCAGCAGGTTGTGAGTCTGAATTCTCATATTCTTCCTCATTTTCCTTAGTAGAGTGAGTTTCACTCTTATCCTCTAATCTAGAGGCCCTTATTATTCTATCCACATTGGTTGGCCCACTTTAACTAGGATGAAAATGATGTATTGGTGTAAAATATAATCATAATTGTTCATTTGGTATGTATTTTTGGAGCTTTCCAAGTATCTAAGCAAGTAATAGGGGAAACTGACCAATATCTAGTGCTTGAAATGATTTACCAAAAGAAATTAGTGAGATTAAATAAATATGTGATTCCCTTCAAGAGTAAGATACTTCATAATTTTAAGGCATAATTATGACCATGGGTACATCAATCCCATATGTAGAAAACCCTTTTTGGTTTTTTGGAGCTTTGTGTCAAAGTTGGAAAACATTTTAATGGGCATGTTCTTTATGTGTTTATATTTAAAGGATTTCACCCCCTCACAATACAAATTTTTTACCTTTAAAATGCCTCCCTTAGTGATGGACATTATAATTCCTCTCATATTAACAATCTTATCTCTTTGGGCCATATTAAAATATTTGGAAAGCTTGGGATCAAACCCTATTATCCATTTCATATAAGGAGTCAAGCCTCTTCTTTGAAAAATTATCCAAATTTAGATGTTTCATTTGAACTCCATGTAGGATATAGGCTTATTGTATTCCTTGTCACCTCCCATATTGCTTCTAATAAGATTACTGGCATTTATTAAACCCTTTATCATGTTCAATAGTTAACCCAAAATTCAATGCCTTTGAATGGAAACTTAAAATCTCAAGCAAGAAAAATCATAATACCAATATTAGAGGATTGGCTCTCATTCTCCTCAAAATTTGAACCAATTTCTCAGTCACACTATAATTAAATCTATCATCATTGCTCATGGTGCTCACATTCATCACATTAACCATAGTGTTTCCCTACATTATTTTAGTAAAAATTTTCCCCTTCTCATAATTCCATTTCCTCATTAAATTTTTAAATGAAAGGTAGGAGCATCTCTTCAAATTTAATATATTTTTTGAATTTTTGACCATCTACCCCATGGTTAGCCATACAATCCACACAATTATTTTCCTCCTTATAGATGTGTTTGATATTAACCTTTGAAAACTTAGATATGAGTTTCTTTACATTTATAATCTCATTCATGACCATATATAAAGGTTTAAAATTTCATTAAGGTAGTTGATGATGTTAAAAGAGTCTCCCTCGATAATAAGATTATTTATCTTTAGCTTTATGGCCACTTGGACTCCTAATAACACTGTTATAACTTCCACAACATGGTTTATCTAGGTCCCCATTAGTCTTGTATATGTTTACATGAAATGACCATTTTTGTCTTTGATGACATCACCCCCTCTCACTCTCTCTGAGTTACCTTTGGAAACCCCATCAAAGTTTAATTTTTACAAATTGGTCAAAGTATTACTCTAATTAGATTGACTTATGTCCATCTTCTTAGTGAGGCTTTATTATCCTTTGGTATCTAAATTTTCTAGTTCCTTAGAATACTCATAGCATCCTCTATTAGGTGTACTTTTTATTTTTTATTGATATTACATTTTATTAAATCCACTTATTTCTCCTTGATGTTCTCATATACCCTCAGCCTAAATGAGCCAAGGATTTTTTTCCTATTTTGGAAGACTATTATATTCCTCTCGTACCATAATCCCTGCAACATATAATATAGGGTTAGATTCTAAAGTAAATTTAGCTCTGGGTGTCTCCAAGGTGATTTTCATTTCATAATAAATCTAAGACATTGGTTGTAAAGTAAAAATTAAGAAAAATATGTTTGACATATTCCTCATCCCTTTCATATAGCCAACATATATTGGGGATGGCCAACCCTCTTTTCATGAGACTGTCTACAATTAAGATCATGTTTTGATCAGCTATCTATTAGAAGACATTGACCTTTGGGGTTAGGTCCTTCACCCATAACCCACTCCACTTTAATCCTTCCTCTCCTAAATCCATTTCTAAAAGATAACTAGGCTTGACCAAATATTTCCCCATTTCTTCCAAGTGATAAATTAGAGAATCCTCTTTTGGTTCAGTAAGCTCAAGTTTTGAATGCTAATCTCATCCAACAATTCTAAATGAATTGTCCTTCAATAGGGATCCCTTCATTGGTCTCCCAATAGTCCTTGACCTTTACCCATATAGAGCCTTTGAAATTATGGCCTCCTTTATCCTAAGAAGCTTTAGAGTTTAGGGGAAAATTGTACAGTTATGGGTCATCCTAAAAGTCAAATTTATGCCAATTTCATACACTCTACTTTCTACCTCTACATAATAAATACCTGCTTTTAATCATGGTTTTCCAAAATGCTAACCCTTGGCTAGGCACTAATTCCATTAATATGTTATCTTTTGACATACCCTTTAAATACTTAGATCTGACAGTTTTAGTCCACAAGGACTCATACTTCATCACTTTCCATCCCATTTTTTCAATCATGGCTACATTCATGGTTTTGATCCTTCTTAGGCTCAGTCCCCCTTTGTTCTTACATTGGAAAACTTTGTACCAAGCCACATACAAAAACCTATTTATAACTTCACTTCCTAAATAGATGAATCTCCTCTAAATATGTAACTTTGGAAGGCATGTAGAAGAGGTACATTAAATAAATTGGGATACTTTTAAGGGACATTTTAACTAGATGTATTTTACCTAATTGAGATAAAAGGTAGCCTTTCCATCATACCATTTTTACCCAGATTCTATCAAGGAAAAGGTTTCAACATTCCTTGGCCATCCTTCCACTAAAGAGAGGAATTCCTAAGTAGGATGAGGATAGATTATTGATTTGACATTAGAGGATGATAGCAATCTTTTTTTGGAGAGCTTATGATGTATTAACAAATAAAACTAAGGTTTTTGAGATGTTAATTCATTAGTGCATGACTTCCACATAGTCCTTGAGAATGGATTTGAAAGCTTTGGCTTCTACCACTGAATCTTATATAAAAATAAATTTGTCGTAAATGAACTATTGGTGAGTTATAGGGTCCATGAGAGGAAATATTTGTAATCCCTTGACCTCACCTTGCATTCTAGTCTTTTCCAATATCTTCTGCATAGTTGATCACCACATCTTGACACATTTACTTTCCTTTTATTGAAATACCTGCATATATAAATAATTTACAAACTTAATATATAATGAATAGAAACAAATATATATATGATATTTTTATTTCTAATTTTAACATATGATAAATACTTAAATAAATAGCCATCCTAATAAAAACATGAATAGTCTAGCATAAGATACCATAACATTTATACTACCTTTGACCAATGATTTTTTCAAAGTCATATATTATAACATCATACCATAATGCTTGTAACTAATAAATTAGAGGTTCAATATAGACATACATATTTTTTACTTGACGCTTCCTAACCACATATAATGACAACATTTATTCCTTAAAAATCATAAACCATGGAGTAATAATATAATTGATTAACAATAAAGGAAAAAATGAGTAGCCAATTGACATATTGTAAAATGGGTTAACACCAACCATTCATAAACCAAACCATACATTATATTCCTTACCTCTAAAATTTTTATGCCACAACTATTCAATGTGCTTTATTTCATTTGAATCTGAAAGAACATGACAAAATCCACCACTACTTTTATTCTTATAATTCCATGACATCAAATTCATAAGTGAATTACAATAACAAATACACCTAAGTCTATGAATTAGTAATATATGTAGTAATAACTTATTTATAATGGTATCACATCTAACTCCTCAATATCATGGTGCCCCACATTCAAGATATCCATACCATGCTCATATTCCATCCTAAATAGAATATAATCATTTGTACATGCATCATGACTAGTATATAGAACACCTAAATTTGATGATATTTTTTATGGCCATGATATGAGTATGGAATTGTGTTTTTTTTTAAAAAACAAATAAGTTTTTAGTAGGATGCAATAAAAAACACAATAAAATAATATAAATCAAACATAATATAAGGAAAATAGAATATATATCAAATATAATATATAGCTAGGGAACTACAATATAATACTAATAAATCATTGACACTGATGTTTTATTAACCATACCTTGATTTCAATTCCCTCAAATATAATATAGTGACCAACATTGATGTTATGGACTATCCTAGCATAAATAAATGAGTTTGAGAAATTTTCAAAAAAAACTCTCTTTTTCAATTTCAATGGGATTATTGCCCATATTAGGTTGATATTAATGATAAAAATTACTAAATTGATCCTCCATATCATCATCATGATCATTTTAAAATAAATGACTCCCATATTTTTAAGTACAATGTCTTTTTCTACTACTTGAATGTCTTCAACAAAAGTTCCATGAAAAGGTTTTTTTTCTTCCAGCACTCCAACATTTATTTTGGATAAATTATTTCAATAATATATTTATTAATTATTTTAAATACTAAAATATTATCTTCAATACTTGATAATGAAAATATTGACACACTTTTACCATGCATGACTTGAGCACCCAAACAAGGTCCTAATTCATCATCCTCTCACACTTGCATGATATGTTATGAGTCAACCCTTACTTGGTATTGTTATAGACCTATAGTTCCTTAATGTTTATTTTAAACCTATTAAATATCATTCATATACATATTCAAAATATTAAAATAGTACACGTGTACCCATATTATTTCTAACAGTCACACTCATTATCACTAGTCAATAACAACCTACAGTGGTCAAAACCATTTAACTCCCAGTAACAAATTTTTAATAAAATTAAACCCATCCTTAGGGTCAACATATAATATTATCATGTCATTTTCATTAATAATTATTCAAATTGATCCATATAAAAACAAATCAAGGTCTCATTCAAAATGAAAGCGGCACTTATCAAATATACATCTATACACTGTTATATAATGAGCAAAATTTTCCCTATTCTTCCCAATTAACATACCGATCACTAGTATTAGTCATAATCCAATTTTGAAGCATGTCAAATCAAAAATTATCAATTAAAAAATCTAATAATTAACTATATATGCATATCAAAGGAGTAAAATTACATAATCACATTAGGTAAGAGAATTATGTGTAGAATAATTTCCCTCCTTGGATTATTGGATATGTAGGTAGTGACCAAGCATTATATTTAGGTGATTAGGGTTAGCTCATTACATTAAAATTACCTAATTTTTAAAATTTTATATCCCCCATAATCATATCTATGGTTTTAAGGTAAAGAAGGTGTTGAGGTCAACATACCCCCATTTCTAAAAAATGAGGACCCTTGTTTCAAATTTTGTAAATTTGTGATTTGAATTAAAAATTCCACTTGATCAAAGTTATTTATTTGAATATCATCCACACCAATGGATTTATTAACATTTTATCATAATAGTCATTTGATTTTATCTAATATTGCTAATGGTTGCTTCATGTGGTTTCATGTTGTAGGTTTAATGGAGTCCCAATTGTCTGAATAGTGTCCAGGGTTTTATACATTGATGCTAATTTGACCATTTATTTTGATTGAAACTTGGTCTTTTAATTGATTAATTGAATCTATGTTTAAATAATGTAAAAACCTTAGTCTAATATGTTTTATCCTAGATCTTTATGAAATAGATTCAAATTTGTGCAAAAACATTTTATTATGTCTTAGGCTTAGTTTAAATTTTATCTTAAAGTTATAATCATGTTTATTAACACAACTAAAACCTTAGTCTAAAATTTTATGCTAAGCCCTTTATATCCCAAAACCTCACCTAGTCTATTTTATTATTTGTATGAACTAATTAAATATGAGAGAATTTTTATTATGTTTTAAACTTAGTTTAAATTTTATCCTAAAGTTCTAATCATGTTTATTAACATGACCAAAACCTTAGTCTAAAAATTTATCCTAAATTATATTTATGCTCTTGATCCCTCAATTTATTTTCATTGCCCATAGGAATGAACTAATGTAAGGATGCCAAATGTCAAGATCTCAAGAGCTCAGATGAAAGATCGACAGTGAGCAGATGATAACTTGAGTCAAAATTTCAAAAGGTTCTAAGATCAATATGAGAGTGACAAGTGTCATGATATTTAATATAGATTAAAGATCTAATGGTGAGAAATGATTCAATAAGTCAAGGATGTTGAGAAGAAACATGAGAGTGATAGGTGTCATGGGATCATTCAACCTATTTACAAGGTAATGAGAAATTAACAGCACATGTTTGATCATACATCTAGTAGATCAATGATGAAAATAAAGTTAGACTTTTCAAAGAGCCCAGGATGAATGTAATAGTGACACATGTCATAACTATGATGAATTGAATGGAGATTGACCAATCACATTCAATCTCCTAGATCAAGATTTATAGTGAGCAAAGAGTCAATAATTCAAACGGACTAGACTATAAGGTAAGCCTCCGCCTGGCATATAAGCATTCCACTAAGATTCCAAATTACATAGAAATCCCATGGAGTTGCCAAGTGGTAAAATCTTGAGAGCTTGAAAATAAATCAATGGCCCATGATGAAGCCAAATCTAGGAGGCTCCATAAAAGATCAACATTGTAAATTTCATCCAACTTTAGGATTGCACAAAAAGGTGACATGTGTCCAAAGGTGACAAATGGTCACATTTTAAAAATTAATGAAAACTATGACATGGTGATGCCACATAGGCTGAACACATCATACCGCCTGGCATATAAGCATTCCACTAAGATTCCAAATTACATAGAAATCCCATGGAGTTGCCAAGTGGTAAAATCTTGAGAGCTTGAAAATAAATCAATGGCCCATGATGAAGCCAAATCTAGGAGGCTCCATAAAAGATCAACATTGTAAATTTCATCCAACTTTAGGATTGCACAAAAAGGTGACATGTGTCCAAAGGTGACAAATGGTCACATTTTAAAAATTAATGAAAACTATGACATGGTGATGCCACATACGCTGAACACATCATACTTGAAGATATTGTGGACCTAAACACATGAAAGGTATAAATATGAAATCCAAACAAAATCTAAGTCATGAAGCTCATAGTTTGAACCTGATTTTCACCATTTAAGCTCTATGTAAACCTCCAAATAAACCTAAAGCGTATAGATTACTCAAATTATCTCTATTTTCATGAAAATTGATTTTAAAGAAGGTTGAATTATTATCTGCAATTGAATAATTCAATTAGGATTATAGAAATGGTAGCACATAAGCATGTTTGAAAAAAAAATGTTAAGATATATTTGACAACAGATGTTGAAAGTTGTGTGTTCAAGGACACTAAGTTTGTTATTACTACCCTAAACATAGGGGGAAATAATTGGTCAAAATTATTCTAGATAATTGAGATCCATCCAACTATAACTAGGGGAGAAGAGAAGAATATCTCATTAAAGAGGCTATATGACAACATTGTAGCAATCTAGATGACTAGTCTACCTTATGCATCTATAAAACTAATTGATGTTCTTGCTCCAATTTTTTAGGAATCTAAGATATACAAGGGCATGTTAATTAATGAACACAATCATAGGAAAGTGGCTTACATTTTTACTATTGCATTTGAGTCTTATTATACCAAAACCCCAGATTGACCTAGCTTCTATTAACTCATTAACTATGAAGCACAACTTGATAGAAACCCTAGCTACATGGTTAGAATTTGGTAACCAAGTCTTTTTAGACCTTAATAAGAACATTCCTATCAACCAATTTAGACCTAGAATTAGGATGATAATGATAAGGTTGAACAAGTTGTGTGGGTATGCAACCATAGCATATGTAGATCTAATTTGGGTGCCCATGGTCTACTTCATTGTTGAAAATATGATAGTTCCTAAATTAGGTGAAATAATTAGCATCTCTTTGAGTATAAAAATATATGCAATCAAGCATAAGAAAAAGACTCATTTTTATATGATATCCTACCTCCTAGATGCCCTATCTACAACCACAAAGATTCCCAACTAGAGAGAGTGGTCCTAATGTAACCCAAACTATTTCATAATATTATTCCAAGTTTCACATCTTAAAATATAGAGACCACATTCAATTCATTTGTGACTATGTTTACCCTGCACTGAGTAAGGCTATAACTGACATTCCCATAGAGAGAGTAAGCCATCTAATCAAGAAATATATTGAAGAAATTAGAGACATATGGTTTTATGTTGATTGTATAATCATAAGGATTGAGAGGACTTAAAATTCCCCTCTCAATTTTCCACTCCATGCCCTTGATAAGATACCAAAGCAAGAAGTGGCTTACCAATTATTCCATGGTATTGATGGCCTATGCAAGAACAAGAGAAAAGGACCCCTTCATAACTTCCCAATGACATTTGGAAAAACTACCTTCAGGTAGTTGGACCAAATTGAGGCAACATCAAATCATAGATCATATTTCAATCTACAGATAGATGAGCTTAGGCAATGTGACCCTTATGGAAGAATTAAGGAACATTTGAAAATTAAGGATATTTTGAATGTACCCTATGAACATGAGCTTGGGGAATTTGAAATTATATTCACCAAGGCATCATCCTACTTTGAATTGACTAGGAGATTAAAGGATAATATTAGACCTGAGTCTATACTATCTAGAGACTACTGGCTTGCAAAGAGTTACTAAGAAGATAATCAAGCAACGTGGTGAAGAAATTATGTACCAAAAGGTAGACCCCTTGACCAACATGATTCAAATGGAAGGAAAAAATCCTATTGAGGATCTTATTTTTGAATATGTCCTAGAATTTGATCAAGCCCAATCAGAATAGTTATAAGATGCTATCAAAAGGCTAAGGCAACAAACTAAAAATTTGGAAGAATAATTTATCCTATATGTTTCAGGAGATATGGTCAAGTATTTTGAGACCACTATGTATGATCTATTAATCACTTTTAAGATAAGAAAGTTCAAGAAAGATATGTTGAACAAATAAGGTAATTTGGATACAAGCCAAGTAAGCCAATGGTAGGATTCAAGAAACAAAACAAAGGAATTGATCAAAATTTTAACAGAAGATCAAATTCCTAAATTTAAAATAGTAAACCTAGCCCATTTGAACATGGCTATGTATATATTGATACAGAAGATTAGGGATTTGAATAAATGGTCTAGGGACATATGAGATATTTCAAAGAATCTCAAACAATTAAAAAATATAATATTTTTCATATTGGGATGCTTAATCAAGGATATTAATTCCCTCAATCCTATGGGCTTAGTTACTAATGAGGAATTCAAACACAAGACTACCCAATTCATATAAGAAGTGAAAAATCAAAGCCAAGGAAAAATAGGGGCAGACAATAAAAGGATATTGGACATGATCCTATCTTTATAAGAAAATAATCAATGAAGCTTTGGATAGGGCAAAAAAGGACCTCAAAGGCTTATAATATCAAGAAAAGGAAATTTTCATGGAGCCCATCATTAACCTCAGGTTGATTGATGAGTAACACAATAAATTAATGAAGATCCTACAGCAGAGACAAAATACTATAGCAACAAAGGAGTCTCAAAGTCAAATTTATTGACTTAGGAATATTTTATTATATAAAAACATGTATATTTTAAAAATAAATATTATTTTTTTAAAAGCATGTGTAACTTTGTAAAGTGCATTGCTTATAAGTCAGTTTATTTAGAAATTGTCTATTTCTAGAATGTTTTAGAAGGATAGTTATCCTAGACACTTGTACAATTATCATTTGATATGATTTACTAACATACCTCCTTAGTCTTCTATATAAGGGGTATTGTCATTTGTAAAGAGGAGGGATTTTTGAGAAAAAAAATTATTTGTAAACTTTGAGCAATTAATACAACCAAGGAATAATACAAAGATTGTCCAATATTTATTTGTGTTTGCTAGTATGATTTCTCTCTCAATTATCTATTTGGATGTTCATATTTGAATGGTTTTCATTGATTATTGATGTGCATATATGAATCTAGAGGTGTCAATTTTTTATTGTGCTAGGTTGATTAAAGGATCTTAGATTCATTTCACTTTCCTTGATTTCCTTACAGATGTGCTAATGTAATTTGTTTTTGGAAGTAAATTCTAAAATTGAATCTAGTTTCTCATTTGCATTGTTCCACCTTTCCCTTAAACATTTGTTTGGTACATGATAGGATATGTGTTTTATCTATTTCATGTCATGTATTGGTTGGAATATGTCTTGACGAAATCTAAACTTTATCATAATCTCTAGACTGAAAATCAAAACACCTTCTTTCTACCTTACCCTGCATTTTGGCCCTTTTTTGATCAATTAACTTTAGTTTAGATTTCACTATGAATATACATGATAGATTAAACTTTAGATGTTAGGTTTTGATCATAATTCACTATAATTAGTAAAGATTACATTGCATTTCACATGATAGATTTTAGACTAAGGTTTCTCCCAATAACTAGTTATATCATCCTTTTTTTAAACATTTAATTGCTTTATCATTATTCCACCAAAGATATTAAGAATATCAAAACCAGCTACTCATGCAATGGATTCTTTAAGTCCAAAAATGAGAAGAGTATTTCTTAACACTCTATAAAACTTGTGATACACCTCAAGCATCAATAGGCAACATTTAACTAGCACTAGAAGGAGGGCCGTAAGCTAAATATTTGTGAATTTGAATTATCTTTGCTAGTTTTAGTGAATTTTGTTCAAAGATTACTAGATCCTTTGTATGTTTATGTTGTTTTTATCTCAATTATGTAAATATAATTGATATTCATGGTTTTAGACTAATCTTTAAGCTTTTTGAGTTAAAGACAACTATTCTTTGAAGATTTATGAAATATTTTTGCAAAGATAGATTAAGTTTTGTGAATTCAATGCATTTGAGGTTAGTGGTAGTAATTTTTTTCAAATATTTATTTATTCTTTGAAAATTTAGGTTTATTTGAGCTTATAAGTGTAAATATCACTCATAGTCATAATATTGGACACATCTTTGAGCTAATTCGGTTAAAGATAGTTGTCCTTTGTCATTATTTGTATGAATTTATGCAAAATTTGCTTAACATGCAAATATCATCATTATTATTTGCAAAGATAAGGTTTACACATCATATTTTATACAAGATTCAAAGCTCATAAGTTGGAACTACCAAGAATCAAGATTAAGTCACGTTCAGAGATAAGAGTACCTCTTCTTTCACTTGAAGGTCATAGGAGAGCAAGAGTAGATAAAGGTAAGTGCAGAGTTTCAAATTCCCAACCTATTTCATAAATACATGATACTCCTATGTTTAACCCTTATCAAGGTATGGCCTGATTAAAAGGATCTTCTATCAGTGTACCAAGTATAGTACATGAATTGCCTCAAAATGTTGAGAAATATTTTCCTTCTTTTAGTCCTACTAGTGTTATCCCAAATGCAACCCTAAGGTCAAATGGCATGTGTTATCCCAAATGTTAATCCAAATTTGCCTATGTTGAATGTCATTCTAAATGCAAACCAAAATAGACTTGCTTTAAATCAAACACCATTTCTAAATTAGTTACCCTTGAGTCACGCTCATCCTAGTCAAAACCTAAGATTATTGAATAACACAAGTGGATCTCATCCATAAGATCAAAGAGCTTTGGTGCCAAAAGCTAATGGTAATACTCAAGTTCATAACTTAGAGGCACATAAAAATGAGAATGAATCCATCTTAAAAATGGTTTAAAAGTTGAGCACTGACTCCCTTCAGTTTTAAAAATAAGTAGGTAATACTGGGAAAACTTATAACAAGAATTACTCTTATCAAAGGTTTAATAGACCTTCAAATAGGTTTCAAAATAATAACAATAATGAGTCATCTACAAATAAGAACTTGCCTGAAATGAACATGTGTGATGTAGCTTTAGTAGATTATTATAGATTACTAGTTTAAATTAAATTATATAATGCTTTTTAAGCTTTTCAATAATAATGAGATACTTTTGAAGTTGTGCCTAATAATGAAAATTTTATAGGTACATTTAGTTCTTCAAAGTCATCTAAAAGTGTTGATACAACTCTCATGGTGGAAACATTTGATTTCCCATTCCAAGATGAAAATGAGCCTAAGGATACTCCTGAAGAGATTCATCATTTTCAGTAGTATCTAAAGAATACTTATCCTCTAAGGAATAGAGAAGATAATTAACCTTTGACAGGCTCAAATCCACCAAATAATGTTGACACTCCTCGTCCTACAGCTGACAATAATCCTGAACCTCTAAAGGGAATTAATTCTAGAAATAATGTTGATGCATCTAATTTTTCTACTAGGAGTGGGTATAATATAGCTGAGGACATGAAAAAGAATAAATCTAACATCACTCTACATGAATTAACTATAATTACTAAACAAAGAGACTTGTTATTAGAACTATGAGTAAGAAGCCTAGTAAATCACAAAAGGCTACAAATGCTAATGTTGTAATGTATAAAAACAAATTAGAGGTTCCACCTTTCTTAATGATAATTAGATTTTTTGCTAAAAACTTGCATAATTATTAGTTAGATTTAGTTGCTTCTACTAATATCATGTTAGTAAGTATTTTTAAACAACTTGGTTTAACTCCAATTAAGTTTGGTAGAGTAGTTATTCAATTATACAAATTAATAGTTAAAGTTATGGGATAATTTTTGAATATTCATATGTATCTTGCTTCTAAGACAAGGATAAAACAATTCATAGACATTCAAATGGTGGACATTCTATATGCTTACAAAATGTTTCTCAATAAAGATTGGATAAAGGACTTAAATGTATACATGTCAACTAACTATTCTCATATGTGGATTTCATAGAGGGGAGTTCCTAATAAAATTAGGATATAAATTAAGCCCAAGATGAAACACATGATCACTAACTATAATATAGCAAATGAAAAGGTTAACATGGTCAATTTTGATTTAGGATTTTATACTCTTGATACTACTAAGGTATGTGAGGATATAAAGTGAGCCCAAGATGAAACACATGATCACTAAGTACAATACAATAAATTAAAAGGTTAACATGGTCAATTCTGATTTAGGATTTTATACTCTTGATACTACTAAGGTATGTGACTCTAAAATTTATCATGCTATGCCTGGATTATGGAGGTTATATTTTTATGGTGCTAGATATAAATCAAGTTCTAGCATAGGAGTTATTTTCATTAATCCCATTGGGAAGGAATTAAATGCTTATTACAAGATTCAATTTCCATGCACTAATAACTTGGCTAAGTATGAAGCACTAATCTTAGAATTGTAATTTTCTATCAAACATAAGGTCAAGGAACTGCTAGTGTATGGTGACTCTAAACTATTAGTTAACTAAGTTAAAATCAAAAATCAATTTAAATTATCTTATTTTAAGAAATGTAATTTTAGAATTTGGGACTTGATTGAGTACTTTGATGCTTTTAACATTGTGTCAATTTCTAGAGAAGAGAACAAGTCTATTGATGCTCTATCCTGAACTAAAGCCAATCTTATTTCAAGTCAAAGTTCCAATTTAGAAAACCTTACCATTGAATTGATTCCATGTCCCTCAATTCCTGATGATGTCAACCATTTGCAAGTATTCAATGATGATTAGCAAATCATAGAGTTCATGAATAACTTAGGAATATTTGAGTCTCAGATCATTGATGAGGTCAATGAAAATACTCTTGATGAAGATAAACTTGATGACAAGGTCATTCAATTTAATGACAACAAAATTACCAAAAGCATGATTGCCTTAGAAATACTATTTGATCAGGATAAACTAGCTGAAACTATTAAGATTCCCAAAGTCAATAGGAAAGACTACAATATGGTTGATCTAGGGACTCAAGGTCAACCTTATATGGTGAACATTGGTACAACTTGTATAATCATAGAGCCTAAAATAACTAAAGAGTTGTTACCAAGTACAAAGATGTGATATCATGGTCCTATGAAGACTTAAATATCTTTGATCCTAGAGTCATAAACCACACCATACCATTGAAAGAAGATTGTAAACCTTTTAGATAGAAACAGAGACCAGTTAACCTTGTCTTAGAACCATTTGTCTACAAAGATCTCAAGAAATTATTGGATACAAAAATATTTTTTCTCGTTATACACTCTACTTAGGTGGCCAATTTAGTACCAATTAGGAAGAAAATGGAGAAATCAGATTATGCATAGACTTTATAAATTTAAATAGATCATCTAAAAAGGATAACTATCCTTTACCTTCTCTTGACCAAGTCATTCAAATTTTTAGTGGTTCTACTATGATGTCTTTCTTATATGGTTTTTCAGGTTATAATCAAGTACTTGTGAATAAGGAGGACAAAATGAAGATTACATTTACTATAAAGTGGGGTACTTTTGTCTAAAAAAGAATGCCTTCTGAAATAATAAATATAGTCTCTATATTTCAAATAGATATGGACCATAATTTTCAAGGTCTCATAGGTAAGTGCATTATTATATACACAGATGATCTAATCGTGTTTTCTAAAAATAGGGAAGATCATATTATGCACTTGTAATAAGTATTTAAACATTATAGAAGCTATGGAATTTCCCTCCATCCAAAGAAGAGTATTTTTGGGTTACTAAAGGGAAATTATTAGTACATGTTATAACTGAAGATGTGATTTCTATAGATCCTGATAGAGTTAATGCCATATCCAAAATAGAACCCCCTACCAGTAGGAAAGAATTAAAATCTTTCTTTGAGAAAATCAAATTTGTGAGAAAGTTTATTTATGGTTTTTCAAAAATTTTAAAGCCACTTAATGACATGTTGAATAAATATTCCAAGGTCATATGGAATGAAGAATCAAGGAAGGCCTTCAGGGACATTAAAGAAGCAATTAGATAAGCATTGGTGTTAATAAGTCTTGATTTCATAAAAGATTTCTATCTCTATTCTTTTGCTTTTGATCACACTATAATTGTTTTTCTAACTTAGAAAATAGATAAATGTGACTATCCTATTACATTTATGAGCACTAATTTTAATAATGTTGAGTTGAACTATTCTCTGATTGACAAACAAGGATTTTCTTTACATAAGGCAATAAAGAAGTTTAGACACTATATTCTTAAGAAGAAAATGCATGCGATATTACTAGACCCTACCACTAATGTGAACTAGGAGAGAGAAGAGGTAAGTGGATGTCTATACTTCAAGATTATGATCTTGAGAAAAAAAATTCCAAGTTGGTAAGGTGTCAAGGATAGATTAAGTTAATTACTAATACCAATCCTAACCTAAGTTTCATGCAGGTTGATCAAGAATGTTTTCAACCAAATGATTGATATGATCCAATTATTAATTTTTTAATCAATGGATCTTGTCCTATAAGATTTATTATTGATTAAAGGAGATATTTGAGTCTCAAGGTAGCCCATTTCTTTATCAAGGATGGAGTGCTCTATATAAATAACTATGAAGGCATATACTTAAAATGTGTTTCAAAAGAAGAGACTGAGATTTTGAGTAATTTTCATGAAAAGATTAGAAGTGGGAATCCCTATAGAAAGACAATAGCTCAAAAAATCTTTAGGTCAGGGTATTATTATCCTATAATATTTAAGGATGCTCACAAACATGTTAGAGAGTGTCATCAATGTCAACTTTTCAACACCAAGGAACCAAAGGTAGCCATGCCATTAAGGCTAGTTATGATTGATAAACCTTTTACTCGATGGGGACTAAAATTTGTGGGAGTAATTAACCCGAATTATTTAGATAGCCACAAATAAGTGCTCACTACTACTAATTATTGCAAAAAGTGGATAGAGGTAGTGGCAACCAAGTAATGTAGAATTGAAGATGTGATCAAGTTCTCGGAAGAAAACATTTGTACAGTATTTGGGACATTAGTATCTTTAGTTTGTGATAATGGATCATCATTTATATCCATTGAGATGACTAAGTGCACCTATGATAACAACATAATCCTTAATTTTTCATCAAATCATTACCCTCAGGATAATGGAGTCTCAAATTCAACCAATAAGAATTTGATAAAATCCATAAAAAAGTCTACAACTGATAAACCAAGAACATGGAATAAATTGATTAACTATGTTCTTTAGGTAGACATAACTACATTGAAGTAAGAACTAAAAGCATCACCATTTCTGATAGTGTATGATCAGGAACTAATATTCCCCATTACTCGCAAGCTACCAACCTACCATTTCATGTAATAATACATGGAAGAACATCAAGATTTTGTTAATTCAAGGTTACTGGACATCATACAAATGGAGGATGCAAGGGAAGAAGAATATACCAACTTTAGTAGACATAAAACCATAGTCAAAAGATTTTTTGAAAAGCATTCAAAGATTAAGGTGTTTAGACAAGGAGACCTAGTTCTTGTTTAGGAAAAAGCATCTAAACTAAAAGGCTAACATGGGAAGTTCACTACTTTGTGGATTGCCTATATCAAATTATTGAGACATTGAGAGACAACACCTTCAACCTTAAAGACTTATAGGGAGAATATTTTATATTTTAAACCAATGGGATGAACCTCAAGCACTATTTCTTTATTGTCCTACCACAAGTCTTCATGGAGTAATTTGTAAGACTAGTTAGAGTTAGAATAGGTAGGCTTTGCTTTAGTTTCTTCCTTTTTCCTTATTTATACATAGTGATTATAAATATTTATTTATTTTCTTGTTTGTTTTCTTATTTGGTGTTTTTGCTTTCTCTACTTTGTTCCTTTCTTTGAATAAGTCTTTTTCAGGGCAGTCCTCAAATCCAAAATTCATGTAGTTTCTCAAAAAGACCCTCACCAATCAATAATCCATGTATGATTCTCAACATTGGTTGATCATGGTTCATGAAATTATGATCTTGATGTTATGATTTAGATAAATTGGTGAAGAATAATGTCTAGGTTAATTATTCCTTAAAATATTAAACCTTATTCTGATCTAAACTTGATTATAATAATGATTACATGTGTAGGATGAAATTTTGAATTATTGGGACAAAGTCATGTCATCACTAAAGGAAAATTATTGTCTAGGATGAAGTTTAGAACCAAGGATGATTGTTTGAAGATCAAACATTTGACCAAATCCTAAAAACTTGGATAATTTGGTTTCCAATCTTTGTTAGAAAGCTAAATATATTTTAAAATTACAAAAATAAGATATTTATTACAAAATCAAAGAGATCTCTAAGCAAAGGTGATTCTGGTAATCTCCATTGGGGCTATGGATGACTAGATGGCAGTGGAGCAAGGTCTATAGTGTATCAAAAGATATTTTTATTGGGGATATGGATGCTTGGCTAGCAGTAGAGCAATGCCCAAGCCTTCCCTTCATAAAGAATGATTCTTAATGGGCATCTAAATATTTTATAATTCAATGTTAATGATTAAGATAATAAAATTTGGAAGTTGTTCTCTAAGTCCCTTGGTAACCAGTAAGTAGAATCAAAGCACACAGACAACATGACTAAGTTTTGATGTTTGATCCTAACTCTATAGGTGTAAAACTTATTTTAATTATGAATTAATCTTAATAATGGTAATTTATCAAATGGAATAATTAGCGTGGTTATTATTTTGAACCAAGAGCATCTGAATTCTAACATATTTCTATGTTTCCCCCAAAAGTTGCCATTTGTTGAGGTCAACATACCCCCATTTTTGAAAAATGAGGACCCTTATTTCAAATTTTGCAAATTTATGCTTTGAATTAAAAATTACACTTGATCATAGTTATTTATTTGAAGATCATCCACACTAATGGATTTATTGACATTTTAGCATAATCTTCATTTGATTTTATCTAATATTGCTAATGGTTGCTTCATGTAGTTTCATGTTGTAGGTTTAATGGAGTCCCAAGTATGTGAATAGTGTCTAGGTTTTTATGCAGTGAAGCTAATTTGACCCTTTAATTTGATTGAACCTTGGTCTTTTAATTTATTTTAATTGATTAATTGAATCTATTTTGAAATCATGTAAAAATCTTAGTCTAATATGTTTTAGCCTATGTCTTTTTGAAATAGATCCAAATTTATGAAGGATCAAATTGGCATGAGAACATTTTATTATGTCTTAGGATTATTTTAAATTTTATCCTAAAGTTATAATCATGTTTATTAACACAACTAAAACCTTAGTCTAAAATTTTATGCTAAGTCCTTTATATCCTGAAACCTCACCTAGTCTATTTTGTTGTTCATAGGGACTAACTAAATGTGGGAACATTTTTATTATGTTTTAAACTTAGCATAAATTTTATCCTAAAGTTATAATCATGTTTATTAACAAAACCAAAACCTTATTCTAAAAATTTATCCTAAGTTTTCTTTATGTTCCTGATCCTTTAGTTTATTTTCATTGCCCATAGGAATAAATTAACATGAGGATGCCAAATCTCAAGATCTTGAGAGCTCAAATGGGAGATCAATGGTGAGTAGATAATGGATCGATTCAAAATGTCAAAAGGTTATAATATTAATGTGAGATTTGTAAGTGTCATAATATCAGATATAGCTCAAAGATCTAATGGTGAGTGAAGATTTAACAAGTCAAGGATGTTCAGATGAAATGCAAGAGTGACAAGAGTCATGGGAGCATTCAACCTATTTACAATGCAATGATAAATCAATAGAATGCATTTTATCATGCATTTAGAAGATTAATGGTGTGAACGAAGGTAGAAGTTTTAAAGAGCCTAGGATGAATGTGGTAGTGACACATGTCATAACCATGATGAATTGAATGGAGATCAACTAATCACGTTCAATCTCCTAGATGAAGATCTATGTTGAGTGAAGAGTCAACAATTCAAAGGGCTCAAACTACATTGGAAGCCTCTGTGTGGCACAAGAGAATTCTACTGAGATTTTAAAGTACATAGAAAACCTATAGAGCTACCAAGCAAAAAAATCTCAACATCTTAAAAATAAATCAATGGCCCATGATGAAACCAAAGATAGGAGGCTCCATAAAAGATCAATGGTGTGAATTTCAAACAACTTTAGGATTTCAAGAAAAGGTGACATGTGTCCAAAGGTGATAAACAATCACATTTTAAAAATTAATGAACATTATGACATGAAAATGACACATAGGTTGAACATATAATACTTGAATATCTTTTGGACCCATACACATGAAAGGTATAAATGTGAAATCCAAGAAAACTTTAAGTCATAAATATCATAGTTTGAATTTGATTATTTCCATTGAAGCTCTATGTAAACCTCTGAAAACCCTAAAGTATATAGATTGCCCCAATTATCTCTATTTTCACTATAATTGATCTAAGAGAAGGTTTAATTATTGACTATAATTGAATAATTTGATCAATATTAAAGTAGCGGTAGCACATAAGCATGTTTCAAAAGAAGATATATTAAGACATTGTAGTAATCTAGATGATTGGTCTACATTATGAAGCTACAAAACTAGAGGTATTCTATTGAATTAATTATCTTGATCTAATTTTTAAGGAAGTTAAGATAGATAAAGGCATGTTAATTAATGAACATAATCACAAAAAACTGGTCTACATTTATGATATTGCATTTGAGTCCTATTATAAATTACCCAAAATCCCATATTGACCTAGATTTTATTAACTCATGGACTAAGGAGCACAACTTGACAGATGCCCTAGCTACATGGTTAGAATTAGGAAACTAAGTCTTTTCAAACCTTAATAATAACATCCCTATCAACCAATTTAGACTTGGAATTAGGATGATAATGACAATGTTGAACAATTTATATGGGTGTGCAACCACAATATATGTAGATCCAATCTAGGTGCCCATGGTCTATTTCATTGTTAAAGAGATGATATTTCCCCCATTAGGTGAAATAATTAACATCTCTTTGATTAGATAAATATATACAATCATGCATAAGAAGAAGACTCATTTTTATATGATGTCCTACATCTTATATGCCCTATGTGCAACCATAAATATTACCAACTAGAGAGAGTGGTCTCCTAATGAAACCTAGACTATTCATAGTATTATTCCATGTTACACATATTCAAATATAGAAACCACATTCAATTCATTTGTGATTGTGTCTACCCTAAACTAAGTGATGTTATAACTAGCATTCCCATGGAGAGAGTAAGATCTCTAATCAATAGATATATTGAATAAATGGGAGACATATGGTTGTACCCTAATTTTATAGTCATAAGGATTGAGGGGATTCAAAATTACCCTCTCAAGTTACTAGTCCATGTCCCTGATAAGCTATAAGCAAAAAAATTGGCTTACTAGTTGTTCCATGGTATTGATAGGCTATGCAAGACCAAGATAAAGGGACTCATTCACATCTTCCCAATGACAATTGATAAGACTACCTTCAGGCAATGGGACCACATTGAGGCAACATCAAATCATAGATCATCTTTTAATCTACAGATAGATGAGCTTAGGCAATGGGACCCTTATGGAAGAATTGAGGAATTTTTTTAAATTAAGGGTATTCTAAATGTACCCAATGAACATGATCTTGAGTCATTTGACACTATATATAGCAAGGCATCATCCTACTTTGAAGCCACCAAGAGATTAAAGGAGTACAATATTACACATGATTCTTGACTATCTAGAGACTATTGGCTTGTAAAGGGTTACTAAAAAGATAGTCAAGCAAGGTGGTGATGAAATTGTGTACCAAAAGATGGAACCCTTGACCAATTTGACTCAAAGGGAAGGACAAAAGCCTGGTAAGCATCCTATTTTTCAATAAGATGTCCTAGAATTGGATCAAGCCCAGTCAAAATAGTTGTAAGCTACTATCAAAGGGCTAAGGCAATAAAATAAGAATTTAGAAGAATAGTTTATCCTATCTGTGCTAGAAGATATGGTCAAGGAGTTTGAGACCACTATGTATGATCTATTAAACTCTTTAAGGATAGGAAAGTCCAAGCAAGATATGTTAAAAAAATAAGGTACTTTGGTTGCAAGACAAGTAAGCCAATGGCAAGCTTCAATCAATAAGATAAAGGAATTGATCAACATTTTGATAGAAGATCAAATTCCTAAATTCAAAATAGTTAGTCTAACCCATTTGAACATGGATATGGCTATATTTATATAAAAGATCAGGGCTTTAAACAAATGATCCAAGGAAATGGGAGATCTTTCAAAGGATCTCAAGTAATTGGAAAATAAAATGGTCCCCATATTGGGAGGCTTAATCAAGGATTGTACTTCCCTTAGTCCTATGGGCTTGATCACTAATGAGTAATTAAAACACAGGGCTACCCAGTTAATCCAAGAAGTGAAAAAACAAAGCTAAGGAAAAACAAGGGAAGACAACAAAATGATATTGGCCATGATCTTGTCTTTAGAAAAAAAGATTAGTGATGACAAAAGCATCAAGGAAGATTTGGACAGGGTAGACAAGTACCTTAAAGTCCTATAAGATCAATAAAAGGAACTTTTCATGGATCCCATCATCAACCTCAGGCTGATTGATGAGTAATATAATGGAGTGAATATCCTATAGTAAAGACAAAATACTACAGCAACAAAGGAGTCTCAAAGTCAAATTTATTGACTTAGGAATATTCTATTGTATAGGAAAATGTATATTTTTAAAAGGAATTTTTTTTTTAAATCATGTGAAAATTGATAAAGCACATGGTTTATAGGTTGGTCCATTTAGAAAGTGTATATTTCTAGAATGTTGTAGAAGGACAAATGTCCGTGACACTTATATAAATTTCATTTGACATGATTGACTGACATACCTCCTTAGTCTTCTATATAAGGGCTATTGTCATATGTAAAGAGGATGGAGATTTTGAGAAAAAAATAATTTAAACTTTGAGTAATTAATAAAATCAAGAAATTTTGCAAAGATTGTCCAGTATTTATTTGTGTGTTTCCTATTATGGTTACTCTCTCAATTATATGTTTGGATGTTTAGATTTGAATGGTATTCATTGATTATTTATATGCATATATGAATGTAGAGTTTTCAATTTGTGCTTATTTTAGGTTTATTGAATTATCTTAGATTCATTTCACTTTCATTGATTTCCTTGTAGATTTGCTAATGCGATTTGTTTGTGGAAGTAAATTCTTAAATTAAATCTACTTTCTCACTTGCATTCTTCCACCTTTCCCTTAGACATTTTCCTAGTACATGATAGGATCTATGATTTATCTATTTCATGTCATGTATTTCTTTCAATGTATGTCTAGATGAAATCTAAACATTGTCATAACATTTGGACTAAAAATTAGGACACCTTATTTCTGCCATACCCTTCCTTTTGCCCCTTTTTTGATCAATTCACTTTAGTTTATCTTTCATTATGAATATAAATGATATATTAGACTTTATATTTTAGGTTTTGATCATAATTGATCCAAAACTTGAAAGATTTGGTTGAAATATAATTCTAGAAACAAGAACAAAACAATTCAACTAATGTTATTTCTGATAAGAGATGTTTTATTGATCAAATTTGCAGACCCAAACATATGCTTATCTCTAAGAAGAGATGTTTGATTTTCATTTTAGGTTACATCTTCATTTATACATGTTTTTAAGGTTTGGGGAGGATTTCTAAGGTCACCAATCTCGAGGGAGATGAATTGGTTTGACTTCCATGATTTACAACAATACAGAATTCGAGAATTGCCATTTTAAAAAACTTACTATTTTTAGACTGCACTACTAAAATTAAAATTTGGGACACTTATGTTGGGATTTAGGGGTTAAAACTTATTTCATCAGATCTCCATTCCATCTCACAATTTTCCCCTCATTATTAGCTTTCCAACGGTTCAAACGGTGAGTCAATTGGAGCTACGGTGCAAAAGTTATGTCTCCCAGAAGTTCTGTCATCAATTGGCATGGACCCATCACCCGAATTGTCATCTGAATTGTTGTACAGATCATTCCTCCCTCCTTGAGAAGCAATGGTTCCCATTTCATCAATATTTTTCATCAATTGTGGTATTTGTACTTCAATTTGATTCCTGATGCATATTTGGAAGGGACTATGATTTATGGAACTGTGCAGGGCCCGATTGTTCACCATTTCTATCTGACCATTAGTCTATGGATGGAAGGCCATGAAATTATTTAGCTTGGTATTAATTTTATTCTATTGTTGTGTTGTTTGTGTATTCAGGGCTATAACATCAGCCCTTTTGGTTTCCTGTGGCTTAACCACCATGAGAACAAATTTCTTGGCACTAATCAAAGAGACAGATGTAGAAAGTGGTACTTCTAGTACCCTATAGCGTCATGTTCCAAGAGTGAGAGTGATCCTCCTAGTTCTTGATTCATATATACCATGTCAATCATACATGAATGGCTGACCAAATAGTACATCACAAACATCTAGATTGACCACATCACATAAGACCTCATATTGGAAAGGTTGTATTACATATGAGAGAAGACATTAGTGGGTGACACGAAGGCTTCTCCTTGGACTCAACCATCTAATAATGTATGGTTTTGGGTGAGGTTTCATGGAAATATTTAGGCTTTTCACAACATTAGTAGAGATTAAATTCTTTTGACTTCCACTATCAAGAATGAAATGTAGAGGCTTACCTTTCACCCATAACTTAGAGTGAAACAACCTTTCCTTGTCATCTAGCTTCTCATCGTGTGTCTGTGATGAAGCCAAAATGGCTTCATGATCAACATCTATAATTTCTTCTTCAACCTCTTTGACTACAGGGTCTATATGAGGTAGAGAAGTAGATGTTGAGGATTTTGATCAGAAAACAGTGATTTGATAGCTCGACATTCTTCTTTGGAGTGAGTTCCAGATTTCTGATAATCACACCACTTCCCAATATTTATTTCTTTTTTATTCCAAATTTGGCCTCATGTTTGACCTTATTTGTCACTTTTCCATTTTGAAGACTGATTCTTTATATTCATTCTTCCATGCTTCTACTCAATCTTCACTATGAACTTGTATGCCTCACCGATGGTTTCCAAATTGAAGAGTTCCAATTCTCCTCATATGTACCATTGTATTCCACCATGATATTTGAGAACCTTGTGTTTCTCACTTTCTTGGATGCCCAATCTCATAGATAGAGAACAAAAAATGTCAGTGTAATCTTGAACAGATTGTTCCTTACCTTGGTGAAGTTGTTACCACTCTATATACAGATTGTCATATGCTCCAATGGGGTAGTATTATTTCTTTACAACATCTATGAAATCATCCCATGTAGGTTCTATCTCAAGGCCAATATCATATGTACTAAATCTCTTTTTGTACACTTCCCACCAATTTTTGATAGGCAATGATGCTTTAAGAAGAGTAAAAGTAATCTTCTCTTTATTAGTGAATTTATTTACAGAAAAATAAGATGACAATTGATCCAACCAATTATCTACTACATCAACATTGATTTTGCCTTCAAATGTAGGGATATCAAAATTCACCTGAACCTTGAAGGGTTTTGGAGCACTGAAAGGATGTGTGGGTGCAGATGAGGAACCAAAATTTTCCATTAAGATTTGTTGGAGAATTTGAGCAAATTGTTGTATCATCTACACTTGTTGTTGTTGGAGACATTCATTCACCATTTCCTTGAAATAATTAGATGCCTCGGTGTTGTCTGCCATTTGAAGTCATTTGAAGTGAATAGGTGGATATTCTACTATTTCTATTTTCCACCCAAGATTACTATAATCTAACCTCATCCTTAGGATCATACACTCTAAAGATAAACCACTCTGATAGCACTGATCCAAAACATGAAAGCTTTGATTGAAATATAATTCAATAAAAAGAACAAAAAAATTCAAATAATGTTATCTCTAATAAGAGATGTTTTATTGATCAAATTTGCAGACCCAAACATATGCTTATCTCTGAGAAGAGATGTCTGATTTCCATTTTGGGTTACATATTAATTTATACATGTTTTGAATGTGTGGGGAGGATGTGTAAGGTCACCAATCTCAAAGGAGATGAATTGGTTTGACTTCCATGATTTACAATAATACAGAATTTGAGGAATTACTATTTTTAGAAACTTACTATTTTTAGACTGCACTATTAAAATTGAAATTTAGGACACTTCCATTAGATTTTATGAGGTCAAGCTTTATTGAGTGGATCTCCATGCCATCTCATGACATTACCCTCATTATTATCATTCTAACACTTTCAACAGTGAGTCAATTGAAGCTACAGTGCAAAAGTTATGGCTCCTAAAATTTCCACCATTAATTGGGGTGGACCTATAACCCGAATTGTCATCTGAATTGTTGTCTAGATCATTCCTCCCTCCTTAAGAAGAAATGGTCCCCATTGCATCAATTTTTTTCATCAAGTCTGGTATGTGTACTTTGATTTGATTCCTGATGCATATTTGGAAGGGACTGTGATTTATGGAACTGTGCAGGGCCCTATTGTTCACCATTTATGTCTAACCATCAGTCTGTGGATGGAAGGCCATGAACTTCTTTATCTTGGTATCTATTTGCTTATGTTGTGTTATTTGTGTAGTCAAGGCTATAACATTGGCCCTTTTGGATTCATGTGGCTTGACCACCATGAGAACAAATTTATTAACACTAATCAGAGAGATAGATGTAGAAGGTGGTACTTCGGGTACCCTATAGCTCTGTGTTCCAAGAGTGAGACTGATCCTCCTAGTTCTTGATTCATATATACCATGTCGATCATACATGAATGGTTGACCAAAGAGTACATCACAAATATCTAGATTGACCACATCATATAAGACCTCATCTTGAAAAGGTTGTATTGCATATGAGAGTAGATATTGGTGGGTGACACAGAGGTTTCTCCTTAGACTCAACCATCCAATACTATATGGTTTTGGGCGAGGCTTCATGGACAGACTTAGGCTTTTCACAACATTAGTAGAGATTAAATTCTTTTGACTTCCACTATCAAGAATGAAATGTAGAGGCTTACCTTTCACCCATAACTTAGAGTGAAACAACCTTTCCTTGTCATCTAGCATCTCATCATGTGTCTATGATGAAGCCAAAATGGCTTCAAGATCAGCATCTATAATTTCTTCTTCAACCTCTTTGACTACAACATTTGTATGAGGTAGAGCAGTAGATGTTGAGGATTGTGACTCAAAAATTAGTGATTTGATAGCTTGACATTCTTCTTTGGAGTGAGTTCCATATTTGTACTTCCCATTCTTTCCTTCCTTTTTCTTCCAATTTTGGCCTCGTGTTTGACCTTCTTTGTCACTTTTCCATTTTGAAGATTGATTCTTTATATTCATTCTTCCATGCTTCTACTCAATCTTCACTATGAACTTGTATGGCTCACTGATGGTTTCCAAATTGAAGAGTTCCATTTCTCCCCATATATACCATTGTATTCTACCATGATATTTGAGAACCTTGTGTTTCTCACTTTCTTGGATGCCTAATCTCGCAGATAGAGAATGAAAAATGTCAGTGTAATCTTGGATAGATTATTTCTTGCCTTGGTGAAGTTGTTATCACTCTATATATAGATCGTCATATGCTCCAATGAGGTAGTATTCTTCCTTTACAACATCTATGAAATCATCCCATGTAGGTTCCATCTCAAGGCCAATATCATTTGCACTAAATCTCTTTTTGTACACTTCCCACCAATTTTTGACAGGCAATGATGCATTCAAAAGAGCAAAAGTAATCTTCTCTTTATCGGTGAATTTATTTATAAAAAAATAAGGTGAAAATTGATCCAACCAATTTTCTATTACATTAGTATTGATTTTTCCTTCAAATGTAGGGATATCAAAATTCCCCTGAACCTTGAAGGGTGTTGGGGCACTGAAAGGATGTGTGGGTGCAAATAAGGAGCCAGAATTTCCCATCAAGATTTGTTAGAGAATTTGAGTGAATTTTTGTAGCATCTACACTTTTTGATGTTAGAGGGCTTCATTCACCATTTCCTTGAAAGGATCAGATGCCTTGGTGTTTTCTGCCATTTGAATTCATTTGGAGCAAATAGGTGGATATTCTGCTATTTCTATTTTCCACCCATGCTTCCTGTAATCTGACCTCATCCTCAGGATCATACACTCTAAAGACAAACTACTCTAATACCATTGATCCAAAACTTGAAAGCTTTAGTTGAAAGATAATTCAAGAAACAAGAACAAAATAATTCAAATAATGTTATCTCTTATAAGAGATGTTTTATTGATCAAATTTGTAGACCCAAACATATGCTTATCTCTGAGAAGAGATGTCTGATTTCCATTTTGGGTTAAATATTAATTTATACATGTTTTTAAGGTGTGGGGAGGATGTGGAAGGTCACAAATCTTGAGGGAGATGAATTGGTTTGACTTCCATGATTTCTAACAATACAGAATTCGAGGAATTACTATTTTTAGAAACTTACTATTTTTAGACTGCACTACTAAAATTGAAATTTGGGACACTTCCATTAGGTTTTAAGAGTTCAAAACTCATTAATTAAAGATCCATTCCATCTCATGTTGTTTCCCTCATTATTATATTTCCAACGGTTCAAACGGTGAGTCAATTGGAGCTACGGTGCAAAAGTTATGGCTCTTAGAAGTTCTGCCATCAATTGGGGTGGACCCATCACCCGAATTGTCATCTCAATTTTTGTCCAGATCATTCCTCCCTCCTTGAGAAGCAATGGTCCCCATTACGTCAAGATTTCTCATCAAGTGTGGTATTTTTACTTTGATTTGATTTTTAATGCATATTTGGAAGGGACTGTGATTTATGGAACTATGCAGGGCCCGATTGTTCACCATTTCTATCTGACCATCAGTCTATGGATGGAAGGCCATGAACTTCTTCAGATCGGTATCTATTTGCTTCTATTGTTGTGTTTTTTATGTATTCAGGGCTGTAACATTGGCCCTTTTGAATTCCTATGGCTTAACCACCATGAGAACAAATTTCTTAGCTCTAATCATAGAGACAGATATAGAAGGTGGTACTTTTGGTACCTTGTAGTGTCGTGTTCCAAGAGTGAGAGTGATCCTTCTATTTCTTGATTCATATATACAATGTTGATCATACATGAATGGCTGACCAAAGATTACATCAAAAACATCTAGATTGACCACATCACATAAGACCTCATCTTGGAAAGGTTGTATTGCATATGAGAGAAGATATTGGTGTGTGACACAAAGGTTTCTCCTTGGACTCAACCATCCAATACTGTATGGTTTTGGGTGAAGCTTCATGGATATATTTAGGCTTTTCACAACATTAGTAGAGATTAAATTCTTTTGACTTCTAATATCAATAATGAAATGCAGAGGCTTACCTTTCACCCATAACTTAGAGTGAAACAACCTTTTCTTGTCATCTAGCATCTCATTGTGTGTCTGTGATGAAGCCACAATGGCTTCAGGATCAACATCTACAATTTCTTCTTCAACCTCTTCAATTGCAGGGTCTGTATGAGGTAGAGTAGTAGATGTTGAGGATTGTGACTCAGAAATTAGTGATTTGATAGCTTGACATTCTTCTTTGGAGTGAGTTCTAGATTTGTGATAATCACACCACTTCACAGTCTTTCCTTCCTTTTGCTTCCAATTTTGGCCTCGTGTTTGACCTTCTTTGTCACTTTTCCATTTTGAAGATTGATGATTTATATTCATTCTTCCATGCTTCTACTCAATCTTCACAACAAACTTGTATGCCTCACTGATGGTTTTCGAATTGAAGAGTTCCATTTCTCCCCATATGTACCATTGTAGTCCACCACGATATTTGAGAACCTTATGTTTCTCACTTTCTTGGATGCCCAATCTCACAGATAGAGAACAAAAAATGTCAGTGTAATCTTGAGTAGATTATTCCTTACCGTAGAGAAGTTGTTGCCACTCTATATACAGATCATCATATGCTTCAATGGGGTAGTATTCTTCCTTTATATCATCTATGAAATCATCACATGTAGGCTCCATCTCAAGTCCAATATCATCTGTATTGAATCTCTTTTTGTACACTTCCCACCAATTTTTGATAGGCAATGATGCTTTCAAAAGAGCAAAAGTAATCTTCTCTTTATCAAAGAATTTATTTATAGAAAAATAAGATGACAATTGATCCAACTAATTTTCTACTACATCATCATTGGTTTTGCCTTCAAATTTAGGGATATCAAAATTCACTTGAACCCATAAGGGTCTTGGGGCATTGAAAGGATGTGCAAGTGCAGATGAGGAGCCAAAATTTCTCATCAAGATTTTTTGGAGAATTTGAGTGAATTGTTGTAGCATCTATGCTTGTTGCTATTGGAGGGCTTCATTCACCATTTCCTTAAAAGGATCGGATGCCTCAGTGTTGTCTGCCATTTGAAGTTGTTTGGAGTGAATAAGTGGATATTCTATTATTTCTATTTTCCACCCAAGCTTCCTATAACATAACCTCATCCTTAGGATCATACACTCTAAAGACAAACCACTTTGATATCATTTATCCAAAACTCGAAAGCTTTGGTTGAAAGATAATTCAAGAAACAAGTACAAAATAATTCAAATAATGTTATCTCTGATAAGAGATATTTTATTGATCAAATTTGCAAACCCAAACATATGCTTATCTCTGAGAAGAGATGTCTTATTTCCATTTTGGGTTACATCTTCATTTATACATGTTTTAAAGCTATGGGGAGGATGTGGAAGGTCACAAATCTTGAGGGAGATGAATTGGTTTGACTTCCATGATTTAAAACAATATAGAATTCAAGGAATTACTATTTTTAAAAACTTACTATTTTTAGACTGCACTACTAAAATTGAAATTTGGGACACTTCCATTGGGTTTTAGGGGCCAAACTTCATTGAGTAGAGCTCCTTGCCATATCATGATGTTCCCCTCATTAGTATATTTCCAACAGTTTAAATGTTGAGTCAATTGGAAGTACGGTGTAAAATTTATGGCTCCCAAAAGTTCCACCATTAATTGGGATGGACACATCACCCGAATTGTCATCTGAATTGTTATCCAAATCATTCCTCCCTCCTTGAGAAGTAATGGTCTCCATTGCATCAATATTTTTCATCAAGTGTGGTAGTTGTACTTTGATTTGATTCTTGATGCATATTTGGAAGGGACTGTGATTTATGGAACTGTACAGGGCCTGATTGTTCACCATTTTTGTCTGACCATCAGTCTATGGATGGAAGGCTGTGAACTTCTCTAGCTCGGTATCTATTTGCTTCTATTATTGTGTTGTTTGTGTATTCAGGGCTATAACATCAGCCCTTTTGGACTCCTGTGGCTTGACCACCATGAGAACAAATTTCTTGGCACTAATCAGAGAGACAGATGTAGAAGGTGGTACTTCTGGTACACTATAGTGCCATGTTCCAAGAGTGAGAGTGATCCTTCTAGTTCTTGATTCATATATACCATGTTGATCATACATGAATGGCTAACCAAAGATTACATCACAAACATCTAGATTGACCACATCACATAAGACCTCATTTTGGAAAGGTTGTATTATATATGAGAGAAGACATTAGTGGGTAACATGGAGGTTTCTCCTTGGACTCAACCATCCAATACTGTATGGTTTTGTGTGAGGCTTCATGGATAGATTTAGGCTTTTCACAATATTAGCAAAGATTAAATTCTTTTGACTTCCACTATCAATAATGAAATGTAGAGCCTTACCTTTCACCCATAACTTAGAGTGAAACAACCTTTCCTTGTCATCTAGCATCTCGTCGTGTGTCTGTGATGAAGCCACAATGGCTTCAAGATCAGCATCTACAATTTCTTCTTCAACCTCTTTGACTGCAAGGTCTGTATGAGGTAGAGTAATAGATGTTGAGGATTGTGATTCAAAAATCAGTGATTTGATAGCTTGACATTCTTATTTAGAGTGAGTTCTAGATTTGTGATAATCACACCACTTCACAGTCTTTCCTTCCTTTTGCTTCCAATTTTGGCCTCGTGTTTGACCTTCTTTGTCACTTTTCCATTTTGAAGACTGATTGTTTATATTCATTCTTCTATGCTTCTAATCAATCTTCACTACAAACATGTATGCCTCACTGATGCTTTTCAAATTGAAGAGTTACATTTCTCCCCATATGTACCATTGTAGTCCACCACGATAATTTAGAACCTTATGTTTCTCACTTTCTTGGATGCCCAATCTCACAGATAGAGAATGAAAAATGTCAGTGTAATCTTGAACAGATTATTCCTTACCTTGGCAAAGTTGTTGCCACTTTATATACAGATCGTCATATGCTCCAATGGGGTAGTATTCTTCCTTTACATCATCTATGAAATCATCCCATGTAGGTTCTGTCTCAAGGCCAATATCATCTACACTGAATCTCTTTTTGTACACTTCCCATGATTTTTTTATAGGCAATGATGCTTTTAGAAAAGCAAAAGTAATCTTCTCTTTATCGGTGAATTTATTTATAAAAAAATAAGATGACAATTGATCAAACTAATTTTCTACTGCATCAAAATTGATTTTTCCTTCAAATATAGGGATATCAAAATTCACCTGAACCTTGAAGGGTGTTGGGGCACTGAAAGGATGTGTGGGTGCAGATGAGGAGCCAAAATTTCCCATCAAGATTTGTTGGAGAATTTGAGTGAATTATTGTAGCATCTATGCTTGTTGTGCGGGAGCTTCATTCGCCATTTCCTTGAAATGATCAGATGCCTTGGTGTTGTCTACCATTTGAAGTCATTTGGAGTGAATAAATGGATATTCTATTGTTCTACTTTCCACCCAAGCTTCATGTAATTTGACCTCATCCTCAGGATCATAAACTCTAAATATAAACCACTCTGATACCACTGATCCAAAACTTGAAAGCTTTGGTTGAAAGATAATTCAAGAAACAAGAATAAAACAATTGAAATAATGTTATCTCTGATAAGAGATGTTTTATTGATCAAATTTGCAGACCCAAACATATGCTTATCTCTAAGAAGAGATGTCTAATTTCCATTTTGGGTTACATCTTCATTTATACATATTTTTGAGGTGTGGGGAGGATGTGGAAGGTCACCAATCTTGAGGGAGATGAATTGGTTTGACTTCCACGATTTACAACAATACAAAATTTGAGGAATTACTATTTTTAGAAACTTACTATTTTTAGATTGCACTCATAAAATTAAATATTGGGACACTTCTATTGGGTTTTAATGGGTCAAACTTTATTGAGTAGAGTTCCATGCCATCTCACGATGTTATCCTCATTATTATCTTTTCAACGGTTCAAACGGTGAGTCAATTGGAGCTACATTTCAAAATTTATGGCTCTCAAAAGTTTTGCCATCAATTGGGGTGGACCCATCACCCGAATTTTTATCTGAATTGTTGTCTAGATCATTCCTCCCTCCTTGAGAAGTAATTGTCTCCATTGCATCAATATTTGTCATCAAGTGTGGTAGTTGTACTTTGATTTGATTCCTGATGCATATTTAAAAGGGACTATGATTTATGGAATTGTGTAGGGCTTGATTGTTCACCATTTCTATCTGACCATCAGTCTATGGATGTAAGGCCATGAAATTCTTTAGATCAATATCTATTTGCTTTTGTTGTTGTGTTGTTTATGTAGTCATGGCTGTAACATTGGCCCTTTTGGATTCATGTGGCTTGACCACCATGAGAAAAAATTTCTTGGCACTAATCAGAGAGAGATGTAAAAGGTGGTACTTCTGGTACCCTATAGTGTTGTGTTCCAAGAGTGAAAGTGATCCTTCTAGTTCTTGATTCATATATACCATGTCAATCATACATGAATGACTAACCAAAGAGTACATCACAAACATCTAGATTGACCACATCACATAAGACCGCATCTTGGAAAGATTTTGTTGCATATGAGAGAAGACATTGGTGGGTGACATAGAGGTTTCTCCTTGGACTCAACCATCCAATACTGTATGGTTTTGGGTGAGGCTTCATGGACAAATTTAGGCTTTTCATAACATTAGTAGAGATTAAATTCTTTTGACTTCCACTATCAAGACTAAAATGCAGAGGCTTACCTTTCACCCATAACTTAGAGTGAAACAACCTTTTCTTGTCATCTAGCATCTCGTCATTTGTCTTTGATGAAGCCACAATGGCTTTAGGATCAGCATCTATAATTTCTTCTTCAACCTCTTCGACGGCAGGGTCTATATGATGTAGAGTAGTAGATGTTGAGGATTGTGACTCAGAAAGTAGTGATTTGATAGCTTGACATTATTTTTTGGAGTGAGTTCCAAATTTGTGATAATCACACCACTTCCCAATCTTTCCTTCCTTTTGCTTCCAATTATGGCCTCATGTTTGACCTTCTTTGTCACTATTCCATTATGAAGACTGATTCTTTATATTCATTCTTTCATGCTTCTACTCAATCTTCACTTCGAATGAGTATGCCTCACCAATGGTTTCTAAATTGAAGAGTTCCATTTCTTCTCGTATCTACCATTGTTGTCCCCCCCCAAAATTTGAGAACCTTGTGTTTCTCACTTCTTTGGATGCACAATCTCACAGATAGAGAATGAAAAATGTCAGTGTTATCTTAAACAAATTATTCCTTACCTTGGCAAAGTTGTTGCCACTCTATATACAGATCATCATATGCTCCAATGGGGTAGTATTCTTCCTTTACAGCATCTATGAAATCATCCCATGTAGGTGCCATCTCAAGGCCAATATCATTTGCACTGAATCTCTTTTTATACACTTCCCACCAATTTTTGACAGGCAATGATGCTTTCAGAAGAGCAAAAGTAATCTTTTCTTTATCAGTGAATTTATTTATATAAAAATAATAAGACAATTGATCCAACCAATTTTCTACTACATCATCATTGATTTTGCCTTCAAATGTAGGGATATCAAAATTCACCTAAACCTTGAAGGGTGTTGGGGCACTGAAAGGATGTGCAGGTATGGATGAGGAGCCAAAATTTCCCATTGATATTTGTTGGAGAATTTTAATGAATTGTTGTAGCATCTACGCTTGTTTTTGTTGGAGGGATTTATTCACCATTTCCTTGAAAGTATTAGATGCCTCAGTGTTGTCTGCCATTTGAAGTCATTCGGAGCGAATAGGTGGATATTCTACTTTTTCTATTTTCCACCCAAGCTTCTTGTAATCTGACCTCATCCTCAGGATCATGCACTCTAAAGACAAATCACTTTGATACCACTTATCCAAAACTCAAAAGATTCAATTTAAAGATAATTCAAGAAATAAGAACAAAATAATTCAAATAATGTTATCTTTGATAAGAGGTGTTTTATTGATCAAATTTACAGACCCAAACATATGCTTATCTCTTAAAAGAGATGTATGATTATCATTTTGAGTTACATATTCATTTATAAATGTTTTGAAGGTGTGGGGAGGATTTGGAAGGTCACCAATCTCGAGGGAGATGAATTGGTTTGACTTCCATGATTTACAATAATACCGAATTCAAGGAATTACTATTTTTAGAGACTTACTATTTTTAGACTGCACTACTAAAATTAAAATTTGGGACACTTCTATTGGGTTTTATAGGGTCAAACTTCATCAATAAAATCTCCATTCCATCTCATGATGTTCCCCTCATTATTAGATTTATAATGGTTCAAACGGTGAGTCAATTGGAGCTACGGTGTAAAAGTTATGGCTCCCAAAAGTTCCACCATCAATTGGGGTGGACCCATCACCCGAATTGTCATCTAAATTATTGTCCAAATCATTCCTCCCTCCTTGAAAAGTAATGGTCCCCATTATATCAATATTTTTAATCAAGTGTGGTATTTTTACTTCAATTTTATTCCCGATGCATATTTGGAAGGGACTGTGACTTATGGAACTGTGCAGGGCCCAATTGTTCACCATTTCTGTCTAACCATCAGTTTATGGATGGAAGGCCGTGAACTTCTTCAGCTTAGTATCTATTTGCTTATGTTTTTGTGTTATTTGTGTATGCAGGGCTGTAATATTGGCCCTTTTGAATTCCTTTGGCTTGACCACCATGAGAACAAATTTCTTGGCACTAATTAGAGAGATAGATGTAGAAGGTTGTACTTCTAGTACCCTATAGTGCCATGTTCCAAGAGTGAGAGTGATCCTTCTAGTTCTTGATTCATATATACCATGTCAATCATACATGAATGGTTGACTAAAGAGTACATCACGAACATCTAGATTAACCACATCACATAAGACCTCATCTTGGAAAGGTTGTATTGCATATGAGAGAAGACATTCATGGGTGACACAGAGGATTTTCCTTGGACTCAACCATCTAATACTATATGATTTTGGCTAAGGCTTCATGGATAGATTTAGGCTTTTCACAACATTAGTAGAGACTAAATTCTTTTGACTTCCACTATCAAGAATGAAATGCAGAGGCTTACCTTTCACCCATAACTTAGATTGAAAAAACCTTTCCTTGTCATCTAACATCTCGTCGTGTGTCTGTGATAAAGCCACAATGGCTTCAGGATCAACATCTACAATTTATTCTTCAACCTCTTCGACTGTAGGGTCTATATGAGGTAGAGTAGTAGATGTTGAGGATTGTGACTTAGAAAGTAGTGATTTGACAGCTCAATGTTCTTCTTTGGAGTGTGTTCTAGATTTGTGATAATCACACCACTTCCTAGTCTTTCCTTCTTTTTACTTCCAATTTTGGCCTCGTGTTTGACCTTCTTTGTCACTCTTCTATTTTGAAGGCTGATTCTTTATATTCATTCTTCCATGCTTCTACTCAATCTTCACTATGAACTTGTATGCCTCACCGATGGTTTCCAAATTGAAGAGTTCCATTTCTGCCCATATGTACCATTATAGTCCGCCACGATATTTGATAACCTTGTGTTTCTCACATTATTAGATGCCCAATCTCACAGATAGAGAATGAAAAATGCCAGTGTAATCTTGAATAGATTATTCCTTACCTTGGAAAAGTTATTGCCACTCTATATACAGATTGTTGTATGCTCTAATGGGGTAGTATTCTTCCTTTACAGCATCTATGAAATCATACCTTGTAGGTTCCATCTCAAGGGCAATATCATCTGCACTGAATCTCTTTTTGTACACTTCCCACCAATTTTTGATAGGTAATGATGCTTTCAGAAGAGCAAAAGTAATTTTCTCTTTATCTATGAATTTATTTTAAAAAAATAAGATGATAATTGATCCAACCAATTTTCTACTACATCAGCATTGATTTTGCCTTCAAATGTAGGGATATCAAAATTCACCTAAACCTTGAAGGGTGTTGGGGCACTGAAAGGATGTGTAGGTGTAGATGAGGAGCCAAAATTTCCCATCAAGATTTATTGGAGAATTTGAGTGAACTGTTGTAGCATATGCACTTGTTGTTGTTGGAGGGCTTCATTCACCATTTCCTTGAAAGGATCGGATGCCTCTGTGTTGTCTACCATTTGATGTTGTTTGGAGTGAATAGGTGGATATTTTTTTGTTTCTTTTTTCCACCCAAGCTTCTTATAATTTGACCTCATCCTCAGGATTATACACTCCAAAGACAAACCGCTTTGATACGACTGATCCAAAACTCAAAAGATTTTGTTGAAATATAATTCAAGAAACAAGAACAAAACAATTCAAATAATGTTATCTCTGATAAGAGATGTTTTATTGATCAAATTTGCAGACCCAAACATATGCTTATCTCTGAGAAGAAATGTCTAATTTCCATTTTGGGTTAAATCTTAATTTATACATGTTTTGAAGGTGTGGGGAGGATGTGGAAGGTCACAAATATTGAGGGAGATGAATTGGTTCGACTTCCACGATTTACAACAATATAGAATTCAAGTAATTACTATTTTTAGAAACTTACTATTTTTAGACTGCACTACTAAAATTAAAATTTAGAACACTTCCATTGGGTTTTAGGGGGTCAAACTTCATTGAGTAGAGCTCCATGCCATATCATGACATTCCCCTCATTATTAGCTTTCCAACGGTTCAAACGGTGAGTCAATTGGAAGTACGGTGCAAAAGTTATGGCTCCCAAAAGTTCCATCATTTTGGGTGGACCCATCACCCAACTTGTCATCTGAATTATTGTCCAGATCATTCCTCCCTCCTTGAGAAGCAATGGTCCCCATTGCATCAATATTTTTCATTAAGTGTGGTAGTTGTACTTTGATTTGATTCTTGATGCATATTTGGAAGGGACTGTGATTTAGGAACTATGCAGGGCCCAATTGTTCACCATTTTTGTCTGACCATTAGTCTGTGGATGGAAGGTTGTGAACTTCTTCAGCTTAGTATCTATTTTCTTCTGTTATTATGTTGTTTGTGTAGTCAGGGCTATAACATCAGCCCTTTTGGATTCCTATGGCTTGACCACCATGAGAACAAATTTATTGGCACTAATCAAAGAGACAAATGTAGAAGGTGGTACTTTTGGTACCCTATAGCGCCATGTTCCAAGAGTGAGAGTGATCCTTCTAGTTCTTGATTCATATATACCATGTCGATCATACATGAATGGCTAACCAAAGAGTACATCACAAACATCTAGATTGACCACATCACATAATACCTCATCTTGGAAAGTTTGTATTATATATGAGAGAAGACATTAGTGGGTGACATGGAGGTTTCTCCTTGGACTCAACCATCCAATACTATATGGTTTTGGGTGAGGCTTCATGGTCAAATTTAGGTTTTTCATAACATTAGCAGAGATTAAATTCTTTTGACTTCCACTATCAAGAATGAAATGCAGAGGCTTACCTTTCACCCATAACTTAGAGTGAAACAACCTTTCCTTGTCATCTAGCATCTCATCGTGTCTTTGTGATGAAGCCATAATGGCTTCAGGATCAACATCTACAATTTCTTCTTCAACCTCTTCGACTGCAGGGTTTATATGAGGTAGAGTAGTAGATGTTGAGGATTGTGACTTAAAAAGCAGTGATTTGATAGCTCGACAATCTTCTTTGGAGTGAGTTCCAGATTTGTGATAATCACACCACTTCCCATTCTTTCCTTCCTTTTGCTTCCAATTTTGGCCTCATGTTTGACCTTCTTTGTCACTTTTCCATTTTAAAGACTGATTCTTTATATTCATTCTTCCACGCTTCTTCTCAATCTTCACTGTGAACTTGTATGCCTCACTGATAGTTTTCAAGTTGAAGAGTTCCATTTCTCCTCGTATGTACCATTGTAGTCCACCAAGATATTTGAGAACCTTATGTTTCTCACTTTCTTGGATGCCCAATCTCACAGATAGAGAATGAAAAATGTCAGTGTAATCTTGAACAGATTGTTCCTTACCTTGGTGAAGTTGTTGCCACTCTATATACAGATCATCATATGCTCCAATGGGGTAGTATTCTTCCTTTACAGCATCTATGAAATCATCCCATGTAGGTTCCATCTCAAGGCCAATATCATCTACACTGAATCTCTTTTTGTACACTTCCCACCAATTTTTTATAGGCAATGATGGTTTCATAAGAGCAAAAGTAATCTTCTCTTTATCAGTGAATTTATTTATAGAAAAATAACATGAAAATTTATCCAACCAATTTTCTACTACATCAGCATTGATTTTTCCTTCAAATGTAGGGATATCAAAATTCACCTGAACCTTGAAGGGTGTTGGGGCACTGAAAGGATGTGCGGGTTCAGATGAGGAGCCAAAATTTTCCATTGAGATTTGTTGGAGAATTTGTGCAAATTGTTGTAGCATCTATGCTTCTTGTTTTTGGAGGGCTTCATTCACCATTTCCTTAAAAGGATCGAATGCCTCGATGTTGTCTACGATTTGATGTCATTTGGAGCGAATAAGTGGATATTCTATTGTTTCTATTTTCCACTCAAGCTTCTTATAATCGGACCTCACCTTCAAGATCATACACTCTAAAGAAAAACCACTTTGATACCACTGATCCAAAACTCAAAATCTTTCATTGAAATATAATTCAAGAAACAAGAGCAAAATAATTCAAATAACGTTATCTCTGATAAGAGATGTTTTATTGATCAAATTTGCAGACCCAAACATATGCTTATCTCTTAGAAGAGATGTCTGATTTCCATTTTGGGTTACATCTTTATTTATACATGTTTTGAAGGTGTGGGGAGGATGTGGAAGGTCACCAATCTCGAGGGAGATGAATTGGTTCAACTTCCATGATTTACAATAATACAAAATTTGAGGAATTACTATTTTTAGAAACTTACTATTTTTAGACTGCACTACTAAAATTGAAATATGGGACACTTTCATTGGGTTTTATGGGAACAAACTTCATTGAGTGGAGCTCTATGATATCTCATGATGTTCCCCTCATTTTTATCTTTCCAACAGTTCGTAGGGTGAGTCAATTGGAGCTACAATGCAAAAGTTATGGCTCCTAGAAGTTCTGCCATCAATTGGGGTGGACCCATCACCCGAATTATCATTTGAATTATTGTCCAGATCAATAATTCACTATAATTAGTACATATTAATTTGCATTTCACAAGATATATTTTAAACTAAGGTTGCTCCCAATAACTAGCTATATCATCATTTTGTGTAACAGTTAATTACTTTGTCATTATTCCACCAAAGATATCAAGAATATCACAACTATCTACTCATGTAATTGATTCTTTGAGTCTATAAATGAGAAGAGTGTTTCTTAACACTCTATAAACTCTGTGATACACTTTCAAGCATCAACAGGAGGTTGATTTATGGATCTACATGTGTCATCAAGGTTTTAGATCAAAAACACAAAATAAGAAAATATAATTGTAGGTGTTTGCACAATCACTATATTATACTTTTGAATAAGTTAGTACCAACTAGTAGTTTAATATCAATTAATGATATTGACCTAAAACTATATAACTAACCCAACACAAGTATTAGATCATTTCCTAAATTGAGTGAACTACATATATGCTTATCCTTGATTTCCAACCTTCTAGCATATAGTCATAATCAAGAAGTCAAATACAAAACCTAAGTATCATGTTTTATTTATTTATTTCCATTTTTATCATATGCACTTATCAAATCAAAAGAACCAATTCTCAATCATTTACATTTAAATGTATGCTTGAATGCCATATCTATTTATTTGAATATTATTTTAAAGATATATCTTAATTAGATTAATCTAAACCATTAACATAATTAACATAAATCATATTGATGAACCTAAATTGAATATAACATGCAACCTTAATACCATCAACTAAAAAATCTAAGTATCATTATCTCTTTAGTAATTTTCTTATTTAGCATATGACCTTATCAAATTAGAAGAATCAATTGTCAATCATTTATATTCTGATGTATGATTGAATGTCATACCTATTGATCTAAATTTTATTTCAAAGTTCTATCCTAATTAAATTAACCTAACCCATTAGTCAAAATTATCATAAAACATATTGGTGAACTCATACACATATTGAACAGTGAAAAACTATAGGTTTTTATCTTTGTAGAGTTCAATATTTCAGCTTGCGGGTTTCTAATTTTTTTCCTAATAATATACACTAATAATGATCATGTTTAATGAACATTATTGGTTAACACAATTAATGAAATTTATTTTTTCATTTCATTCTACATGGATAATATATCTTCTTTGAATCAATTATGTAGACAAGTGGGTAGCTAGAACCAATTATAAATTCACTAATAAGGCCAATCTTACTAATGAACAATATAAATCTTCCCTCTAATACTATTATTATAATATCCAATCCAAGATACATGTTGTTACCAATATATAGAAAAAATCATGCATGAATCATCTTGTTCTTCCCCCTAATGTTAAAATTGTGAACAATTACCATTTCACTTTTAACATTGGCCCTTGGATTATATTGGATCTTGTGGTCCATGTTGTTACAACACAAAAATATAATATGACCAATCCAATATTACAAACCAAAGTACCATACCATATCCTTCATCAAACCCCACCCCCACCTGCCAAATAAGCTAATCAACCAAAGGCATATGACATCATGGATCAACTCAAAAATACCTCTGTCAAAATTTCTCTATTAGAATTACTTCATACAATTATTATTTACAAAGATATTTTATATGCAACATTGTGTGATAAAACTTTATCGAATGATATAAAACCACCTTATGTGGATTTTATTCTCAATACAATATGATGGATAGAAGAAAGCACCTCATTCAAAAAATAGTATTTACCTCCTAGGAAAATTATAGATCAACATCTAATATTATATTAAAGTTCAAGTACAAAATAATATTTTCAAGAGAGTTTTGGTGGATAATGAATTGTGGTTAAACATGTTTAATATCTCATTATTTTATATGGATGGTATTAAGGTAGAAAATCTTAATTATTCAAATATTAATTTTTTATAATTTGACAATATTGAAATAATAGTGTTAGGACATACTACATTACATATCATCTTGGGCCCTCAAACAATACCCACATTTTTTTAGGTCATGCTTAATGACCTAGAGTATAATAATATATGATGAAGAACATGGATCCATGAGATGCATACAATTCTTTATACCTTACATGCATGTCTAAATTTTAGTCATCAAAGATGTGTGTGTGTGTGGGTGGGTATGGGTGCGTAGGTGGGTGTGTGTGTGTGTGTATATTTTAGATCAAGAACCATTCAAGTATTATGCATTAACCTAACCCAAGGATAATTATATTCCACATATGCAACCATATTACCCAGAAGTCAAACCAACTAAACTATAAATTTTACCTTATACTCTAATTGCATCATCATCAACAAATCATAGTCAATACAATTTTGGGTTTAAATATTTACCAAAATTGGGATATGCATGACAATGATTGGGTAAAATGCACAAGGAATTATTAGCCCCATCCAAGCATCTAATCTGAAATGATGAAAATGCCTTAGTTACATAGAAGATTCAAACAAAACTAATAATGGAACACCTACACTAACTAATATATATATACACATCTTTAATGCACATATTTAACTAGCATGAGAAGTTAATAACACATCCACATTATAGTTGGTATACCCTGAGATGATTTATGATATAATTTATTTTAAATATTTTTACATTAGATGAATTTTCAAATGATGAATCCATCCTAGAATACATAGGGGCATATGAGTAACTCCCTTCCTTCTATCATTAAAATAGGTTTCCTCACTCAAGTACCACCTAGACATATTTTATAGAAAGTGAAGACAATAATGTTCACATCAGAGCATATCGTCTAGATAATATTCCTACAACACCATATATGGAAGAGAAATCAACTCTAATTAATGAAAAAAATGTATAATATCATTATGGAATAGAAAAGGATCCTAAACCTATATTATTAGTAAATACATTACAAAAGGATGAAGGAAAAGCATTACAACAACTTATACATGACTACCCTAAAACATTTGCATGGGATTATTCAGATATGCCGAGAATTGATCCCATATCGCATTACATAACATTGTACTTTATTCATATGCAAAGCTAGTACAATAGAAGATTTGTAAAATGCATCCAAAAGTTAAATTATTGGTAAAATAAAATATATATAAAATACTAGATGCATTTGATCCATTGATTACCCAAACTAGGATTCTAATATAGTACTAGTTACAAAAATCAATGGGCAACTTTGATGTTGTACAGATTATCGAGACTTGAATGAAGCTTCCTAAATACAATTTTCCATTTCTAAAAATTAACATGATTGTTGATTCTAAAATTTGTTATGATATATTATCATTCATATATGGGTTCTCAGGATACATCCAAATCAAAACCAATTCATGAGATCTAAATAAAACTTCATTTATTACACCTTGGGAAACATTTTGTTATGTAGTCATGATGTTTGGATTAAAAAATTATGGGCTACTTATCAATATATATAAAATATTGGAGGATTATGTGGATGATTAATGGCCAAATCAAAATAATTACAAGATCACACTTTATATTTGTGAAAATAAATGAACAGTTAAATATAATGTGAACTCAAACCCACATAAATGTGTATTTGGGGTATCTTCAAGAAAATTATTAGTCTACGTCATATCTCAAGGAGTCATTGAAATATATCCCAAAAATTTCAAATACATGCCTCTACCAAAAGGTTTATCACAATTGTGATCATTGTAAATAAAAAATAATGTAGTAAGACATTTTGTGTCCATGTTAGTAGATAAGATGCAACTCTTTACACAATTACAAAAACAAGATACAAAGTTTGAATGGGATGAAAAATTTCTATAGAGTTTAGATGCAATGAAATAATATTTACTTAACCACCTATTCATATGCCTCCAACTCCCTTGATAGACCTTTAATATTATACATATCAACTAAAAAAATCATGCCTTAAGAGATTTATTGGCATAATATGATGATGATCACATAGAGAGAAGTATATTGTATTAGTTGAAGACTTTTTTATTATGAGAAAAATTACATTACTATGTAAAATCTATGTTTAGCTCTCATTTTTGTTACACATAAATTATGAAACTATATTCTCAATAATGAAACACAAGTTATAACAAAATATGATCCAATAAAATTCCGTATGGAAAAAACACTATTATCAAGGTATATAGATAAATGGGTAATGTCACTCATGGAAATTGATTTAGATTTTGTTTCAAAAATTAGTGAAAAGACAAGTTTTTGTAGACCAACTAGTTATAACTCCATTACTATATACATTCCCAATTAATGATGGTTTTTTAGATGAATTTACTTCATATCACATAGATGATGACGTGTGGACCATGTACTTTTATAGATCCAAATGTGCCATAAGTTCTAGTATCAATATAGCCTACATTACACCTTAAGGGAAACCTATGCCATTTTCATATCATTTAGGATTTTCACGTTGAAATAGAATTATGGAATATGAGGAATTAATACTTGGATTATTTATAAAATACACATTACAAATAGCATCACTATATATATTTTTATATTCTCATTTGGTAGTTAATCAATTTTTAGACATCTATCAAACAAAGGAAAAAAATCCCATACAAAGAAATGGTACAGAGATTACAAACATAGTTTGATTATTTTTCAATACAAAGCATATTGTGAAAAGATAATTGGCACACTTAAGCCATGGCTAGTTTATCTTCTTTGATTCTCATTAAAATTAATGATGATCACTTAATATTTATTATCTAAGAGTTAAAACATCCATCCATTTCTTCATCAGAAGTAAAGGCTGATGAGGTCCTAATGGTTACTTGGAATGCAAATAATTCAGAATGGTAAAATGATGCATATAACTTAAATAAAAAATTTATTACATAAAATGCTACATATAATGATAAAATTAAATTAAAAATATAAGCAATGTGTTATGTGTTAATTGGTGAATATTTAAAATATCTTTATAAGGACAATTACTTTGGTGTCTTGGCTATGATGAAGCTAAAGATGTTTTACTTGAAGTCTATGATAGTGAATGCGAGGAACATTTTAGTAAAAAAATATTGTTTTATAAACTCTTAATAGCATAGTACTATTGGCCTATAATGAAGTGATAATGCCAAGAGCATGCTAAGTTATGTCGACAATGTTAGAAGCATAGTAATCTAAATCATGTTCTTTCAAAATAATTACAACTTTTTGTGTCACCATGGCCATTTTCCCATTGGGGATTCAATTTAATCAGAAATATAAATCCATAATCATTATAAAGCCATAAATTTATACTTACAATGACATATTACTTCACAAAATGGGTATAATTCATACCATTAACTTCAACTACAGGTGAATACATATGTAAAATCTTAATAATAAACATCATATCACGATTTGGAGTACATTTAGTTATTGTCATGGATAATGGGTATTCATTCAAAAATAAAATATTTAATATATTATATGCCAAATATAATATTTGTCACAAATTTTCTACACCATATTCTCTACATGGTAATGGACAAGAAGAGGTAACAAATAAAACACTTGTGAAAATATTGAGAAAATTGGCCACCAAAAATTGAGTAAATTGGTACAATTAGATTATTTATGCACTATGGGCCTACCACAAAAGTGTTTTCACACCAAATAATTCCACACCTTAATATTTGGTCTATGGAATATAAGTAGTATTACCTTTAGAATTAGAGATCCCCACCTTGAGGGTTTCTTTGAAACACATAATTAAAGATAATGAATATTGAGAGAAGTGATTACGTGAATTAGAAATACTATATGAAATATGCATATATGTACTATGTACCTAGGGATATGATTTATTATTATATATGGGTGGATCATAACAACATGCCGTTAAAAATCTTAAAGTTATCATGATCATATCAAGAGTGTACTGAAATTACTTAGATGTTCACATAATATAATATTATATAAAAATAAGAGCATAATATATAAATCCACAACAATAATTAAGAGGAGAGAAGAATGTTTGATAAATATAACTGAGCCACTTTAAGGGGGAAACCTCCACAATGATGAAATAAGATCATAATTCAAAATATGATTATCAAATACAAATCAATACCTTTTATATATACTCTACTTATCCTATGTATTCCATAGGTTGTCCTTACTAAAAACATAGAGAAATGTGACAAGATAATATGAGAGGTATGTAAAACACAAATTGGCCACACATATCCATAGAAATTCCATAGGTTAAGGGAATAACATGCCCCTCCCCTTCATAAAAATATTTTTCTCAATGTTGAATCAACCTCAGATGTTGATGTAAGAATTCTTCATCCTCCCATTTTGCATCTTCACAATGTAAACTCTTTCATTTGATCAAATATTTATCAATTGCTCTAGTCCTAGTTGATTAATGCACATTTAAAGGATATCTTTAGGATTATATACAAGGACAAAAAGGGAGCCATTTTGGATAGATTTTGAACATAAGTATTATACCACCATTTAGCAAGTGGTAGCCAATGAACCCATTTATCCTATTTTTTAGAAGTAAAATAATGGAGATACCCTTATAGACATTTATTGACTACCTCGATTTTTCCATCATAGTGAGGATGATAGGATGAGATATGTTCTAATTGTATTAGCTATGTTCCAATTGGGTTCCCAAACATGCAAATAATTTAGTACAAAAATTACTAACAAATATGGTATCTTGATCACTTACAATGATGTTTAGAGTACCATGCAATTTTTGAATTGTATTAAGAAAAGTAGAAGCTCATGTACTAACAAAAAATGCCTATGATGAGGAATTAAACTGAGCACACTTGGTGAGTCAATCCACAACTACCATGATAAAATTTTTACCTTTAGACTGTGGTAACCCAATAATGAAATCCATGAAACACTCCTCCCAACACTAGCTAGGGATGGATAAAGACTACAAAAGACCTAGGGTCTTAATGGTTTCACCTTTTTCTATTGATATACCATGTATTCATCTATATATTTCTAGACATCCCCCTTTATTCCTTCCCTAAATAAATCTTACATGATTCTATGATATGTTTTCAAAAATCCTTAGTGACTTCCTATTGGAGATGCATGAATTTCTTAAAGGATTTTATGTTTGAGATAATTCTTATATAGGTATAATTTCTCTTTATACCATACGCGTTCCCCTTTCATGTATTTTTGTCATATCCCCTAGAACCCTACTAAATATTTTGAATCAAATCATGTGTATAACTATAATTCTCCAATTTTCATCTTTCTTTCTCTATCCAATCTTCTTGTCAAATGGTCATTATGCATAACAATGTCTCAATTGATTCATCCCTCTAGGATACTACATTTACCACTAAATTATCTTTTCTTTTCTTATAGATTATTTTCAAATCATAACCTAACATTTTATTAATCCATTTTTGTTGTTCTTTAGAAGAAAAACATTGTTCCAAAAAATATTTGAGGTTATCATGATCAGGCTTTACCTAAAAAATTATGACCCATTAATAAAGGTCTCCATTGCTTGACTACATGCAAAATAGCCATCATCTCTTTCTCATAGATTGGCTTGAGCTTATTTTTTACCTTCAATTAAAGACTATAAAATGTAATATGTCTAGATTATTACATAAATATAACCCCCATGCCATATTCAGATGCATCACATTCCACAACAAAAAATTTAGAAAAATCAAGAGTAGCCAAAACTAAAGTGTTACACATAGCCATTTTCAAATGTTCAAATGCCTTGGTGGTTATATCATTCTACTAGAAAGAGTCTTTCTTCAGTAAATATGTGAGTACAACTATAATGCTACCATAATTTTTGGTAAACATATGATAATAACTAGTTAGCCCCAAAAATGTTCAGAGGTTCTTAAGGGTATTAAATAACTTGCCACTCCCTCATCACTTGGATATTTTTATGATCAACTTTCACTCCTTTATGTGAAACAATATGACCCAAGTACTCCACTTTTGAAACTCCAAATTCACATTTAAAAGGTTTGGCATAAATTTTATGTTGTTCCATAACCAAGAGTACTTATTTCACATGATTCAAATGGTTCATGGCCAATAAAAATATTCAAAAAAAGAAAGCATGGTTATCACAAGAAACATATTTAGTGTTTTATTTGTCAAGGTGATCATTATGAAAATAAGTGCCCTAATATAAAGGAGGTAAAAAAAGTGAATTTATTAAATTATTATAATATTTATGAATATGATTGTGTTCTAATTTCTAAACTAGAGGATCATTATGATTTTGGCATTCCAGTTGAATAATTTTTAAAGTCAAAAGAATAACTTGAATCTAATATTACAATAAATCATTATTATTCTAAATCAGAAGAATATTCTGATTGTGAATTAAAAATTAGATTATATATTCATATGAAAAGATATCCCACACCTAATGCAATATCATTATCTCAATAGTTAAATTAGTTAAAGCAAAGGTATGAAGAAACTCTAGTTTATTTGATTGTTGTTAGATTTTCCCTTGCACAAAAAATATAAAAATGTGACCAAGAACACTTATCTAAAATTATTAGTGAGAAAAGATAAAAATAAACTATTATAAATTCTATGTTACAGTTTAAACAACTTTCTTTACATTAAAATATTGAATAAAGTTATAGAAAAAATGATATGACTAGAACTAAATAGAGAAAGAATAGAATTGAGAAATTAAAGCTATTTTTAGGTTAAGCCAAAAAAGAATTAACTAAATTACTGAAAGAAGAACCTGAAGAAGAAGAAGATGAACTCTAATTTGAACAAGAAATAGCTATGACTACTCAAGTTATTGAAGAAAGTTATTTTCGTGATGAAAGAACTTCTCATATTTAGCAAGACAAAGTTCATACAACTCATAACCATGTTTGTGAGTTAACTATTAAATGGAATGGATTTAAAGCTTATTAGTTAGATGCACTTGTAGATATAGGTGCTATTATTTATCTATCTAGATATATTTCTATCCCCAATGATTAATGGAAAGCATATTTTCATAGATTAGCATTCAACATAAAAATAGTAGTATCACAGTTATATGCTCGTATTCTATTCTTATTAAGAGATCAGATATATTACTTGTTTGTAGTACAACATGAGATTCTAGAATATGACATGATGATTGGTTTAGATAATTTAGCTATTATTTATCTTGTTTCCATATTTCATGAAAGAATTGTGCTTGGAAATAATATTGATCTTGTCAAAAAGGATCAGTGTGTTTGTAAAATTCCACTACAAGAGAAAGCTAGAAAACTTGTCAATAATGCATGGATTCATAAAAGTATCATTTTATGTAATTTAGATATTGATAATATTATTATGAAAATCAAAAAGGATTTTTTTTAATAAAATCCTTTAGCATTCTTGCATAGAAAGATTCATAGTTGCAAATTTGAGTTGAAAATGATTAAGGATAAAAATGGGAAGGACATAGAGCCTAAATTCAAAGCTCATCATTCAAGTATATCTCCTTCTCTAAGACAAGAATGTTTTGAAAAAATTATCAATTAAAATAAATGGGTATTAATAGAGAATCCAATAGTCCTTGGGGTTGTGAAACATTTTATGTCAATAAGAAAGCTGAACAGATAAGGGGAAAGAAAAGATTAGTTATGAATTATATTCCTCTTAAAAAATATGTGATTCTAGTGCAACATCCAATTCCATCCAAAGATGAAATATTGTAAAAGATTCATGGAAGAAAATTCTATAAAAAATTTGATCTCAAGTTATGATTCTAGAAAATCTAAGTTGTAGAAGAAGACAGGTACAAAATTGCTTTTATTACTCCATTTGGTTAGTATGAGTGGAATGTTCTTCCATTTGGTCTAAAAACTGCCCCTAGTATATTTTAAAATATGATGAATCAAATTTTTGCTCCATATTCTCATTTTATTATTGTATATATTGATGATATCTTGATATTTTGAAAATCACCAAAGGAACATATTGATAATCTAAAATAGTTTTATCAGATTATTTATGACAATGGATTAGTTCTCTCTATAAAAAATATGATTAATTTTAAGGATGAGATTGATTTCCTTGGTGTTAAAATAACTTCTAGAGAAGTTTCAGTACAAGAACATGTTCTTAAAGATATTAGCAAATTTCCTAATAAAATTAAAGATAAGAAGACACTTCAGATATTTACAAGTTGTGTCAATTACATTGTGGGATATTATTATAACATTTCTCAAGATAGATTATTATTGAATAAAAGGCTCTCCAAAATCCTCTAGAATGGAATGAATAGGTGATTGTTTTAGTTAAAAGAACCAAATAAAATTATCAGAATCTACCTCCTCTCAGTCTTCCAAGTAATGGATTGAAGATTAATGAAATTGATGCATCTAATCACTTTTAGGGTGTTGAATTGAAATAAAAATTATCTGATGGCATAGAAAAACTTTGTAGGTTCACTTCTGGTGATTTTAAGAAATATCAATTAAATTATCATTCTACTCACAAAGAATTACTTGTAGCTATCAAGGCTATACATTTTTTTATGTTCTTTTTTAGATCAGAAAAGTTTTTTTATAATCAGATTTAAAGAATTTCATGAGTTTTCTTGAGAATCTAGATAATTATAAAAAATATGGTAATAGTGGGTTAATATGGTGGGCATAATTTTTTTCATATTTTGATTTCTCTATAGAACATATTTCTAGTAAGAATAATTGTCTTGTTGATTTCATATCAAGAGAAAGGAATCAATATTATATTATAGCTCTTGTCATAGAAGTAAGAGAAGAATTTCATACTTCTCTTTGGGAATATTCATGAACTATATACTCTCAACTTTACCATGAAATTACCAGACTCACCATAGAATCATATGATGCTTCAATAGAATTGAAGAATACTCATGTTTCATATACTTCTCAGTTCTAAGAACCAGATGGTAGGAGATTGGCATCTATGATTCTGAATTATATTGACAATGATGATATTATAATTTGAAGAATAATTTAAGAAAATTTGTGTTTGAGATTATTCATTGCCATGGTTTTGAATTTTTAGTTCAATGGTCAATTTTTTGGCCATCATTCAATTGTGGCAGAGAAAATTTCTGGTCTTCAATGGATTTTCCTAAACATCTCAAAGAATTTTTGGATTGTATTATGCCTACAAAGCCTTTAGAAGATATAGCAATCAATATTATTCCAAATCAAGTTTGTAATAACTTCATTGCTCTCAAAATTCATTTGAGAGTTAAGTTTGAACTTTTTTTTGTACAGAATCATCAAATTTATGTCAGGTTTAGATCACATGTTTAACCTATTGTAGCATTATAGAGATAATTCACTATTACTCATGAAGCATAATTTCCACCTATAACTCCATGCAAGATCATCAAAATACCCTCTATATTATACATCTATCTAGAGAAATATCAGCACCTATATCTAGAAATACATCTAATTGATAAGCTTTAAATCCATTTAATTTAATATTTAACTCGCATACAAGGTTATGAGTTGTATGAACTATGATTGACTGAATATGAGAAGTTCCTTCATCATGAAAATAGCTTTCTTCAACATCTTGAGTAGTCATAGCTATTTCTTATTCAAACTAGAGTTCATCATCTTCCTCTTCAACTTCTTCTTTAAGTAATTTAGTTAATTCTTTATGGGCTTTATCTAAAAATAGCTTTAATTTCTCAATTTTATTCTTTCTCCATTCAGTTCTAAACATATCATTTTTTATATAGCTTTCTTCAATATTTTGATGTAAAGAAATTTGTTTAAACTGTGACATATAATTTATAAGAATTTCATTTTCTCTTCTCTCACTAGAAAGTTTAGATAAGTATTCTTGCTCACATTTTTGTATTTGTTATGCAAGGATAGATCTAGCAGTAATCAAATAAACTAGAGTTTCTTCTTACCTTTAATTTAGTTGATTTTAACTATTGATATAATGATATTGCATTAGGTATGAGAGCTCTTGTCATATGAATCTAGAATCTAATTTCTAATTCATAATTAGAATATTCTTCTAATTCAGAAGAAAAATGATTTATTGAAATATTGGCTTCAAGTTTTTCTTCTGACTCTAAAACATATTCAACTCGAATGTCAGAATCATAATGATCCTTTGGTTCATAAATCATAACATACTCGTCTTCATCAATATTATAATTATTAAATAAATTCACTTTTTTGACCTCCTTCTATTGGGGCACCTTTTTTCAAAATGATCACCTTAATAGATAAAACACTGAATAGGTTTCTTGTGTTAACCATGCTTTCTTTTTCTAAAAATTTTTATTGGCCAAGATTTTCTTTTAGGAAACTTTTTTTATACTTATATTTATTTAGATAGTAGGTATTCCTCCTAGGGGAAAAAGAATAATGTCAATCAGAAGACTTTTTCCAAGTTTTTTACTTGTATTTCCTATAAGTTTGAGAATCTTGACATCCAACATTATCTACTTGCCAAGCACAAAATTTTGCACCAATATGTTTATGAAATATCATAGTTTATTTTTGAGTTTTTATTTTAGCACACAATTTCATATGCAAACCTCTAATATCTAATTGATCCTTGTAAATGATATCATAGACAAATAATTTCCTAAAGCTTCTTTATGCTTTTCTGAAAAGTAAGCAGAAAAAGACTCAAGATATCTGATCTTATAATCAATATTATTTGGTTTACCAGTACCATAGTAAAATTATTCCATATAGTAGATATATTCTTCTAGATGACTCATATCACATAACTAAACTTTCATTAACTTCTATTTATTCATTTCTCTATCATTATCCAATGTTCCAGCAAATTTAGATATTAGTGCTTTTGCTAAAGCACTAATAGGTGAGGAAACTTGATTAATGATTTCATGTCTATTAGTTTCAAAAAGACTATCCCACCAAATCTTGACAATATCAATAAATCAATTCCTAAACTTTCAACAATATCTTCTAGATTTTTCCCATAATTAGAAATCTAAAAATTTGGCCAGGTAATCATTGCTTGAATCATTTCCAATCTTTTGGCTAGAGATTAAAATTGAAATTTCCATAAGAAATGTTGGAGATTCAGAGTTCTCATCTGACCTTATAATGGAGTTCTGGATGATCCTTATTGAGTTGTAAATATGGATTTAGCTTCATAGATATTAGTTCTACTCATTCCAACTTTAAATATTAGATCTAAAGTAGATGGTATGTCAAGAAGACTTTTGGATTTTGGTATATGGAGGAATATGTGTAACTGTTAAACTTGGGACAAGGTTATAGGACTATATTTTCTAGGAATTTGAGGTTCATGAGAGGATTCCGGTTTTTTAAATTCTTTAAATGGGTATTGAGGAATTTTTTTGTAAAAGTATAAAAATGCTCTTTTTTAGATAGAATATATAGGATTATATTTACAAAGGAACATTTATTGACTATTTATTTGGGCAAACTATTTGTTTAGGACGCAAGGGATTTTAATTCCTTTTCATGACTTTTTTGGGTACTTAATATATTATGATTAGTGGACTAGCTATCATTATACTTCGGAACTTTCAAGTGAAATTTTGTACCTATAGCATTGACTCTTGTATATAAATAACTTTGTATTTTCATGATCTTTTCTTCAGAACTCTTAATATCATCAAATTTTACTTATATCTTTGAAACTTCTAATTCAACCTTCTAACTAAGAGTGGATGTTGTAGTCTTTGAAATGTCCTCAAGTTGATGTAATGCTTGAGTGACTTGGCCTTTTTAATATAATTCAATAGACTTGACCATGTTACAAGTTTTTTCAATAGATTATTGAATTTCAAAGATTCTATTATTCAAACACTTTGTACCTAAGGTATTCCAATATAACATCTTAACTTCAGGTGTCTTGTCTAAATTCTTATCTATCTATCTTAGATATATCATCTAATATCTTTGCTTTCCATATAGAGTATACTCATTGAAATCAGATAACTTTTGGAAATATATTTTTAGTATATGACTCATCTCCTAAGGGTGTTTTTCATATATGTTATTTAGATGAACCTTCTTCTATATGAACTAATCTTGGATCAAACAATAATTGCTTAGTTTTTTGAAGTAAGATCAAAGCTTCATGATCAACATTTAAAGAATTTCTAGAAACCATGTTGATCTTATTCTTAGCTTGATCTATAATATTTTGATAGTCAATATAGAAAATAGAGTCCATATGAGGGTCATGAACTCTATTTTTATGAGAACATATATGATTGGAAGATGAAACCTTGTGATTTTGTATACTAGAGCTTGGTTGATTAAATCTGATGATAGATTTATCTAGGATATCCTTGATAAAGGAAGCAAAAGACAATGATTTTCTTGGATTTTGAATGAAATCTATATTAACAATCCATTTTTATAGAATCTTTAAGTTAGACCATGATATAAATTTAGTAGGAATAATTTGACTATTTTCATTTTCTCTACATACCATGCTTTTGCCATGTGATGGATCATGCTTAACGGCATGATGAAGAGAAATGGTAAGCCTATACATGACCTTATATTGGATAGCCAAGGGATAATAACCCTCTATCATATCCAAGCCATGAGTTTGTAGGAATATTTTTAAGACTTTATTTAGATTATTTTCTTCATGGATGGCAATTGGATAATTGGGTTAATAAACAAAATATACTAGACCATCATGAAGACCAATTTGGATTAAAACTTGTAGACAACAGGAGAATGAAGTATGTTTATTATCAAGGGCACAATCTAATATACTAACATTTAAACCTCTTATGAATAATGGATAGATACTAATAGACACAACACCTATATGCAAAAATTTATATTTTTCTTGACTTTTAAGCTTTCTAATCTCTTAATTAGATAAAAATTATAAATTGTATTTGTATTCCTCATTCTTTTTAACTTTCAAAACATTCTCAGAGATTTTAATATCTGTATTTGCAACAAAATGAAACATAGAGAATTTATCATAAACTTCATCAGCCTTGAGATCAGGTATTTTCCATTCAAGATTGGGATTTGTTTCTTCTAACTCTTTATGAGATTGATTGACATTGAATAAATAACCCAATGATATTTTAGATAATTCTATGATTTTAGAAGTACATGGAGCACTAAAATATATCTAGTTTGAGGAATCCATCATACTACCTATTGACACTACTATACAGTTCTCAAAACATGGCAAACCACACCTTCAAAAGGCCATTCAATTCACTATCATCATCGATAATAATGGAAAATGCTAGAATAGTAATGACCAAAATAACCAAATATTTGAAACACAAAAATATTAAAATATATTAATATAGACTTTGGAGAATATAGAGGCTGATATTTTTTAACATGGACTTGAATAGGACAAGAACATGGATATGATACCATTTACTAGAAATTTACAAGACAACTCTGATACCATTATAGAGAAGGTACAAAGAGATATTCATAAATGACTTATGTAGTCATAATAGTAGGTTTTATACATACATAGACATTATACAAAAATATAAGATTTTCTAATTTATAGAATCCATTTAGAAACAAAAAAAATGAGCATATGAGCTATATTTATACAAACTTATAGATCTAGAAGAGTGACTAACTCAAATATTTGATGCCTATGAATGAGACTTGGTTTCTTATTTATAGGGTTTAAAGAGGGATCTTATAGAATCATTAGAGTAACCTAGGTAGAAGTTAAAATTAGATGACAACCCCATACAACTAGGTGACATGACATAAATTTGATGAATAGTAGGAGCATTAACTAAATGAAGCCACCTCCATAATACTTGTCACTTCCCAGTGTGTCAGGACTCCCCACTCAATATAAGGAGTGTATATAATGATTTAGATAATGGGTTATGGGTCCACTATGCACCGACTTAAAATATTATTATGTCAACATGACTTATAGCATAGCAATAATCTATTAACATACTTGATAGCATAGTACCTTTAGTAACATGGTGAGGTCTACAAAGAAGGAAAGTGGGTTAACATGCCCATATTCATGTTGATAGTTACACCCTATAATTAGTATTTTATATTATCAATCATCATCAGTAAACTCATATTTTGCTTGAGGATAATAATCATTATCAAAACTTGAATCAGAAGAAACTTTGATTTATTTGATTGTTTTTAGATTTGCCCTTGCAAAGAAAATCAAAATAGTCAAATTGTTCTTGTTGAATCTATATTATGGTTTGACTTAAATATTCCATATAAATGGATTGTTGATACATATTTCATTCAAAATCTAATAAAAACATTATGTTTTTCTTCCTCTATCAAGGATCTCCTAGATAAATCTATCATTAGATTTAATCAACCAAGATCCAGTATAAAAACTCATAAGGTTCCATATTCCAATCATATATGTTCTCATAAAAATATATTTCATGACCCTAAAATAGACTCTATTTTCTATATTGACTTTCAAAAGATTATAGATCAAGCACATAATAACATCAACATGGTTTCTATTGGCAGAAGAAAATAGATAGTAAAGTTGTGAAATATATTCCTTGGATATTTTTGTGTTATGTATTCAATTATCAACTATATGTATTTTGTCCTATCATCCATTACTTGTAAAAGGATAAAAGATGAACAATCTCATTTTTTGGCATCAAAGTATGAGAGAAGAATATGAACATTTAGGGATTGTAAATGACTATATATATATATATATATATATATATATATATATATATATATATATATATATATATATATATATATATATATGCTTGTATGAAGAATATGATGAACCTTTATTGAGATCAATATAGACTATTTGGTTATGGTTACCTATTATATTTCTTATTTTTTTCCTTGTTGCACTATCATGGTTAATGCTTAGCTTAATTATATCTAAGTTAATCCAAATGTTTTGTAAACCTTGATAAAGTGTTGGTTAATATTAATAATTCATCTATGCTATGCTCTTATTTTCCTTGTTAGATATGAATTCTCTATACTATCTTACACAATTGAGTAATACTTAGTTATCTTCATCCTTAGCATGTTTTGTTGTATCAGGAACCTTTATTAACAATGGTGTGGTGAGTCTAGAAACACTCCTCATAGAGGAAACTATGCTAAGATGGTTACTATGGTAGCAAGACATTGAAACATAGTTAGACCAAAAAGTATAGAATTTAGTAGAAGAAGAATCTAAAAATATTGGTCTTACCATAAGTGAAATTAATTAAGAGCACATATATAGAGAAATATATAAAATTTTCTAGTGTGAATTACCTGAACTATTAACTAACTAGCTGACAAGATTGGAATATCATTACTTCAATCCTAGAACAAAGGAAACAATTACTTGGACTAAAGAGAAGATAGAATAGCTATTGAAACTAGAAATTGATTGGATGAGAGAAATAGACTACTGGGTTATTACAACCATAGACAAATATATTACCAAATTTGTAATACAAGGATATATGGCATTCAAAACTACATAGGATTGTTTTATCTAAGGAATTAGAAAAAAAATTAGTGACTACTCCTAATATAGATGTTAGTTGTGGAAAAGGTCATGGTGCATACTCCAACCAATATAGCATAGTCACTTCAGGTGTATGGGGGTATGTGCAATATGATGATGAATGATGGATAGATGAGTAGGTAAGGCTTAAACCTAAATCTAGAATGGAGACATGAGGGAAGAAGAGTTAGCAGAAAAGTCTAGATTTAGAATGGGAACTATGATAATAGAATAGATGGAATAAATATAATAATACCCAGGTAGCTATGAGTAAAGGAAAGAGTAGTAGTAGATTAGATGATAAATGAGTGTGAAGATTTGATGAGCAAGAGGATGAAAGAGGAATGAATAAAGATAATTATGAATGCTTTTAGATAGAGCAAGAGGACAAAGAACAAGATGAAGATGAGATTTGTGAAGAGGAAGGAAAGAATAGTTTAGAAGTAGAATATATAAATGATAGTGTAGTGTGTAGCTACAAGAAAGTGTATTGTCAAAAGAAGAATAATTACACAAAAAAATAAAACATAGTCACAGGTTAAACATAGGTTCAACCATAGTAGAATAAGAAGTCACAGGAAAGAACCATTCATCAAAAGAGCACACTTCCCTAAAGTCTAATCTTTTATATTCTAGTAGAATTTTTTCGTTTGGTAGATAGGAAGGTAATAGTTGGGAAATACCATTGTTATGTGACCCATTGGGGTATCAAAATTCATACAAGATAAACTAGAAAGGCTTTCAAGGATATAGGATTAATTGAAATTGAACAACAAAAATAAGGAAGCATAGACAAATAAAGTGTGCATGATAATTCTCCTAGTGTGCAAAGTAGTACATAAGTAGGATCACTCAGAATGTAGCCCCCTCTAATAATATATGCACACTATACTCCATCCATACCAATCAACATGATGACTCATCTAGGAGGATTCATAAATTTAGCCAACTATGATGGTTCCATGAATCTTGAAAAGTACCCACTAACTTGTAAGATGAGATGGTAAGTTAAGGGCATCATTGATGAAGTTATCCAAAAGTGTGAATTAATAAGGGAACTAAATAGAAGATCATTGGAGTTCATAGACTAAATAAACCTTTAGTAGGCAAGTATAAATGATGTTGAGGACTAACTCATCATAGAATTCAAGATTAAGAAATGCACCAGTCAAACTATACAGGGCCTAAAGGAGATATGGCAAAAGTTTAGAGAATTAGTATATGACTATGACTGTAAATTCTCTAATATGATGAATAAGTTAAAATTTGCTTTGAAAGATAAAGAAAAAGTTGCATGATTTTTTGAAGGACTACACTTCAGGATCAGGTTTGCCATTACATAAAATCAATATGCTACAAAAGCATATGTCAAAGCTACTACCTTACGAGTAGAGTAGACTGAGGATTATGGAGAAGCCCCTATTGTCAATTCCAAGATTTAAAATACATTACAAGATTTCATGAAATTAATGGAGAAATACCATGAGGTAAATAAGACTAAATTGAACCTATGGTGTATGGAGTGTGGAAAATAAGGACACCACAGAAATGATTTCCCTAAAGTCAAGATAGAATTTTGTGAACTCTGTTGAGTAGTAGGGCATGATACAATGTAATGCCACATTCTATAGCAATATATTAAAAAACCATAAAATCTATATTTTAATTTCTTTAATTCATCTAACCATGATGAGAAAAACTATTAGGCTTTATAAGAGATTAAATAATAAATCACCAAAAATGTATTCTCCTTCACTATGCAGTAAATGTTCTTAATAAAGTCAATGATCCCAGACCCAAAGGTAGATAAAGGTTGTGTGATCCAAATGGGTCAATAATGTATTTTGAGTTCACCGTAGTATCAACTTCAAGTTCTGGTTGGATAGACCCCTCCTTTGTTGACTTAGACACCTTCATCTCCAAAGTACTAGTATGCAACTCCCTAGAGCCCAGCCATAATGCAGTAGTAATAAATAAGTTGGACCCCACCAGTTGCAAAAAAATAATTTATAATTAGAGATAAAAATTAGTTACACTAGCATTAGAACACTACGCAATAATAAGGAGGATAAAGAGGTGGCTACCAATTAAATTGAGAAGGAGCTGAAGGTGGATATAAAGAAGGATACTAAGTTGGTAAAGTGAATAACTATCATGACCTCCCATACAATGCTATCTATGTGGAGAATATAATCATGTCCAATGAAATTACTTGATGAATCCTCAAAGGCAGTCATATTATGCATATTGTAGAATCTTTGATCAACATGATACAAAATTTTGTCCCATCTTGAAGAAATAGTGAAAGGACAAGGTCATTCAAAATGTGAATATGGTGAGTGCATAGCCTAAATAAAATGCATTTTTGAATTCTATTAAATGACAATATCATGTAGATAAAGGGTTGTCCCCACTTGAAATGCCTCAGGATTGGGGAATCGAAAAATCTAAATAGGATAAGTACCTAATTCTAGCTACAAAAAAGGGCCTCATGTACAAAGTTGCACAAATGTTAAAAAGCATCAAACATCAAGACATCACTAAAGGAGATGTTACCACAACATATACACAAATGTATGGCTAGATCATGTGCATCATTCATGAATTTGGAGTTGTTACTATGCTTACAGATATTTTTAAACTTTTAATTACACTTCATAATGAAGACATCTCATAGAACATCACAAATCTACTGCATAATCTACTAGAGTGTGCATAGTGTGGACAACAAAAGAAGGATAAGTTATTCTAGTACATCAAAATGAATAATCCTTAGGATGTTGATGCTTGCATTGACATTAAATTTATTGGTTATGAGATTTTGAATTTTGTCTTTGATTTTAGTAACACCATCAATATGATTCCTAGGTATGTGTGTGAAGCCATTAGATGACTAGTTTTAAGTTATTTCCTAGTAAATTTGAGCCTAGCTAATTATGAAAAGGTTGATCCTATTGGTAGATTATAAGATGTGGAAATAAAAAAATTTAACTAACACTACAAGGTGACTTTGAAGTCATCGACATGAAAACTATAGCAACACATTACCCTGCACTCATATGCAAGAAAAGGGCATACAATGGATAGATGACTATCAACATGGTGAAAAACTTGTTAGAGTTACACCAAGGTGATAAAGTGGTTATCATTCCTCTTAATAGATCACACAAGCCTTGCATAATTTTGGTTGAACTAGACTCCCCATATATTGTGTAAGAAACTAGTTGGATAAAGGTAAACTCTAAGGACAATCCAAACGCTCTGCACATAAATAAATGCAAATTTCTATACCAACATACCATACCTAAGTTAAAATCACTACTCACTCAACAACTAAAGACATCATAATAGTGGAGGCCTAAACCAATAGCTATGCAACTAGTAGTAAACTGATTTGACATTGAAGAGTATGAATCTATGTTTGCAAAATCTCCTACTCAATCAAAATTTAAATTCCTTTATCAAGATGATGATCACATGTAGGATTTCATAGAGATAAAAATGGAAGGAAATTTACCATGGGAGATATATTCATCCATTATTGGGGACTCAAACACACACCTCTTCAACTGGGCTAGAGGTGATCACAAACTCTAACCGATGTGAATGGTCTTTGTACATGAGAAACAACTTCTTGTATACTATGCAACTGAGGACATCAATGACTTTATTCTATGATTGTAATTTCATATAAAAACCATCATCTAGAATATTAGTGCTTTAAATTATTCCTTAAATGGATTTAATATAACATGGTGAGTAACTCATCGAGATGACCAGATCGAGTGGAATGATGCATGTGATCTCATCATTAACAAGTTTCAACTACCATAGTTCATCTACACCAATTGGCCATTCCTTCAATAAGGTGAGTGTCCTAAAATTCATATACATAAATGTGTTAAAAATTTTAATGAGGAATGTGTGGCACCAATGTACTTGATCCACATTTTCCACTATTCACATGCTCCATTACCAATAACATGGTATATGCACCAAGAATGTAGAAGCGAGAGAAAACATTAGGCACAAGTACAAATGATTTTATACAAACCTTTCTTTTTTAAGACAAAAATCCTCTAGTTCATAATGTACTAAAAAAATGCAAATACTTCTTATGCCATGGGTGTGTTGAAGACCTAAGCACAACAACAAAATCCACTACATAGAAGAATGTAACCTCTTATCTTAATTCATTACTACAAAGATACAAAGCTTCTAAAAAATAATAACAATCCCTAACATAGTCATGTCATCAAATACAATATGAAGTAGAGGACATTAAGGATTTTTATTTTGATGGTGACCTAGATTTGAATGATTTATTTGAAACTAAATGACCTATAGAACCATTAAAGGACATTGACATAGAACCTATTGAAGAAGATAAGTTGTGCAACATTTGAATTATTGAATAGGAAGGGAAATGTAAGATAAAAGAATATATTGATGAATAAAAATGTAACATTTATTAATATCCTATCAAAAATCATGTTACAAACATCAGAATAGAGGAGGTCCCAAAATTGGTAAACATCAGTGACTATTGGATGGAAGCTAAAATTTTGGAAGATCTGCAATTACTAGGGGATTACCAAGATGTCTTTCCCACCAAATTATTAGAGGTTAAAGGATTTAACCCTTCTCTTGGTGAGATGCATGTTATACTAAAGGAGTGCATGTGGCCTACAAAGAAGTGGCCATACAAGCTCAATCTAAACATGAAGCTAAAATTAAAGGGTGAACTGGATAAAATATAGGACCTAGGAATAATTTATCTGGTAGAAAAAGGTAGATTAGGTAAGCCCCATGGTAGTAAAACCCGAGAAGATATGGTAAATCCATGTATGTGGGGATTATCACATTTTTAATGATGCATGTGTAAATTATCCATTCCTAATTCCATTCATAGATGAAGTTTTGGAGTCTTTCACAAGACATGATTATTTTTTCCTAGATGGTTTTAGTGGATATCATCATATACTAATCACAAAAGAAGATAGAGCCAAAACAAAAAAATTAATGGAATGGGGTTATTTTGCATACAAGGTCATGCCTTTTGGCCTTAAGAATACACCTTTAGTGTTTTATCATGCAGTGGTTATGGCATTCAAGGATTTTATTCATGACTTCTTATAAGTTTACCTTGATGATTGGGCAGTCTTCTCCTTATTCAAAGAATATTTGTCTAAGTTGTGTTTAATGTTGGAATGATTCTAAGCTTTGCACATTACTTTGAAATTAAATAAATGTTTATTTTTTACACCCTTTGATGTTTTTTTTGGATAGGTCATATGCAATTAAGGCATTCTAGTAGATCAAGAAAAAATCACAGTAATCTTGAGTATGCCTTCACCTGTTAGTTCCATTGAAGTGTGCTATTTTTTGAGGCATACAAACTACTATCATAATTTTATCAAGGGTTACACAGCTATTTCATGTCCATTATAATATTTACTACATAAAAATGTGAATTTTGTCTAGATTTTAGAGTGTTAATTATCTTTCATCGAGCTTAAGCAAAGATTGGTTACTACACCCATACTTGTTTTCCCAAACTGGAGAAAGTCTTTTCATGTACATGTAGATACTTTAGGTATTGTAGTTGGTTTTGTTCTTACACAGCTAGGAGAGGGTGGACTAGATCCTCTTTTTCATTTTGCTAGCAAGAAATTATCTGATGCAGAGAAAAACTACAAAACCATTGAGCGAGAAGCATTAGCCATCATGTTCACACTAAAGAAATTTTGACATCATCTACTTGTAATGCCATTCAAATTCTTCACTGACCATCAAGCCCTGTGATACCTTAACAATAAGCCAATGATAGGAGGATGCATCTATCGATGGTTGATGTTATTTTAGGAGTTTCAATTTTGTATTAATGTCAAGCTAGGAAGAGAGAACATGAGAACAGACCATCTCAACTATATTCCTAATGGTAAAGAGATAAAAGAATTATAATAAGACTCTTCTGATGCTTACCTATTTTGTGTATCTGTGATTCCTAAAAAATTTGAAACTATTGTTAACTTCCTTGAACAATGAGTCTTCCCTATGCACTATCAAGAGCATGATAAGAAGTAGTTTGTTTCTAGAGCACTACCATATACCACCATCAATGGGATTCTATATCACTTAGGGAAGGATGAATTTTTACACAGGGTTGTTCTAGAACATGAACAAATTCAAATATTGTAGGAGGCACGTCAAATAGTCATAGGAGGAAATTTTATGGGATAAGTTATGGCTAAAAAGATGCTACAAATTAGGTTATGGTGGTCAATTTTTTTCCAAGATGCACACAGAGTTGTGTAGCAATGTGATGTCTACCAACACTTGGGTAAACTACTAAAAAAAGATGAAATGCATTAAAACCTATGTTATCTAAGTAGACCTTTAAACATGGGGTATTGAATTTTTGAACCTATCAATCCACCAAACAAGTGTAGTAAAGTATGATATATCATCACTATGACAGACTAATTTACTAAGTGGGTTGAAACTACAACATCTAGCTACAATGTGAAGGATGCAACAAAGTTTCTAAATAAAAACATCATTACAAGGTTTCTCTTCCCTATAAATTTATTCAGTGACATAGTAATGCACTTTCTAAACAATAACATCAAGGCTCTGATTGAATAATTTATGATCTCTCATCACAAAATCAATGCTTATCATCCACAGGCTAATGGCCATGCTGAAGCTTCCAATAAAGTGTTAGGTAAAATGTTGAAAAAGATCTATAATGTCAAGAGGGATGATAGGGAAAATTACATTCCTATGAATTTATGGGTATATCGTACACACTACAAGTGAGCCATAATTTTTATGCCTTCTAGTTGGTGTATGGTCTTGAATTAATCATGCTAATGGAATACTTAGCACCTAGCCTATTCATTACCATGGTCATGAGACTAAGAGATCATGAGTCTCTTACTAAATGACTCCTTAAACTAAATTAGATGGTTGAGTTTAGATGCAAATTAGTGTGGATGTAGAAAGTGCACAAGTAGAGCCATAAAGCATGGTATGATAAGAACATAAGCCAAAAAGAATTTCATAAATATCAACTAGTCTTATTATATGATTGTCATTTCAGAGCATTCTCAAGTAAGTTATAGATACGATGGAAGGGGTCATATATTATATATGACCTAACATAGAAAAGAACCATGTTTTTAAGAGATCTCCAGGGAACCATGTTATTAGGGTGGGTAAAGGGTTGTAAGCTTAAGCCCTACCACCAATAGTCTATTGATCTCATTCTATAAACTAAGTAGGTGCTGAGTATCACCAAGTATATTAGGATTTCCCTATTTTTTACATGTTTTCGGTGTGTTTTTTTCTATTTGTGTTTATTTTTAGATGATCTCTTCAACAATATTTAAGAATTAAGACAACAAACATAGCATGCACCAATCATGCATAAGAGGATCCATGTGCGTCATCAAAAAAGTTAAAGAGGAGAAATTTAAAAATATTAAGTCAAAAAAAGGTACAAAAATGTCCCATCAGCAAGATATCCATTGAATAATGACCATCCACTAGAAATAAATGCATAATCCAAGGGTTGATTGAAATGATGTTCAACAAATTGATGGCTCATCAATATCAGTTGCTCGTACCCCCCATACAAACACCAAAGAACATATTGGCATAACTCCACACATGGGTTAATGACTAACCACCTTAATGGCTAGATCAAATACAAATTTTCCAAATCTATCATTACATTTAAGATGAGTGGATAGCTAAGTATAGCCTAGAAGTGGAATATAAGAGGTACCAAATCTATAAATCCTAAGTTTGAATAACAATTCAACATTTCATCCTTGTGCATATTTTCTAAGTAATTACCAAGAGATGAGATATTTTTCTTACACAAAAAAATGAGTATTTTAATGCCCTCACTTTAATTAGTTATGGATACCTCATCGCTAATTAGGGCTCTCCTTGATGCTCAAAAAGAGGCCATGGGTGTTGACATAATGCTCAATCAAATAAATTTCAATGACCAATATCCATTCGACTACCTTTGGCAAGCAAACCAAAATCTATTTTGACCAAATCATGTTGATGATGCATAACCACTTGCTCTCATAACTCCCCACTGGTTCCAAAATATAGATGTTAAGCATTTGTTATGCATGCCTACCTTTGGTGACCTAAGAGAAATAATACAAGTATTTCTTGATTGATACAATGATGGTAATAGATATTTGGGCCCAGATCAGACTATTATCATCAATACACAAGCCATGACCTGAGCTTTGGGCATGCCTATGTATAAAGATTGTATATTTCTATATAAGACAAAAACACCTCCCATTTTAAAAGAAGTCTAAGATCTATATGGGTGGAGAAATAGAGGGATTCCCATTGATTAAATCCTAGATGAGCTACTGTGCATCTTCATGGATTGTATCACTAAAAGATTTTGGTAGATGACCAAGTCTACTAAGTAAATACCCAAAAGAGTTGTGGGCATCATTCACTAGATGATCCACCATAATGAATAATTCAACTAGCTAGAGTACTTCATCCAAGAGTTACTCATGAATATTTAAAAATTCCACACCTCACCCAAGTATACATTACAATACTAGTTCCTCATCTTCCTGCTCTACTTCACACAATATAATTCACTAAAGGGAGAAGTGTACCTAGACATAGATTACTGGCTAGCACAATAATTCCAAAATCTCATCTATATGTAGGACCATGAAACTCTCACACATGAAGGAAAATTTAAATCCTGATAGGAGAAATAAGACCTCATCACAACACATCCTCAAGTACCACCTAACATCATATAATACATGGGACAACGTGTCTCTATCACCTTATTGCCCTTATCACTCTCCATAAGTTGTCATGATTGCCCTTTTAATCACTCCCCTTTTTCATGATAATAGACATGGCACAGACCAAAGTGGCCCAATAAAATTCATTCACATCTAGGCATGTAACCCCCTTGCAAACCATACCACCTAGTGAAAATATTCCTATATAAAAATAAATTGAATAAGCTACTAGCTCATACTAACATAAGGGGAAGCACAAAGTAAAACACTATTTGGCATCCCCTCCCTTGAAGTAAACAACACGTAGCACCACAACTTGGAAGGATGATATGAAGGTGTCACATATCTAGAGCTCATATGACCTCATCTAGATGGGCATAGACAAGTAGGAAGTCTACCAAGACATGATGGTAGAAATGGCTAGGGATTTCTATGAGAAGGAGGAGAAAGATGTTTTCTTTTGGAAGGTAATGTTAATGGTTAAAATATCAAATCACATTCCCCCTAAGTTGTGAGCGTACCTCCCATCTAACCCACCTTCCATCATTGTTTACATAGTTTAAGAAGTGGTATAGCTCCACCATAGATTTTATTTATTCTAGCCTCAACCTACATCAATATTAATAATCAATGGTATATTTACACCCCTACCAGAGAGTCCACCTAAAACACTTGTTGAATATCTTACACTAGATCAGCTGATCAAAAAAGAGTAGTAGGTCACTAGGTAAGAAGCAGTTCGCATAGAATAATAGTGATTGAAGAAGGAGGGAAAGAAGAGATAAAAAGAAGAAACATAGAAATAACATGCCACGCAATAATCCAAAGAAGTTGAGGCCACATAAAAGTCCAAGGACATAGAGATTAAAATTTAGAAGGCCATATATGTGGCCAAGAAGGAATAATAAGTAGTTGATATATCTAAACAAGCACAAGAGGAATGAGAGTGAAAATAAATGAGGATGAACTCATTTCCAAAGTGAAGGCAAAAAAAAGAATAAAAGAGATAATAGGATGCAGTGGCACCAAGCACAACATCCCAAGAAAGTTGATAATAAAAGGAGGAGGATGAAGCCCCCTATGGCAATAGAATACATAGGCACAAGCCCAAACACAAGCATAGGCTCAAGCTGCTCAAGAGCAAGCCAAGGATATAGCCTTGGTAGAAGAAAATAATAAAAAATCTGATGAAAATAAGAAAGAAGGGGAATAAAAGAAGAATAAAGAGAAAGAGGATGAAGAAGAGAAAAATGAGAAAGAAGAGAAGAAGAAGAAATAGGAGGAGGAAGAAGAAAAATGTAAGACAGTTGAAGATGTTATGCAATAAATCAAGCTGGTAGCAGAGGCTATAATGCAACAAAAATAAGAACCCATTACCACACAGCCAGCTTTGTAGCCACCTAAGTTGCCACTAGGAGGTGTCTAGCTCTAGGATGTCCCTACAATGAGTGCTTAGTGCACCACCTTTTCAATTCTTCTTACCACCATGCTATGCCTAGATCTTTTATCATCTATAAGCATGTTGGCCACACTAATAATGAAGGAGGATTTTTTGGATGTGTCCTAGCTACCCTTGAAGAAATAATTAGAGGGTGCAATAAATTTTAAGGAGTCAATCACGTATAAGGATACCTCCTTCGAGTAATAATGGGATCAATCAAATGTAGAGAATGTGGAGTTAAAGGCTCATTTCCATGAAGCAAAGAAAATTATTGAGGACACTTGCCCAAACTTAGTCACTTGATCAATCAAGGACCAAGTGATGTCATACTAGTATATGCTTAATATTTTAGTCTTAAAGATCATTAAAGAATGGTCCATATCTTAGAAACTTCACATAGTAGGTACATTAGGCCAAAGTATGAATATTGAGGTAGTTGCATTGATCACCTTAATGGAGGAATACCATATCATGTTGGATATTGTATCCATCCAAGCACATCACATTGCATAAAGTCTCTTGGACTAGAATTAGCACATCTATGACTCCCTTGCTATCTCTAGTGCAGACTTCACTACTGCTGTAACCACCAAGATAACCAAGGACAATAAAACCACATCAATAGATGAGAATGATATAGCTCTTCCAAAATTGTTCAATGCGAGGGATAACATGCATGATTGACTTATAGAGTAGTAGCATGAGCTTCAATGTAGTTCATTCTCACATCTCTAGGTTGAATTCCCTATAGAGAAGTTGGAGTAATTGAGTGAAGAAATCTAGATGAGGTTGGCAATACAAAAGAATTTATGAGCATCACTGATGACTTGAACTTGAAATAACTAATCAGATATCATGTATCAATGCATATTCTATTTTGCATGGTCCAAAAAGTGATGATTAACTGGCATACTTAAAAAAGTGACCTAGCTCCCTTCTATAGTGAGGTGGCCCAGATTCTCAATGTTTCAATCTACAAGCCACCATCTAAGCTCCAAAAATTCATCACACAGTGTAAGGATACACAGTCTGAGGCCAAAGATATTTTTGGCTAATCCTCTTCCATATGAATGCTACCTCCTTCTAGCTAAGTATTGTACAAGGTACAAATTTTTAAATTTTGTAAACAATTTTGTATTGGGATGACTAGTGAGACAAGTGGGGTCAAGATGGTTGAAAACCCATAAATGGAAATCACTTGGTTACACTAGCCTATTGAAAACCCAAAAGGGTAGTAGGTTCATCTAAAGATAATATATGGAAAACCCCTTTAGGAGATGAGTCATATACTAAAAATATATTTCCAAAGTTATCTAATTTCAATCAATATACTCTAGATGGAAAATAAAGATCTTAGATGATATATCTGAGATAGATTGATAAGAATTTAGACCAGATACCTAAAGTTAAGATGTTGAATTAGAATAATTTAGCTACAAAGTGTTAGAATAGCAAAATCTCTAAAATTCAACAATATATTGATCAAGCTTGTAACATGCTCAAGTGTATTGAATTATATTAGAAAGTCCAAGTCACTCAATCATTACATCATGAAGATATTTTAAAGACTACAACACCCACTGTAAGTCAAAAGCTTGAATCAGAAGTTTCAAAGATAGAAGTAAAAGTTAATGATATTAAAATTTCTAAAGAAAAGATCATGAAAAGGCAAAGTCAGTTAGATACAAGATTCAATGCTATAGGTACATAATTTCACTTATAAGTTCTTAAGTATGATGATATCTAGTCCACTAGTCATAATATATTAGGCACCCAAAAAAGTCATGAAAAGGAATCAAAATCCCTTGCATCCCAAATAGATAGTTTTTCTAGATAAATATCCAATAAATATTAATTTGTAAATAGAATCCCAAATATTCTATCTAAAATTAAGTCTTTTCAGCCTTTTGCAAAAGAACTTCCTCAACACCCATTTGAAGAATTTGATAAAATGAAATCCTCTCATGCACTTCAAATTCATATAAAATATAGTCATATAACATGGTCCCAAGTCCAACAGTTACATAGATCCCTCCATATACCAAAATCCAAAAGTCTTCATGATATACCATCTACTGTAGATCTAATATTTAGATTTGGAATGACTAGAACTGATATCCATGAAGTTGAATCCATATTTACACCTCAAGAAGGTCATCTATAACTCCATTAGAAGGTCAGATGAGAACTCTGAATCTCCAATCTTTCTTATGGAAATTTTGCTGTGAATATCCATCTAAGAGATTAGAAATGATTCAAGAAATGATTACTTGGTAAAATTTTCAAAATTCTAATTATGGGAAAAATCCAAGTGATATTATTGAAAGTTTAGCAAATGAATTTATTGGTATTATCAAGATTTGGTGGGATAGTCTTTTTGAAATTGATAGACATGAAATCATTAACCAATATTCCTCACCTATTAATGCCATATCAAATGCACTAATATCTAAATTTATTAGAACATTAGATAATGATAGAGAAATGAATAAATAGAAGTTCACAAAAGCTCAGTTGTGTGATATGAGTCATCTAGAAGGATATATCTGCTATATGAAATAATTGTATTATGGTACTAGTGAACCAAATAATATTACTTATAAGGTCAGATATCTTGAGTCTTTTCTTGCTTACTTTTTAGAAAAGTATAAATAAGCTTTAGGAAATGATTTGTCTACAATATCATTTGTAAGGATCAATCAGAATATTAGAGGTGTGCATATTAAATTATGTACTAAGATAAAAAGACAAAAAAACTATGAGATTTTATAAGCAGATAGGTGAAAAATTCTTTGATTGGCAAGAAGATAATTTTGGTTGTCAAGATTCTCATACTTAGAGGAAATATAAGTACAAAACCCATAAAAAGTCTTTTGACTTCCATTGTCTTTTTTCTCCTAGGAGGAAAACCTACTGTCCTCAGTAGAATAAGTATAAGTACAATAAAAGGTTTCCTAAAAGAAAATCATGGCCAATTAAAATATTCAAAAAAAGAAAGCATGGTTATCAAAAGAAACATGTTTAGTGTTTTATCTATCAAGGTGATCATTATGCAAATAAGTGCCCCAATAGAAAGGAGGTCAAAAAAGTGAAATTCTTGAATTCTTATAATATTGATGAAGATGAGTATGTTTTGATCTCTAACCTGAGGATCATTATGATTATAACATTATAATTGAATAATTTTTAGAGTTAGAAGAATAATTTTAAGCCAATATTTCAATAAATCATTATTCTTCTAAATCAAAAGAATATTATTATTATGAAACAAAAATTGGATTCTAGATTCATATGACAAGAGCTCCCATACCTGATGTAATATCATTATCTCAATAATTAAATTAGTTAAAGCATTCTATAAAGTAAGAGTATATATTTGTATCACTCTTTGTATCAATTGGGGAATCCTAACACACTAAGAAGTGACAAGTATGGTGGAGGTGGATTGCTTTAGTCAACCCTCCTATTGTTTATCAAGTTTATGTTGTATCACCTAATTGGATGGGGTTATAATCCATTTTTACCTTCTACCTAGGTCACTCTAATGATTCGATAAGAGCCCTCTTAAAATCCTATAAATAGGAAACCAAGGCTCATTAATAGGCATCAGGTCTTGGAGATAGTCGGTCTTCTAGGTCTATAAGTCTATAGAAATATAGCTCATATGCTCTTTGATTTCCATTTTTAAATGGATCTTATAAATTAAAAAAATCTTATATTTTTGTATAATAGTTATGTATGTCTAAAACTTGATATTATGACTTCATAAGTCATTTATGAAATATCTCTCTGTATCTTCTTTGTAATGGTATCATAGCCATGTTCATGTCCTATTCAAGTCCATGTTAAATTTTCATAAATAAAATATTAGCCTCTATATTTTTTTAATGTCGATACTAATATATTGAAATATTCTTATGTTTCAAATATCTAGTTATTATAGCATTTTCCATTATTATTGGTGATGATATTAAAGGGAATGGTCTTTTAAAGGCATGGATTACTATGTTTTAAGACCTGTATAGTAAAAACAATAGCTAGTATGATGGATTCCTCAAACCAGATAGCTTTCATTACTCTAGGTACTTCTAAAATCACAAAATTCTCTAAAATATCATTGGGTTATTTATTCAATGTTAATCAAGCTCATATAGAGTTAGAAGAAATAAATCCTAATCCTAAATGGCAAATACCTAATCTCAAGGCTGATGAAGTTTATGATAAACTCTTTGTGTTTGATTTTGTTGTAAAGACAAATATTAAAATCTCTAAGAATGTTTTGAAAGTTAATGAGAATGAGGAATACAATTACCATTTATATTTTTTTTCTGATCAAGAGATTAGAAAGCTTAAAAGTTGACAAAAATATAAGTTTTTGCATATAGGTGTTGTGTCTATTGGTATCTATCCATTATTTAGAAGAGTTTTAAATGTTAGTATGTTAGCTTATGCACTTGATAATCAACATACTACATTATCCTCTTATCTAAAAATTGAAACCTAAATTGGTCTTCATGATGATCTAGTATATTTTTTTTATTATCCCAATTATCTAGTTGCCATCCATGAAGAAAATAATCTAAACAAAGTCTTAAAAATATTACTACAAACTCATGGCTTGGATATGATAGAAGGTTCTTATCCCTTGGCTATCCAATATAAGGTCATGTATAGGCTTACCAATACTCATCATCTTATTGTTAAGCATGGTCTGTCACATGGCAAAATCATGGTGTTAGAGTTGTCATATATGTTTTTAGTAAATGGTATTAGAGTTGTCCTATAAATTTCTAGTACATGATATTTACCAAAAATTTACAAGATAACTTTGATACCATTATAAATAATATATAGAGAGATATCTCATAAATGACTTATGCAGTCATAATATCAATTTTCAGACATACATAAACATTATACAAAAATATAAGCTTTTTGATTTGCAGGATCCATTTAGAAATGGCAATCAAAGAGAATATGAGCTATATTTGTACAGACTTATAGACCTAGAAGACTGACTAACTCCAAGACTTGATGCCTATGAATGAGCCTTGGTTTCCTATTTATAGGATTTCAATAGGGCTCTTATTGAATCATTAGAGTGACCTAGGTAGAAGTTAAAAATGGATGACAACCGATATAAAGTCGATGAATAGTAGGAGCATTGACTAAATCAAGCAATCTCCACCATACCTATCACTTCCTAATGTGTCAAAATTCCTCACTTGATATAAGGAGTGATACGAATAGATACCCTTACTTTATATAATGCTTTAGATAGTGGGTTATGGGTCCACTACACACTAAATTAAAATATTATTATGTTGATAAGCCTAATAGCATAGCAGAAATCTTTCAACATACATGACAACATAGTACCTTTAGTAATGTGGTGAGGTCCACAAATAAGGAAAGAGGGTTAATGTGCCTATATTCATGTTGATAGATATACCATATTATGATTTTTTTAGATTATCAATAATCATTAGAGAACTCATATTCTCCTTGAAGAGAATAATCATTATTAGAACATAGATCAAAAAAAACATCTTGATAGATATATAAAATAGAGGGTATTTTGATGAGATGGCATGGAGATGTAGCTGTAAATTGTGCTTGATGAGTAATAGTGAATCATATCCATAATACTGCAACAGGTTGAACATGTGATCTAAGCTAGCATCATTTTGATGATTTTGTATAGAAAAAAGTTCAAACTCAACTCTAAAATGAATTCTGAGAGCAATGAAGATATTATGAACTTGATCTGGAACAATATTAATTATTGGATATTTTAAATCCTTTATAGGCATAATATAATCCATAAATTATTTGAGATGTTCATAAAAATGCATTGAAGACCAAAAAAATTTAGTATGAAGATTGAATGATGGCCAAAACCTTGAGCATTGAACTAAAAATTCAAATCCATGGTGATAAATAAAATGCAAACATAAATTTTCTTGAATCATTATTTCAACTATAATATCATCATTGTCAATATAATTTAGAATCGTAGATGCCCATCTCCTGTCTATCAAGTTATTATAACTAAAAAGTATATGCAACATGAGTATTGTTCAATTCTAGTAAAGCATCATAGGAGTCTCCGGTGAGTTTCGTAATTTCATGCTAAAGTTGAGGGTATATAGTTATTAAAGATTACCAAAGAGAAGTATGAAATTATTCTCTTACTTTTGTGACAAGATCTATATTATAATATTGATTATTTTCTCTTTATATAAAATTAGCAAGAGAATTCTTCTTACCAGAAATATGTTCTACAGAGAAATCAAAATCTAGAAGACTAAGAGGAGGTAGATTCTGAAAATTTTCTTTGATTCTTTTAATTGCAGCAGTTATTTTTTCATTCCATTATGGAGGATTTTTGGAGAGCCTTTTATTCATCAACAATCTATCTTAAGAAATGTTATAATAATATCCTACAATGTAATTGACATAACCTAGAAATCTCTGAAGTGTCTTCTTATATTTAATTTCATCAAGAAAATTATTAATATCTTTAAGAACATGTTCTTGCACTGCAACTTCTCCAAAAGTTATTTTTAAACTAAGGAAATCAATTTCATCCTTAAAAGGAATCTTCTTTTTTGTAGAGAGAACTAATCCCTTGTCATAAACAATCTGATAAAACTATTTTAGATGATCAATATCTTCCTTTGGTGATTTTGAAAATATCAAGATATCATCAATATATACAATAATGAACTAAGAATATGGAGCAAAAACTTGATTGATCATATTCTAAAATATATTGGGGGTAGTTTTCAGACCAAATAGAAGAACATTCCACTCATACTAACCAAATGGAGTAATAAAATTAGTTTTTTACCTGTCTTCTTCTATAACTTAGATTTGCTAGAATCCTAACTTGAGATCAAATTTTTTGTATAGTTTACCTGAAATGAATCTTATTAAATATTTCATCTTTGAATGTAATTGGATTTTCTACTATAATCACATATTTGTTAAGAAGAATATAATTCACAACTAATCTTTTCTTTCCCCTTATCTGTTCAGCTTTCTTATTGACAGAAAATGCTTCACAACCCCAAGGACTATTGATTCTCTAATAATACCCATTTATTTTAATTGATAAATTTATTCAAAAGATTCTTGTCTCAGATAAGCAGACATACCTAAATTATGAGCTTTGAATTTAGGCTCTACATCCTTCCCTTTTTTATCCTTAATCATTTTTAACTCAATTTTGCAAGTATGAATATTTATGTGCAAGAATACTAAAGAATTTTCTAAACAACAATCCTTTTTTTATTTTCATAAGAGTATTATCAATATATTAATTACATAAAATAATACTTTTATGAATCTATGCATTATTGACAAGATTTATAGCTTTCTCTTGTAGTGGAATTTTACAAACATACTGCTCCTTTTTGATAAAATTAATATTATTTCCAAGCATGATTCCTTCACAAAAGATGGAAATAGGATAAATATAAGCTAAATTATCTAAACCAACCATCATATCATATTATTTAATCTCATGTTATACTATAAACAATTAATATATCTAATCTCCTAATAAGAAAGGAATATGAGCAAATAACTATGACACTACTATCTTTGTGTTGAATATTAATCTATGAAAATATACTTTCCATTGATCATTGAGAATAGAATGATATCTATCCGTAGAAATATCATCACCTATATCTAGAAGCACATCTAAATGATAAGCTTTAAATCCATTCCATTTAATAATTAATTCACAAATAGGGTTATGAGTTGTATGAACTTTGACTTGTTGGATATGAGAAGTTTCTTCATCATGAAAATAGCTTTCTTCAATAGCTTGAGTAGTCATAGTTATTACTTGTTCAAACTAGAGTTCATCATCTTGTTCTTTATCTTCTTCTTTTAATATTTTAGTTAGTTCTTTCTGTGCATTGTCTAAAAATAACTTTAATTTTTCAATTCTATTATTTCTCCATTTAGTTTTAGACATATCATTTTCTCTATAACTTTCTTCAATATTTTGATGTAAAGAAAGTTGTTTAAACTATAACATAGAATTTATAAGAATTTTTTTTCTCTTTTGTCACTAGCAAGTTTAGATAAGTATTTTTGCTCACATTTTTGTATTTGTTGTACAAGGGTAAATCTAGCAACAATCAAATAAACTGTAGTTTCTCCATATATTTGATTTAGCTAATTTAACTGTTGAGATAATGATATTGCATCAGGTATGGGAGCTCTTATCATATAAATCTAGAATCCAATTTCTAATTCATAATTATAATATTATTTTTATTCAGAAGAACAATGATTTATTATAATATTAGTTTCAAATTCTTCTTCTAACTCTAAAAATTCTTCAATTGGAATGTCAGAATCATAATGATCCTCTAGTCCAGAGATCAAAATATACTCATCTTTATCAATATTATAATAATTCAAAAAATTCACTTTTTTGACCTCCTTATTTCTATTGTGGCACTTATTTGCGTAATGATCACCTTGACAGATAAAACATTGAACAAGTTTCTTGTGATAACCATGTTTTCTTTCTTAGAATATTTTTCTTGGCTAAGATTTTCATTTAAGAAACTTTTTTTATACTTATACATATTTAATCGAATAGTAGGTTTTCCTCATAGGAGAAAAAGAAAAATAGCAACTAGAAAACTTATTTTGAGTCTTATACTTGTATTTCCTATAAGTATGAGAATATTGACAACTAAAATTATATGGTTGCCAAGATCAAAAAAATTCACAAATTTGTTAATGAAATCTCATAGTTTCTTTCTGAGTTTTTTTTCAGCACATAATTTCATATGCACACCTCTAATATTATAATTGATCCTTGCAAATGATATTGTAGAAAAATAATTTCCTAAAGCTTCTTTATACTTTTCTAAAAATTAAGTAGAAAAAAACTCAATCTATCTAAACTTATAAACAATACTATTTGGTTCACCAATATCATAATAAAATTGTTCCATATAGTAGATATATTCTTCTAGATGACTCATATCACACAACTGAGCTTTCATGAACTTTTATTTATTCATTTCTCTATCATTATCCAATGTTACAACAAATATATATATTAGTGCATTTTCTAGAGCACTAACAAGTAAAGAAGCTTGATTAATGATTGTCTGTCTATTAGTTTCAAAAAGACTATCCCACCAAATCTTGACAATACCAATAAATCCATTTGCTAAACTTTCAATAATATCTCTTGGATTTTTTCCATAATTATAAAATGAAAATTTGCCCATGCAATCATTACTTGAATCATTTCCAATCTCTTGGTTAGAGATTCATAGTGAAATTTTCATAAAAAAGGTTGAAGATTTAGAGTTCTCATCTGACCTTCTAATGGAGTTATGGATGATCCTTCTTAAGGTGTAAATATTGATTCAACTTCATTGATATCAATTATATTCATTCTAACTTTAAATATTGGATCTGAAGTAGATGTTATGTTAGGAATACTTTTAGATTTTGGTATATGGAGGGATTTGTGTAACTATTGGACTTGGGACTAGGTTATAGGACTATATTTTCTAAGAATTTGAGGTTCATAATAGGATTCAGGTTTTTCAAATTTATCAAATGGGTGTTGAGGAAGCTCTTTTAAATAAATCTAAAAATACTCAATTTTAGACAAATATATGGGATTATATTTGTAAATGAATATTTATTGGCTATTTCTTTGGACAAACTTTTTATTTGGGATGCAAGGGATTTTAATTTCTTTTCATGACTTTTTTGGGTACCTAATATATTATGACTAGTGAACTGGATATCATTATACTTAGGAACTTACTAGTGAAATTTTGTACCTATAGCATTGACTCTTGTATCTAACTAAATTTTCCTTTTCATGATCTTTTCTTTAGAAATCTTAATATCATCAACTTTTACTTCTATCTTTGAAACTTCTAATTCAACCTTTTGACTTACAGTGGATGTTATAGTCTTTGAGATATCCTCAAGTTGATGCAATGCTTGAGTGACTTGGCCTTTCTAATATAAGTCAATAGACGAGCATGTTATAAGATTGATCAATATATTGTTGAATTTTAGAGATTCTATTATTCAAACACTTTTTAGCTAAATTATTCCAATTCAACATCTTAACTTCTGTATTATCTATTTATCTTAGATATATCATCTGAGATCTTGATTTCCATCTAGAGTATATTGATTAAAATCATATAACTTTGGAAATGTATTTTCATTATATGACACATCTCTTAAGGGGGTTTTCCATATATGCTCTTTAGATGAAACTTCTTCCATATGAACTAATCTTGGATAAAACAATAATTGCTTAGTTTTTTGAACTAAGTTCAAAGCTCCATGATCAACTTTTGAAGATTTCATAGAAACCATGTTGATCTTATTCTTAACTTGATCTATAATATTTTGATAGTCAATACAAAAAATAGAGTCTATCTGAGGGTAATGAACTGTATTTTTGTGAGAACATATATGATTGAAAGATGAAACCTTGTGAATCTATGTATTGGATCTTGGTTGATTAAATATGATGATAGATTTATATGGGATATCCTTGATAGAGGAAGAAAAATATAATGATTTGCATGGCTTTTGAATGAAATCTATATCAATAATACATTTATTTGGAAACTTTAAGTTAGACCATGATATAGATTCAACAAGATCAATTTGACTATTTTCATTTGCTCTGCATACCATGATTTTTCCATGTGATGGACCATGCTTAATGGCATGATGAAGACTAATGGTAAGCCTATACATGACCTTATATTAGATAGACACAAGACAAGAACCTTCTATCATAGCCAAGTTATGAGTTTGTAGGAATATTTTTAAGACTTTGTTTAGATTATTTTCTTCATGGATGGAAACTAGATAATTGGGATAATAAACAAAATATACTAGACCATCATGAAGACCGATTTGGATTGTAGCTTGTAAACAAGAGGATAATAAATTATCTTTATTATGAAGGGCATAATATAATAGACTAACATTTAAACATGTTTTGAATAATGTATAGATACTAACAAACACAACACTTATATACAAAAACTTATAATTTTCTTGAATTTTAAGCTTTCTAATCTCTTGATCAGACAAAAATTGTAAATAGTATCATATCCATGTCCATGTCCTATTCAAATCCATGTTAAATTCTTAGAAATAAAATCTCAACCTCTGTATTTTCCAAAGTCTATATTAATATATTTTAATATTCTTGTGTTTCAAATATCTAGTTATTTTGGTCATTACTATTCTATTATTTTCCATTATTATCAGTGATAATAGTGAATGGAATGGTCTTTTAAAGGCATAAATTACCATGTTTTGAGACCAATATAGTAGTGACAAGTTATTTATGAAATATCTCATTGTATCTTCTCTATAATGGTATCAGAGTTGTTATGTAAAGTTCCAATAAATGGTATCAGAGCTATGTTCATGTTTTATTCAAGTCCATCTTAAATTCCTAGAAATAAAATTTCAACCTCTGTATTTTATAAATTCTATATTAATATATTTCAATATTCTTATGTTTCAAATATCTAGTTATTCTAGTCATTACTATTCTACCATTTTCCATTATTATTGGTGATGATAGTTAAGGGTATGGTCTTTTGAAAGCATGGATTATTGTGTTTTGAGACCTGTATAGTAGTAACAATAGCCAGTGTGATGGATTCCTCAAACCTGATAGTTTCTAGTGCTCCAAGTACTTCTAATATCATATAATTATCTAAAATATCATTGGGTTATTTATTCAATGTTAATCAAGCTCATATAGAGTTAGAAGAAACATTTATCCCAATCCTAAATGGAAAATATATGATCTCAAGGCTGATGAAATTTATGATAAACTCTTTGTGTTTCATTTTGTTGCAAAGAAAAATATTAAAATCTCTGATAATGTTTTAAAAGTTTAGTAGAATGAGGTATACAAATACAATTTACAATTTTTGTCTGCTCAAGAGATTAGAAAGGTTAAAAATCAAGAAAAATATAAGTTTTTGCATATAGGTGTTATGTTTGTCAGTATCTATCCATTATTCAAAAGAGGTTTAAATGTTAGTCTAATAACTTATGCCATTGATAATAGACATACTTCATTCTCCTCTTGTCTATAAGTTGTAATCCAAATTTGTCTTCATGATGGTCTAGTATATTTTTTTTTGTTATCCCAATTATCTAGTTACCATCCATGAAGAAAATAATATGAACAAAGTCTTAAAAATATTCTTACAAACTCATGTCTTGGGTATGATAGAAGGTTCTTGTCCCATGGCTATCTAATATAAGGTCATGTATAGGCTTACCAATACTCTTTATCCTATTTTTAAGCATGGTCCATCACATGGCAAAAGAATGGTATGCAGAGCAAATGAAAATAGTCAAATTGTTCCTACTAAATCTATATCATGGTCTGACTTAATTATTCCACATATAAGGATTCTTTATACAAATTTCATTTAAAAACCAAGAAAACATTATCTTTTTCTTCCTCTATCAAGGATCTCTTGGATGAATATATCATTAGATTTAATCAACCAAGATCCAATATACAAACTCATAAGGTTCCATCTTCTAATTATATATGTTCTTGCAAAAATAGATTTCATGACCCTCATATAGACTCTATTTTCTATATTGATTTTCAAAAGATTATAGATCAAGCTCAAAATAAGATCAATAAGGGTTTTAGAAAATATTCAAAATTTGATCATGAAGCTTTGAGCTTACTTCAAAAAACTAAGAAATTATTGTCTGATCCAAGATTAGTTCATATGGAAGGTTCATCTAAAGAGCATATATGGAAAACCCCCTTAAGAGATGAGTTGTATACTGAAAAGATATTTCAAAATTTATCTGATTTCAATTAGTATACTCTAGATGGAAATCAAAGATCTCAAATGATATATTTTTGATAGACAAATAATAATTTAAACCAGATACCTAAAGTTAAGATGTTGAATTAGAATAATTTAACTACAAAGTGTCTAAATAGTAGAATCACTGAAATTCAAAAATATATTGATCAAGCTTGTAACATTCATAATTATATTGACTTATATCATAAAGGCCAAGTCACTCAAGTATTACATCAACTTGAGGATGTTTCAAAGACTACAACATCCACTGTAAGTCAAAAGGTTATATCAAAAGTTTCAAAGATAGAAGTAAAAGTTGATGATATTAAGAGTTCTAAAGAAAAGATCATGAAAAGGCAAATTTAGTTAGATACAAGAGTCAATGCTATAGGTACATAATTTCACTTTTAAGTTCATAAGTATGATGATATCCATTCGACTAGTCATAATATATTAGGTATGGAGAAAAGTCATGAAAAGGAATTGAAATCCCTTACATCCCAAACAAATAGTATGTCCAGAGAAATAGTCAATCAATCTTCCTTTGTCAATAGAATCCCAGATATTATGACTAAAAACTAGTCTTTTTAGCTTTCTACAAAATAACTTCCTCAACACCCATTTGAATAATTTGAAAAACCTGAATCATATCATGAACCTCAAATTCTTAGAAAATATAGTCCTATAACCTAGTCCCAAGTCCAATAGTTACACAAATCCCTCCAAATACCAAAATACAAAATTTTTCTTGACATACCATCTAGTTAAAATCCAATATTTAAAGTTGGAATGACTATAACTAATATCAATTAAGCTAAATCCATATTTACACCTCAATAAGGATCATCTAGAACTCCATTAGAAGGTTAAATGAGAACTCTAAATCTCTAACCTTTCTTATGGAAATTTCACTGTGAATCTCCAGCCAAGAGATTGGAAATGATTCAAGCAATGATTGCTTGGGTAAATTTTTAGATTTCTAATTATGGTAAAAATCCAAGAGATATTGCTAAAAGTTTAGAAAATGGATTTATTAGTATTGTCAAGATTTTGTGGGACAACATTTTTAAAACTGATATACAAGTAATTATTAATCAAGTTTCCTCACCTATTAGTGCTATATCAAATGCACTAATATCTAAATTTGTTATTTCATTGGATAATGATATATAAATGAATAAATAGAAGTTCATGAAAGCTCAGTCGTGTGATATGAGTTGTCTACAATAATATATCTACTATATGGAATAATTGTATTATGGTACTGATGAACCAAATAATATTGCTTATAAGGTTAGATATCTTGAGTCTTTTCCTACTTAATTTTAAGAAAAGTATAAATAAGCTTTAGGAAATGATTTGTCTACAATATCATTTACAAGGATCAATCAGAATATTAGGGTGTGAATATGAAATTATGTGTTGAAAGAAAAAGAGATAAAGAAACTATGAGAATTCATAAGCAAATAGGTGCAAAATTTTGTGATTTGCAAGAAGATAATTTTGGTTATCAATATTCTCTTACTTATAAGAAATGTAAGTATAAAACCCATAAAAATTCTTTTGATTGTGATTATCCTTTTTTTTTCTGAGAAGAAAACCTACCATCCTCAGTAGAATAAGTATAAGTACAAGGAGGTCAATATGATGATATCCAGAGTGAAGATATAATTTGGTAAAGTAAACAACACCATGCAATTCATCTATAAAATCATCAATTACTAGAATAGGAAACTTATCTTTGGTGGTGTACTTGTTGATTTCTTTGTAATTTGGGCACATCCTCCAAGTGTTATCTTTCTTCCATACGATGACCATTGGGGAGGAATTTTCACTTTGGTTGTGTTGGATGATTCCTACCTCTAACATCTCATATACCATATTTTCGATTTCACTCTTCTATGCATAGGGATACCTGTAGGGTTTGATGTTGGATGGTGTACTTCTAGGAAGTAGTCTTATGGCATAATCATGTGTTGAGATTAGTGGAAGTACTTTTGGAATTTCACCAAAAATAATAAAATCTTTATCCAACACCATTTATAAATCAAAATGGGTAGAATCATTGGTTAGTTAAACCTCTATGGAAAATAAGTGCACCAAAAATCCTTCAGCAACTTTCTTAAGAATCTTTACCATCTGATGAGAACTAACCAGTTGTGTAGATTTAGCCTATAATCCACATAGTTTAAATGTCTTACCTCTTGAATTAAAGCACATGAATAGTTCTTATAAATACATCTCGATAGTGCCTATATTAGTGAGCCATTACACTCCCAAAATAATGTCAAGCCTTCCCATGGGAATATCAAACATAAGATAATCTAATAGGTAGTTTCCCATAGTAAGACTTAATACTATAGAATTTTCTTGAATAGTTGATGGTACCACCATTTACAATAATGACCTAAAATTTTAGAGTTGGGTAAATGAAATATTTCAAATGAGTATCCAAATTTTTGTTGATGAATTTGTACGTACTCCCAGAGTCAATAAACATAGTCACCTTTTGTTTCTTGAGGAATCCCACCACTTTAAGAGTTTAAGGAGTACTAATACCTAAAAGTGCATGAAAGGAAATATTAGGTTGAGAATATTCAAATTCATCCTTGGGTTCATCCAAACCTTCACTTGAAGCCTCATCATCTTTGTCATCCTCTTTGTCACCTTCAATGTAAAATAAATTTCTTTTAGCAAAACAATGTCATTTTCTCTATATGTTATCATAGCCAAAACACAAACCTTTTACACACTTCTCCTCAATTTGTTGAGGGGTCAACATGGTAGGTTGAGGAAGGGATGGTGTTATGAAAGTGCATTCATAGACATTAGTAAAATGTCTTCATTTGATCATCTCTTTTTCCTCTATCATGCAAACCCTTGGGAAGGCTTCAAATACTAAACTAGGACTAAACATACAAACCTCTAGTTGGATTCTATATTTTAGGCCACCCAAAAATATGTCAATTATATTTTACTTAGTGATATCTATCACACATAAGGAGAGGTAATAAAATTTACAAATATAATCCTTTACAGTCCCTGTTTGGTGTAGTTTGGCTAGTTAGTTAAAGTAATTTTTTAATACATTATTTTGATAGTGGAGTTGTATCTCCTCAAAAAATATAGACTAAGAAACTAAAAGACCCTTATTTTTATTTTGAGCACACTGTAGACACTCAATTCTCACCACTCTCATGTTAGAATTTCAATTAGAATGATTTTTATCAATGACGCATAAATCACTAAGGCATCCCAATTTTATCTAAACATTGGTCATAAATGTTCTCAAACACATAGATGTATCCCTGATTAGGGAAATACATCATATGATATTATCACATTTTTCTAATTCATCCTTAGGAAATTGGCTACTTTACAAGTGATTATTTCAACCAATTAAATAATCTAATTATTCAACTCTCAAAATGACATAAAATCTAATAGGGATAAATAAGCTTTTCAAATCAAATCAAAAAGCTAACTTCTCCCTAAGTGAAAAATCCATGTTGTAGACATCATAAATCCATACAATGTGATTCCAAATGTTGAAGCACCCCTAGACCACCTTTGGACCCCCTTTGGACCAATTTAACCCTTTGACCCCTAACTAAACCCAACCATGGTTAGTTTGACCAACTGACTTAACTTACCCTTTTACCCACTTTGTACCTTAGCCCTCAACCATCAACGATCAGGATGACTGTCAATGGGCACCTTGACTACTAATGATTAGGCTCCACCAACCCAACCACTAATATGCAAACACCCACCTTGATTTTCTAAAATTAACTTATCTAAATTTATGTGTGAGCCATTACATATACAAGTTAAAATTAGAAAGCTTAGTTAATGTCTTGTTTCACCTTTCCTTCTTTTCCTATAAGAAGAGAGGAGTAAGATGTGAAAAATACCAAATCCACAACTATCAAGATTATTTGCATCTAGAGTTTTCTTTTATAGGTGTTCTTCTAGCAATCCAACAATTTAGCCACCATGACAAAGAGACAACTTACCACCACCCCTTGGTTGATAGCCAAGTACCATTACTCTACCAGCATCATGATAGACTCTATCAATGATCCAACCACCTCAACCACTCATCTGATTAATCTTATACAAGCTAAGTATTTATTTTCCATTATTCAATTACTTTCTTTATATTTTGCAATCAGCCCAGCACAATCCAACCTCCCAGAATTGCCTTCTAAAATCTCATCAACTAACCACTTTTTACCTATATCCTACACATATTAACCACTGATGGTTTTCTCAACCATCGATGGTCTTTCTAACCACCGATAGTCACCTTGACCACCCATGGTCAACTCAACCACCAATGGTCATTGCGACACCAATGATCACTATGGTAGGAAATAATAGCAAGTTATTTCCACCCTCTTACCCCCAACCAAATCTGATTTTTGGTGTCCCTACCTATTCACAAACCTCTACCTAGTTTTTTTGAAACACACTTAACCCATTTATCACTAGTGTTGACTTTTTTATTGTTATATTAGTCATTTCTAGTCTATTATTTATCAAGCATCTCTTATATCCATTTTTAGTAAATTTTAATTATTGATTTAAGTACTTTATCATTCTACTTATAAACTTAGTTGTTTAAAATGTATGGATTGATAGCCTTCAAGGAAGCTCTTGCTTCTAGGATCTAGCTAATGCTAGGCAATCCACCCAACTATCTATCTAACAAACAAATCTTATTAGTTTTTTTAATTTATAGGTCATCTTCCCAATCCAAAGAGGAATTCCTCACAATTATTTGATTCAACATGCGCACAACCAAATAAATTTTTCAACCATACCCATACTTAGTTTGTTCTTCTTCCTCTTTCAAAATATAAGCTAAAACATTCTGGCACACCCAATGGGACCTTGAGTCTCTACTCAAGTTTTTTTTTCTGTTTGTTTACATCTATATGATCTTCTACCTATGCCATGTTCATAAATGAAACAAAAATTTGTTTTGGGTTTAAAATTAGTTGCATACATTGATTGCTTGCAAGTTTAGCTCGTATAGTCTAAAGTTAAGGCAAACTAATTTGATCATAGCATCACTTTTGTTTCACACACTAACCCAAACCACCTTCAATAATTAAACATCAAACAAACTTGAGACAAGGCCCAACTAGGATTTCATCACCTAGTAATCACCTTACCCTTTCTTGACAATCCTACTTGGAGGTCATTACCAAGGGGAGAAATAACTCAACTCTTTGGTTGAGTATAAACTTTATAAATTGGTATATATTAGTTAATCACCCAATACCAAGCCACATATTGATTTCCAATATAGATTCTTTTTTAGAGCCTGAACAACTTGAAACCATCCATAGACTTCTTTTCTAGTACCCGCTTTACAAGCCAATTTTAGTCACACAATTACTTGAAATCTTAAGGCATAAGCCAAAAGAGAGATTAAAAATAACTTTAGGACTTAACATGCTTTTAAGAGTGTGATTTATTTTCCTTGATCATTTCTTGTCTTATCTCTATTTGAGTGGTGAGATTGTTTGTGTATTCTCTCCCCTTACCTTGGATGGTTCTAACTCACCAGCAATGAAAGAATCTAGAAGAAAAAAACCCATCACCAAGCTAATCAACCTCTTCTCCTCATCTATGGACTACACTTCTAAACTAGTAGACTCTCTTCACCCTTTGGGAAGTCCTTCTTTCCCTTATGAAGTTCCCCAAGGAGACATAGATTTTTCCACCTTCTTAGATAACAATCTTATGGCCCTTATGCATTAGCTTAATACCATGCCTCACCGTACCACTATTTTAGTTCCATCTATGGACCCACCTTATGGGAAGCACTTCTATTACCACAGTCACTACCCAACCATTGACTACCCAAGATTCTTCATCCACCAATATTCCCTTTTATACTACTATGGAAAACTAACCTGCCCAACCTACAAATGCCCTTATACCTTCCACCCCCACCAATAACTCTTCTACCTTAGGAGCATCCCAACCACTAGCCACCTACACTCCCCTCAGCATGGGACTACCTACCACTAACATTTCCAACCTTCCTTCGACCAATACTCCACTTTAAAATCTTGTGGTGTTTATATCTTCTACCTTACCACCAATTAGCACAAACGCCACTACCTTTCCTTTTATTACCAACCCAACCACTGTTCTTACCCAACAAGTGCCCATTACACCAAACCCAAGTTACATCCCTAACCCATAAGGGCATGTACCTCTACCTATCACCCAACTACCTGCATAGCTTCCACCCAACCACCAGTGTCCACGTACCAATATGTGATAGCTCCTCAACCCCCTACTAGTTATTAGTATGTCACCCAACCACCACAACAATACGCACCTTACAACCTTTCAAGTGTACAAACCCAAATGGATCTAATAAAAATGTTAATGGATAAGATGACCACTCTAGAGTCATCTATCTCTGGGGCTCATAGTGACCTATCATATGATCAGATCTGTAATGAACCCATTTACCCGTCTATCCCTATTAGACCATATCCTCCTTAGTGAGAACTCTACAAGTTCTCTAAGTTTTAGAGTAAGGAGGATCCCAACCAACACCTCAAGGCATTTAGGCATGCATGTTACTTGATTGTCTATGATGATTCCCTCTTTATTTATACCTTCCTTATGTCCCTGTCTGAACCAATCTTAGACTGGTATAGTGTCATAACCAAACACTCTTTATTCTCCTACACCAAACTGGTTTGAAATTTCTTAGATCACTTTTTGATAAATATCTCCAAGAAGGTTTCCATCACTAACCTCTATTCTATGCAAAAATATGATGATGAATCCATTACCAATTTTGTAGCTCATTAGAGGAGCCTAATCAATCAATTTTCCTTCTCTTTACCTCAACCCAAATTGATAAAAATTTTTGATCAAGCATGTGCCAAGAACATCTCTTCTACACTACATGTTTAGAGTTTCAAAACTTTTGAAGAAGATTTTAACATGGTGCGCAAGCTATAAAATAGAGCCATTGATGAAGGAAACCTAACAAAAAAAAAAAAAAAACTCTACCTATAAAACCAATGAGGCCTCTTCCTCCAAAATGAGTAACCAAACCAATACTAATTCCAAGAGCAAGGGAACTACAAATGTAGTTATCCATAAAGCTACTTCTCTATCATCTATTAACCAACCAAATTCATATGGTTCCTCAAAGAAAAACATGAGGGGCTAAAATGGGAACAATAAGAAGTAATACTCCACTAGTAAAATCTTATGCTTTAATTTTGGAGAAGTTATTGAAGGCCAACATCATATAACTTCCTCCTATCAAACCACCTTAGCAATTTGATTCTTCTTATCATGTACCTAGTTGACACAATGAGAATTATTTATGTACTTTCCATCAAATAGTTGGGTATGATGTTAGTAGGTGTAATAACTTCAAGATCATTATACAGTCTCTCATCAACAAGGGGGATCTCATGTTGGACAACCCCAATGCACCTCAAAACCAAACCCTTAACATATTCAATCAACCTTTTCCCAATCATGCACCTACCAAAAATGATATCAATAAGGTTTAGTGTTCTCATGATACCCATACTATTAACATGGTTCTTGACATGCTCATTACTAAAGAACCTACCACCTAATCTACCTGTTCTTCACCCTCTTCACTTATTGAGATAGTAGAGTTACCTTCTCCTCTTTTGGAGACCCAAATCAAGGAATCACCCCTTTCTTCTCCTCCACTAATTGGGGTAGTGGAGCTATCAACATCTCCTTCCACTAACATACTGGAACAAGCAACCATTTTATCATCTCCCTCAACTACAAAGCAATTCACTACCCTTTTAGAGGTTATTCCCATAGAGGAAGCCACCATGTCTACACCTCCCACAAATGAGTCACCCATTCAAACCTTGCATCCTCTGATTCAAGAAAAGGATGAGGTTACCATTCCTTTGTCTCAACCTATAGGCTTATCTTTCAAGTCCACCATCCAAGGAACTAAACTAGTATATAAACCATTCTCTAGCTTAGTGAAAAAATTGGAATTTATCTCCAACCCTGACATTGATCGAGCTAAATTTTGGTATTAATTGGGGTTCCCTTACATCACCAAGTAATAACCTCCAACCAAACCTTTACAAAACCAATCCACCACTCCTATTATCCAAACCCCTATCTTAACAACCAAACTGATAAAAACCTCTGCCAACCCAATAATTCCTCAACCACTAAGGCACCTAAACTCTAAACAACCAAATAACCTTCTCCAACTAAACCAACAAAACCAACAAAAAACCTTGGAACCTTCCCTACACAAAGACTTAATCACCCATCTATGAAAATGGAGATTACCTCACCAAACCCAACAACTAACCAATAAGCCAAATTGATCAAGGAAGTAAAGCTAGTAAAAAGATAAAGGGACAAACCCCTACCTCCCTTAACCTTTCCCTCTATTTTAGGGCCTCATCCCTCCACTCTAATTAATAAATTGGTTGTCCCAACCAAAATCCAACCACCACTATTAGTTACACCAGTACACTTACTTTTAGACACACCTATCTTCACTAATCCATCAAATACTAGACTACCTACCCTAAAACCTCTTACCTCCAACTTATCAACATTTGCCTTACCAAAAACAAAACCATCAACTAAGATCACAACCTTACCCAAACATTATACCATCGAGCCCACTCCCAAAAAGACTTCCATCTCACCAACCAAGACCAAAACCTCTAAACCCTCTCCACCTTTAGTTAAATCCTACTCAACTATTTTTCAAAGGTTATTGCAAGATTCTTGCTTGACCTTACCCCCTATTAGGCCATTTGACCCTCTTGGTCTAAAACCCATTTGTTATAATGACCACCAAGTGTGATCCTATCATAGGACACCAAGATATGACATGGAAAACTGCAAAGCTCTCCAAACCATTATCCATTGACTTTATGATGAGGATGATCTATTAATAGAAGAACCTCTCACATGCCCATTACCAATCCAACAACCAACAACCACTTGCCAAAACCTACCTATTCCCCTACTCTCACCTCAGAGTGATGAGGAACCAAAAAACTCTCATACCCTAACTCCTCCCTCTATCCATACCATCCACATGGTCATAAGAGAACAATAGAAGGAAGGGGAAGGTCAAAGTGTCCATCCCATGGACATACCCATCTTATACCTCCCAACCAAAACCTATCCAAACATATTCACCTTCATCCAAACCCAAGGTATCTATCTTAGGTGCCTCCTAAACTAACCCCTTTAAATCCATTAGGGGAGTGGTACTCAAACAAATTTAATAGACCCAAATGAAGATGAGTTTATATGAGTTGATTAATACTTCACCTCATCATCACTAAGTAATGATCAAGGCATTGTAGTCAGTATAGGTCCACCTTGAAGACCCTCAACCTCTTGTAGCCTTTGATGACACTCTCCAAATTTATAACCTTGTCACCTTCAAGGATTCAAAAATACCTTCTATTCATCTTGATGACCCAGATCACCTTCTCTTTATTACTACTTACATCAACTGAATCTGCATCAAATGGGTTATGATTGATGGGGGAGCTAATATTAACATCATCTCCTCCCATGCCTATAACCAACTCAACCTGTTGGATAATGTCATGTCCAAAACCTCAACCATCCTCCAATCCACTACCCTAGAAGATATTGTCCTTCATATTCATTAAGACCCCACACAATCCTCAAAATCTTCTATGTAGTGGAAGGTAAATTCCAATACAATGTTTTGCTAAGACTACCTTAGATCTGCTCCATGGGTTGCATCCCCTCTACCCTTCATCATTGCATTAAATTTAAGCATGAAGGCCAAGTTATCACTATATAAGCTGACCCAATCCCCTTTTCATTATGAAACATGACTTACCAACCCAATGACATCCTCCTACCTCTATCTAGCACACCCTCCTCAACCAAAGCTAAGACCTCAACCATGAAAGGGGGAGCCATACCTTCTTCTACCAATGAGGCATTGACTAGATTATCCATTCCCTCTGATTAGATACCCACTTTAGACCACTTAGAATCCACATTCTAATGCCTTTCACTATGGGAATATCACCTCCTCACCCTTGATGCTTTCCCTACTCCCTAAAAGTATGGGAAACTTGACCACCAACCTGGATATGACCCTAATGTTAGCACCATTGTTCTCTTTGGACCTTCATACTGTCAAACCCATTTTATCTATGGGGGACTTGACAAACCACTTGGCACTCCTACTACCTCCTCTTCACCTCGACCATTCACCTCTAGCTTTTCCTCTCTAGACAAGCTGAGTTTTACCAAGACATACCTCCATAGGTGTGCTTGTAAAGGATTTGGTCTTGGATGATATGAACATGGCCCACATGAGTTGATTTCTATTGAGACCAAAAAGCCTCATGATAATCATGGCCTCAGTTTCATTTTACCCACCAAGAAGAGGCCTAAACCACCTACCATCACCATTATTGAGGAAGACATCCCTTCCTTATCAAACTCTCCTCCACCTATGTGTGAGGATGATGACATCATCCCACCTAACTTTTTTTCATTAACATGATCAGCCTCAAACCCTTGACTTATCAAAAGGAGAGGGCAACTGTAACCATCCCTATGACCCATCCTAAGATGATAGGAAATGACTCTCCTACCATTAACATTATTCAGTGTCAGGATGATGATTCCATTCTTACCTACCTTGGTACCCCAAATTATTCCATCCACAAATCTATTCTTCCCAAGACTTTGACCATGTTTATTAAATATACCATAAATATCAACTTGGGCACTCCAAACAACCCCTGCATTATCAAATTTGGCTAATCATTGAATTTTTAGGAACTTTAGGACTTCCCCTCTTTCCTCCAAGACTAAAGCATAAAATTTTCTTGGTCTTATATAAACATGCTTGGAATTGACCCTACCATTGCCACTCAAAACATAATCACCAACTATGACACCAAGCCTATCAAGAAAAAACTTTGATGCATGTACCCTCGTATAGCCCTTCTCATCAAAGAAGAGATTTAGTGCCTCCTATCTATAAATTTAATTTAACCCATAGACTATCCCCAATGGGTCTCAAATTTTTTACCTATCACCAAAGCCTTAGAGGTATTACACATTTTTTTGGACTTTTGTGACCTCAACCTTGCTTGCCCCAAAGATGACTTTCCTCTATCGAGCATCATCAACTAGTTGATCTTACAACCACCCACAAGATGTTATCTCTCATGGATAGATTCTTAGGTTACAATCAAATCTTAATTATCCCTAAATATCAGCACAAGACCACCTTTCCTACCCCATGGGGGACCTTATATTATAGACTCATGCCTTTTGGACTAAAAAATGTTGGCACAACCTACCAATGTGCCATTACTTATATCTTCCATGACCTTATCCACAAGATTGTAGAGGACTATGTAAATGAACTTCTTGGAAAATGCAAGTTCCAAAAATACCATTTGGTTGTTCTCAAGATTATCTTTGAGTGCCTCATCCATTACCATATTTGCCTCAACCCTAAAAAGTGAATTTTTTGGGTCTTATCAAAAAATCTCCTCAGTTTTATCATTTCCCTTTGAGGAATCAAAGTCAATCCAGCCAAAATCAAAGTAATCCTTGACATGTTTCCTCCAATAAACCTCAAGCAACTCCATAGTTTTCAAGGGAAGCTCTAATCTATTTATCACTTTAACTCCCAAATTTTGGATCGATGTCAACCCTTCTACCACCTTCTGAAGAAGGATGTATCTTTCAAGTGGAATGGTAATTGTCAAAAGGCATTTGATTCACTCAAAAAGTACCTTTTATCTCCACCTGTCCTCACCCCTCCTAAGTATGACCAACCTTTTTACCTTTATATCTTTGCTATCAACCACACATTAGGGGAAATACTTGCTCATCAAGATGAACAACACAAAAATCAAGCCATCTACTATATCAATCACATGCTTGTAGAGTACAAGACTCGGTACACCCATACTGAGAAATTTTGCTTAGCTTTAGTCTTTATGGCCACCAAACTTCACCACTACCTTCTTAACCATAAAACTTATGTCATAACCAATACCAACCCACTCAAGTATATGCAGTCCAAGCCATACCAAAACCAACATATGGCCAAGTGGCTTATGATTTTAGCAAAGTTTGACCTTGATTTTCTTTAGTAAAAGTCAATTAAAGGTCAAGTTATTACTGACCAATTGATCAAAGCACCATTAGTAGACAATCAACCTCCTCTTCTTGAGTTCCTCAATGAGTCCATTGTGACCCTTTCTTAAGTGGACTTCACCTATCAAGTAACCATGTTCTTTGATGGATCAAAATGTCAACATGGTGGGGGAGTTGGTATCATCCTTATTCCCTTTGACAATGAGCCTCTTCCTTTGTCTTTCAAGGTAGACTTTGAATGTACCAACAACATGAATGAGTACAAAGCCCTAGCAATAGGCCTTTAAATTTTGTTAGCCTTAGGATTCAAAATAATAAATATCCTTGGTGGCTCCCAACTTATGGTCAATCAAATCTACAGCTCTTACCAGTGTAAGATTGATGTTTTTCAATAGTAAAAATACCTAGTTGATGAACTCTTAGCATGATTTCAACACTATCACATCAAGTCAACCCCATGATCTACCAATAAGTTCATTGATACCATGGCTTCCCTCACCTCTCAGATCCTATCTATACCCTTTGACTTTAACCTATCTATCATTATCCATAGACTTACCCAACCTTCCTATGTCAAACTAGATTCTCCCACCATTTTCAATGTGGAGGAGACCCAATCTGACCTTTGGTACTAATAGACCTTCGACTACCTCAACCTTACCATCATTCCTTTTGGGATTTCTAATAATAATTGAAGAGTGTTTATCTAGAGTACTGCATGTTATACCATTATGGGAGGAATTATTTATAAGAACAGATTTAATGGCCTCCTCTTACATTGCCTACATAGTCATGAATCCTCTCACACTATCAAGGAAATGCATGATGGTATCTATGGTGGACACTTCAATAGCCTTTCCATAGCTAAACACATCATTCACCTCAACTATTACTACCCTACCCTTAACCAAGACTATTTTTATAATGTGAAAAAGTGTGTTAAGTGTCAATAACATGCCAATATACATCATGCACCTAACCATAGTCTTCATTTTGCCACCAATTTATGGCCCTTCTCACAATGGGGTCTAGACCTTATTGGTGAAATTAATCCCCATTCTTCATAGAGACACCATTCTATCATCACTATGATTGAATATTTTACCAAATGAGTAGAGGTTATTCCTCTAGTCTCGACCAAAGTGAAGAAGATTATTGACTTTATCAACCATCACATCATTTTTAATTTCAGTGTTCCTTACAATATTATGACCAATAATGGTAAATATTTTAAGAACAAGGAAGTCCAAGGTATATGTGATGCATTTAGCATTAAGTTAATTTTATCCTCACCCTATCATCCTCAAGAAAATGGACAAACAAAATCCTCTAACAAAACTCTTAACAACATGCTCACTAAAATGGTCAATGCATTTGGTCAAGATTGGTATTTTCACATCCCTTCACCTTATGGGCATATTTTACTAGCATTCAAACCCCTATGGGTGTTACCACTTTTTCTCATATGTTTGGAACAGAGGTAGTCTTGCCTCTCAAAGTTGAGGTTTTTTCTCTTCGTATATCTTTATAGGACTTTATTACTGAAGATGATAGTCATCAAAAACATTTAGCCAAGCTTGAGCTACTTGATGAGCATCACTTATCCACCCTTACCCATCTATATTTTTATCAATAGTGTGTTAAATGTGCCTATAATAAACACCTTAGAGTGAAAGAATTCAACATCAAAGACCTCATCCTATAACAAAATCAACATGTCACCAATAAGGATAAAAGTAATCAAGACAAGTTTGCTTTCAATTGGCTTAGACCCTATATCATAACTCATAAGTATACATCAAAATATTAATGGTTATCCTCTCTTGAGGGAAACCTAGAGATTGAGCCCCTTAATGCTTTGCATCTACATTCATTTTTTTATTAAGAATGATCAAGTTCACCTTTTGTTTTAACTTAAACTCATCCCTTGCTTTCCACCGCATTAATCTCCCTACTTTAGGGGAAAATGATTAAAAATAAATCATGTGATTATCCATCATATTCATAGCCTAATTTTGAATAATGGGTACCATGGCTCTACCCATGGCATTATTCTCATGGTACTTTCTACCCCTTTCTAGGATAGATTCCCATGATCATTGTCACCTAAACCACTTTACACCTAATCAAACTTCTTGTACTTTTAGTTTTGCCTTCACAAAGGTGAACCCTTTAAGCCTATATAAGCATGTCTATGTCAAGAAAAAATCAAACAAATCAAAAATCAGATTCAAACTAATAGTAAACATGGGTCATTCCTAGCATTTATAGACTACTCCCTTGAAGCACAACTGTTGAAAGCATACTTGAAATTTCTCAATGTAAGGTGGACTGCTCCCTTGAAGGATAGCTATCAAAAAGTATTACACAAAGCATACAAACTTAGACCACTCCAATGAAATATGGATGAGTAAATCATTTTTCAAAAGCATAGAAATTTCTTGGAATCCTCTTACATCCATCAGCTTCCCATATTATATAAAAAGACCCATTATTAAAATCACAACAAAAGCAAACTAATCTTGAAAGCCACAATCAGCTTTCACAAGTAGACTTTTTGTATCGATCAGTCTACACATTTGAAATAGACTTGTTTATACTTACTCTTTAGAAACCTATAGAAGAGGTATGATAGTCTCACAATAAGGTTCTATTTTCATCCATCTCCTCTTTATACCCTATAAGCAAGGGATTTTGAGCTTACTTAATATTATGTGATCAAGACACCTTTTAAACCAATTAAAAAATGCTCATATGAAGCATTCGAAGGGATTATTCCTTAATCCAATCCAACTTTGGTTTTTGTTTTAGTCCTAGTCAAAGAAGAAGCATCATGCCCTCTTCTTCTCCTCTCGTAACTAGTTGATATTTTCACTAAAGATGTTTGTCTCTTGATTATATACTTTTTTTTCTTACATCTAGTGTTGTTAATTAACTTGTTTCATGTGCTTTACCCTAAGCATAATAACAGCAACCATAATCATCACATCATATCAATCTATGTCATAAGAAAATGCATAACCATAATCATAACCATCACAAGCATAATAACATCATAGCATCCAAGAATAATAAAGTAGCTAACCATTTTCCACCACATGTCTAAATCTAAATAATAAAGCATGTACTCATTAAAAGTTAGCTTGTCATAAATCCTAACCATACATATAATCCATCACATGCCTAGCTAGGTGAGTTTGCATCCATAATCTATAGCATAAGCATAATCAACATAGCATAAGCATAATCAATATAAACATCATATCATTCCATAATATAAAAGCAAAGACAATTATCAATGAGCAATAAACAAAGATCATATATATAAATCATGAGTCTAATAAATGTATCCAACAAATATACATGTCTCTCTCTCTCTCAAAATGTATATCTCAACACATCAGCTTACAGGCCAAAATCAAAATGATAAATAATAACATCTAATATATATGAACCCTACCATGTCTATTCCTCTAGGGCACCACTATCTCCTAGAGCACCACTAGATCTTGGTGCCTATCCCCCTATAATACCTATCTATCCACCTATAGATGCTACCCATTGACTTGGTGTTGCCACACTAGCACCACCTACCAAGCTCACTCTGTACTTGCCCCTTTAGGGCTCATTAAGATACCACATTAATATTATAACCTCATAATACTATAGTCCCTCCATGGTGTCCAAGTATCAAGCCATGGGAATGATCCTCGATGGTCTTGTAGATGTTGTTACTCCTCCTCCCCTCTACCTCAAGGAGTCTCTCTCCTATGTGACCAAGGCTATTAAAGCTCTCATCTACTCCCTATCCCTCATGATTGTAGCAACTTGACCCTACAAAGAAGCCACCTAACCCTATAGTGTTGTGACCTATGCCTATGTTGCAGCTAGCATCACTCCTGCCTATGCATTTAGGGCACCTCCCTGTACCTGTGCCCTCTAACCTCTACCAGCTAAGTCAATGTCCATAAGCTTCCTGCCACCATCATCCCCACCAAAATATGCTACCACATATAAATCATAATATCATAAAGGGTACCCATCAATAAAACCTACATCATCAATCATTAGCCTCGCTAGAAGCTCTTCATGGTCTAGTAATGTCCATATTAGATGTGGGTCTGGAAGAAGGATCTCAGCATCCTCTCACTTATACCTAGGAAATAGACCTAGAATGCCATGTACCTAGATGAACAACCTCCATACCCTATAAAATGTGATGAGCTCCACCTCTCCATCCCTCTAATGGAGAACCCACCTATAACTCTATAAGGATAAAGTCTATCTCTTGTACCTAGCCCACTCTAGGAACCCAACATATAATGTCTAGATAATGTCACTAATCACCAATGCACCTAAATCACCCTTTAAATATCATCTTCATATAATATTTCTAGATATTTATCATTCTCCTCTTTCTCTATGTGGTAAATTAGATCACCCCATAGGGGCAACTGTGTAATCTAGTACACATCCTCTGGCAAGATCATGAGCTCACCACTAGGTAGTAGGAAAGTGTTTGTGACCAAATCCCATCTCTTGATGAAGGCCATGATCATAAATGCATCATGAGGCATATGATGGTAGTAGTTCATCACTCTGAAGCTAACCTCCTCCATATGTACCTATTCTACAAGGATCATCCCCTGATGAATCTCTATGAAGATACATGGCACTTGATCATGCATTTTTATCTACTCTCATGCCTACAAATAATCAATAGTAAACACACTTAGTCACCTATACTCTTTTTCTTATGCACTTATCCCCTTCACCTTAATTAACTTCACCCATTTGACTATTTGGTATAACTCCTACCAAACTTAAAATTTAAAACCTACCAACTTAATATCTTAATTCATCAAATATTACTCCTCAAACTTCTCATTGACACTATTTACATCTTAATCCAACCATTGACCTATCTAAAACTTATCACATCCCTTACACTTACCTTTAAAATCTCTACCATTTAGCCTAACCATCAATGGTCATGATGACCACGAATGGTTAGGTAACCCTTTTGTCGATAGATGTTGACCATTGATAGTTGAGTTAACCACCAATGATCACTATGTGTGATCGTCAATAGCAAATGCCCAACCTTACTCTAAACTAAAACTATGAAAAACACCTAGAATATCCTTTCTTTTCTTACCTAATACCTAAACCCACACCATTTACCCTACCCCACCCTATTAATTTCAAAATTTACCTATAAAATTGACCAAAACTCAAAATTACTACCTAAAGTACAAAAACATAAAACCCAACCTACCAAAACAAATTCCAATTCAAATGCCTATTTAATTTATATAACCAAATCACACTATAACTACCAATTTAAGAATTCAACCTACCTCATTCCTCGATCATCATCCAATAGTAATCTAGGGACCCACATGTCCTTGTTCACATTCATATTACATCCTACCTCGATTAAACTTAATCACTTGGTCCCCTTGGTCTGCCCACCTATCACCTCTTGAGTAATCACCATTAGCAATATTCTCTCCTAACACATCCAAATCTAAAGCTCCAACATCAAAAAAATCCAATGATAAAATGAGTTAAAATGATTTACTTTTCACTTTTAACCCCCATGACTTTAGGGTTTTGACCTTGGCCATTGATAGTCAGGGTGACCATCGACGATCAAAGTGACTATCGATGGTCACTCTTTAGAACCCTAACCATTGACAGTCATGGGTTTAACTCTTTTCAAGTTACCTCTTTACCCCCAAAACTTTTTATCAGAACCCAATCAATTACCCACCCATGGAGACTACCTTCTTTGCCCACCCTGACTACCTCACCACCTTGCTATTGGTCTATTTCAACCTAACTAACATGCATTTTGTGATGAATTTTGCCTAGTCCTCTGACCACAGTGACAACATTGCCATGTTGACCACTTTTTGAACTTGTGCCACCTCATGCATACCAAACCCATTTGTGTCTTCTCAATATCACTTTCTACCTCGAATACCTATGACACTTGCCCAATTTGTGTTTTCATCGAGAGCACTTACTGGCTTGAATACCCATGAAAACACTAACATTACCTAGGAGACTTGTATTTATAACTATACCTAGTTACCATACCTAAATGTGGTTACATGGTCCACTTCTCACTTGTCTTTCTAGCATCAACCTTTATTTTTACCAATTATGGTAACCTAGTCTATGCACGATCTTGGCTATCACACCTTTTGTTTCACTTTATGCACTTGTTTTTGCTTCAATGCCTAACCTATCACCCACCTTCATGATGTACACCTTTGTCATCACCTTATCAAACCCACACCTGATTCTATTTTACCTCATTAACTCTTGGATTGATGAGAAACACCTTCTCCCATACTCAGGACAACCTGACCTTTGACCCATAATTAGTCTTTTTTTGTAGCTTGTTGACTCAAAGCCACATAACAAAAAGGGGGAAAATGTAGACACCAAAAATCCACATAGTATGATTTCAAATGTTGAAACACCCTTGAACCACTTTTTAACCCCTTTTAGACCAATCCCTTTGACCCCTAATCAAACCTAACCATGGTCAATTTGACCAACTAACTTAACTTACCCTTTTACCCACTTTGTACCTTAGCCCTCAACCACCAATGGTCAGGATGACTATCGATGGTTACCTTGACCACTGATGGTCAAGTTCTACTAACCCAACCACTAACATGCAAACACCTACCTTACTTTTATAAAATTAACTTGTCTAAATCCATGTGTGAGCCATTGCATGTACAAGTTAAAATTAGAAGGCCCATTTAATGTGTTTTTGCACCTCTCCTTCCTTACCTATAAGAAGATAAGAGTAGGAGGTAAAAAAGACCACATCCACACTATTAAGAGATTTTGTATCCAAAGCTTTCTTTTTTAGGTGTTCTTCCAACAATTCAGTGGTCTAGCCACATGATGGAGAGCCAACTTGTTGCCACCCCTCAATTGATAGCCAAGTATCGTTACTCTACCAGAATCATGCCAGACTCTATCAACAAGCCAACCACCTCAACCACTCATCCGAATAATATTCTATAAGATAAGTATTTATTTTCCATTATGTAATTACTTTATTTGTATTTTGTAATCAACCTAGCATAAACCAACCTCCTAGAATTGCCTTCTAGAATCTTGTCAACTAGTTATTTATTACCTATATCCTACACATAATAACCACCAATGGTTGTATCAACTATCAACAGTCTGTCCAATCATTGACAGACACCTTGACATCCCACGATCACCTCAACCATCAATGGTCACCATGACCATCGATGGTCACTGTGGTAGGAAATAACAACAAGTTATTTCAACCCTTTTACCCCCAACCAGATCTGATTTTCTATGTCCCTACCTATTCACATACCCCTACCTAATTTTTTGAAACACACTTGACCCATTTAGCACTAGTGTTGACTGGCTTCTTGTTATATTAGTCATTTTTAGTCTATTTTTTATCAAAAATATCTTGTATTCAATTTCAGTACCTTTTGATTATTGATGCAAGTACTTTATCATTTTATTTATAAACTTAATTGTTTAAAACATGTGGATTGATAGCCTCCGAGGAAGCTCTTGCTTTTAGGATCTAGCTAACACTAAGAAATCCACCCAACTATCTATCTAACAAAAAAATATTCTTAGTGTTGTATTATTTATAGGTCATCCTCCCAAGCCAAAAAGGAGTTCTTTATAATCATTTAATTCAACATGCGCATAACCAAATAGGGTTTTCAACCATACCCGTTACTTAGTTTCTTCTTCTTCTTCTTTCAAAATATAAGCTAAAATTCATTGAAACACATGCAATTGAATAATATTAGAATTATGTAAATTCAAATATTAAACAAAATCTAAAATTATGACATCATCATTACATCACAATAAATATAAAGAATGTTGACATCATCATGAAAGTTGTCAATCACTTATAAATATTATGTAAATATATGAATTTGCAGCCCATGTCTATTTAATGCCAAATATTAATAGCATTTTGCCTACCAAATTTGATTAATTCTCAACCACACATCTTGAATAACATCAAAAATTTGGAATCAATTCAATAATCTATAAATACAAGGTCCATTTACCATTATTTTCAAGTCTTGAGCATACAACAGAGTGCTGTCACTTTTATTAGCCTTTCAACCATCAAGCCTTCAAACCATTTTCTTATAATTAATGAAATCATCCATATTAAAAGGATAAATTATAACGACATGTATGTGTGACATTGACAAAGACTTTAAGCTCTACATTCTAGCACAAACATGTATGTATATCGATGGGGAGTAGATATCCATGAGGAAGGTAATCATTTTGATGTCTTATATTTATTTATTATTTTCTAATCTTGCCCAATCTAAGAACCACACTTAAGAAGTTAATTTTACTATTATTTTATGTTTATTTTACATGCTAATGAGAATTGACCTCTTCTAGATTCATGTGTTTACTTTTGGTACACTTGGTGTGACTGCACACCCCACAAACCTCTCCAAAACCTTCTTAGTCTTGTAATTATGAAATCAGATCACTCTTTGACCTTGATTTCCTTATTTTTCCTCTAATTTTCCTATTTTTCCATCTCTTGAGCATTGGTGAGATTGTATTGTGTGTTATTAAGTTCATTCCTACAAATGGTGAGATTGACCTAAGGATCAGTAGTTTTGTATTCCCTATTCTCTTTGTTTTCATTGTGTTTATTTAGGAAAACAACAAGAAAGACCTACACAATGCCAATAAAAATGATGAAAATGACCTTTACAAAGGCATGATCAACTTATTGAATGGTGGTTTTACTTGTATTCTGATCTTTTCTTGTGTTTTTTAATGAAAATAGTGAGATCGCTCTATAAATAACGAGTTCACCAAGCTACAAACTACCTAACTTTTAAAGGCTTGTTTGAGGTCATTTGGACTCCCTTTTTAATGTTTTTTTTTAAAACCATGTGTTTTCTCATAAATTTTTAGATTATATAGTTATTTGGCTTCATGTTTCATATAATTTTCATAAAATATAAATTACAAGAGTGCTTTTGTGTTTTTGAGGAAATAGTGGTTTCATGATCAAAATAATGAATTCATTATACTAAACAAAGGTTTTATGACCAAAACAATGACATCACATCTATTTTCCCTCTTTTTTATGTGTTCTCTACTAAACGATAATTTTAATTTACAAAATGGTAGTTTCACTCTATAAATGGTGAGATTACTCTACAAAGGGCAGATTTGCTCTACTAAACGATGAGATCACTCTACAAAATAGTGAGATCACTGAGCTGCTAACTGCTCAACTTATAGAGGTACATTTGGGGTCATCCAAATTCTATATTTGATGATTTTGTTTTTAAAACCATGTGATTTCTCATATGTTTACATATAATGTAGTTATTTTGGCTTTATGTTACATATATTTCTCATAAAATAGAATGAACAAGAGTATTAATTTGTTTGCTTGTAAGCTCCCTACCGAAGAGACCATATTGAAAATATAACTTATTTTCCATAAGTTTCACTTGCCAAATACCACATTTAAAAATCATAACTTATTTGTTAATGCCAAATAAAGCAAGTTTTTACTCATTTTCCATTTGGTGTTTAAGCAAAGAACCTACACTTCATTTAGTTCTAAAAAACACTTACTTTTTTTAATTTTTTGATTAAGTATCATTGTATTCCTTTCCTCCTTTTTTTATTTTTATGTCTATGCTCTCCCCTTATCCTCTTTAGGGAGCCTGGGTTACCAGAAAACACATAGGTTACTTTTTTTATTATTTTTGGAGAGAACATTTGTGATGTAGGTGCATCTTCAGTGGTCTCCAATTTTGAGTAGTTTTAGTTTTTATAAGTCCAATAAAATGTGTCTACAGTGGTTAGGTTCCTTAGGTAGTCTTCAAATTCAAATTTGAGTCTATATTGTGATTTCCCACCAAAACATCATTTTGAAAATTTGAATCATGTTCTTAGTCTTAAGAGGAGTTTTGTGATGTAATTGGGAATCAAATGTTGTGGTTAGCTCTTAAATGGGTCTAAAAATATGTGCCACTTAAAAATCATAAATAAGGTGGCCTAAACAAAGATGTTGGAATGTAACTACTATGTTTTTTTAGTTGCCTATAGAGGTAGTTATCTCAAGAAGGTAGTTCTCATGTATAAAGCAAGTTTTTGGATTAAAATAGAGGTTAATATCGATGAATGGAAGTCACTAGGAAGTTAAGAGTTAGTTATAAGCCTTGTAGGAGGTAGACGTATGGAGGATTATGAGTTTAGAGTGGAAAAACAATCAAAAATCTTGTACCCTATCATTGATGATAGTGAAGATCTTGTAAATAGAAAGCATTAAGGAATGATAGTATGTTTGATATGATGTTTTAATACCTTGTGTCATTTTTAGTTTGTGAGTGAACTGATTAGAAGGATTTGAGTCTTTTAGAATAAGTATTCTATGATATAGATGCAAAGATGAATGTTGCTAAATTGAGTGTAAACCTATTTAAATTCATTAAAAACTATAAAATAATGAAGAAATCTCTTTCTAAAGTAAAGTATATGCATGTCCATGTGCTCTTTAGGTGTATATCAAATATATTAAGGAATATTTATGACATATAATGTATGTGTTTAGATCATGCTAAGAATAGGGGTTCAGAGGACTAATAGTGGAAGTCTTGTCTACAAGAAATAGTTAAGGTATATGTTTGAAGTTATGTGGATTGAGGCTTTTCATAGCAATAAGATAATGTATCAAAAATATATGTGTTTTTTAATAATGGATAATATTCAAATTGAGAAATCTATGACTACCTTGTTCAAAAGACTGTGAGTACCATGTTTATGATAGGCAGTCTAAGAACTCTATTAGAATGATGGAAATTACAAATGCTTTGGGGTTAGCCATGGTGTAAATATAATTTAGTGAGTTAAAATGATTTAAAAATGACTGTGGTTAATGTTTAATAACCCTTAGATGATTTTAGAGAGTATTTAACCCTATATTTGTTATACACAGGCTGACTGTGTTAGAAAACATGATGAACTTCAAGATTTGGATATTATTAATGGTGTTTCAAGAAAAAGTGAAGCTTATAAAAGGTAAAATCAGACTAGACAAACCTTTTACAAGTATTTTGAATATTTGAAATTGTTTCAAAACCCATTAAATCCTTTTTGATCCCTCTCAGGCCTGTAGGAAGCTCAGAAACCCTAGGTTAGGGTTAAAATACAAGAAATGGTACAACTAATGACTGAAGCAATGGAATTTTATGAAACTTGGTGGTTTATGAGGTTTCAAGGTGATCTTAAATATTTAAGTGTTTTTAAGTTGATATGGTATGGGAATGTATGAAAATAGTTGACTGTGTGTAAAGAAGAGGTGATAGAGGCCTAATAGGCCTAAATAGAGGTTAAGAAACATTTAGAAAGGAGAAAAATGGTAGAGTTTAAATGTGAAACTTCATATAAATATGCTTATAGATAGAGGGTATTTGAAATAGATATTATTTTTCTTAAACTCTATTGTACTTATCTATACAACAATAAAAAGAGTAAAAAAGGGCTACAAGAGACCTTGTCAAGATAGTAGAAGTTGTAAGGAGAGGTGTGCATTGAGGGGTTATTAAATGGTACAAGGAGTATAGTTAGAGTATAATGAGAAGGATAATGATGTAAAAGGATTATAGATGACCAATAAAATGTGATTTTAGAGTAAGGCCAAGGTACAAATGTACTTAAGACAATACAAGAGCAAATGCAAGAAAAGAAAAGAATGAAAGAGTTTGGTAAAATTTTGAGGATTGAGTTTGATAGAATAAAGAGGAAGTATAGGTGATTTATTGGAATAGTGAGAAATAATGGATAAAGGGTGAGTGAATCATTGAGGGAGTTAAGGACCCTTTGAACCAAGTATGTCCAAGAGGGAGATAAGTGAGCCAAGTAACAAATATTGAGAGACATTAAAAAGGTTAGGTTGAAAGATAGAGCTAAGTTGTGATCATGTCTACATATATAATAGAGAAATTATAGAATACCTATACATAATTTGATATCAAAGTGAGAAGGTTCTTGGGAAGCAGTTGAAGCAGGTATGCTTAAAGAAAATGTAATATTTATTTTTTTATTTTTGTTTGTGTATTTGATTAGTTAATTGAAATAATGGTGAAGATTAGTTAGGAGGATACTAAACAAAGTTATGAGTGAAATAAGGAGGAAGAAAGGTGAGAATTTTGTGGCAAATACCTTAATCCAAGAGGCTTAGAGAGAAAAATTATAGAGCTAGTGAGATATCCAAGAAGAAATCTCAAGGAGAGAGCTTGAAGATAGAGAAAGTGACAAAGTGAAGGTCAAGGGGACAAGTGGGAAGGCTTGTCAAGAATAAGAGATAGTTACAAGAGAGAGGGATATAGTGAGAGAGTGAATAAAGTGAGAGAAAAATATGAAGGGATTGAGATAAGAAGATGGCCACAAGGAAGTAAGGAAAGAGGAAGTGGATATGAGGGATATTGCCAAGTTGAGGGTAGTCTTGATAGGTTTGTATCAAGATTTGGAAGCACTTAGACCAAAGTTATCAGTTGAGATTAGAACAAGAGTGATATGGCCTCTCAAGGACATAATGAAGAAGAGGAAAAGACAATAAGAGATTGGCAAAGTGATGATATAGTTGAAAGAGTTGAGAAAGTATCCTAAGGGCACAAAGGAGAAAGAGGCAAGAAAGCCTCAAGTTTTACAATCAAATGATGCTTTGACATGTGTGAATGCAGGTATGAGAAGTGAAAAAAGAGATGAAATAGTTGGGCCAATGCATGGGCTTAAAAAAAAAGAAGAGGAATCATATGATCAAGTGATGTTCAAGAGGAACCAAGAGGAATAAGATGCCCAAGAAAGAGTCATGATAATGGAGGAAGAAAAAGTAGTTCAACCATCTAAGAAGCAAGGTGACATGAAGCATGAAGAGATTCTTACTCAAGAGGATGCAAATAAAGGTAAAGAAGTATTGGAATAGTAGCATAAAGAAAGGTATGAGGATTATTCTTGTTTGTATGAATCTTTTAAGAGATAATATGTCTTTGATCTTCATCAAATTTATAGAGAGATGGTAAAGCAGGTTACAAATGAGAATATAGATCTATTGTATACAATAGTGAAGGCTAAAATAAGAGCACTATTGAAGGCAAGGAGGAGCCATGCATATAAAGTTACTCTAGATGATGAAGTTACAGCTATTGAGGTTGAAGAACATGATTTAAATGAGGGAAAAACTGAATAAGGAGAAGATAAAAATGCATTGGTGGTTGATGCAAAGAATAAGGATGAAGTATACAAAGTACATGAAGGTGATTAGGAGAAATAACAAAAATCAAGAAAAGAGGAGAGATGGATAATGCCTCAATAACATGAGGAGAACGATGATTTTGTTAATAACTTATTGAATCTTGAAGGAATAGCATGAAGGAAGATAGCAAGAGGCAAGAGAAGATACAAGTGTGGCTCAAGAGAGCATGCACATATGCATGAGAGATTAGTTGTAGTAGAAGATAAGAGACAAAAAGGTCTATAATTATTAAGTAGGCCTTGGGACTTAGGAGGATAAGTAATGAATATCAAATTCAGTAAGAGAAGCACATCAAATCAAAAATGTTTATAACTTTTAGGGAAAGTTTTTCTTGACCCTTAGTAGTATGATGCAGGGGCATCTTTAGTGGTCTCCAGTTCTAAGTAGTTTTAGTTAGTATAAGTCAAATAGAATGTGTTTGTAGTGGTTAGGGTCCTTAGGTAGTCTTTAAATTCAAATTTAAGTCTATATTGTGATTTCTTGCCAAAACATCATTTTTAGAATTTGAATCATGTTCTTAGTCTTAGGAGGAGTTTTGTGATGTAATTGGGAATCAAATTTTGTGGTTAGCTCATAAATGGGTCTAGAAAGTTGTGCCACATACAAATCATAAATAAGGAGGACTAAACAAAGAATTTAGAATGTAAATACTATGTTTCATTAATTGCCTATAGAGGTAGTTATCTTGAGAAGGTAGTTCTCTTGTATAATGAAAGTCTTTGGATTAGAATAGAGGTTACGCTCAATGAATATAAGTTAGTAGGAAGTTAAGAGTCAGTCTGAAGCCTTATAGAAGGTATAGGTACAAAGGAGTATGAGTTTAGAGTGGAAAAACAATCAAAAATCATGTACCCTATCATTGATGACAGTGAAAATCTTGTAAATAGAAAGGATCAAGGAATGATAGTATGTTTGAGATAATGTTTCAATATGTTTTTGTTATTTTTAGTTTGTGAGTGTTATGATTAGAAGTCTTTGAGTCTTTTATAATAAGTATTTTGTGATGTATATGCAAAGATGGATGTTGCTAAACTGAGTGTAAACCCTATGTAAATTCATTAAAAACTACAAAATAATGAAGAAAGATATTTATAAATTAAATTATATGCATGTCCATGTGATTTTCAGGGGTATAACAAGTAGATTAAGGAATCTTTCTAACATTTCTATGTTTGGATCATGCTAAGAATAGGGGTTCAGAGGACTAATAGTGGAAGTTATCTATAAGAAATGGTTAAAGTATCTATTTGAAGGTGTGTGGATTGAGGATTTTCATAGAAATAATAAAATGTATCAAAACTATGTACGTGTTTCCTAATAATGGATAAGATTAAAATTGAGAAGTCGGTGACTACCTTGTTCAAAAGACTATGAGTACCATGTTTATAATAGGTAAACTAAGAACTCTATTAGAATGATGGAAATTACAAATGTTTTTGGGTTAGCCATGGTGTAAAGACAATTTAATGAATTAAAATTATTAAAAAAGTACTTTGTGGAATGTTCAACAACCCTCAGATGAGTTAAGAGAGTATTTAACCCTATATTTGTTATACATAGGCTAACTGTGTTAGAAAACACTATGAACTTTGAGATTCAAACATGATTAAGGGTGTTTCAATAAAAAATGGAGCTTAGAAAAGGTGGCATCAGGATAGAAATACCTTTTACATGTCTTTTGAAGATTTGAAATTATTTCAAAACCCATTAAATATTTTTTGATCCCTCTCAGCCCTGTAGGAAGCTCAGAAACCCTAGGTTAGGGTTAAAATACAAGAAATGGTATAACTAATGACTGAACCAGTAGAAGTTTATGAAACTTGGTGGTTTATGAGGTTTTAAGGTGATCTTAAATATTTAAATTTTTTTTAAGTTTCTACGTTATGAGAAAGTATGAAAACTATTGATTGTGTGTAAAGAAGAGGTGACAGAGGCCTAATAGGCCTAAACAGAGGTCAAGAAACATTTTTAAAAGGGATCAAATGGCTGATTTTGAATGTGAAACTTCATAGAGAGATGCTTATGGATAGAGGGTATTTAAAATAGATATTATTTTTATCAAAATCTATTGTACTTATCCACACGACAAGAAAAGGAGGAAAAAAGGTTACAAGAGACCTTGTCAAGATAGTAGAAGTTATAAGGACAGGTGTGCATTGAGGGATTGTTGAATGGTAAAAAGAGTCTAGTTAGAGTATAATGAGAAGGATAATGATGTAAAAGGACTACAGATGACCAAATAAACTTGAGTTTATAGTAAGGCCAAGGTACAAATGTACTTAAGACAAGACAAGAGCAAATGCAAGAAAAGAAAAGAATGAAATAGTTTGGTAAAATGATGAGGATTGAGTTTGAAAGACCAGAGAGGAGGTCTAGGTCATTGATTGGAATAGTGAGAAAGAAAGGATAGGGGGTGAGTGAATAATTGAGGGAGTTAAGGACCCTTTGAACCAAGTATGTCCAAGAAGGAGACAAGTGAACCAAGTAATAGATATTAAGAGACATTAAGAAGATTAGGTCAAAAGATAGAGCTAAGTTATGATCATGTTTGCATCTATAATAGAGAAATTATAAAATAACTTAGAAAAAAATTAGAAACAAATGCTTCTTGCCCATTCATGGGGTCCTAAAAATAAGATACAAATGCTTCTTTCCCTTTTTTTCTTTTTAGTTATGTAAGTTGGATTTCATCACCTTCTTGCAAGTCCTTAGGGTGTGGTGTCTAGGGGTTGATATCCTAGCATTCATACCAACCTTTTACATCTAAAAGGGGATATAAATTATTGGCAAGGGTCATTTAAGGTCTAAATGAATTCCCCATAAAGGGTTTCATGAAAGCAATGGGTTAACTCCCAATACTAAGCCATTAGACAATACCATAAAGGAATCTAGGGTCTCTTCAATAGGGATGGATCCCCATATAAATAGCTTGACACCTATATTTATTCTTTGATATATTTGATCCCTTCATGGACCATTTATTAAGCTAAGTAAAATTATAATTAATTTAAAAAATTTGCTAGCACTTCACTAAAATCCCACAAATTAGGGTGTCGTGAAGGGGATAGACCCTCCTGTGAATAACCTAATTTGATATTCCTTTACAAGAGCCTCTTTTTCCATAGAACATTCACTAATGTATGGGTGCAAAGGTAATAACCCCTAAATATTTCCTTACACGTATGAACATTCAAGAGAAGGGTGGGATTAAAACACCACCATAAATATATTTAATTACTTAATAAATCTTTAAATTTTTAAATCTTATCAAAGGTGATTATATCTAAGGTTTAGTGGATGTGATGCAAACTCAAATCAGTTACTAAAATAGCCTTGTGATACTTGTGTGTTGATGCTTGATTGTTATGTTAAAACCCCATTTATATTCAAAACTAAAACATATAACAAGGCAAGTCCAAAACTAAAATCCATAGCATTGACACATTACATTTACGATATGAGGCATTACCCTACCCAATTTTTAGGTTATATTTACCCCATCTTAGAATTATGTTGAACATTTATACCGTTATGGTGTTTACACGGTATCATTATATCATTCAATTCAAAACCAATTATGTCATGTCCATTTGGATCCAGATATAGCTTGGCTTCAATTATTCACATTGGGTCACTTTTGACACCATTCTTATATTAAGCCAATCAATGCTAAATTTGATTCATCTTGAACCACATACCAAACCAGTTTTGTTCCATGTCTATCCAAGGCAAATTAGGTTCATTTTGAATAATGTGTCAAGCCATTCCAATCTGATCATGTTCATCTTGAACCAATTTCTAATTCTAAATCTAAATCAGGTTAAATTTAACTAAAGTTAGCTTCAAAGCCAAACAATTGGAACAATGCCAAAAAGGTTAATTTTGACCAAAATCTAATTATTCTGAGATAATTTCATGCCAATTCAAACCACTTCTTATCTTTTCATTCAATCTCCCACACCTATCAGTTGGAAATTATGAAGTCATGTCATCCACCATTTCTTTCATTTAAGCCATGTTAATTCTATTCCGCTCTATTTGGGGTAGTTCTTATTAGACCAAGACCACCCTCTTTGGGCCCATTCCAATCAAGTCAATTTCACCCTATTTGGGGCAATTCCTATTAGACCAAGACTAGCCTCTTTAGGCTAGTTCTATCTAGACCAATCTAATTATGCGCTCTTTGGGCCAATTCTACCAAGCCAAGATTTCCTTCTTTGGTCTAATTTCAAAGACCAAGACCACCCCCTTTGGGCCAATTCTATCTAAACCAAACCAATTCTGCCCTCTTTGGGGCAATTCTACCAAGCCAAAACTACCATTTTTGGTCCAAATTTAAAGGCCAAGACCACCCTCTTTGGGTTAATTTAAAATAGGAAGACTTTACTCATTGGGGTTCCTTCCAATCAAGTATATTCCACCTTGTTTACGGAAATTTCAATCATAAACCAAGACTACCCTCTTTGGGTCAATGTCATATAAGACCAATTCCCTTGCAAGAATCCTTGCTAAGGGTATATTTTCTTCCATCTTGATCCATGTTATTCCAAACTAATTTGGATAACACCTTATTCACATAATATGAGAATGCCATTGTTTTAGGGCTCATAGAAGAGGGAGCTAAACTCCCACCTAACTTTCCTATAGACCAATAACATACCATTATTCAAAATGAGTAAATACATGTGTTTAAGAGGTAACTTATAGACCCACCCCAATATAACCACATCATATCTTCTCAAGTACAATAGGATGGTCAACTCTTTGCTAATCAGCTCATGGTTACTTTAAAGACCTCTCTAGCTGCAATTAGTAGAATTAGCAAGGTGAGCAGATTTTAGTGTGTATATTTTTCCCCTCTTTGAAATGGCATTGCAAGTGGATAGAATGGGAAGGAGGAATGTTATTTCAAATAAGAACCATAATTTTAGATGGTGTTAGTAGGATATGATGCCCCCTTAAGGGAGCATCTAAGGAGAATCAACCCAGATGGCCACTCGATCATAAATCCCATGGTGGGATAAAATTAGGGTGAGAAAACAAGGTTGGGATGCCCCAAGACATAGAATTCCCCAAGTTTCAAGGATATAAATTAACTCAAGGGTGATGGGTTCTAGATAAATGACCAATGTCTAGAAAAAGGATTTGATTAATAAGATAAAATTGATTAAGATGAGATGGGTTCAAGTAGGTGATAAATCTCATAACAAGGACACATGATAGGGAAAGGCTTAAAAATAAATAATAAAGACAATAGGGCTTGATTGATGAGAGGGAGATACTTTAAGTAAGATATATAGCTTATATGGATATGTGATTGTCAAGTGACTAACCTAGGAATGGGATGGTGATGAAGGATGACTGGTGGTTAAGCTATCCTAGGACATAAAAATAGGCCTGGGTGTTGCCTACATAGTCCAAAAAGACCTCAAGTTGATGAAGTTCTAATTGGGATCAAGAGTGGACCATGAGGAAATGGAATATGCATGCCCTAAACACTATTGAAAATGGTTAATGATGACAAATTGGGATAATGGGAGATTTTAATGGGATCGGATGTAGGTTGTGTTAGCAAAAGATGGTTAGGGGTGTATGGGGGGGTCATATAGGACAAAAAATTCAAAATTGAGTCATTTATGCTTTTTGTCTTTTTTGAGATTGAGCTCTAAGTGAAAACCATAGACCAGCTACCCCAAGCTTCCCATCATGGTGATAGAGTCTGAGAGCACCAGATACCTAATGATGTTGGACTTGTGGTGAGTAATGAATCCCTAGCTTAGTTATTTTATTAATTTTTGTTAGTGTTTAGTTATTTTTTAGTGAATTTGTGTGGAAATAGATGTCAACCAAGTTGCGTCAACAATACCATGACTAACGAGTATGCCTTCAATTATGACATTGTCATTATGACTTGCGACATCATAGGATAATCTATGATATTACAATATTACAGATCTATAGCTATGGTATTGTAATACCATAACTATAGAGTCATGATATTGTAATACTGTGATTGTAGAGTCGTTATTTTGCAATATCATGAGGTGGTGATTTGTGGTTTTGCCTGACCATCAAGTCAAACAAAAACACAAGTTATAATTTTCAATGTTGTCAAGACTACCACTAAGGTCATGTTCATAATTAGCAATTTTATAAAAGTTAGTGAAAATGGGTAAATTTAGATTAGTTATTTGGATGGGTTAGATGATTATGAGGGTTAATTAGATAATTAGGATTTTGGGGGATGTGTTAGATAATGTGAGGGGTTATTTATATGTGTTAGGGTATTGTAGGTTAGTTAGATTAATGTTAATGGGGTAGGGGTTAGGGGATGTTGGATTAGGGGTATATGGGATACAGCTAGGAGATAGTGGAAATAGGTTTAGGGGAGGGAGTGTTAGATAGTGAGGATAGTTGTTAGTGGGATAGGGATTAGGATAGGGGATGATATTAGTGAGGTGATGGTGGGGGGGATTAGTGAGGTAGATATAATTATTGGTTAAGGGTAATTAGGGTAAGAAATTGGAAATTTACATATGGGCAAAGAGAAGTAGGGATTGGTTGGTAAGGTTTTACAAATGCAAGTAAGTCAGATGGGTAGTTTATATAATTTATGGTAGATAGGATAAGTGGTTTGTGATATATGGAGTGATAGGTGCAGTGTGACTGGTGCAAGAGGACTTAAGAGTGATGGCATCATGATCTTGGTATCCCATAATATTACACAAGATACATCTATTGTCAGAGGCCAAGTTTAGAATATTAGAGTTGAAGGGGTTACATGATGTGGTGATGATGTTGACGATTTGAACTGATCAAGCTTTGATTACCACAATAGTAGAGCATTAGTACTCAAATACCAACACATTCTACTTTGTTATGGGTGAGATTATAGTCACCTTGGACTATGTCTATAGGATCTTCCATCTATTGATGTAAGGAGACTAAATATATTAGAGGTCACATACTTTGGCCTTGACACTATAGAGATTGGATGGGGGCTTAAAGGTGGGTGTACATGATAGGCACATGGATAGGTGGAGGGTATGATTGACAAATTAACTTTGGTTATTATGTCTCTTATTATCAGCATTATCCTACAAAACAAGAGTAGCTAGTGGTTTCATCTATGTCTGGGGTATGTTGTTGCAGATATGCTTTAATATTTTCAAGTTTGTTCATGGGGACCTATTATACTAGCACACTTATATAGAGAGCTACATCTGGGTGCATATAGGGGAGATGCCATCTTGGGACTATCCATGCTTCATCATATCTAGAGATGGGAACACATTGTTATCCAATGGCCATTAGGTACTCTTACAACAAGGTATTCTCATCATCCCATGGTCTTTAGGTGGTACATTTTATTGGGAGTACACTAAGGCTACATCAGGGAGATGAGATTTTAGCATCATGAATCTGATAGTCTCCATCAAGATCATATTACTTAGATGCCATATAGAGGCCTATAGTTCATCTAAGATGATGAGGTTGTGACATAGTATATGTTAATTGAGTTTTATTTGATAGGTCATAGGGACTTGGTGATAGAGTGATACATACCTGAACATGTATAGTGATAGTTTGGGTTTATTTAGGATGTATATGGAGTAGATCCCCTATTTTATTAGAGTGAGTCAGAGAAACCTCAATGGGGGAGGATAGTAGATAGGGATGATGCATGTACTAATTATGAGATCAATGTCCCATCACCTTGGGATTTATACACACCTATTCTAGATCTAAGGGTTACTGTAACCTATATAGCATGATGGAAACAATGGATTCTAGTGAGATTGACTCATCCTAGAGTTGTGATTCGGTGAGGGGTGGTGAGAAGAGTGTTGCGATATTTTGCTAGGCTACAAAGGAGGATGAGACATGCACCTACATAGGATGGGAATGATGGACACAATACCATGGATGTAGATAGAGGGGATGGTGATCAGACATTGGAAGTAAGATAGGTTGGTCTTCAAGTTCAAGCCTAAGCATAGGTGGGACTACAAATGTAGCCACAAGTGTAGACATAGGATGGAGAGAGTGGTAGTGGAGAGGGTGTAGGGCCTTCGTAGTAGCCTCTATCAGAGAGGGAGAGATCCTTTTTGACCCAATTATAGACTAAGATATAAGTGCATTTATCAGATATTATTGGGCTCACTCAAGAGAGAGACCAGTTATAAGTTTAGTTACAAATAGAGATAACACAGAGAGATGGGTAGTTGGATCAGGCATAAGGATAGGTGATTAGGCTCTAGGGATATGTCACAACCTTAGAGGGATAGGTAGTATATAGGTATGGGCATTTGAATTAGGCCTAGGCATAGATTATAGGACTATAGACACATATAAATGTATCATAGGAACATATAGATACCCTATAAATCTAGATTCATAGTAGATATGCATAGATTATTATGTTTTAAGGCTAGATTATATAGATGTAATCACATATCTAGACTTTGATAAGGGAGGTGTAGATGGTCGAGAGGGCCAAGGATGAGATAGATTAGGTAATGAGCAAGTGAGAGATGATGAATGTGGTGAATAACATTATGCAATTAACTTAAGAGGCACAATACTATAGGATGGTGTATGAGGCATCAATGTTAGTAGGTCAGCATGCAACTTATTTTAGGGCTAGTTTATCACACTCGATTCATTAGCCTACTAGGGAAACACTAGGACCATAGCCTTGAGATATGAGATGTATATATATAGGGGATTTTTGTATTATAACTCATTCTTTCCCAATGATCCCATGTATTGTATCTTATTTTTTGACATGGACTTCATGTGGACTATGTATTTGATTTGTATATGTGATGAGATGTTTCAATTTTATGTTGTGTATTTTTATGCATTGATGATGATGTTGTTATATTGATGTCAATGATGTGATTAGATTAGATATGATAGATCTTGGTTATGATGTAATGTGATGGATTTAACCATTTAGCCTTTAAATTTTATTGATGATGTGATGAGGATTAAATACATGATGCAATGTTTACATGATGTGTTTATGTATGTGATGTCGACACATGTGATGTTTGAGATGTTAGATGTATTATGGCTATGATATGATGTTATATGATAGTTTATGTTATGTAATGGATGCATGGTGTTTAAATTTATCAGTTTAGTTATGATGTAATGGACTTGTTTTATTTATAATGTGTATGAATTTGGTTTATAAACAATCAATTTTATATGTATGATGATACAGGTATGCATACATGGATTTATTTATGGGATAGATGAGATTTTATATATGATGTGATGGGTTTATTTATATTTACAATGATGTGATATATGTGATATAGATTAGTATAGAGGTTGATAAGGACATATGAATGTGCTACTAAAATATTGATCCCTGTTTGATTCATTTTATCTCATATGTGTTTGTAGAAGTACTCCTGCACCATGGAGGTAGGATAATGATGGGATGGGATATGATGAGGTTGTGGTCAAGATAAAGATGGGTTAGATGGGATAGGGATAATTATGATGGGACAAGGGATAGGATTAGGGGGAATAGGATGCATGGTGATTTTAGAAGCCATTAAAATGTTTGAAATCCATTTTTATATTACACCATTAAAATGTGTTAGTGACATGAGAAGCCAAAGGTGTATCAAAATAGGTGCATAAAGGAGAACTCCTTTTGAAAAGTGACCTTTCTTGAGTAAACATTTGGGGGTCACTTAGAGCATCCTTGTTCCCATACAAGTTAACAAAATAAAACATACATGAACTGTAAACATAACATGATTAAATAAGTAAGACATTAATATATACATGCAAATTACATAAGACAATATAATCACACACAAGACAGCATATACTTACACAAGTCAATAAAATAATAATATGATTAAAGATATACAAATGGATAAGGATTCAATCATAAAATGATTATAAACAATGCACCTTAATGATGAGTAGAGGTTATGTACATAGGGTATGTCATGCCTAAAAACATTTTCATGCCAGGATAAGATTCTAGCCAAGTCTAAAAGTAATCATGAATGAGGGTTAAGATGACCCCTTTGGATTAGGTATCATAATGTATGTTAAAACCCCAAAAGAATAAACTTATTATTTTTGACCCTTACATAATGACAACGTTAGTGGGAAGGTGTGAACCATAGTCTTAAAGACAACAAGAGATAAATAGGAATGGGATTCATCTTGAGGCTAAAAGGAGATATGATTTTCAAAGAGGATATGATGGGGTGATAGGATAGGGGATTATGATAAGGATGTGATGGGATTTTAGGGACATATATATATCAGATATGGATGAGTGATTATAGAGGACTTCCCCAACAAATATTCTCATTATTCAACAAGGAATGTCATCCATCTTGTCTTGAGGTATTTGTCTCTTCTTGCTATATAAGAACCTGTGATGGATGCCCACTATTGAGACTAGGGTCAGGGTTATTTTATCATGTTGTTGTAAACTATTTTTCATCATGGTACTTGCCCAAGGTGTAAGAGAACTTGTTTTCACCATTAGTTTTTTTTTAGGGGGACTATTTGGGAGATATGATGGAGTGGACAAGGATATGCCCCTAAGAGTGGAGATTCATAGACAAAGGACATTAAAGCCTATCAAATTTATAAAAATTTAAGATACATGATATTAATGGGATAATCAAGCTCTTCTCCATCTAATGTGGTCAATTTATAGGCTCTAAATTTAAACTTGGCAATGATGATATAAGGCCCAAGCCAATTAGCTTCAAATTTTCCCTTTTTGTCTCTTTCAGCATTAATATTTTTCTAGTTCTCCTTTAGGACTAAGTCACCGACCTTAAATCCTCTAGACTAGATCTTTTTTTGATATTGGCCTTACAATATGTTCTAATAACCTCGTAAGTGATTCAAGGCCTTTTGATGTTTCTCATTGAGAATTTCTAGTTCTTTTAGGCATTCCTATCTATAATTATGGTCAGTGATGATTCCCCTTAATGAGATTTGAAGGGAGGGGAACTTTACTTCCACTAGTAAGATCACTTATATCCCATAGACCAAGGCATATAGAGTGGCCCTAGTAGGTGTGCAGATGCTTGTGTGATAACACCATAGAGCATGATACAATTTCAAGTGCCAATTTCTACCTACCTAATTAACTATTTTCTTCAAGATTTTGATGAGGGTCTTATTGGTTTCCTCAGCTTGTTCATTTCCCTGGGGGTAATAAGGATAATAAAAATATTACTTGATGTGATATCTCTAACATAAGGCCTCAACTTCCTATTATTTAAAGGATTTACCATTGTCAGAGATAATGTTAGCATGGATGCCAAAATGGAAAATGATTTGATTAAGCATGAATTTAAAAATTTGGAGGCCTATAGTATAGGTCAGTGACATCGCTTATGCCCATTTAGTGAAGTAATCCATTTCCATGATAATAAACTTATGACAATCTAATGATGTCAGATTAATCTTGCCAATCAAATCGAGGCCCCATATATAAAATTTCCATGGACTCATTATGGATGTAATTCTTGTGCTAGTACATGAATAAGATTACCATGTTTTTTACAAGTAATACACTTTCATACGTACTGACAAGAATCTTGTTCCATGGTTGGCCAATAATATCTAGTTTAGAGCAGTTTCTTGGCCATGGCCACTCCACTAATGTGACCACCACAAATACCATCATGAACCTATTTGATCACATGAGAGGCCTTTTTTGATGTTGAGCATCTCAACAAAGTCTTGTCATATCCTATATGATAGAGTGTCCTATCAAGGATTATGTAACAGGAGTTGTGATGGATGAAAACTTTACATTGGTGGTAGTTAATGTTAGGAGGGGATAATGTTATCATGGAGGTACCTATAAATGTCACGGTATCAGGGAAGACTAGGATCATTGATTGTGCAAATTTAGAATGGAGCTATAGACTGACACACTAAGAGAATCAAATGTTCAATTACAAAATTCCCTTCTAAAACATCTTTAGGGAGGTCAATAAGAGAGCTAGTGGTGGCCATTAAATTAGCCACTTTGTTACTCTCTCATGTTACTTGTTCAAATGTAATAGTTTGAAAATTATGATTTAATTTATCAACCAATTATTTATAAGGGAGTAACTTCTCATCCTTTATCTAGAACTCATCATTGGCTTGTTTGATTATCAGTTGTGAGTCACCAAATACTTGCAAATGTTAGATATTCCATTAGATGGCTAGGTAAAGTCTGACTATTAAGGCTTCATATTTTGAGATGTTGTTGGTTTATGGAAATGTGAGGTAGAAGGCTTTGGGAATAACGTTACCCTTTGGGGTGAAGAGGAAGATGTCTTCCCCTTATCCATGTGTGGTGAAGGATCCATTAAAATATAATTTCTAGATACTTGATTTTGAAGTACTCATTATAGATTAGTCCAGACATTTTGTTATAAGAAGCTCAGTCTCTTCAAGTGTTGCTTCAGCTAATTGATCCACTGTGACTTGTCCTTTAATGGAATTTTTATTAACATATTCAATGTCAAACTCATTAAGTAACAAGATCCACTTAGCCATTCTTTTAATAAGGACTGATTTGGATAATAAATACTTAAGAGGATCAACCTTGGTAAGGAGTTGGACTTGATTATTAAGCATGTAGTAATGGAGATTTTATGAGGCAAAGACCATAGCTAAGCATGCCTTCTCGATTAGAGTATAGTTTAGATCATAGGAAATTAGTGGGAGACTGATGTATTATATTTCATATTCCTTTCCCTAATCATTATGTTATTCCAAGAGGGCACCTATTACACATGAAGTGGCTAAGATATACAAGAGCAAGGGTCTTCCTAAGATAGGAGGTGATGACATAGGCGGGTTGGCCAAATATTGTTTGAGATTATCAAAATCTTATTAGCACTCAGAGCTTTAGTTAAAAGTGTTCCCCTTCTTTAAGAGATGGGTAAATGGGTGACACTTGTTTGTGAGTTCAAATATAAAGCACTAAATGGCTTACAATTTTCCTTGAAGACTTCTGAGCTGCTTGAGATTGCGAGGTGGAGGCATTTTTGTGATTGCTTTTACTTTGGTTGGGTCTACCTCTATGCCTCTTCTAGAAAATATGAATCTAATTAACTTTTTGGAAGTAACACTAAATACACACTTCTTGGGATTTAATCCAACTTTATATTCTCATAATCATTCACAAATTCATCTCCAGACAATATGATGTTGTAACCTTAGTCAAGTATTCCCTAAGATATCATCCTCATAATATTTGACTATATCATGCATCATGTTGTGGAAAATAATTATCATGGCCCATTGATAAGTTGCACTAGCATTTTTAAGGCCAAAGGGCATGACTTGATAACAAAATGTTCCCCATGGAGTGATGAAAGTTATTTTGTGTTGGTTATCAGGTGTAATTTTAATTTGATTATACCTTGAAAAACTATCCATGAGAGATAACATTTCATATCCTATGGTTGAGTCCATGATCATGTCAATGTTTGGAAGGGGGAATTCATCCTTTGGACATGACTTATTAATATCTCATAAGTTCATGTAAATCTAAATTCCTCCTTGTGGTTTAGCAACATGAACAATATTAGAGATCCAATCAGAATAGTCAATCTAACAACTCTTGTAGCTCCTTCTTGACTAACAATACCACTTTGGGGTGCATATTTTGTAATTTTTGTTTGATCAATTTAGCACTATGATTTACCAAAAAGTGTACTACTAAGGAGGGATCTAGTCTAGGCATGTCCACATAGTTTCATGTGAATATGTCTATGAATTCTTTAAGCAAATCAATGATAACTTCATATTCCTTAGGTATTAAATATGCCCCTAGTTTAACCATTTTGGGATGTTATCTTGTCTCAATTTTGACTTATATCACCACCTCAATAATAGAAGGTGATTGTTCTTGTAAATAGGGAGGCAATGATATTTTTGGAACATCTAAATAAAAATAATAAAGGAGCTATGTATCAATGTCAAAATACTCTTTTGATTTAAAGGAGATGTGTGGGAGTTCATTTGGTTCATTAGGAGGATCTTCCTCTTTAGATTATTCTTCATCACTTTGATCATGGGGTTCTTGTTGTTCTCTAAATTATGCAAACTAACAAAGATTTATGGAAAAGCCTTTTTTGTGGTCTCTAAAAAGCATAGAATCTTGTGCTCCTACAAATTATAAGATTGCTTCATCATTTTAAAATGTATCAAATAATGGCCCCTGATTACAATCTTGGTTGATGAGTGAAGGGTAGTGGAGGGAGATGTTAATGGTGAAAATGGTAGTTTTGGGGAAGAGATTAGTGGCAACAAGCTCCTCAAAGTAACTACAAATATAACTTATCTCAAATTCATCATCAGAGAGAGATTGCTCAGGGATCAAAAGAGTATCCATAATAATATTATTCAGGTCATCATCAAATAGTCTATACCATAGACAAAGATAATATGGATATTATTGAACCATGATGGGTTCAAGCCTTCCTTAATCTCATTTACCTAGTCCTTTCCCTTTCTAGCTCATATTTTCCATCATCTTCTAGACATAAGGGTATTATTTGCTTTGAGATATAAGGGCCTCATCATTTGGAGTAAGCCATAAGTCATCTAATTATTCAATACATTCTTTTGATGATATATATGTGCTAGAAAAGGCCATTGGTCTAAATTGATACTTGATAGGATTGGCCTTCTACATGGTCGAGGACACCTAACTACATGCAGATAGTAGTAAATTTCCTACACAAAAGGTTTTATATTCATACTCTCCATAGTTTTTGGATGTGATTTTCAAGTGGGTAACTTTAGGTAGTGGATCTGTTATCAATACAAGCTAATCTAGGGATATATAATTGGTAGTTGTGGGACTTAAGATAGAATTGTCTATGTCAAGAAAATGATAGGATGATGAAGATTGGTCCATTTGATAGCTGTGAAAGTGATCAATTTCTCTGGGGATGGTGACTTCCATATCAGAGTGGGGGAATTTGAGAAACTAATATAAAGTATATAGAACATTTTATATTTCATGGATCCATAGATATCCAAACAACATGTTGTAAGGCAAATCCAAATCCACAACATAGAGTAATATTTGGTGTACAATGGGCCGCATGGAGATGGGAAGGTAGATAGCCCCAAAAGATGGCATCTCATTATCATCATAGGATTTTATCATAATCAAGGTAGGCCCCAAAGATGCTTTTGGATACCCCAAGAATTCTAGATTGCATAAATTTAATGAAGCACCTGAGAGATGCGGTGATGGGATATAGAGACTTAAATGAATAATGGATAATTATGGTGGGGGATAATTAGAGGCATGTCCTGGGCACCAAAATTAATATGTTATGAAGGGGATATATTCCCTACTAATGATTAGAATTGATTCGTATCCAAGTCACTAGGGACTTTGAGATCATTTAATACTTGATTAAGTATCTCTTGATGTAAAGTAGAGGTTTTGAAAAGCTCCATTAATGAAATTTGGTCTTATGTATTATCTAGTTGCTAAATGATGTCATAAGACTTATCAAAATAATTTAAAGATTTATATTAAATATTCCCCTTTTTATTAGCAGATGAGGTAGAGGGTCTTTGGGTGGTGCCACAAGAACTATAATTTTACTGCATCTAGTTGTGAACACATAATCGACAGTAACCCGATTGATTTTCCAAAATGGTGGATGAAGGTGGAGTGGAATCTTGGGGTTGAAAAATTTAATGGTGTTGATATATTGGTATGGCATAGCATGGTATTTCATGCAGTTAGAGGAAGAGGCCTGACCCTGGTCTCTTGTTGGTCTCCTATTTATTTGATCATGCTTGAGAAGTGGGTCCTTGTAAATGTCTAGCTTTCCATTTTTAGATTGATTGGAAGGATTATCTCCCTCTATTTTAATGTCACCCCTTTCAATTAGGTCATAAATGTAGTGCTTTAATTATATACATCTTTCTATATCATGGCCTTTAACCCTGTGGTATTTTCAAAATTCATCTTCATAGTACCAATCTAGTTTCAGTTATCGATCATCTATAGTTTTAATTTCAAGAAGGGTGATCATATTAGCAATGATTAATTGATCAAGGACTATTTCAATTCGTATTCCCAATCTAGTTAGTAGTCTCTTACCAGTTTGAGGATTTGACTTGCCTCGTGGTACATGGATAGAGGAGACATTTGATTATTCCATGGGGTTCTTATTTTAAACTATTTTCACATGTTATTGTTTGTAATCAATTACCCCATCTCCTATGACATTTGTATTTTTATTGAAGACCTTTGATTTTCCTAAAAATGATTTGTTTTGATATTGGTTGTGTTCATTTTAGGAATATAGCTTAATTGTCCCTTTTTAAATAAGTGGCTTTTCAATTTGCATCCCTTTCTCAATTATTTAATCAAAGGTCTTAGTGCATTAGATTTCTAGCTAATATTTGAGTTTAACATTAAGGTTATCCACAAATATTTTAGCCAACTCATTTTTAGGTACTATACATCTAAGGTGGCTAGCTAAACTCCATCTTTGTAATAAGTATGCCAAACTTTCTCTTCTTCTTTGCTTGGTATTATAGAGGTCTATTATAGAGATGTCATGTTCAATGTTGAATGAAAAATATCTAATCAATTGTTTTTTTAATTATCTTAATCTAGATATAGAACCCTTGGGTAGGTGCATGAACCATTCTAAAGTAGGTCCACTAAGACTTTTTGGGAAAAGTCTCAATAAATAGGCATCTTTGTATGTTACTTCATGGAAAGCCACATAGAAATCTTACACATGACTCAGGGATCACCTTTCCCTTGATATTTTTTAAATTTTGGTACTTCAATGTGGGGAGGGAAATGTATTTGTAAGACACTCATGTCCAAGGGTGAGGAGAAAAAATCTTCATATTTGTATTTAAGAGCTTGCGAGTGTGGGTCAATTTACTAGAGGGTCTCCTTCATCGTTCTCCACTCTTGTGTGAATATGGGGTCCTCAAGAGGATTAGTGGTTTGATTTTGACTATTTTGGGGGATATGGGTGTTCTAAGTGTTGTGAGTGTTTTGAGTATTATGGACATTTTAGGTATTTTGGGAATTTTGGATGTTTAGGGTGTTATTTTGATGGGGTGATGATGGGCATTAATTTTGAGCATGAAGTAAGAGGTTAATTTTCTATGTTAGTTGGTCTAATCAATCCTCTAAGATAGCTTGTCTCCAGTTAGCCTCAATATGATTATTATGGAGGGGTGTTGGCCATTCTTCTTTTGTAAATCTATGGTTTACACCTTCCTCTTCTTTGAGTATTTGATTGGTATATACATTTTGGTAGGGTGTATTTGGATGAGTGGGAGGATGAAATATATTTTTTAAGAGGCTTCGATCAAAGTCGAAGGGTAGTATTACCCCTATTTTAATGGCATAGGATAAAACATGATCACAATTCTCAATAGGTATCGGTCAATGAGGTTCCTAACTTCATCATTATGGAGGGGATTATACTATTTGTCCTCTTCTCCAAGGGTATTCATATCATTATGGGTGTCATCATATTCCTAAGTTGGATCTTCTATATTCCCCATTAGATCATTTTTTTGGTTGGAAGCTTGTCTAATCCTAAGTTGGGCATGGGTGTGAATCACCATTTTGAAAGAGTGATGGGATGAGGTATGGTATATTGAGTGGAAGTGTTCAAATATTATCTCCATTTAGAGACCAAATCTACTAGTGGTTAAAATAGGATAGGATGACTAAGAATTACCAAAAGATAAAGTCAAATAAGAGACAAATCTAGTAAGGATTAAAGATAGTGATGGGATCAAATACCTTGTCCACTAGCAAAGGGATAGTTTGATAGGTGCTAGGTGAAGATGGAACTTGATAGAGATGAGTGATGAGTACTACATTAAAATCTTAATAAGACTATGTATATTGATAATACCTAGTCTAGGGATGTAGGGAGTGACAAATCATGATTACAAAGGATGGGTGACAACTATAACTTGATTTCAATATAGAATTTAGTATTTTTGGTTGATGAGATATATGGGGGATGGAATATATAGGATATAGGATGGAAATATATAATATGAGTACCAAGAAGATGGGAAAGATGATAGGTATGGGCTAGTGTGATAGAAAATATGGGATTGGACAAGAGAGATTATGAAAGTTACCTAGAATATATAATGGGTATTGTGAGATATGGAAGATATAAAATGGGTATTAGATAGATGCTAGATAATAGATGATGTTGGGATAAGTAGCAAATGTGGATTGGTGATTAATAAAAAATGGGTAGATGATATAGGGTGGATAATAAGATAGATAAAGATTATGAGGTGAAATGGTTTTTAGGTAGATGGAAAATGAATATTAAAATATGGATGAGATTATTGTATGATCAGATGAAGATGAGGGTTAACCTAGGGGTATCTAAGGTGTCACACATAAAATAGGGTATGATTGACTCAGCTTGTAAATAATATGGGTCTTACATAACACTCAAAACAACACAGATAATCATGAATCCTAAATTAGTCAACTAATAAGGGTGTGTAACTTGATGCCAACACCATGAAATAGCTTCATAAGTGAGGCTATAGACTGGTGACCCATTACAAAATATATCGAAGCCTCTCAACCCGTTTACACATAATGGCTACTTTAGAGTTGATACTAACTCCTATAATAGTATACCTATTGTGTTTGAAGGCTCCTAATCTAGGTATAAATAAGGGTTTTTAGGTGTGTCCCCTATATATATGAATGTACAATGGGGCCCAAGTCTATATAGGATATTGTCTAACTACCTTGTATCTTGGAGCTTAAATGCCCCTCACTCCATAAAACCCTTTATAAGGAATTCTGATTTGGCATCGAATGACAACTCTCTTGATTTTTAGACTCCATTAGAACACAAAGTTTGGTTAGTGTGTGGTGCTGAAATCCACATCACCAACCCCTATTTACCAATCCCATGTGTGGGGATGAATTCCACATCGCATGTTATCCTAGACTCACAGGGAATAACAAAAAGGCAAGCACAAAATGATTAATTTACCAATTAATTACCTACATGTGAGGAGCCCAAGTTTATACAATGAAGTGATATGTAAATATTCATAATCAAAAACCACAACACACAATTATATACAATGAATCAAATTTTACACCATAATGATGTATATAAAATAAAAACCAAGATAATATATTATGGGCACCCCTTTTGGTAAGCACAAATGTTAGAAAATAGAGTAGGGTGCCTTGGTCTTGGGAGGTCCTACACCAAAATGGGTTAGTAGTTTAAATTTTTACAAAACCACAAGTCCCTACAAAACCACAAATACATAGAGAAATATCGTAACCAAAAAGTATAAAATCGTTACTTTAGGACAAAATTTCAAATTGTGAGTTATGATCTTGTAGAAGTTATAAAACCATGGCAGTCAACCTACAAAACCATGATAGTTAGGAAAAATTTCAATTACACAGAACAATATTACAATTTACTCCAATTAGAAATCTACAATTTTGTAGAAAATAGGAAATTATAAAATATGTCTAAGGTAAAAAGATGTTAGTGAGATAACTAGTTTTTAAACAATTATAAAATAGACAGATCAAAAAAAATTCTTCTCAGACTCTTATGATAGTTATATTATTAAGGAAATGAACAAGCTGTCTTAAAATTTTCCTAATAGACAAAATAGTAATGTTACTAGACATGGAGAATGTTGAAAACTACTAAGCCTAATAGATGATTCAAATTACTATGTTTGTCTATCTAACTACAAGACCAAAACTGAAATTTATAAAATCGCTACTTGTAGGTCAAAGTCACAAATTCAAAAATTATGGTTTTGTATTAGTAGGGGTTAAAACAAGTTTATGATGAGGTATTTGTTATGTGGCCTTGGTCTTTTTCTGCCCCCTATTAATCCTACACACAAACAACAAGTTGTTAGAATACCCTTATAAGTATGATTAGATCCCAAATAAGTAAATTTCTAAAATGGTTAAAGTGTCTTAGGGATATCTTTGGCTTATTGAGTAACCTATAGGTATCTATCAGAAGTTGAGGAAATTTTTAGCAGAAAGATAGAACCAATCAGGGTAGGATTTTACCAATTTAATGGAAAAGGACAAAACCACAAATTTTGATGATAAAACCATAATTACCAGTCCAAAGTTATAAATGTCAAAGTTGTAATTTTGTAGATGGTGGTCAAATGGTCTAATATTTGATTCAATCCTCTTATTCTTACAAAACTAGAGACCAAAATACCTCCCAAGATAACACAAATAGAATAATAACCCCTTTCAGAATGATTAGTAGCAGATAAGAGGTAGGGATTTAAAAAAAACTAACGTTGACAAGATTATGATTATAACCTACGAAATCACTATTACCAAGACAAAGTTACAAATATCAAAGTTGTGATATTGTCATCGAGGCTCAAGAAGTTAGATTGATGGACTATCCCTCCTTTCCCTACACACAGAAATATAACGCATACATACAGATAAATATAAAACAAGTTATCCTACAAAAGAGGGTTAGTAAAGACAAAATATAAATATAACCCTAACTATTAATCCTCATAAAATCATGACTCTAATTGACAAAACCATGATTACCAGGGAAAAATTGTAACTTGAAAAGCTGTAATTTTATCAAAAGTTAAAAACTTGCAAAAGACTTTAATCGTTAGCAGTTAACTGACAAAGTCATGACTTGACCTATAATATTACAACAACAATATCACTACTACCAGTTCAAAACCATAATTTTCTTGTGTGTGACAAAAATTCAAAATCTGATCTTCAATTCACATTTAGTTTGTCCTACAAGAATCCAAATCACTTCCATCAATCTTATAAGGTTAGTTAATGGAGTAATGTCCCACCATGGTCACCAAAATGTAGCCTAAATTTTAGATCCAACTCCTGTTACTAATTTTAGTAATAAAAACCTAAAATCTAAATACACAAGTAGGAGGGGATAAAAGAGATAATCAGCTTAATAAGAGTGTTCTTACCATCACTTTACCTCTTTATATCTCCTTTCCAAGATTTTCCAAAAAATGTTTGATGTAAAATTTGAAAATGTTAGATTGTTTGCTTGATGTTGATAATGGCTTCCAATGGGTGAGTATGCTTGATAATGGCTTTGGATGAGTACAAGAAGGCTATGTGGATGGAGGAGGGGGTGAGCTTGGTTACATAGGCATGGAGTGAGAAATCAATGGCTCAAATTCAAATTTGAGCCATTGAGATCAATGGCTAAATATTTTTCATGGAATTTTTAATTCCATAGAGATCTATAGAATAAAAAATTCTAGAGGAAGAGGGGTTAAAATGGAGGAGATGTATATAATCCTCTAATTCTATAAATCTTGTATTAGGGTTTAGGGGTTTAGGAGAGGCTAGAATAGGGTGGTAGTTGGGTAGGTAGATTATTTTATATTTTTGATTTAGCTAGCGGCTTAGGGAGTAGGTTAGTGGGTAAATAAGTTTTGTTAGGGGTTTAATGAAGGGATTAATTTATTTTGGGATGGGGTAAGGTTTTTATGATATAAGAATGGGATATGGGACAATAGGATATTAATTAAATTATCTAGGAAATATAGTTATAGGCTAAGTTAACGAAAATTAGCGTAATTATTAGAATTAGTGGGGTGAGAGGATTTTTGTGTGTACACAATCTAATCTTAGATCCATATCAAATCAAATCATTTCCCTTTCAAAGGCTATTATCTATTAAATACCCATGTGTGACCAAGTTTGATAACTATTCGATCGGGATATGTCATGAGCCCTTTTCCAAGCATGATCAAATGCATCCATTTCCAAAGTAATATTAAGATGGTCAAACCATTGTCGACATGTTTATCCAATTGCCCATATTTTATCAAACCCAAACCACTGTTGGTCCACCTTTATTTGATGAAAGACCTCTATTTGACATAGGACCCATCTTCAATAAGCCCATTTTTGAAGATCCCATTATTATTGAGAAATAACCCATTACTCATCCACTATCAAGCATTCCCCATTTTAGAAAATTCCTTCATCCCAAAGCCTTCATTTCCAAGAGAAAGGTGAATAAGGTACTTGTGGACAATACAATTCAACATGCCATCTTTGTGGCTATTTTTACATCAAAAATAGGATCCACCTTGGAACTAACATTGGAATCAACATTAACATCAACATCTACATTAGAATTAGGATTCATTTTAGAACCAATATCATATTTAGCATCAAAATTAGCATCAAGGTTGGTCTCAACATCAAATTCAAATCCCCTTTAGTCAATATTAGCTTTAGAATTAGACTGCATTAGTGGATATCACAACATTAGTTATACATTTTTACCAAATCCACTTGAGTCAGAATTAGATTCATAAGTAGAATACATTGGTGGATATCAAAACATTGGCCATACACTTTGAAGAGATTCACTTGAGTCAAAATCAAATGTAGAATCAGCATACCTTAGTAGACGTTACAACATCATTTACACACTCCTTACAGATCAGATTGAAAAAAATTATGATCATTCTATAGTTATTAAAGATGTTTCCTTCAACATCAATGCAAGTTCTCCTAGTAGCCTCTATGAGGACTATGTTGCCTTTCACCCTTCCATTGGTATTATCATTACACAACCCTTTACCATTACTATCCTAGCCATTATATCAATATTCCACCACCTAAAAATGTTGATTAGGATCAATAAAACCACACACAATTAAACTCTTTCCATGGTGATATCCCAATGGCATGTTTTTAGGGATCTAAGACAACATTTAGTCAGAAGAACAATCTCTTAGTGAAAAATTGTTTGAGGTGATAAGGTAAAATCAGAGTCTAAACTTAGTTTATTCTAGTAAAACCTTATTTGAGGTGCTAGGGGATAATCAAAGTCTAAAATTAGCATCCTTTAATGAAACCTTGCTTAAGGTATTAAGGGAAAATAAAAGGGAGTTATGAACATCCCTCAATGAAACCTTATTCAAGGTGTTATTCAGTAGTCCAAATAATAACAATCAAGAAGACTTATTTGAGGCACCAATAACTTATCTAATTAGTTCTTCATTACTTGATGAATACAATCTTAAAATTAATATCAATCGAGCTACAACCAAAAGTATATCGAATCTAGAATCAACAATAATGTGTGTGACTATAAATATCAATCATCATATGTCTTCCAATCTACATTTTACATGCCATTGTGATCCCATTATTCATTCAATACCTATATTACATTACTAAATTAGATCATTTATCCAATGTTTATCCTTTTGTACCCTCCCTAACAACACTTTTTTCAAAGAGACTATGAAGACATCTTGTCTAAAGGTTTGGAGGAATCAAAATCAATGACTAATGAAGATCATGACAACACCAATGTAGTCCAAATTAATAACAAGTTCTTGTCAGAGTGTTTATTCATGAGTAGGTTCTTGTCAAAGCAATTATTCTGAATGGGTATTGGTTAGATAGCAACAGATCATCATTATGCATTTCATAATCCTTTATTAATTTGTGATGCTAAAAAATCAAAAATAATTGAGAAAAATCAAAAGAGAGACAGACAGAGAGAGAGAGAGAGAGAGAGAGAGAGAGAGAGAGAGAGAGAGAGAGATAATGTGTTCAAATGGTGAAAACCATGATTATGTTGCCTCAGAAAATTACCATGATGAAAACCAATTTTCTAGTTTCATGTATAAATAATTTGTTTTCTACAAGTACCTTGACACTTAGGGGCAGCCTTATTGCATTGAAGTCCATTATATTCCATTCCATCCATTTTACACATTCAAATCCAATTCAACCTAGCCCATCCTATTATGACCATTTATCTTCCCATCTTGACCTTGTTACAGAATTAAAAGGTATATTGAACCCTATTTGAGAAACATTTTATCATATTATCCACATGACACTTTAACAACTGGACACATTTAGTTCTCATTTGACATGGTTATTGAAGATTCCTAGTCTTTTCCCTCATTGTCATCTATTATTGTCACCATTTTCCATTCATCCTTCATTCATTATTATCTCCCATGTTGGGAGGAACTACAGTGGCTTGAGGTCTATTTGGACTATGTAGGCAACACTCAATTTCTGAGGTCATCTCAGCCACCCATATTCCATGCTCTCATCATTTTGTGATCATTCTAATCTTGTGCTTTTTCAATTTTTGGTTTGAAACATTTTGCATCTCTTAATCCTCCATTGAGTTGAGATGTCAAAAACCTAAAAACATTCAAAACATTCCAAAAATCTTAAAAATTATAAAAGAGGCATAATATCTCTAGGAGAGATATAAAGCCACAAAATTCAAAATAAAATTGTATTGTCCTAAATCTAATCATTATCCCTAATCTATCATTGATCCATTAATTTTAGCAACCATTGGGATGTGTCCTTCCCAAATCTACCCTACTAGGGCAAATTCATTAGTGTTTCCAATCATTTCAACCACCTTGGGATGTGTCCTTCCCTCATATGTATAATGTCTTAGGTAAACACCAATTTATAATTTCATTTGAGCCTTCACACATGGATGTTTACTTGGTTAATAGACAAGATAATTTTTGTCTCTTTTGTCTCTTTTTATTTTCTTATTTGTGTGTTTTCTTAATTACTTATTTACCTATTTATTTACTTTTATTGTTATTGTCTTGGCTTAGGTCATTGTGCTAACAAGGTCATCATCATTATGATTATTATATCACACTTTTACTTAATTCCATCCATTGATATACATGATCATTATCATCATGGTTTTTATCATTGGTGTGTTATTATCATGTGTTTATTAGATCAGTATTTAATCCTTATGCACATTGCATCCAGGCCATCATGATGCATATTATCATGTGCTACATTAATAACTCAAAGTGATCAAGGTTTATATATGATGTTATGATACATTGGAAGTATCTCCCCTTTTAATATCATACATTATTTAATCCAATCATTTCGATCATCTTTGACTGCATCACATTTTCCTTGATCAAATCAACACAATTGAACAATTATTGTTATATATATGTTCATCAAGATGTGCATATCTTAATAAGAATGTAATAGGAGAGTCATACACAATGGCCTATCATCTATTATATTCTTCCTCATCTATTTTATCCCATCTTGGGAGAACTACATCGGCTTGAGGTCCATTTGGACTATGTAGGCAGTGCTCCGTACCAACCATTTTTTGAGGTCAACTTGGTTACCCTTATTTCATTCTCATTAACATCCATATTCTTCCAATTCAATCACATCATTATTCATCATCTCTTTCATTACCATTGATCATTCTCGTGTTTTTTGGCTTTTTTTGGATTCTTCATTATTTTAAAGGTCATTTTACCATCACACCTACATTTAGGTCATTCATCTCATCTTAATTTTTTTACCAAGTTAAATTCTTAAGCTATGATTGACAATCAATAAATTTCCTAATCATCATTTGTGTAAAAAATCCATTATATTGGGGAAAATCAATTAGATCGATCCATGACCAAATTCGCTCTACTAGGGAAATGTCATCATTCAACAAATCTTCTAATTCTAAGCTCTGTAACTTTAATCCTCTTTAGAAAAATAAAAATGTGCAACTTATTTCAAGATCAATCATTCCCTAAGCCCACAGCTTTTACTCTATTTTTGGGTGTTAAAGTGCGTCACTTATCTTGAGATACATCCTTCCCACTCCCCCCCACCTTAGGGCCAATTAAATTCTATTATTCTTAACCATTAGAAATCAAATCATGCAAGCATTAGCTCATATGGCTTAATCTCATCGATGGGTTAATTTATCCCATTTTTGTTTCTTCATATCTTTTTCGATAGCGCATCCTCATCTTTTACCCCTACATGCCCTATCTAAGGGGCATCATAGATCACTAATTATTTATTTATCTATTTTTTTAAACTTATTAAATGAAATTTTCATTCTTTAAAAATACATTACTTCATTTATGTCTCACAGTGCCTTCTCAAATATGGTAAAAATGTAGACACTCAATTCTCACCACTCTCATGTTGAAATTATAATTGGAATGATTTTTAGAAATGATGCACAAATCACCAAGGTGACCCAATTTCATCCACACATTGACTTTAAATATTCCAAAACACACATTTGCATCCTTGATTGGGGTAATACATCATATGTTATTATCACCTTATTCTAATTCATCCTCAGAAAAGTGGCTACTTTTCAAGCAATGAATTCAACCAATTAAATAAGGCAAGTATTCAACTCTCAAAATGACATAAAGTTAATTGGGATTAATTGGTTTTTCAAATAAAATCAAAAATTTAACTTCTCCTCAAGTGAAAAATCCATGCAATTAGCTAATAATTCTAATGTAAATTTAAATATTTGACAAATATCAAGAATGATGACATCATCATGAAATTTGTCAAGCTATTATTAAATATTAAGTAAATATCTAAATTTGTAATCTATGCCTCTTTAATGCCAAATATTAATTGCTTTTTTCCTACCATATTTGACCAATGCTCAACCATACATCTTTTGTTTATAGATGATTATTTTTTATCAAAGCAAAAACTAGGTCTGGGACACATCAAGGGGCCCAATCCCCAGAAGACTACAATCCACAACAAAATAAATAAAAATACCAATGCTATAAAAGAAAACCACATCAAACAATCCCAAATGACTAAAAAATCCCATTTAAAGCCAGCTAAAAGAGGAAAACATCCACAAGAGCTCACAACAAACAAATACTACCCACCCAAAGCTAGAGAAGACCTGAAATGAGAGATCTAAACCCTAAGCCACAAGAGTTTACCTTCCCTTTTTGGAGAGGAGGGAGTCCAAATTCCATTAGCTATCACTATTAATGGAGCTTAGAGCTTCCAGTTGTAAAATTTTTTGCATATGACTTTATGCCACACTTACATTTCTTACTTTATGCCACACTTATATTTCTTACCATAGTTAGGTTTTAAGAGAAAACAATTTACATGGATCTAAAGTTAGAATCTCCCTAGATACTAATTGATCTTCTTCCTTTACCTAAAAAGAGGTACCCTCCACTTCAAATCCACCCATCTATAAAGAGCCTTTGACATTTGATAGGGCCTCTTATTGAAGCTTTGTTTCCCCTCTGAATCCATCTAGAGGCTCCATATTCAAAGAAATTAGACCATCCATATTTTGACCGACCAAAACCCCCTGATTGTTATAAGGAGTATTTTGTTCAAGCTCATGAAAACCCTATTGTGCATCCAAGACCAAAATCTCCTTATGGGTATTTAAATCATCCATAGGTTCCACCGATGAGGACTTCAAATCAATAGATGGAAGGAAAGGAAACTCCTTTTCCAATGTTGGGGGAGAAGAGCCATGAATAGTTAAAAAAACCTATGGTAGGTTAGAAGAGTTTTTGAAGATCAAAACCCTAACATATGTATTGACTACACGAAGATGTAAATTTTTGAAATCTCAAGGTCATGGTTAGGATATCCAATATTTCTCAACCATTTTTTTAGGAAGGAAGAACCAGAATTAGCACTAAGATTCCTTGGGTAAAGTGCCACTTTATGCCCTACTTGATTGCACTTGAAGCATCTAAAGAGAAGCCCTTCATAATTAAGGATTTGTATCTAGGTTCCATGTGAAGACAAAACCTTTACAGAGTGGTGAAAGGGTTTTAAAAAATCATCCACTACATAAACCCTTACAAACCTCTATTAAACAGTCATAGTCTAATCCAATTTGATGAAATACCCAATCTTATTGACCAGTCATTGAAGTAACCCAGGATTTCTCATGGCCAAGGGAAGATTATATAATATGACCCATATTAGATTTTTTAAAATCATTAACTCAGATGGGTTAAAAAATTGGCCCTAAGGGCACATAAACATGCCATGATTTCCCATAAACTAGGGACCATTAACCCATACAAAATCTTGATCCACCACATATTGAAAAGAAGACAAGTAAAAGCCATTTAAAAGAAAAAAATAGTGACTTCTGCCATATTAGGCCAAATAATTTTACACCATTGAGAGAGCTCTTTCCATGAGGAACATTTCCTTGTGCATTTGTAGATAAGGGTTTTACACCCAGTCTCTATGTCAAGAGTTGAAAGAGCCTCATCATTGATTTCTAAGGTAAGGGGGTCTTTGGAAAAAATCACCAAAACATCCCCAAAGAAGGCCAACTCAAAAATAGGCTAAAGTTTTTCTTCCAATTCAAACCTCTTCTCATGGCAGGCAACCACCACACCATCCCCTACCCCACTTCTTATAGCCTCAGGAAGAACAAGAGAATCCTTACCAACTAGTTTGGTAAAAATATTGGGGAAAAAACCAATAATACTTCTTTTATATAAGTCCCCACAAAAGTGAAACAAGATTGGCACATTATTATATTTTGGATAAACCATACTCTTATGCAAAAGAGACTTCTTAATAGTCATTAGACCATCACCAGTCATCAACCCACCATCATTCCCTAAAGTGCCCCTTTAGTTGTGCTTTAAAATAACACCCCTAAATCTATCATACTTGCCAATATCTACCAACAATCTTCCATCAAACCCTCAATGCTTGTTGAAATGACTATAGCCAGTCGCAAGTCCTATCCTCCTTTGAAACTTCCAAAGTTTATCCCTATTAAATTTGTATCCACTATTTTTTTAAACCCCTTCATTTATATCATCCCCATCATCATAGTCCATCTTTAAAAAAAAATAATCTACATCTGAAGCTTGATGGGGGTAGGCCTGGGTCTGTAATGTCTACCAAATGATCCATAACCTAAAATTTTTGGGTATAGACATTTTTATAACTATAATTTCCAAATAAATGGTGAATCATATCCCTATCCATGGGCTATGGAATTGCCTCATCATATTGAACATGAGTTTCAAGCCACATGGCAACCCCCATCACATTGAACATTGGGCTGGTAGTCCATTTCATTGGATACTTTTCACAAATAACCCATCATAGCTTAGTGTGGGAATGACATTAGAGAATGGTCATTCTAAGGAATGGACCTTGAGACCTCCCACTTTTAACACTCATCTCACTCACCACTAGGATCAAGTTTTTAAAATGTTGGGTACATAAATTTTTATAATCAAAATACCCAAACTAGTGGTGAATAATATTCCTATCTGTAGGTTGTGGACTTGCCTCATCACATTGAACATAGGTTCAAGCCACATTCTAACCCCATCACATTGAACACTAGGTTAATAGTCTATTACATTGGATAATTTTCATGAATAACCCATCATAGCTTAGTATGTGAATGACACTAGAGAGTGGTCATCCTAAAGAATGGACCCTAAGACTTCCCACTTATAACACTCAACTCACTCATCACTAGGCTATCATCATTAGGTGTAATTTTCAACCACACATCTTGAATCACATCTAATGGTTAGAATCAGTTCAATAAATATATAAATACAAGAGTCATTTACCATTATTTTCAAGTCTTGAATATACAATAAAGTGATGTCCATATTAGTAGCCTTTCAACCATCAAGCCTTCAAACCATTTATTTCATTTTATTCTAATTACTCAAATCATCCATAGTGCAAGGAAATATTTTATCTACATGCATGTGCGACATTGACAAAGACTTCAAGTTCTACATCTAGACACAAACATGTATGTATACCGACGGGGAGTATATATCCATGAGGAAGGTAATTATTTTGATGTCTTTTATTTGTTTATTATATTATGATCTTGCCCAGTCCAAAAATAATACTTAAGCAGTTAGATTTGTTATTATTTTATGCTTATTTTGCATACTCACGAGAATTAACCTCTTTTGGATTTATGTGTTTACATACATAACTATCAATACTAAATGAAGTGCTCAAGTTATAGATATAAAGAATCCATGACCACATTTTGTAAACATGGAGTCTAATATAGTTCAAATAAATTTTCAATTTGAGTGATCCATGTGAGTGGATCATTGTCATTAAACTTGTACAAGTCTACTTTTGGTAACATAATCTTCGGACCTAGATTGGTGGTGTGATTATTTGAAAGAGGAGAATCAATCTGGAGTAGTGGAGGGTTTTTTTGTAAATATTGAGCTATAAAGCTAGAAAATTACCTAGTTAATTATTTCAATTGACCTTGCAAGCCATTCAGGTCTCCTCTTATCCCCTTGATGTCCCTTTTAAATACATCGAGATCATCTTTTTGAACCATTCCTTATAACTCTAACTAAAGTTGTTAAACTACCTCCAACATACATAGATCAGAAGTTTTAGACTCCATGTCATCCTTGTAAGTATTTTTATGAGTTTCTTGCCCTTTACTGCATCTGTGGGTGTTAAGATTAGTCATGCATAAACCCTAAGAGGGTTTCAACCCAAAAAAATGTATTGATAGATGAGACCATTGTGATCCCCTCACCAATATGAATCTAATGACTGTTAATGTGCACAAGGGTGAAAATTTTTGGCCCAAAAAATTTACTGTTAGAATATACCTTTGTGATCATCTCACAAAGATGAATCTAATGACTGCTAATTCACACAAAGTCAAAAAAAATTAGACGTTTTTACTATTTTTTCAAAAAAACACTTCAAAAAATACTACAGTGATGGAAAATTAAATTCTTCTTGGATCACAAGTTATATTTTTTTATCCTTTAGCTTGCATGAAATGCGCAACACCAAATCCAAACAAAAAATCCACCGTAGAAACTTGCCCAAATCGAAGATTTGATACCACTTGTAATGAAATTACTTAGATGTGCACATAATAGAATATTATATCACATAAATAAAAACAACATATATAAATCTACAATAATAATTGATAGGAGAGAAAAATGTTTAACAAACATAATAGAGCTACTTTGAGAGGGACAACCTCCACAACATTACAATGAAAATAGAATTTGTAATAATATGATGATCAAATACTAACCATTACCTCTTATATATACAATATTAGCCTTGGTTATTCCATAGGCCAACCTTACTAAAAACATAGAGAAATGTGACAAGATAATATGACATATATGTAAGCCACAAGTCAGCCACACATATGCCTAGAAATTCCATAGGTTAATGGCATAGCAAAGAGAGCATATGACAAAAAAGATTGCAAACACAAATTCTAAATTGGAGATGTATTACTAAAAGAAAATCAAGAGAACACCAAGATCAATAAAAAAAAATAAAGGCAAATTTAAACCAAATTGGTAAGGCCCATTTGTGATTACAGAAAAGATAGGTACATGATCCTATTGGTTAGCTATGCTATAATGGAATCCTATGAGGAACCCTATGAACATCATGTATTTATGTTAATACTATACATGACTTTTAAATTTCAAATATTTTAAATATATAAAAAAAATCAAATAATCATAAAATATAAAAACTTTTAAATATTCAAAAATCTAAAATTAGGACTGAGCATGGCGTGATGGCTAGCTTACATTTTTACATATATTATTTATCATATGTTTGGTAGATGACATATTATTTACATACACACATGCACTTTATGATATCTAAGTGTTATGCAAGACATACATGTTACACATGGGCATACAGATGTTGGTTTTCCCTTTACCCGGTGGCCACACTAGGGACATCTTGTTCCACAAGTTTCACTATTACATGTTATACCTTTATATGACATTCATACCATGTTAAGCCACCTATATTCTTACATATGCCTTGTTAGTTACTCATTTCTTACATAATGACACATGATATGTCAATTCACTGTGATATGACATTGATACATATGTATGGTGTAGACTAGTCACTTATTCTATACTCCATTGATGTTATCACTCTTTTACATGATAGATGACTTTGTGTGTGACTATAATGTGTGGCTTATGGCCTTGATTGATGTGACATCCATTGATGTTTCTTATTTTCAACATTTTTATGTCATTCTATGTGGCATTTAGCTTTAATTATTGTGACATCTTATATCCCTTTTATGTGGCCCTTTGGCCTATGTGTGACACCTAACACTTGTTCTTGATGACTTGTTGACATTGAGAGGTGCCATGATCTATATCAAGCACTATTATTGCATATTTTTATTCAAATATACTTTAGTGCATGTTTCATTGATATACATATTAGACATGACACTTAAATGCCCTACATTCCATATGTTGCATACATGCCTAGATGGATACATACATTATTATGATGGCATACCCTACACATGGTTAAATGATGTATGGTGTTATCTATATAATGACATGATACCAGTTCATTCTTATTTTGAGATAAATGACTAATAGGATACATCCCTCACCTCAGAAGGGGGACATTACAATGGGATTGTCTGAAAGACATAAGCTTCTGTGAGAATAAAATTAGGTTTCATAGATTTCAAAGATTCAAATGGTTCAGATATATGACAAACATTGGCACATTGATACATAGTACATAGGCATATGTTATGCATATTCACTCACCTTATATAACTTGAACATAGATTTGTACACATTTGAGTGCATATGTTTAACACATTTTAAGGATATAATTATATATTGCACATTAACATACATTTGGGATATAGGTTCTCAAATTTAGTATATAGATTTAGGGGGCATGAAATTTGTTCATACACATGTACAATACATTTATAATGGAATGAAAAATAGTTGTTATTCCACTTCATACTTGTCAAAACCTGCGTACATGATGCAGGCATGAATATTGTTCATTACTTTACAATCATGTTTTGTTGTTTTTACATGAATCGAACTTGAGTGAAAAATTACATTTGAATCTTTAAGTCATTTCTAGTGGTTGATTCATTTTTTGAGCAAACCTTACTTGATCAATTCTCTCATTTACTTGAGTAGTGTTTTCTTTTAAATTGAACCTAGCCACATGGTTTTCTCTATCTTTTTCTTACATAGTTATTTGGGTTAGTACATTGTGTACTTTTCCCCACATTCATGAGGGTTGGGGCATATTGCCTTCCCAACTCCAAATCTTTCATAGTTACAAAAGTTTGAAGCAGGATTACCCCCAACTCTCCAACATTTGAATGAGAAGCATTATCTCCAACAATCTATGAAGGCAACATGATTTGCACCAACACACAAGTGTAGTCTAACCCTTGCTCTTTCAATTTGAGATTGGATATTTTATTAGCAAAACTTGCACCCACTCCATCTTTACAATTATATATTGTTATAAATATTATATAATTTTTTTAAAAAACTTTTTTTAAATAATTTAATTAAAAAAATTAATGATATTAATTAAGAAAATTTTAAATCTTTAATTTATTATAAAATGTAACCTTCTCAAGAAGGCGGATTTCATTTTAATGAATACACTTTGAGTGAACTTAAAAACTATTAAATTTATTAATAATAATAATAATTAAAAAGAAAAAAATTGTTAAAATTATTCTCATCAAAAGGGAATCTCATACACCAATCAATTTGGACTTCAAAAAGAAATAGATTTAAATTTTAGTGTAACCCAATTTATTTAAAAATATATAATATTGAACATTAAGAGGGTAATATGAGTGCTAAGAAAAGTAAATTTGGAGTAATAAGAGAGAGAAAGGGAGTAAAAGGAGTTTATTGACCGTGTGATGATGATGTTAGATGCATGTACACATATTGTAATGAAATTTACTGACCAAATGTAAAGGGTGACCATAATTTAAGATGGCAAAAAAAATGGAAGCAGACTTTCTTCGCACCATTTACATAAATGGCATAATTTTGAGTGAGAGGAGTGAATGCGACAAATAGTGAGCAAATCTCATCACTTTCTGTCATACTAGCAGCAGCATTCAAACCAATAAGCAAGGCGTTTACACATTACGCATCATTAAATGATAGTAAATGAATTTGTAAATCATCCAAATCTAAATGTGTAATAAATTCATATCATATAAAATGTTAAATAATTAATTATTTTTTATTCATAGAAAGAAATTTGTAATAAGTAGATATTATTTATCTATTAAGAATGTTAGTCTCTTTTTCTTAGTTTTTTTCATTTGGAATGTTGTTTTCCTTTTTTCATCTTTTTATAGTGGTCATATATAAATGGTGGCAATATTATTAGTCCTTCCACACACTGTACATGGCATATAGTCACAAATGTTAACCATGTTTTTTTTATCATATTTCAATTGTTGCTTCTGAAAAGGCCAAACCTTATGATTTGTGTATTGTTGATGACCAAGAAAACTATAAGTGTGATTGATGCAAAAGCATCCAAGGTGTATACGGAATCTTGCGTCAAATAAAAAGATATTGGTTTGTTTATTTTTGTTTATTTGTTTGTTAGTTGGCATGGCAAAGATGAAACCTTGCTAAAATGGATAGGTTTTAGTGAAAAGAAAAAATAGTCACCAAGAACATATATAAACATGAATGTGATTACATATTTAGATTCCCCTTGAAAAATTATACAATTTTTAAAAAATCATCTCAATCTAACTCTATATGCAAAAGTTATGCCTATTTGAAATAGTTCTGGAGTTTCATACAAAACTAACTCGATAATTACACAACCAACTCTGGAGATGCATACGAAAGTGGCTCTAGAGTTACACAGTCATCTCTAGAGATGACATATGAGAAGTGTTAAAAAGGATTTCCAATCGATTTTTGGAATAACCTTGTAAATCTATGCATCCTTAATATTTCCTATTGTTAGTAGGATATTTTTCTTTGGATGTCTTGGGTCTATCTATCAATGACATCATGTGAAAAATAAGGAGACTAGAAATTAGCAAACCCTTGGTAGAACTATAAGTGACATTTAGAGGTAAAGAAAGTAACAGCCCATAATGATGAATGGATAGAACTTGTACATTTTTATGAGCTCATAAACGCTGAAGGGACACTCCTAAAAACTAGGGAAGTTAGAGAAAATATTCTTAGAAGATAGAAGAAACATTTTTGAGAGAGTGCTAAGAAATGAAAGTTGAGCTCCAAGAAGATATAAAGAGGGTTATAGAGAAGAAAAACTCTCATAGAATAGAACAAAGAATTGTTTCAATCTAGAAGGGAGTATATGAGATTTTAGATCTTCTTCATGTAAAGTAATAAGCATGTAAAGACATGTGTCAGAGTGTGATGGAATGAGTGAATTTAGTTCTTTGTAACATGTTTATGAAATCAATGACTATGATGTGTGAAGTGTGTCAAGTCTAAGAGTAATGTGCTCAAGAGTGTTCATGAGTGAATGTCTAGCCCAAGCAACACAGTGGTAAAGACAATCCTTAAAGTGGACCCACTCTCTAGTTCATTTTGGTGTCAGAGTGAAGTGTTTTCCTTTTAGGTTAAGTGTGTAAGGCTATTGTATGAGTCAGTTACAAGCTATGAAAGAGAAGTCAGTTGAGTGAGATGGAAGTTGTGAAAAAGAATCTTGCATAGTAATGACGATGAGTTTGTTGCAAGTGTGAGAGAAGTCTTGCAATTGTTGAGAATATGAGAGAGGCTCTATTTTGAGTTAGTTACATGTTGTGAAATATAAGCCTATTAATTTTGGAAAGATGGCACATAAATGAGAAAGAGTAGTAGAGGGCGATGAATTCACATAGATGTTAAAAGGATTCCCGACAAGACTATAAATGATGGAGATGACTACACAAAGTGGAGATGTCACATCTATAAGTGAAGATGATGAAGAAAAGGTAATGATAGATTTTTTATCCTTATAAATGAGGTTAGATGCTTTGGAGAGATACCATTCAAGTGGAGGAAAATATTTCAACAAAATAATGAGATTATCAAATGTCATGATGAAGGAAAGAGGTAAATCTACTTGTGATATTGATTTTTTAGGTGAAAAAAGAGTCCTAATCATCTCTTGAAATAGATAGTTGAGATAGAAATATATTTTTAAGATGAGAGTATTGAAGACTCCATGAGGGTAAAGTTATTTATGCGTAACTCCTGCATAGTTGAGCTTACTCCTCATTCACTCTACTACACAGGGTGTACCCCTCTCATCAAATATTGTGCACTCCTTGATCGAATTTGGCTTAAATTTATATGCATAAGTCCCATGCCATATCATAGACTTTTGCACACTAATACTTGCGAACTCCAAAATATGCACTCATTACTATGCACTTCACAACTCGTAGTCCTACACACTACATAAGTCTTCCACTAAGCTCATGAACTTATGCACCCTTTGCATTTATAATTTAGTGTACCTCGTAGTTCTATGTTGCAACTCAAAAACTTGCATGCCTCACTGACCTACTATAATCACCTAAAAGTGGTAATTGGATGCTAAGAGTGCCACTTGAGTGACCCTATCCCTATGCTAGTCATAGACCTATCCTTATATATTAGACTTACATGTCCAATCATTCAGCAGACCACAGTCACCTACAACCAGTCATAACATAGTCCCAAAACTATCTCCTTAGATCCCAACCCAACTTGCTTAGTAGTCTATCAAGTCGACACTAGCACCACATTTAAGACACTACAACCACCTAGCGCTAGTCTCCCCAACTGTGAACTATTGTCCTTATCCCTAGATCTTTCCAAAGGATATTTTTTCAAAAGTGTGCTCCTCCTAAGGTCAGCCTAACCTCATTTTCTCATCTACGCAAGAAACAAAACCCTATAAATACAAGTCTAATTCACCTCTATTCACTACATGGAAAATAGATGTAAAATCTATTCAAACCAAAGATAAAGTTGTGCCAAATCAAGGTATTTGATCCCTATTTTTCCCTACTTCTACATACCATATAAAACAACCCTAAGTCTAGTTTTCAATCATTTTAAAGCTCAAGCACATTCAAGGATTCCAAGGCCACTCTCATTCTACCATTCACTTGCACATAAATCAAGCACTACGTGGGAGAACTACGTCGAACTTGATTCCTCCTCAGAGTATTGTTATGTAGGCAACTCTTTATAAAGTGGGGTGTTGAGGATGTCCAGTCCATCCTACTAACACACACAAAATTATTTTTAACATTAAATCAAGTTTTCTAGGTATAACACAGAGCTATGGGTTTTAGTCATGTAGTAACATGACTTATATACACAGGCACAGGTGCTCCCAAAAAATAGGAACAATCATATAAAGGGGACATTAGTGCTAAATTGAGGACACTACACATAGATGGTGTTACTATCCAAACTAGGCACTTGTTAGGTTGTGGAGCTAAAAGCTTCAACCCTTTACAAACTGTGGAACAATGGTTGTTGAGATCCAGGAGAATCGGCATCGACAGCAGGACCGACGTCGGCAGAGACCAGTGCAAAAGGCCACCAGCGACGGCAGGAAGTCGGCCGACGTCGGCAGAACCAGACAAGCAGGGACCAACGTCGGTCGCCTGTGTGTTCCAGAACTGCTCATTTCACGGACAGTTAGTTAAGTGAACGAAGAGTTTGCATGTTGAGACCAGTTAGAGTCTTGGGCTGCGAGGACAATTGTCTAAATTAAGAGTCTAAGTTATTGTTTGAGTTAGGGATCTATTTATAGACCCATTGGCATGTATTGTTAAGGCATGAGATAGAAAGGAAGAGTTCCTTCTAGTTGTAAGATCTATGAGTTGCAGGTTGTTGCAAGCTCATTGGGGATCTACATGTAAGTTTGGTCTTTGAATTGTAGGTTGCAGGTTCATGAGAGATCAGCTTGAAGTGCTATAGAGTGCTTGATGTACCGGCAGGGTTATTACTGACTGGTTGGTGAGGTGAACACCAATTCTGTGTGTGAGTTGGTTGTTGGGACCGTTTTTTGTGTAGGAGAGTGTGTGTGAGAAGAATTACTGAACACTTGAGGTGTGGCGAATCTCTGTAAGGTGAAAGAGTGTGGCGGCTCTTTGTTGTATTCTTTTTTATTAGTGTTAATACAAGATAGTGTATTGTCTCTCATATTCTGTGCTATTGGTGAATTCTAGTTACTTGTGTTTCTGGTTATTTCCGCATATTCAATTGCTTATATTTGGTAATCATACTGTGCTCTTTCTGAGGAGCAAGATCCTAGGAGGTGGAATTAGAACAGGTGTGTTTGTTCTTGGATTTATCTTCCACACCTCCCCTCCCAACAAGTGGTATCAGAGCTTTAGGTTGGGATACTAACAGATTGGTGTAGATCTGGGTAGTGTGTTTTGATTACAGGTTACTCACAAGGTTTTTGTTTGAGTGGGAGTTGAGCAATGTCAGAAAATAGTCAACTACGAATGGAAAAGTTCAATGGCAAGAACTACCAATTATGGAGGATGCAGATTGAGGACTATCTGTATCAGAAAGATTTGTACTTACCGTTGGGTGGGGTTGCTAGCAAACCCGTGGATATGAAAGATGAAGAATGGGAGGTTCTTGATCAGAAGGCTCTGGGATCTGTTAGATTGAGTCTTGAATCATCTGTGATTTCCAGCTTATCACAGTGTAAGACAACGGTGGAGTTGATGAAATCTTTGGCAAATTTGTATGAAAAACCCTCAGCTTCGAATAAGGTATTTCTTATGAAGCGTTTATTTAATTTGCAAATGTTGGAAGGTGGATCTGTTCATAGCCATCTTAGTGATTTCCATGGTTTAGTAAACCAGTTAAGTTTAGTCAATATTGTATTTGATGATGAAATAAGAGCTCTCTTAATCTTGTGTTCATTACCTGAAAGTTGGGAAGGTTTGGTAATGGCAGTTTCTAATACTGTGTCTCCTTCAAAAGTCTTAAAAGTAGATGATATTGTGAGTGTGATCTTGAACGAAGAGATACGCAGGAAAAGCACAGGTGAATCATCTGGAGATGCTTTGAGTGTTGAAGGAAGAGGAAGGCCAAGAGAGAAGATAGAGCGTGGGAGATCAAGGTCGAAGATGGGCAAGAGATCCAAGTCCAGGTATGGCAGAATAACCTGCTAGAAATGTGGAAAGCAAGGGCACTTAAAGAGAGATTGTAGATCAGGTACAGATCAGCATGAAGAACATGAAGAAGAAGCAGATGTTGCAGGTTACGTTGCACAAGATGCTCTGGTATGTTCTTTGGATAAAGTAGAATCTTGGGTATTAGATTCTGGTGCCTCTTTTCATGCATCCCCACATAGAGAATTTTTTCATGAGTATGTCCAGGGAGATTTTGGAGAAATTTGTGTAGGGGATGGTAAGCCTTGTCAGATTGTTGGCAAAGGCAAAGTGAAGCTGAAACTGCAGACAGGTAACACATGGGTGTTAAAGGAGGTCATGCACGTCCCAGTTCTGAAGCGGAATCTGATTTTTGTTAGAAGTTTGGGTGAAGAGGGTTGCACAGTAACTCTCACAGCGGACTCTTGGAAGGTTACCAAGGGTACACTTGTTGTAGCTAGAGGTAAGAAAGTAGGTATGCTTTATCTATCTACTTGTTTTACTGATTCTCTTTCTGGGTTATCTACTTCAGCTGTAGATTCAGAGATGTGGCTTGATAGGCTTGGTCACATAGATAAGAAGGAGATGCTAGTTCTTGAGTCAAAGGATATGCTTTCAGATTTGGAAGGCATGGATCGTGGTTTCTGTATGCAGAAGAAGAAGGTGAGGTTTCTTGAGGAATCTGATGTTAGTGACAAGAACAGAAAAGCCTTGGTTTTTAAGGAGAAAGTGACAGACAGAATTCAGCACAAGGTGCAGATGAATTCTGAGCAGAGCAAGGGTGATTTGGACAAGGGTTTGATCCAAAAGAAGCTCACGGGAAAAATTCAGGTCTCACAAGAAAAACACAGAGACCGACGTCGGCAGGAAAACCGGCGTCGGTGTCCAGACAGGGACCGACGTCGGCTATGTGCAGCCCGACGTCGGTGACTCGGGGCAGATAGAGACCGGCGTCGACCAGGGGAAACTGACGTCGGCAGGGAGGCAGTCGCAGGGAACCGACATCGGTCGGCTGTAGACTGAGATGTAATCGGCATCGGTCACTGAGACGAATTTTGGGTGGACAGCAAGCTGTCATGGAGTCTCAAGCGCCCATATGGAGGACTGAAGGTGTAAGTAAGTTCTTAAATTCATCATTTCCCTTCTTTACACTACTTGTTGCTCACTTATGGCATAGGACCAGGAAGTTATTGAAGAAGCAGAACAGGTAGATCCAAGAAACAGTGGGAGCTAGGCATGAATGAGGATGTGATTCCTTGGAGGAAAACCAAATAGGGGTTTTGGGTAAAGTGGCCAGCTGGAAGTAAGCACTGAGAGATGAATGGATGTTAAGGATGAAGAAGAGCGGAAATGGATACGTGAGATGGAAGATCAGGGTATATGATCTTGTATTAGCTGCAGGGCAATGGAGGTTTGTTCATTGTGTTTCTCTTTACCAGGTTGGATAGTATTAGCTACACTACCCTATTTTCTGTATGATGTGCTTGTTGCAGGGTTACATATACAGGTATTGTTGAACTAAAGGTAAAGCTAGTTCAGGTGTTTGTCATGAAGAATCTGGGAGCAGCAAGATTCTTTGGCAAGAGTGTGTTCTAGAGACATGGAAGGTCATGTGTTGACTTTGTTTCAGGATGATTGTGTGAAACCGGTTAGCACGCCGATGGTTGGACAGTTCTATGAACAGGTGTCTTGATTCACATAATGAGGTTGAGTGCATGGTATGTACTAAACTTGAGTTTTCCCAAGCAGTGGGAATTATCACAAGTTTGGAGTCAATCCCGGAAAGTAATACTAAAGGGTAGTTCAGTGGGACCAGCAGCAGATGCACATGCTATGCAGGGTCAAGTTCTTTTTCTACATGGTTGTAGATGCGGATGTGGCAGGTAATTTGGATGACAGGTTTTTGCACCACAGATTTTGTGGTGGTTGGTCTTTAAGGGTGATTTTGAAGATGGATACATAGCCAAGGGAACAAACTAGATGGTGTACAGGTATATGTACAGGTTGCAGCTGTTTATCTCCAAGTGGGAGATTGTTAGGTTGTGGAGCTAAAAGCTTCAACCCTTTGCAAACTGTGGAACAATGGTTGCTGAGATCTAGGAGAATCAGCGTCAACAGCAGGACCGACGTCGATAGAGACCAATGCAGAAGGCCACCGGTGACAGCAGGAAGTCGGCCGACATCGGCAGAACCAGACAAGCAGGGACTGACGTCGGTCGCCTGTGTGTTCCAGAACTGCTCATTTCATGGATAGTTAGTTAAGTGAACGAAGAGTTTGCATGTTGAGACCAGTTAGAGTCTTGGGCTGCAAGGATAATTGTCTAAATTAAGAGTCTAAGTTATTGTTTGAGTTAGGGATCTATTTATAGACCCATTGGCATGTATTGTTAAGGCATGAGATAGAAAGGAAGAGTTCCTTCTAGTTGTAAGATCTATGAGTTGCAGGTTGTTGCAAGCTCATTGGGGATCTACATGTAAGTTTGGTCTTTGAATTGTAGGTTGCAGGTTCATGAGAGATCATCTTGAAGTGCTATAGAGTGTTTGATGTACCGGCAGGGTTATTACTGACTGGTTGGTGAGGTGAACACCAATTCTGTGTGTGAGTTGGTTGTTGGGACCGTTTTTTGTGTAGGAGAGTGTGTGTGAGAAGAATTACTGAACACTTGAGGTGTGGCGAATCTCTGTAAGGTGAAAGAGTGTGGCGGCTCTTTGTTGTATTCTTTTCTGTTAGTGTTAATACAAGATAGTGTATTGTCTCTCATATTCTGTGCTATTGGTGAATTCTAGTTACTTGTGTTTTTGGTTATTTCCGCATATTCAATTGCTTATATTTGGTAATCATACTGTGCTCTTTCTGAGGAGCAAGATCCTAGGAGGTGGAATTAGAACAGGTGTGTTTGTTCTTGGATTTATCTTCCACACCTCCCCTCCCAACAGTGCTACTATCCAGTGAGTATATGAATACTAAAATCATGTTGATGACACAAACTACTACCCATATCTCAAATTTTAGAACCCAAATCATCCACGATAGTTAATTTTCAGATAAGTCTCTATCTATTCCTATTTGTTTCTATTATAAAAAACTCAAACAAATTCAAATGTCATAACAAATCAATACTTAATTATTGCATATTTATTTAGTTGATTTACACATCTTAGCCTCTTAACCAAACATAAGAATTACACTTGTAAAACCCTAAAAGGGTAAAACATTTGGTGAACCTATCTTCAAATATTGCATCAAACCCTAGCTTGCATTCATCCAAATTTTGTGCAATAAATTTAGGGTTGAATACTTATGATTTTCTAAAATTATTTAGACAACCTAACTAATTAAAATCAATTTTACATTAAGGTTTCAATTTATTTTACATCTAATTTAAATTATTGTAAAGAAACCCTAGTTTCCAAAACCCTAACCCTAGATGCTCTTAGGGTTTACATCCTTTTTTAATATTTTCATTAGTTTTTATTAATTATTTAGAATTCATATATTCTATTTTAACTCTATTTCAATTTATTTTCTATATGCCATCTAAAAAACCTATCTCTCTTCTCCTAAGAAGAAGTGCTAGACTAGGTAGTATCCTATAGAGCATATTCAAATTCTAGCTATCTGAACCTATAACAAGGACAAGGAACCTATTACAACTATAGATATGAATCCTCCACACCTTGATTATGTGGAAATTAATGAAAATGCATCTGAGGATCAAAAATATAACCAAGAACAAGATCAGGTGCATATTGAGGATCAAGACACGCTACCTCCACTTAATGATAATTATATAGTTGTGAACAAGGATGAGGTATTACATGGATTAAGTGATAAAATTCAAGAATAATTCCATGATCATGCACATATTCTATAGGCCATATTATAAATCAATAATAAGATAAATAATGGTCAATCTTCAACCCCTCCAATTAATGATGTTATTACACCTTAAATGGGGCCTACTCAACCAACTCAAATAGCACAACCCAAGTTTTTTATTCGACCATCAGTGATAGTTACACCACCTATGGCTAGTTATTCTCCTTTAGATGTACAATCCCTTATGTAGTAGATTTTTTCTCTGCAATCTAAGGTGCTACATTTTAATCAAGAAGCAACTAAGCCATCACATGCCTTAGATTCTATCATTCTCTTGCATACACCTTTAGCACGTCACATTGAATAAACTCCTTCGCCATATATTTTCGTAGCACCAAATCTCACATTATATGATGGCAAGGGTGACCTACAACATCACCTTAGAGCCTTTTACATAGCATGCTTGGACTATGTGTCTAATGATTGGCTTCTTATGAAGTTATTTCTACATAGTCTCAAGGATTATGCCCTACAAAGGTTATATGATTTTCCAAACCAATATATTATGGAAATCAATCCTTTAGTAGATATGTTCCTAGCACACATCTCTGTCAACATTAGTGATAAGATATCATATGCACAAGTGGCATAGCTAAAGCAAAAGTCAAATGAGCCCATAACTGATTATGTCTTATGATACAAGACAATACTATCAAAATTAATATCCCCATAGTTGATAGAGAACTTAAAGATATATTTAAATAGATTTTATTACCAACACTTGACAAAGCTATCTTATTCAAAAAGTTTCCCACATTTATCGATAAGTGCCACACAGTTTAAGGAAAGAGAGGTTAAGCTCTTAGCAATGGGAAAATTCAATTACACAAATGGATTAGATTCAACTATGAAGAGTATAAAAAAACCTCCATATAAGGTCAGGGCCATATAAAACAAAAATGATCAAAATTTCATAGTCAATGCAGCTTCAGATCCTCCTCCCAAATTAGTTTTATCAGCTCCTTCACGTAGAGTCTTCACTAATCTACCAGAGAAACCATCATGAGTTCTACAATAACTATTGGAATCCAATGTTGTATCTCTCCCTCCTATTCAATAGGTTGATATGACATAGACTCTTCCAAATATTTATGATTTAAATGCATTCTGTGAGTATCACAGGTCCCCTGGCCACACGATAAATAGATCACTAGATTGAAGCATAAGATGCAAGATCTCATTAAGGCTAACATTATTGATTTGGGCACACCCATGGAGGCACCAAAATAATAATAGATATAGGAAAAGGCACTAAAAATATATTCATATCCTTTCCCAAAGCATACAGCTAATGATCCAAGAGGCACATTAGGTGTTCACTATACATATCATGCTCATCCACCACTAGCTTCTTATCACACAGTTACAGAGGAGACACATCCCTTTCATAACATCATTGGCAAGTATCATACTATAGTTCCACATAGACCACTTATCATATTTTTAGAGCAAGATATTGTGGATGATGACATAGATTTACATGCGCTCTTCATACAAGCATATATAAATCACCATCCTATTCACAGTGTTATAGATGATAATGGGTCAAGCATAAGCATGTGCACCATGACACTTTTACAAAACTTGGGCTACACATAGAAAGATATATTCCCTACAAATAAAATAATTAGTGGTTCTAGTGGCCATGTTCATATCTCCATTAGGGAGATTATGCTTCCACTATAGGTTAAACTAGCACACATAGCCACTCAGTTGCTATTAGTATGTAGTGTAGGTGTATTTGACATATTATTAGGTAGGCCATGGCTATATCATCTCTAATCCATCCCATCTACAATACATCAATGCCTCTAAAAGTATATGCATGCTAACCAAGTGGTTAATATTGAGTGGGTTCCATATGAGTATACTCTTATCATCCCATAAGCAGTTCCCACACAGATTCCAGTCACACTTCTAGTATCGACACCAGTTATAGTTTAAGTTCCACTAATATATAGTATATGATTATCAGTTATAATAGAGAGGATAACTCCTATGCATATAACACATTATTTATTAAATCCTTCAGAGCAAGCTAGGTTTACTTCTATAGTGTCTACACACATACATACTCTCCCTATGAGACCATTGCATTAGAGATATGTCATAGATTTTAGAGGAACTTCATCTACTTAATTTACATAGAGATCAGTTATATTGGGGTCTAGGATTTCTCAACATAGGGTACCTACATCACCTACAACTTCTACATCTACCAGATGGGTCCCTAAGATCCTTACAGTTCATAGGGCATTACAGTCAGTGCCACAACATCATAGCATCACTCCTTAGGCAGCTTTGGGTTCATATTATATAGCATCCTAGATCATGGGCTCATATTTTCCCTTTCACACTGCTTGCATGATCATAGTTCCCCTATTTTACACAAGTCACAGTGATGGTGAGTCTCCGATGAGACTCATTGGTTAGTATGGTTCCTATCCTTATACATACTTCCTTCTCTCTCTCACTCCTTGTATATAGTTTACTTTCATTTGTTTGTACATAACTTATACTTAGAAAACACAAAAACAATATAATATTTCAAAATACAAAAACATTCAAATATTTCAAAAATACAAAATTCTATAGATTGTATGCATTGTTATGTTTACATTTATACTACTTGCCAGATATTACATATTGTTATCTATCGTATTATAGTCAATTTTATCATACACATAAGCTTCACTTGTTCTTGTCAAATGATTTCACATTAAAAATAGGACTTTGGTCCACTACACTGATCCAAACCAACTATCATCTACCCATTGGGGGAATTTACACCAATCCAAGTTTATACATTGATACATCTACCCATTTGGGGGCATTTCCTATGCAGTTGCTATGACCAATTTTTATCTTTACATACTATACATGCCAGTTTACACATTGATTCATCTTGATATTGATCATGGCTCCTCATTAGTCATATATTTTTACTTACTATCACTAGTTAGACTCAGTATATATGCATCCTAGCATCTACATAGATTTGTACTACACAGTTATACATGCTTTCATTTCTAGTTCATAGATTATACTTGATTGTGTTTCATATGCTTCTTCCATCTTTGAGGGCATTTAAATATACAATTGTTATTTGGATTTTATGCCACTTCTCTGTTTTTATGCATTGAACATGTGGCCATGTCCTTTATGTGTGTTATTCCATGCTTCTATATGAAAACATTTAAACATTTCCTTCTATGTGGCTCTACACCAAATTGCTTGTTGTTTGCATATATGGACATTTGAACATGTCCTTGTATGTATTCATTCTCAACTTGAGTGACATGTTCCCATGTCCCTTGTATTTTGGACTCTTGCTTTTATGTGCCTCATGTGCTTGTATGTTTGCTTCCTTATATGCTTATACACCATGACACTTGTATTTTCTTGTTACACACACACACACACACACACACACACACTAGTTTTTGATGTTGTGAGGGATCCATGCATCTACCCTTCCTATTTGAGATCCTTGATGGACATCATGCCCCATCTCCTAATACTCATATTTTATGGCTATACACATTGATTACATCTATCTTGACACCCTTGTGCAATGCTAAAATACAACATACATCTTACATTTCCTACTTATACTCATATACATTCTGATGTTATGTTTTAGATTATATTGGAATATCATGCACATGCTTTAGCTAACAAATTTTTCATAGTTATTTAGATGGAAATTCTTACACAAGTTTCATAACCACCCTCAAAAGAAGGGGTATTCATAGGGATTTACCACAAAGATCAAGCTCATACATTGATTTTTACAAATACATTTTAGCACATAGGCTCAATTTTAGACATCAGACTCAGGATATACACAAAATATAATAGAGATTTATAAATCAATCTAGATCACTTAAAAATTAGACCAGGCAGTCATTAGTGCCCAAACTGGGACACCAGCGCCACAGGGTGATAATGTCTATTATAGGGTGCTACTTTCTAGTAGCCCCAACTTTAGGATAGTTTGGATCACTCAGACCAGTACACCAAGTACAGTATAAATTTTCATAAATACAGTCACAATTTTGGTAGTTATGTTCATATTTAGCTTAGATTTATTTATTTCAACTTAGATTCATACCAGTTGCTCAAATTTGGGGGCATCATGCACGACATGATCACTCATACATTCAAATTAATTACATAGGTTCAACTATTACATACTTTATTCATATTTAGTATACTCAAATATCAGATCGAGGGCATGTGTGTGTCACATTAGTTTCCATATACTCATCTTTAGACAGGTTGATTAGATGGAATGGAAAACTCCATGTCTCTTTATGTTGTATACACGTGTTATCTCATTCTAGATTATCACTAGATTCATGCCTTACTCCATCTGTAGTGATTTCCATTCTTTAGTGGCTTAGAGCCACCTAATATACCTGAGTGGATGCAGAGTTGAATACACAATTAGATTTACTCAGTTAGATACTTTCATCACTTTGCATAGTTTAGTTACAGATGCATCTACTTCACATACGGGGAAATGATGCATTCATGGCCTACTTGATTTATTTAGCCACCTATATGAGAGGGATAAACATACTTACAGTATTATCTAAACTATTCATATAAATTAGGATCCACCAAGTAGGGGTGGGTAATGGTAGAGTCAAAACCAGATTGAGTTCTTGATCCACCTATATGAGGATTGAGCAAGCCATCAACTCAACTCAAGTTATTTAATGATATGATCACTATGCACATTCACACACATAGGTTATCACCAGGTTCATGTATTGGTTCACATACCCAATGAGGTATATTCACTCCTTTTCTCTCTCTTTACTCAGCTTTAGTGATTTCATTTTAGCATAGTCTTTTACTTTTGATCATCTCTTACATAAGGATTGATTTTTGCATGTTTCATTGCAGGACATTGCTTTGGATCATGTTCCACATATGTAGACCTAGATTCACATATTCAAACTTAGTTACATAGGCTTCACTTCCAAGGTAATTCTAGGTATGCTTATTTTTCCTTTATGCTATTCATTTTGCTTCACTGCATTACTAGCATAAATGGGGGATAAATGTAATCACCTAAAAGTGGTAATTGGATGCTAAGAGTGTTTCATGAGTTACCTAATCCCTAGGATAGCTATAGACCTATCCTTATGCATTATACTTACATTTCTATTCATTCAGCAGACCACAGTCACCTACATCCAGTCATAACATAGTCCTAGAACTGTCTTCCCAAATCTCAACCCAGCTTGTTTAGCAATCTACCAAATAGAAATTCACACCACATTTGGGACACTAAAACCACATGACACTAGTGTCCCCAACTGGTCACTACTGTCCTTATCCCCAACTCTTTCCAATAGATAGTTTTTCAAATGTGTGCCCCTCTTAAAGTCAACCTGAGCTCATTTTCTCATTTGTATAAGCAATAAAACCCTATAAATATAAGTCTAATCTACCTCTAATCACTAGATGGAAAATATATGTAAAAACTATTCAAACCAAAGACAAAGTTATGCAAAATCAAGGTATTTGATCCCTATTCTAACCTAATTTTTTAATACTGCCATATACAACATTCATAAGTATAGTTTTCAAGAATTTCATAACTCAAGCACATTCAAGGCATCCAAGGCCACTCTCATTCTAGCATTCACTTGCACATATATCAAACACTAGGTGGGATAATGACATCAGACTTGATCCCTCCTTAGAGTATTGGTATGTAGGAAACTACTTACAAAGTGAGGTGTTGAGGATATCTAGTCCATCCTACTAACACCCATAAAATTATTACTAATGCCATACTTGTATGTAGATTAGGTTTTGCACATTAAATCAATTGTTATAGGTACAACACAAAGCTACAGGTTTCAATCACATAGGAATAGGAACTACAGACACATACACATGTGCTCCTATAAAATAGGAATAGCCCTACAAGGAGGACATTAGCACAACATTAAAGGCACTACACATAGATGATGCTACTATCCAAATTGGACTCTATTGTCTAGTGAGCAAATGAATACTAGAATCTTGTTAGCAAACAAACTACTACCTAGATCTCAAATTTCAAAACCCAGATCATCTATGACATTTAATTTTTAAATAAGTCTCTATTTATCCCTATTATTTGTTATTATTAAAAAGTCAAACAAAGTTAAAGTTCATAATAAATTAGTACTTAATGATTACATATTTCTTTAGTTAGTTTAGACATCTCAACCCCTTAAATAAACATATGAATTACACTTGTAAAAACCTAAAAGGGTAAACCACCCACACACCACATAAGTTTTTTGCTATCTTATCGACTTATATGTTCTTTACAGCTTGTAAACATGTGCACCTCATAGTATTGTGTCATAGCTCACAGTTCCACATGCCTAGCAGACTGTTGTAATCCATAACACATCCTATGTTTCCTCACCTCATCCACGTGTTTCAAAGGGTTCACCAACCATCATCTAGATTGGAAGATGAATCGATGCAACTGTATTCTTAGTAACTACCAGTGGTTTTAACCACTCCTGTATTCTATTGTATATGTATGTAGTATACCCAACTAGCCTACGATTGATACTCTACATAGTCATGGGATAAATAATATGCTTTGTGTATCTACTCTATAAAACATGTACTGTAGCACATTGTACCAATTTTTCCTATTCAATGTTAATGAATATAAGTTGCATTTACCATAAGTAAGGCTTCCATTCTGTTGTTTCCAAAATCAGCTTATCTTATTTTGGAAGCAACCCCCTACGAAACTTGTCCATTTCGTCTTGTCTCTCTAGGTTCATTTTTCGATACGAATTCTGTAGTTCATTTTCATCTTGGTCGGATCGGGAAGTGGTTACTTTCCCATCAAGGCCAAGTTTTCCCTTCCCCTTTTCTTTTTTCTCCTCTTTCTGGAGTTAGTCCCTTGCATTTTCCATGCAAGGGCAGCGATTTTCGCCGCCCCTGCATTTTCCATGCAAGGGCGACGATTTTCGCCACCCCTACATTTTCCATGCAAGGGCGGCAATTTTCGCCGCCCCTGCATGTCTCAGTTTCCGTGTAAGGCATTAATGGCCCTGCGCGGCGGGTTGTTGGGGTTGGTTTTTCACCCTATATGATCCGATTTGGGCCTCATTTCTTCTCACTTCTTCCTCCTCTCCTCCTGCCTCTTGCACTTGAGCGCTCCAAGGGACTTTTTGAAGTACCAGCTCGCAGATCCGACTTCGTGGCGTGCGCGTTTTCCAGGTAGGGTTTGTTTTTAGTTTTGTTTTTATTGTTTCCTCTTCTTCCTAGCCTAGTCGTTCTTTATTTGTTTTTCTTTTTTGTTGTTTCTCTCCTCTCTCCCTCTCCTACCCGCGGCCTTTTCTCCCACCCGGGGCCTCGTAAGGGCGGCATTTCCTTGCCGCCGTCCCTCCCCCTCTTTTCTATCTTTCGTGTAGAGGCAGCAAAATTCGCTGCCCCTCCACACGGCTTGTCAAAATGTGAGGGCAGCGAATATCGCCACCTCCACTCTTGTTGCATTCCTTATGCAAGGGTGGCGATTTTCGCCGCCCCTGCATTCTTTATGCAAGGGCGGCGATTTTTGCCGCCCCTGCATTTTCCTTCCTTTTTCAGCTAACTCCTAGATTTTTTCTGGGTTGTCCTTTTCGAGCTTTTTCTTCTTCATTTTTCTGTCCCTTTGCCCGTCCTGGCCTTTTTAAGTGACCTCCAGTAACCTATGTCACTTAAATTGCTCTCCCCCTCTCTCTCACTCTCTTTTCGGCTATGGCTGCAGCACCTTCAGCGAACTCCTACACACCTGCTCCCGTCCAAGCAAGATCATCCCCTATGACGGAAGCATCTCCTTCAAAGGCGAAGATGATGAAATACAAGTACCAGGGCATCTTCCCGCTCACAGCAGTCACCTCGAATGTCGATGACATTCGAGACACCGAGATCGGCCACGTAGATATGGCCGAATTCCTGGGACAAACCAAAGCAACAAATCCTAGCACTGGGATAAAGAGAATTATTGAGAGCAACATCCACCTGGTGGCCACCTTCCCAGTAGCAGCACATCATGCAGAGTTCGTCCTTCAATGCGTGTACTTTTATGACAAAGAGACCAGATCGGTCTCAGACGCCAGTGGCAACATGATCATTCAGTTGGACCCTGAATTTATCGACAAAGTTTTCCTATGTCCACCAGCCACTGAAGTAACCCAAATTGACTTCGAGAACGCACAAAGGGAGTACGACAAAGACCTCGAGAGGGAAAAGAAGGTCATAAACCATAAATGGTTAAAAAACTCAAGGGCCAGTCTATCCAGATGGCTGAAAAGCTTCCCCAGAAATGACTTCATAGAAGAAGTTGGTGACTTAATCACCCTCCTTAGCAGAGTACGGGGCCTCCCATCCTCTTCACAATTCCATGAATGGATGTATCCATTCATTAAGATCATCCTGCAAGGCAAATAGGCCATCTTCTAGGGGGAACATATCAGCAACGTTATTCACGAGCAACTGACCAGGGTACAAACCTCCTTTAAATTCTACATGACCTCGTACCTGGTCTACATAGCTGCTGCCATGCAATCTTTCCTAGGTTTAACAATAGAAGGAGATAGGAAGACCACCCCGGTCTATTCATACTATCTGCAGCTAACACTTTAGGAGTCAACACGTCATTTTAGATGAGTGAATGATGCATTCTTTGCCATATTTCTATATCTCTTCGATCCTCAACTGGAGCAGAAGAGAATATCAGACGAGGCTTGGACAGTAGTGAACAGTTTTGGCTGCATGTTCCTCTAATTCTCTACATTTTCTTATTTTCGGGTGGGTTTCTACCAAGGATACCCTTATATGCTCCCTAGATTCCCTTCAGACAAGTTGGTCCTAATAGAGCTTTGCCGACAACTGGCCGTCGTGCACTCAAAACAGATGGAGCTCAAGAGACCCGGTTTCAAGTTTCCTATCCAGATTGGCAGATTTTCAGTTGCTACATTGACTAAAGCCAGGGTTATGGAAACAGAGATGCAGATGGTTACCATCAAATTATTCAAAAGATGGGAAAAATTTGATTACAGGGGAGTCAAAGAGACGATTCAAAGGAAGACTCAGTTCCACGAGCCCATAATTGAGGACATCTGGGTGGATATAAGGACGGTTGAAGAGATAAGGAAGATGGACTATTGTCGTCTCACGCTAGAACAGATGGAGTACCTCGGGCTTGCTGAGGTCCCTTCAGGGTTGATTGATGATGGAAATGTCGTGAACAACAGATATCTAACAGAAAAGGTCGCTGGTTCTACTCTTCCTCCAATTAACTGGTCTAATAAAGAATTGACCTCTCTAAGGAAAAGATTTGAACCAATATTGGCTAACACCAATAGTTGGTTGGCAGCAAAGGGGATCACCCTAAAAGAGTTCATCACAGGGTCAGAGGCTGAATACCAAGCAGAGATGAAGAGAAAGGTAGAAAGCCGAACCAAAAATAAAGATGACGTTCCTTCATCTTCTAGACCTCACAAGCCTAGGATCGTCTTTGTATCCAAAAAGCCTAGGTCAGCACAAGAGCCTGAGGCAGCAGCTGAAAGAACCAAAGAACAAAGCCTTGGGGTACAGGCAACTCAACCAATGGGGATAGCGGATCAACCTTCAGAACGACCAGGTGTTGGGTCTCCAACCTCGCCGAGGCAAACACGGCCAATCCAGAGCTCCTCTCCTCCTCCTCAATCTCCTACAGTGCCCACTTCTCCTATCTCTCCCATTAGTGTTCCCTCTTCTGGACCCACTTCCCCTTCCAAAGTTATTTTTGGTGATCCTCAAGATCCTTCAGCAGGTTCACCTTGCTCTTCTGCATCCATCCCAAGTTTATCATCTCCGTCTTTTAACCTGCCACCAAGCCCTGCACCTGATCCAGAATCAGCAGTTGGTACAGTTTCGTCGGTCACTCCAACCATGACTACTATCACCACCAGTAGTGTGGAAGCTGCTACAACGACACTAGCAGAGGTGACTATTGTTGCAATAGGTACTTCTCTCCTGCCATGGATGTCTTCTTTCACACTTAAAAGAAAGAAAATGGCCATCTCCCCAGATGAATTCGGATTTGGTAAGATCATACCAGCAAAAGCAAAGGCTCCTAAAAGGCCAAAAATCCTCTCCAGGTTAGTCGAAGAGAAGGGACAAAAAATTTTAGAAATTGCCAAACCTCCTCAGGACGCAGCCCTTGAAGGTTTTGAGATGAGCAGTTATTCCCTCTCTTGTGTTGAACTTGGCAAAGTTACTCACGAAGGGGCAAAGAGTGACCTTCAAGCAGCAATGGACAATATGGTCCAAAAGTTTGATAAAGAAAAAGAGATGAAGGATTTTTATAAAGCCAAGGCTGAGCAGTTAACGACAGTAATCAGGAGATTCACTATCCCACCTGAAGCAGAGACTCCAGAGGCCTTTTCTGTGGATGATTCAGTCATTCAAAAAGCTGAAAAGACTTATTTGAAGGGGAAAGTAATGGAGGAATATATTGACAAAATGCACAACCAAGGAATCTCTCTGCTATCTGAGGTTGCGGAAAGAACAGAAAAAATGAAGAAGTTGAAAGCTCAGGTAGACAATTTTGTCTCCCTTCTCTCTCAAAAAATTGATGGCTTGGAGAAGGATCTCGATAGATGGAAGGAAATGGAAGATCTAAACAAGAGTACCCTGATATCTATCGGTGTCATCTCTAACAAAGATTCCTATGTTGAGATCAAGGAGTCGATGATCTTCAGGATTCAGGTACTCAAAGATCTAATTGATGATCTCAAAGCTTTTAAGGAAGCTAGTGATAAAAGTGACCTGAGTTTGTTAAACAAATTAGAAGAGCTGCCCTGCGACTTGACCTCCAAGGATCATCAGTTCCTTCCAGCAGATGAAATGATTCAAAATTTTGAAGGGATGATCTGGAAGGATTTCAAAGGAGCGTCTTTCTCAATGACTTCAGTGGACAGCATTCTGGATGCTCAGTTAACTTTGGAGAATTTAAAATCCAGGTTAACTAGCCACTCTAAGGCCATCACAGCATTGAAAGATGCACTAATCAGATCAAGGGTCGTCTCTAAAAATGCAGTTCCACCAGACAGCGTAGGAATTCAGGCATCAATCACCATGTACGATGCTCATTTAAAGAAGTCCGATGGCAAGAATTGACACTCTCTCTCTCTCTTTCTCTCTTCTTCTATCCTTATGCATTTATGTTTTATGCAGAATGCATGCCAATTTTGTAATATGTAATTACGAATAAAATATTTTGGAAAATATCTAAAAGTCAAAGATGAGTCATCTTTGACCAAGATATTTTATATTTTATTATTTTCTATTTTTGAGGATTTTCTCCTTATATATAGTGGAGACCTCATTTGTAAAAAGATCTTGGAAAATTCAATAGAAAACACTCTGCTGAAATTGAAGCAACTTTTGAGACTTTGTGCTCAAATTTATAAATCATATTTTGTTGAATGAATGAGAAGCAGGTTATTTCAGACTTTGTGTTGAGATTGTCTGTGTTATTTAGGAAATAGTTCTTATGTCTTTTTCTTGGTAACATCTTGTTTATCTGATTTAATAAGCAAGTGGGTGTGTTATTATTATCTAAGGGCACTTTTTGAGGGTAGAAAATAGACTTTGTGCTACTTTTACCTTTGAGATTCTTTTATCTTTTGGTAGTTTCAGGTGAAGACTTTGCGCTTCACTTTACTCTACAGTTGTACTTGTTTCGGAGCTGTGGAGAAGCTACAGAAGACTTTGCGCTTGCATGATCATTCTTGTGACTTTGTTCTTCAGGTGATTTCTCGCTCTCTATTTAATACCATTCCTGAAAGAAGAGGAGTGTTGTTAAATTTAGACCAGGGATCTTCCTCTTTTGTTCTTCATACATTACCTCTGAAAAAAGAGAGGTAGATGCCGTTATACCACCCTCATGTGTTTTTTTTTTGCTTAATTATATATGCTTATAGCACGTAAATATTGATAGGGAACCTCCCCTTGATGAGAGAAGAGATTTACCTCGTCTAGATCTGGTAAAGCCACACTCCTCGTGGTGTAAATCTCCCTTATGTTGTGGCTGATATCCCCATTTTGTCATCAGTTAGTTGACGACAAAATATTCACCCAACAGTTTTTGGCGACTCCGCTGGGAAAATCGAATGTGCAATCTGAAACCTTAAATTTTAGGTTGAAGCAGTCCCTACCCTTACCCATTACATAATCTGGCAACTCCGTTTCATGTCTTACCCATTATCATTATAGCCTTACCAGCTATCTCCATTATATTATCTGGTCAGATTAACCAGAGCTACTGGGAAGAACACGCATCTTGGAGCCTCAAGCTTCAACTTGAAGTAGTTTCGGTCCCATTTTTGTTTTAAAAAAAATCTGGCAACCCCACATTACACTAGAGGTCAGAAATCTAAGGGTGTTGTTGACCTTGTGTTTGAGTTGGCACAACAGAGTAATTTTGATCTGTTTCCCCCATCAACTTCTGTTCGACGGTCTAGGAGTGTTCCTTCTAGCCTTGTCAGGTCACCAACATAAGGTAGAACTCCTTTTTTTGCTATCAATCGCTGCCTACCTATAAACACTCCACCAAGGTTTGTTATCCCACCTTTTCATCCTCTTATCATAATGGCTCAAGGCCTGTGGGGTAATTCTTTCAGTCCTCTTAATTTAACCCCACCTCTGCATGAACTACCTCGTAGTTCTAGAAAAAAAATTCCTAAGTTTTTTGGTGATGGAAAGGTTCATTTTGACGAACATATTGCCTCTTTCTCCATAGCATGTGGTGTAATAGGGGTCGAATTTGAAGATGTGGCAGTGAGACTTTTTGTGGAGACTTTACAAGGTGCCACTGTGGATTGGTTCTATCACTTGCAAGTCGGGTCAGTAACTGACTGAAATACACTAAAGTCCATATTTGAAGCTCGGTTTAAACCTGCTAAAGATGCACATGCTTTGTTAGCTCAGCTAACATAGATGAAAAAAGAATCCCAGGAACCCATGAGGGATTTCATAGCCAAGTTCAACAAATTAAGAAATCGGATTCCTACTGTGGCTCAACCCACGTCGGAGAATCTCAAATGCTTTTTTATCAACTCACAGCTCCCCGAAGTAAGTTTTTTGTTGAGACGAGCTGGCCCTATGGGCCTAGCCTTGGCTCAAAGATTGGCCACCGAGATTGAAGATGATCTTATCCTGGCAGGCAAAATCAGGAAAGATTCTGGTAAAAATAAATACCCCTCACCTGCTGAAAGCTCTTCCACGAGCACTACTGATCCTATGGTGCAAAAATTAACAAATGAACTGATTACTTTGAAAAGACAAATTGCTCAAGGCCCGTCTGCCCCTACCTATCGAGATGCACCCAGGAGGACATTTCAGAATCAGCCATATCAAGGTAATATTGCTCGAACCCAAGGACAATCAAATCGTCTACCTCCCCCTTCAAGAAGATTAGCCATTGAAGCAGCACCTGCAAATTCAGCGGTCGGATACCTAAAAGCTGAGCACGACCACTCCTTTCAGCCGCAGCTAGATCAATCAGAAAGTGCTAACCTCTTTGATGAACAGGATGAGGAAGTAGCTGGTGACTCCAGTATCGGTTTCCTGGATTATCAAGATGAAGCCGGAGGAAAAGGGGAAGATTCAGAGGGAGCTTATGCTGTCTTTACTAGATCTCAAAATCAGTCAGCTTCAAGCGCTGACAAAGGGAAAGCAGATGACGAGCCCCGGCCAGCAGTTTCTATTACCCAACGCGGGACTCCATTACCTCCGCAATCAAAAGATCAGGTAACTCATAAAAGAGTAACTACTCCCAGTCACTCAATATCCCCCTCTCCTACTACTCAGGCCGGCGAAGTACCTGTCAAAGCCTCTGATGAGGGGACTTCTTCTATTGCAACCACTTTTCAATCATTTGATATTATTGATCATGCTAGAAAGACTAAGATTCAAATGACAAAGGTTGAGTACTTAAGAGCTAACCCAGGGCAGTTTGATAGGTTAGCAGAGTATGTTAAAAACAAAGCTATCCCTGTAGGACAAGATCCTTTGAAAGTTGTTCCTAATCTCCCCAAAGACAAACCAGCCCAAAATAATCTGGTTGTGACCCCTCCCATCGCTCCCAAAAAAATAGAACCTTTCTATGTCTCTCTACTTATAAATGGTTACAAACTAAGTAACTGCATTATAGACTCTGGGGCTTCAGATAACGTCATACCTGCAAAAGTGGTAGATTCTCTTGGCTTAACTTTAACCAAAACTTTTGGGAGGTGTTTTTCCATGGAAAACAAGCAAGTTCCCCTCCTTGGCCAAATAAAAGATGCCCAATACGCCTTCGCGGCTTTTCCAAAAAAGCGGATTAAAATGACGGTTCTAGTAGCGGATGTTCCAGCATCTTACAGTATCCTGCTCGGGCAAAATTTCTGTAAAGATGTTGAAGGCGAGTTAAGCATGGACCTATCTGAAGCAAGGATTCTGATTTAAGGCATCATGAAAAGATTGCTTCCTGAAAAGGAAGCCAGGTATGTAGTTACCTGTTCCACAGCACCTGAAGCTCAGATTTTATTTGAGTCATCAGGCATGGGCACTTATTTCTTATCCACAGACGAGATCCACAGTGCATCAGATGAAACTCCTACGGGTGATGATTTGATTATGGTTTCAGCTGATGCGAAGGATGGGATGCCCAAGCAAAATGAACACATAAAACAATCTTTTCCCCGAAATGGAAAAGTTTTTATGGAAAAAGTAATACCTGATGAGTTGTGGACTTTGGAGTTCGACGGCAGTTGTTCTTCTACTGGATCTGGAGCGGGAGTGGTGTTGGTATCCCCTCAAGGAGAAATTACCCCTTTTTCCTACAAATTATAATTCAATAATACTAACAACACAGCCGAATACGAATCCCTGTTGCTCGGACTATAGGCTGCCAAAGAAAAGGGCGTTAAGAAACTCCATGCTAAAAGAGACGCTGAGTTGATAGTCTGTCAGGTAAGAAACCTCTATCAGACCAAGCATGAGAGGTTGCGCCATTACCGCAATCTAGTATGGGATCAAATCAAAAAATTTGATGCCTTCAATATCTCTACCATTCTGAGGGAATTCAATGATCGAGCAGATGCATTGGCTGTTTCTGCCACCCTCCTGATTCTCCACCCAGATTTTAAGGGAGATAAGTATACTATTGAGCTAGTTTTCCGACCAAGTGTACCAGACAATGTCAACCACTGGCAGGTGTTTAACAATGATTATCAAATCATCGCCTTCTTGGAATAAAAGGACACTTTCAAACAATTGCATTTTGAAGGTAGTGAACCCCGGGAGTGCGGACTGACCCCTGAAACCCAAACCCATACAGGTGAAGATTTTCTACAGCTTAAGGAGAATAAAATTCCCAAAGGTTTGGTTTCCCTAGAGAAGTTGTTTGATGACCATGATAGGTTCGTCAAATAGCAACGAATAGATTCAAATTCTTCTCAAGATTTTGATCAAATCAACTTGGGAACCAAGAACGACCCTAAGATGGTAAACATTGGAAAATGCTGCACTTCCAAAGAAAGGTTTGAGCTTGCTAGTTTACTCCATCAATATAGGGATGTGTTGGCCTATTCTTATGATGACTTGAAATCTCTCAGGCCACATGACATCCGTCATGACATCTCCCTGAAAGCCAACTCTGTGCCTTATAAACAGAAATCCAGGCAATATAATCCAAAAATCTCAGGTACTATTTTAACCGAGATACAAAAGATGCTGGATGCTCAGATAATTTTTCTGATCCATCAGTCAACATGGGTTGCTAACATAGTACCCGTCAGAAAGAAAAATGGTGAGATTCGAATCTGTGTAGATTTTAGGAACTTGAATCAGTTGTCCTTAAAAGATAACTACCCCCTCCCCATCATGGATCAAGTCTTACAGATGGTAATAGGTTCAGAAATGTTATCAATGCTTGACAATTTTTTGGGTTACAATCAAGTTGAGGTCGGGAAAGCAGATCAACACAAGACAGCGTTCACCACGTCCTGGGGCACTTTTGCTTACCGCAGGATGCCTTTCGGTCTGATAAATGTAGGCACCACTTTTCAAAGGGCCATGGATCTCGCTTTCAAAGATGTTATGGGAAAATTCATTGTAGTATACTTAGATGATTTGACGGTATTTTCAAAACAATGCTCTGAACATGTTCACCATTTGTAAAAGATCTTGGAACGCTGTCGTCAAAACGGCATCTCGTTAAATCCAAAGAAATCCATCTTCGGAGTAACTGAAGGGAAACTTCTCAGACACATAGTGTCCTGAGAAGGCATCAGGATTGATTCAGAAAGAGTTAGCTCCATCCAAGAACTTACTCTGCCTACCAGCAAGACCGCAGTTCACTCTTTCTTTAGAAAAGTGAATTTCCTTAGGAGGTTCGTTCCATAATTTGCTGAGAAAACCCGTCATATTGTCAACATGATAAAAAGCAATGCCGTATTCAGGTGGACTGCCGAGGGCAAAACAACGTTCAAATAAATTAAGGAAGCCATCGCTCAGGCACCAATTTTGGTCTGTCCGAACTATACTAAAGGTTTCAAGATATATAGTTACGCCTCTGAGCATACACTGTCAGCTATTTTGGTTCAACCAAATTCAAAAAATATAGAATCTCCTATTTCATTCATGAGTTGCCCACTCAAAAATCACAAATTAAAATATTCCCTTATGGAGAAACATGCTTACGCCATGGTCAAGGCTGTCAAGCAGTTCAGGTTTTATATCCTGAATTCTCACACCGAAGTTCTCGTGCTGGATACAACAATAAAATCTATTTTGACTCAGCAAGAGTTCGATACAAAGAGGGGTAACTGGATTGCCAAAATTCAGGAATTCGATCTGGACATCAAACCAACCAAGCTCGTACGGGGACAGGGCCTCTGCCAATTGATCACCAACAACATTCCAGATGAATTAAAAAATGAAGATCAAGATATCGAAAGCGTGCCCACAGTTCTCTTTGTCGCCACTACTGATGAGTGGTTTTCTAACATTGCTTATTTCCTAACATATGGCGAATGTCCTCCTCATCTTTCTTTTAAAGAAAAATGAAATGTTAAATTAAAAGCAGTTGGATATGTTCTGTGGGACAATGGTCTTTATAAAAGAAACCTGGATGGGGCATTTCTTTGTTGTGTTGACAAGGCTCAACAAGGAAGACTTTTAGAATCTTTCCACAATTTGGCCTGTGGAGGACATTTCTCCGCACTGGTGATGGCACATAAGATTCTGCGAGCAAGGTACTACTAGCCCACTCTTTTTCAAGATGCTTACAAATAGGTGCGTAAGTGTGAGCTGTGTCAGCAATTCGTCGGAAAGCCTAAGCTACCTATTTTGCCCCTCAAGCCAGTTGTGATCGATGAACCATTTCAATAGTGGGGTATTGATTTCATTGGCGCAGTTAACCCATCTTCAAGTGTTGGACATGATTATGTCCTCACCGCGACAGACTATTTTACTAAGTGGGTGGAGGCCAAACCAACTAAGCATGCTACATCTGAAGTAGTATGCACCTTCCTCAAAGAAAATATCATCTCCAGGTTTGGGGTTCCACTAAAAATTGTGACAGATAATGCAGTCTGCTTTTCGTCACATGAAATCACTCAATTTTGTTTTCATTATGGGATTACCTTGTCTCATACTTCAGACTATTTCCCTTAGGGAAATGGACAAGCAGAATCGAGTAACAAGAACCTGGTCACCATTATCAGGAAATTGGTGGACGACAATCAGAGAACATGGCACAAAGCTTTGTATGATGCTTTATGGGCCAACAGGATAACACCCAAAAGAGCTATAGGTATGTCACCTTTCTAACTCTTATATGGAAGAAATGCAGAAATCGCCATCACCCTTGAACTACCAGCACTCAGATTAACCAGAGCAATCAAAGACTCGACCTTTGGAAGCTTAGTTGACAAGCGGATCATGTGTCTGACTGAGCTGAATGAATAATGAGTTATGGTGGTGGATCAGATCAAAGAACATCAGAACCGGGTGAAGGCATTTTTTGATAAAAAAGCTAAAGCGCGTGAGTTCCAAGTCAGAGATCAAGTCTTGTTATGGGACAAGCGGCGTGAACCAAAAGGGATGCACGGCAAATTTGACTCCCTATGGAGAGGTCCGTTCACCATTCAGCAGCTCTGTGGCGAAGCCAGCTTTTTGCTGGAGTATAAAGATGGAACACCGTTTACACTACCTCACAATGCGCAGCATCTAAAGCTTTTCAACCCTTAAAGCTCGGATGAGTCCATTTGTAAAGTATGTACAGTTCTTATATTTTGTTTGTCTTTCTTTCTCATTTTTCGCTCGACTCCGTAGCCCAATGGCTGGGATGAAGGCACTTAGAGACTGGATTCTGCTTTTGCTAATCATTTCGATTGAGCGAAAGTTCCCCAACAAGAGCCAGCTGTTGTTTCCAAAATTAGCTTATCTCATTTTGAAAGCAACCCCCTACGAAACTTATCCATTTTGTCTTGTCTCTCTAGGTTCGTTTTTCGATACGAATTCTGTAGTTCGTTTTCATTTTGGTCGAATCGAGAAGTGGTTACTTTCTCATCAAGGCCAAGTTTTCCCTTCCCCTTTTCCTTTTTCTCCTCTTTCCAGAGTTAGTCCCTTGCATTTTCCATGCAAGGGCGGCGATTTTTGCCGCCCGTGCATTTTCCATGCAAGGACGGTGATTTTTATCGCCCCTGCATTTTCCATGCAAGGGTAACGATTTTTGCCGCCCCTGCACGTCTCGATTTCTGTGTAAGGCATTAATGGCCCTACGCGGCGGGTTGTTGGGGTTGGTTTTTCACCCTATATAATCCGATTTGGGCCTCATTTCTTCTCACTTCTTCCTCCTCTCCTCCTGCCTCTTGTACCTGAGTGCTCCAAGGGACTTTTCAAAGTATCAGCTCGTGGATCTGACTTCGTGGTAAGCACATTTTCTAGGTAGGGTTTGTTTTTATTTTTGTTTTTATTGTTTCTTCTTCTTTCTAGCCTAGTCGTTCTTTATTTATTTTTCTTTTTTGTTGTTTCTTTCCTCTCTCCCTCTCCTACCCGCGGCCTTTTCTCCCACCCGCGGCCTCGTAAGGGCGGCATTTCCTTGCCGCCGTCCCTCCCCCTCTTTTCTATCTTTCGTGTAGAGGCGGAAAAATTCGTCACCCCTCCACATGGCTTGTCAAAATGCGAGGGTGGCGAATATCGCCGCCTCCACTCTTGCTGCATTCTTTATGCAAGGGCAGCGATTTTTGCCGCCCCTGCATTTTCCTTCCTTTTTCAGCTAACTCCCAGATTTTTTCTGGGTTGTCCTTTTCGAGCTTTTTTTTCCTCATTTTTCCGTCCCTTTCCACATCCTGGCCTTTTTAAGTGACCTCCAGTAACCTATGTCACTTAAATTGCTCTCCCCCTCTCTCTCACTCTCCTTTCGGCTATGGCTGCAGCACCTTCAGCGAACTCCTGCACACCTGCTCCCGTCCAAGCAAGATCATCCCCTATGACAGAAGCATCTCCTTCAAAGGTGAAGATGATGAAATACAAGTACCAGGGCATCTTCCCGCTCACAGCGGTCACCTCGAATGTCGATGACATTCGAGACACCGAGATCGGCCACGTAGATATGGCCAAATTCCTTGGACGAACCAAAGCAACAAATCTCAGCACTGGGATAAAGAGAATTATTGAGAGCAACATCCACCTAGTGACCGCCTTCCCAGTAGCAGCACATCATGCAGAGTTTGTCTTTTAATGTGCGCACTTTTATGACAAAGAGACCAGATCGGTCTCAGACGCCAGTGGCAACATGATCATTTGGTTGGACCCCGAATTTATCGACAAAGTTTTCCTATGTCCACCAGCCACCGAAGTAACCCAAATTGACTTCGAAAACGCGCAAAGGGAGTATGACAAAGACCCCAAGAGGGCAAAGAAGGTCATAAACCATAAATAGTTAAAAACCCCAAGGGCCAGTCTATTTAGATGGCTGAAAAGCTTCCCCAGAAGTGACTTCATTGAAGAAGTTGGTGACTTAATCACCCTCCTCAGCAGAGTATGGGGCCTCCCGTCCTCTTCACAATTCCATGAATGGATGTATCCATTCATTAAGATCATTCTGCAAGGCAAATAGGCCATCTTCTGGGGGGAACAGATCAACAACGCTATTCACGAGCAACTGACCAGTGTACAAACCTCCTTCAAATTCTACATGACCTCGTACCTGGTCTACATACCTGCTGCCATGCGATCTTTCCCAGGTTTAACAATAGAAGGAGATAGGAAGACCACCCCAGTCTATTTTATACTATCTGCAGCTAACACTTTAGGAGTCAACACGTCATTTCAGACGAGTGAATGATGCATTCTTTGCCGTATTCCTATGTCTCTTCGATCCTCAACTGGAGCAGAAGAGAATATCAGACGAGGCTTGGACAGTAGTGAATAGTTTTGGCTGCATGTTCTTCCAGTTATCTACATTTTCTTATCTTCGAGTGAGTTTTTACCAAGGATACCCTTATATGCTCCCTAGATTCCCTTCAGATAGGTTGGTCCTAATGGAGCTTTGCCGACAACTGGCCGTCGTGCACTCAAAATAGATGGAGCTCAAGAGACCCAGTTTCAAGTTTCCTATCCAGATTGGCAGATTTTCAGTTGCTACATCGACTAAAGCCAGGGTTATGGAAATAGAGATGTAGATGGTTACCATCAAATTATTCAAAAGACGGGAAAAATTTGATTACAGGAGAGTCAGAGAGATGATCTGAAGGAAGACTCAGTTCCACGAGCCCATGATTGAGGACATCTGGGTGGATATAAGGATGGCTGAAGAGATAAGGAAGATGGACTATTGTCGTCTCATGCTAGAACAGATAGAGTACCTCGGGCTTGCTGAGGTCCCTTCAGGGTTGATTGACAATGGGAATGTCGTGAACAGCAGATATCTGACAGAAAAGGTCGCTGGTTCCCCTCTTCCTCCAATTAACTGGTCTAAAAAAGAATTGACCTCTCTAAGAAAAAGATTTGAACCAAAATTGGCTAACACCAATAGTTGATTGGCAGCAAAGGGGATCACCCTAAAAGAGTTCATCACAGGGTCAGAGGCTGAATACCAAGCAGAGTGAAGAGAAAGGCAGAAAGCCGAACCAAAAACAAAGATGACGTTCCTTCATCTTCTAGACCTCACAAGCCTAGGATCGTCTTTGTATCCAAAAAGCCTAGGTCAGCACAAGAGCCTGAGGCAGCAGCCGAAGGAACCAAAGAACAGAGCCCTGGGGTACAGGCAACTCAACCAATGGGGACAGCGGATCAACCTTCAGAATGACTAGGTGTTGGGTCTCCAACCTCGTCGAGGCAAACACAGCCGATCCAGAGCTCCTCTCCTCCTCCTCAATCTCCTATAGTGCCCACTTCTCTTATCTCTCCCATCAGTGTTCCCTCTTCTGGACCCACTTCCCCTTCCAAAGTTGTTTTTGGTGATCCTCAAGATCCTTCAGCAGGTTCACCTCACTCTTCTGCATCCATCCCAAGTTTATCATCTCCGTCTTTTAACCTGCCACCAAGCCCTGCACCTGATCCAGAATCAGCAGTTGGTACAGTTTCACCGGTCACTCCAACCACGACTACTATCACCACCAGTAGTGTGGAAGCTGCTATAACGACACCAGCAGAGGTGACTATTGTTGCAACAGGTACTTCTCTCCCACCATGGATGTCTGCTTTCACACCTAAAAAAAAGAAAATGGCCATCTCCCCAGATGAATTCGACTTTGGTAAGATCATACCAGCAAAAGCAAAGGCTCCTAAAAGGCCAAAAATCCTCTCTAGGTTAGTCGAAGAGAAGGGACAAAAATTTCTAGAAATTGCCAAACCTCCTCAGGACGCAGCCCTTGAAGGTTTTGAGATGAGCAGTTATTCCCTCTCTTGTGTTGAACTTGGCAAAGTTACTCACGAAGGGGGAAAGAGTGACCTTCAGGCAGCAATGGACATTATGGTCCAAAAGTTTGATAAGGAAAAAGAGATGAAGGATTTTTATAAAGCCAAGGCTGAGCAGTTAACGGCAGTAATCAGGAGATTCACTATCCCACCTAAAGCAGCGACTCTAGAGGCCTTTTCTGTGGATGATTCAGTCATTCAGAAAGCTGAAAAGACTTATTTGAAGGGGAAAGTAATGGAGGAATATATTGACAAAATGCACAACCAAGGAATCTCTCTGCTATCTGAGGTTGCAGAAAGAACGGAAAAAATGAAGAAGTTGAAAGCTCAGGTAGACAATTTTGTCTCCCTTCTCTCTCAGGAAATTGATGGCTTGGAGAAGGATCTCGATAGATGAAAGGAAATGGAAGATCTAAAAAAGAGTACCCTGATATCTATCGGTGTCATCCCCAACAAAGATTTCTATGTTGAGATCAAGGAGTCAATGATCTTCAAGATTCAGGTACTCAAAGATCTAATGATGATCTCAAAGCTTTTAAGGAAGCTAGTGATAAAAGTGACCTGAACTTGTTAAACAAATTAGAAGAGTTGCCCTGCGACTTGACCTCCAAGGATCATCAGTTCCTTCCAGCAGATGAAAAGATTCATAATTTTGAAGGGATGATCCGGAAGGATTTCAAAGGAGCGTCTTTCTCAATGACTTCAGTGGACAACATTCTGGATGCTCAGTTAACTTTAGAGAATTTAAAATCTAGGTTAACTGGCCACTCTAAGGCCATCACAGCATTGAAAGATGCACTAATCAGATCAAGGGTCATCTCTAAAAATGCAGTTGCACCGGACAGCGTAGGAATTCAGGCATCAATCACCATGTACGATTCTCATTTGAAGAAGTCCGGTGGCAAGAATTGACACTCTCTCTCTCTTTCTCTCTTCTTCTATCCTTATGCATTTACGTTTTGTGCAGAATGCATGCCAATTTTGTAATATGTAATTACAAATAAAATATTTTGGAAAATATCTAAAAGTCAAAGATGAGTCATCTTTGACCAAGATATTTTATATTTTATTATTTTCTATTTTTGAGGATTTTCTCCCTATATATAGTGGAGACCTCATTTGTAAAAAGATCTTGGAAAATTCAATAGAAAACACTCTGCTGAAATTGAAGCAACTTTTGAGACTTTGTGCTCAAATTTGTAAATCATATTCTGTTGAATGAATGAGAAGCAGGTTATTTCAGACTTTGTGTTGAGATTGTCTGTGTTATTTAGGAAATAGTTCTTATGTCTTTTTCCTGGTAACATCTTGTTTATCTGATTTAATAAGCAAGTGGGTGTGTTATTATTATCTAAGGGCACTTCTTGAGGGTAGAAAATAGACTTTGTGCTACTTTTACCTTTGAGATTCTTTTATCTTTTGGTAGTTTCAGGTGAAGAATTTGCGCTTCACTTTACTCTACAGTTGTACTTGTTCAAGAGCTGTGGAGAAGCTAGGAAGACTTTGTGCTTGCGTGATCATTCTTGTGACTTTGTTCTTCATGTGATTTCTCGCTCTCTGTTTAATACCATTCCTGAAAGAAGAGGAGTGTTGTTAAATTTAGACCAGGGATCTTCCTCTTTTGTTCTTCATACATTACCTCTGAAAAAAGAGAGGTAGATGCTGTTATACCACCCTCATGTGTTATTTTTTTTTGCTTAATTATATATGCTTATAGCACGTAAATATTGATAGGGAACCTCCCCTTGATGAGAGGAGAGATTTACCTGGTCTAGATATGGTAAAGCCACACTCCTCGTGGTGTAAATCTCCCTTATGCTGTGGCTGATATCCCCATTTTGTCATCAGTTAGTTGACGACAAAATATTCACCCAACACATTCTATTAAACGTGTTTATTTGTTTCTTTCTAAATTAACTATGTCCATTTATTTTACACAACCAAAACTCAATTGTCCCCCACATGCTTGGTCTCGAGCCCCATGGTAGATATCATAAAGGCTTCATACAAGAGATTAGGTGGAAGTGTAGTTGTGTATTGGATATATCTCCAAGAGAGGAGACAAATGAAAGGTAAGTAGAAGGTCATAAATTAAGAATAGATGGTTTCTGAGTTGCTGGGTGTTTTTGTACACATAAAATTGTAGTAGGAGTGGATGAATAAGCTTTGTATATCAAGGCTTGAGATAGAATAAAATAAGAAAATTGACATTAGAGGAAATATGAGTGTAAAGTTGTCATGTGAGCAACTCAAGTCCACCTTGACAAGTAATAAAGAAGAATATGTGTATGCATAGAACAAGGTTGTATTGAAAGACAATAAGAGAGAGAGGTTTCCATGTGATAATACCAAGTCTATTTTAGAAAATAGTAGAGAGAGAGAGAGAGAGAGAGAGAGAGAGAGAGAGAGAGAGAGAGAGAGAGTGTGTTATGAGCAGACTACCAAGGAACAAATCTTCATACAAGTGGATATAGATGTGATAGTTGTTAATCTAGAAGAATGAGACCCATTATTTGATGATGGGAAATATTTTTGGTATCCCATAAGTGAGAAAAATTAGAATCATCCTTAATTATTCAAGGCAATGTATTTTCCATTTCTCTTTTGAAGGGTCGAATGGTTGAGGACAACCAAGGAAAGTTATAGGTTTCCATAAAGGAAACAACATATGGGAATGAAAGATGTAGCCATGATTAATTATGGGTTTTCATGAAGGAAAAAAAAAAGGTAAAATAAGAGAGTATCCATGAAGATTTGTGGGTTTCCATGAAGGATATAATATAGGCAGTTGATTTACAAGCTAATGCACATGAGGAGAGTATAGTTGTAGACAATCCATTTTTAGATGAAGAAATATAAATAAGGATGAGGAGAAACTAATTATGAAGGTTTTTGATATTGGGCCTTTATGAGTCCATAATAAGAGAGGAAGCCATGAGAATCATGCAAGCAATGAAGAAGCGTTGGACATCATGTCCTCAAATCATGATAAAGAGATGGAAACAATGTTTATGGGAACTCTTGATTCCCTATTCTTCCCAATTATAATTATAATCATTTAATGTAGTCCTTAGCTAAGTCCAAACCCTATTTATCCAAAATAAAGTAAAACACAATCAAGGATTCAAGCCATCTCTAGATTCATTCATATTGTTAAATAAGCATGATTACACAAAACACTCTAAGTGTGATAACTATGTGGGCTTTATTTCCCTATTTAGAATATTAGATACATAGGCAAAACTCAGTCATCACGGGGGTGACTAGGGTTAGTTCAACCTATTACTCTCCCCTTATTATATTTACAAGTTCTCAATCATTACAAGCCCTATTAGGGTTTCAACTTTGAATAAGTAATTTTTCAAGTCTTTCATGTGCATCTAAATGTCAAATTTTTGCACATAGGTGTGATTTAAGTTGTCATAAAAAATCATGACCTGGGTTGTTTTATTTTTAGTAGAGGACAAGATCGACCAACTCATGTCAATAGTGGCAATAAATAATGTCCCAAGTTGGTTTATTTTTTCCTTCATCAGTTTTAGTATCTATTTCTATGTATTTTTGAAATCAAATCCTATTTATTAGTTTCAATCATTTGTTAGTTTCACGCAATCATATCTCAAATAATAAACAACTAAGTTTTCCATTTTATTCATAGTTTGTCTTATTTCATTCAATTTCACTTTGTCAAATTCAATATTTTGCTTTCATTCTATTTGTCGTAAGTTGATTTACAACATTATGCTTTGATTTCATTTCAATTTGTATGAATGATTCAATTTCAATTTATTTGAATTATTCTATTTGAATTATATTTGATCATCGCTTTAATTAAAAAATATGATCAAACATATTGGTGAACCCATTTTTAATCAAGCATTGCTTCAAAAAAATTATCTTAGGGTTTAGATAAATTTATGATATCTGACACTAAGAGAATTTTCTTTAAACCTTGGATCTAAATCTGACACTAAAATAACTTGCTTTTGACCTTGGATTTAATCATTAACATTGAAATCACTTTTTTTTTACCTCAGATATGATATTTGGAATTGAAGGCATTACCTTTTAACCTTGTATTTCAAGGAAATTTAATAATCTCCATACACAAAAAATTGTGTTTTGTTTCTAGCATTTCATTTTTCTTGTTATTGTTTACAACATTTTTTTCCTTGTTATTTTTCTATGACATCTAAAAAACATGCTTCCTGTATTCCTCCAAGGTAAAGTGTTAGGTTAAATGCAAGTCTTAACCCAGCAGTAATTCAACAAAATCCATAATTCAAATTCTTGGAAAGTTATAAGTCTTGTTCTTTCTAATTCAAAAAAATCCATGATTGGGAATCAAAGTTGTGAATAGATGGTCAAGGCACTAATATTGGATGTTTTAACTCTAATTGGTGAAATTAATATAAATGGAGAACATTTTGGGAATGTTGTATCTTGAATATCTTGACAAAAAGTACCAATAAGATATGATTTTCTTGTTCCCACTATTCCTTGAATTATCATGCATAATGAAAAACATTTTGACCTTGATGATAATGTGTCATAATTATATGAAGTGCTCATTTTGTTTAGCACTTAATGTTACATAATTCATATTTGATGATAAATCATCATAGATGATAAACCCATTATCTTTCATGGTGCTTATGAATTTTATCACTTATTCATGCTCTCTTCACCTCAATATTCATTATTCCATGGTATTTGTATATCGATATCTCTTCTTCCAAACATATGTATTTCAATTACTTCCATAATTTGATGACATTGTAGCCTATATATTATTTCTTACTCATGTTCCATTATGATTTGTTGAATAAGTTGATTATCCTCATCTTAAAAATCACTATGATTTTCAACATCTTCTAGAATAGTCTTTCACTCGATATGCCATCGATTATAATTGAATTATTTCCAATTTGATTTTTCTTGTATCATCATCAAGTCCAATATCTCTTTCTATATCATGAATGGTTTGTAAATTAATAACTAACACCAACAAAAATCAACCCATTTATGTGATTTGCATGCAGGGATGGAGGAAAACCTTGGGAATACTCTCATAGTAGCTGACATCTTTTTTGTCATCTCTTTTTTACCTTTGATTATATGTCTAAGATTCAGCTTCGTCAATGAGTGAAACACTTTCTATGTAAAAAGGATTGTTTAATGAATGAACCACTTTCCATGGGAATACTCCTCACCTCCTTGTTGACATCTCTTTTTCACCTTCAATCATATGTCCAAGATTTAGCTTCGTCAATGAGTGAAACACTTTCCATGGAAAAAGGATTGTTCTTTTATCCATCAATGAATATTATGTATGTTCATCATGGTCATATTCATATCTTTTAGCTATTGGTTTGAACACCTCATGTGAAACATTAAAATTTTAAAATACTCTACTACTCTATAGCAATAGAAGTTCAAATAACATGTGACATGTTTCTTGTGCCCCAATATTTCTTTCAATAATTGTTCTAGTTATAAGTATCCTATATTCTCTTGCTACTAATTCATCAGGGTTTTCAATTTTTTCAAGCCACATCAACATTTGATGATAAGTTTCATAACTCTTCTATGATTTTGTTGCATACTTGGAAATGTATTTGATTACAACATGTTTGGAAAGAACGGGTTTTCAATCTCCATTTTCTCTCCACAATTATAGTATGTAATTACTATATTTAGAAGATATGGATGTTTCATAAACTTTTGTAATGCCTATAATTCATAATATATAATATTTTATTAGTTATATTGAGAAAATAAAAATATTGTATGAAATATAGACATGGATAGGATTGATAACATACATCAAGGGTAATTATGATTAGAGAAGGGGATGTCGACAGGCCAAGATGGATCAAGGGTAATTATTTCTTAACTCACCCCATCTCTAGTAATTATTACATGAGGTGGCAGACATGGGTCAGTACCGAGTCTGAGTTCCAATGTGGGAAAGGTTATGCAGATTTCCAAATTATTTCGATATGATGAACTCAGTACTCTCACAGTCCTTGATAGGCCCAAAATGACCTATTAATCTTGTTGGTTATATTGTAAGACATTTCATTGCTCTCTACATTAAATAGTCTCGTGGGATTTGTATCTCTTTGGTTTTGAATATGGGAGGTGATATTGTCAAGCTTGAGTTGACCTCTATGGAGGAATTTTGATAAGACCCTACAGTATGACATATTATCCAAGAAGGAGAGGTGGCTTCTTTCATCGATAAGATGTTTGGACATGATGAGAATCTATCTTGATAATTTTTAGATTCCTAGGAGGAGAATTCTAGACAAGTTCATTTGGGGGGTATCAATTTTAAGTCTCTAAAGAGGTGATTAGGCAAGCCATAGAGATCACCATCAAAGGGAAAAAATTAATCGATGTAGCAGGGTGTCAGACCTAAAAAACATGGGTATTTTCTTCAGGGAAGGTGAGGCTGCTTTGAAGCTCCATGGGGGATTTGAAAGAGAGACGTTGCCAGCACCATGGGGGTAAATTTGTCTTATGATAATGAATTTATTCACTCTGGAAGGCAAATTCAAGGTATTTTACCACTATCACTTTGTTTTACTCAACCATTTCAGGAATAGGATGGAAATTAGTTTTCTCTTTTTCTTATTGTTTTCATTGGAGAATTCCATTAAGTCAGCTAAGGAAATCCAAGCCAAAAATCCTAACTTACCCCTCATTCCCATCCACCAAGGTCTTATCTTGATATTATACCACTTTCATTTAGCCTTGTGTATCCCAAAGCAAATTAAAGTCAACATGTTGGAAGGCTCCCCATCTCACCGTTCTCTTGTTGTTAAAGGTAAGGGCAAAAAATCTATCAGGACCTCCAAAGCCTCCCCTAAAACTCTATTAGAGGGACCCATAATTGAATACTTTAGCACCCTTATTAGGACCCCCCTTGATTCCAAGGATTATTCCCCTAAGTCACCCTATGGTAAAATTAGGACACCCAGCTAGAGGACTAAGAAAGGGTCTGCTAAAAGGGGCTAGAAGGTTACTGAGGAAGAAGGCAATGTTTAATCCAAAAAGGCTAAATATGTAAAGGAGGATACTAGGGGAGCTGGGGAGTCAGAGAAAGATGTGGACCTGGGTCCTAACTTGGTTGAGAGTGAGACTAGGGGTAGTGTGGGTGTTCGCAGGTCTAATCATATTGTGGGAATCCCATACCTAAACCCTTAAGGCATTATCATCTCTGATGACTAATTTTTTTGAAGACACTTTTGAGCCTCGTGAAGATGGGATCCCTTCTTAGTCGGAGCAAGAGGTTGAAGGAACTAGCCTTTTTTCTGAAATGAATGAGCCCTACTCAGATGAGTTTGAGGAGGATGTTGTTGAGGCCCATGGCCAAGAAAAGAAAGATAGTTTCTCATTGTGTGTCAAGACGGTGGAGGAAGTTATGGAAGTCAAGGCCAAAATGGATAAAATGCATTAAAAATGGAGAATAATGGTTGAATTTGTTTTCAAGTCTCTTCATCATGTGGCTATTGTGTTTGCTGTGGTTAAGAATTTTGACAATCAATTAATGGATGTGGGTATGAATAGTCTTGGTGACAATAAGGAAATCATGGAGTTCTTTGCCAAATATGGGACTACTAATAGTCCATAGTTGTTTTTTTGACTCTATTTGTTTTGCTGGTTTTTTCATTCTTGTTTTCTGTTAGTGTTGTGTATGTGTTGTTTTTGCCTCGTTGGAGGCTTTTTGTGCCCATGGGGCAGTTTTGTAAAGGGCCCAGGACCCTCTTTTCTTGCTTATCTAATCAAAAACATACATGTATGTTTTGTTGGTGTGGATATTTTTAAATATTATATACGTAAATATTTAGAATGTAAGTATTTCTCAACATTTTTTCATTCATGATCATTTTTCCAATCAAGATTGTCAATATTTGGTGTTCTATTTAACCTTATGAATCCATGCACATGTGGTGAACCTCTATGTTTCCATTTATATCTAGACCAATAATATTTTAATTTTATTCTTTTTTACAGTATCTCCTTTCATAAATTTGTATGTCATAGGTGCATGTATTATGCCACTATATGAGGATAATCAATAATATTTTGTCTTAGAAAATTATAGGATTCTATTGGATTTATTGGTGGTGTTCCCAACATTAACACATATGGGTCAGGGCAATACATATCATTTGCACTCAAAGTGAATAAAATTATAGGTGATATAATGTGGTGCAACATGTCAATTAATTCATCATGACATTTTTTCCCAATAGGATCTTGCACTCCTCGAAGAAGTTCCAAAGCACATCAAATTATCAATTAGATGGGAATGGGGCACATTATCCATATTCTCATGCAACTTGTTAATGGTGATTAATATATATTTAAGGCTTTATTTCACAAAAAATACAAACAAATTTTGTGCACAATGTCTCATGATCCTGTTCATCATGTAATATCTAAATTATGTGTCAGCTAAAACGGTGAACCCTATATCAAAATAAATGTATAAAAAATTCATATATATGTACTTGTCTCAACTATGGTTCTAGCTAATCACATCTTATATTAGGAAACAATGTTGAGAATTCCATATCAAGTAATCCTAATGTGACATACTCAATGATAGGAGATACTCCAATCCTCGTTCAATCAATCAATGCTCTAAGATCTGCATTAGGGTTTTTTAACTACACATGGATTAATTCCATTTCTCTTTAGTAATTACGTGGTTTGGAGGCCATTGAAGTCTTATGATTAATTATATTTCCTTCATCCATCTCCGTCACTGGACCTACAAACATAATCTCATTCGCATTAAAATCAAACTCCATATGGACAAAGTTCAGTTAATTGAAGATATTTTCATCAGAGTTGGGTGGAAGTTCATTAAGAGCATTTTCATCAATTTGAACATCTAAATAGAGCTTGTTATGTTCTATTTTTTATTTTAGTGTCTTATATAATTGCTCTCTATTGACTGCAAAGTTTTAATTTGTTTCATGTTGATCCCTCCTCCAAACAATAACTGTCGAAAAATATTTTATTTAGTGTGGAAAAACCTTAGAAATTTATTTTAATTTTAGTGGAAAACTTATTGTATGTCCTTTATATTTATATTGACCTCAAATTACGTGTGTCACTTGTAATATTGAATTGACATGGGTTATGAACATTTCTTCAACTTATGTCAAGTTTGTAAGTTTTGGTGGTTGTGGCTTAGGATCCATATTGTTTGATGTTAAAAATTGATTATGGTCTCTCTTATTGACATCTATTGCATATATGGCATTTAGATGTTCGAGAAACTTTTATTCCAAGGTAACATTCTTGACAAATATAGTGCATGCTTGGTGAAGCAAAATTATCTAGACCATGTCAAAAAAGCATTGAAATCACTTGCAAGCATTCCATTTGGATTAGATATATTTTGTTCACAATTAATATTTGAATCCCTTCTTCTTCTTCTTCTTGATTATTATGTTGACTTATCTTGTAAATCATTATTTCTTGCATTATTTACAACATCAACATCCATTGCATCTCAAGGTGCATTCTCTAATGTTTTGAGCACATGATCTATGGATATGGAATTTACTTCTTTTATAATTAACATCATCATTATAATTTGATCAATGATAATACCTTTGAGCCACTTCAGGATTACATTCTTTTCTTTTGGACTCAGTGAGTTGATTTGAATGAATTTATCTTTGTATTATGATTCTTAATACATATTAATCATCTTGAGATGTTCATGCATGACTTTTTCTCATCGTATTTTCATGTTCTCAATTTTTAAAATCTAATTCTTCAATTTTCAATTTGACCTTGCATCTAACAACACATTCTCTATCATTATCATTTCAACATTTTATTTGCTCCACTCTTTCTGGATCTATCATAATTTGTTGTCATTTTCATCTTCGATGTCCCTTTTAAAATTCTCTTCGTTACTTCTCATATTCAAAATTCAACCTTGGCAAACCATGCATAAAAAATATTTGAAAACAAATAGTTACAATGCTTGTGTGTTATATGGGTCTCTTTGTCTTATGATTATAACAAAAAAACATAGATTAATATAACCTATAATGACCAATCATATAAGTTGTTTTAAGAAGAGTAAAATCTCATAAAATTATTCGTTGTCTTTAATTTTATTATACACACACACACAGATATATATACATTTATTTTCTCCATGAACCTAAACGCAATAAAAAATAGTTTTATCCTTAAACCTAAGAATTTATGACTAATTTTTTTTTTAATATTATATGATATTTTAATTTATATTCAAATTTATAGGGCAATAAAATAGATGAAAAACAGGGTCTTGATTTTATCACTTATCATTTAATTTTTTATAATTATTAAGTTATGGATTTTTTTTTTTAAAATTTATATTAGAATTTTACTATTGTAAAATTACAAAAACATAAAAAAATAATAATTAAGACGGATGAGATGTGATATGCTTCTACATTGATGATAAAAACATTGAGACATTTATATTCAAATTTATGCCATTGGTGGTATTTAAACAAATTAGATGAGTAAATGGTAACAATTGGAGAGTAAAGAAGAATTTGAAGTTTAATGTTTCACATTCCCGTTTAATGCCGAAACTTTTATGAAGTAGTATTTCCAATATAAATAGTAAAGTTTCATTCACATTTAGCATTGTCAATTTAATATTCAAAACATGCACAAGCGGTATGATGACGACCTTCAAACATGCATAGTCATTTACACTAAAGAGTCTCCATTATATTTTAAAGATTGTATTTTTTGTTTGGAAATTTAAGAAATCTTTTACTTGTTAGTCATTCAATTTAGGATATATATATATATATATATATATATATATATATATATATATATATATATATATATATATATTTTGCATTGCTTATAGCTAAATTATTTTTCGATAGATCGTTTAAATTATTTCTTTGATAGGTCATCCAAATATTTGGATCTGATAATTACTCAACTTAGATGCTAACAAAATTAATAATGTGAGATGATAACTAAACTCAGCTTCTAATAGCATTTGGTTTCAAACCAAGGCTAAGTTATTTTATTTAACTATATTTATGGAGATGATTATGTTATTAGGATAGATAAAAAATATGGTTATAAATGGATTGAATGCTTTGAGGAAGTAGTTATGAGAAAAATTTGATGTGCTCTAAACATCATGAAGCCAACCATGGAAAAAGAGAAGGTGTGAGTGTAATATAGAACATTTAATAATGTTGTTAATTAAAAAAACATTTCAACATTATCTTGTAGATACCCATTTTGGTACAAGTACACATATTTAAACACTTAGCAATAACAGGGTTGCGAGGACTAGCTTTACTCATGTTACTGTTGATGGTTAAAATTGCGCTTGTTTCTAACACCAATAATGGGAAGTTTCAAGATGTGGGACTTGCGACTTGAAACAACCTCCAGATTTTTAAGACACTGATCTCTTCTTTATATTGAATGTATACTAGGAAAAGGGATAGGAATTTTAACAAAAACACAAATGCAAAGAAAGAAAATCTAACTATGGCAATGCGCCTGAAAGTAATCCAACCCTTAATCTGAGCACAGTGAAACTATATGTAAGATTCAATTACATTTAAGAGCAAACAAGGCATGATCAATGTAAAAGATGAAAACAATAGAAACAAAGGCTCACAGCTTAGACTGCTTTTGCAGTGACACAGAAAATATCAACAAAGGCACAAGATTCAATCTTCTTATTAATTCTCCAGTCACATAAGAGGCACAAAAACATGCACAGTTACATAAACTTTCTAACTCGAGAAAATAGAACAAAGGCAAATGATATTCCTAATCACAGCTCTAGAAAGTGTAAAACTCTTGACAACACAGCGTAGACTACTTTTGCAATGACACGGAAAATATCAACAAAGGCACATGATTCAATCTTCTTATTAATTCTCCAGTCACATAAGAGGCATAGAAACATGCACAATTACATAAACTTTCCAACTTAAGAATATAGAACAAAGACAAATGATATTCCTAATCACAGCTCTAGAAAGTCTAAAACTCTTCACAATAATTCTCTCTAAGTATCTCCTTTTTTTCTAGGGATCTCTGCACCCCTATTTATAGCCTCAGATTCACTCCAGATTGTCTGTGTTCCCAATCTAACGGCCCAACTGAAATCTAACTGAACTGGAAGTGTCTAATAGAAGATATTTCTTAGATTCTGAAACGCTCTGTCTTCCGGTAGTTCATTGGCTGAAATAGATTGTAGGACGCTCCCTTATATTAAACGAAAGAGGACACTTGGCATGTTCCGTAGCACTTATCGAAGACACACGGCACTTTTCACGTAACTTATACTCTTTTTATGTCTTTGCTCAGGAGTGTTCCACCTTTGACACCTGTCACAATTTGCTTCTTCGAAACTTTAACAACTTAACAAAAAATAAGACCCACAACGTTTCTTGCCTGAGCAACTTTAAAAAGGGCATAGGGACAGGTGGCAATTTTTGCTTGCCTCAACAAAGGACACATGGCAATCTCCGCTACTTTTAGCCACCTTTTGAGAAATTTGCAGAAGGTGACACGTGTTGGTCTTCGTGTAGCTCTGTTTATATTATAGAAACAATCAGGCCTCATTTCATATTTACACGGACAGCGACACTTGGCGGCTTCCGCTTGCTTCAAAAATAAAACCTGAGACCCACCACAGTCTTTATTATATTGGTGAAACAAAATGAAGAAAATTTGGAGGTTGACACGTAGTGGCTTCCACTTTACTTCGCTGAGATACGTGGCGTCTTTCGTTGCTTTTATAAAAGCAAATTGAAACCTTCTGCGATTGCTACTTGGCGCTCTCCGCCTAATCTTGATACTTAGCTTGTTGGAACCTTCTACTTAAAAGATATTTGAAATGCGGATGCCAATACTTGTTGCGTTTCGCTGAGTTACTATGAGATACGTGGCACGTCCCGACCAACTTATAGAAATTATGAAAGATGCCTCGGCCGATGACACTTCGCAGCTTCCGCTTAACTTCGACACTTAGAGAAAAATGAATCAAAATAAAATTAGAGCCCGCGCTCTGTTTTAAAACTTCGTCGTCTCGAACCAAAATATGCAGGAACAAAATTTTGCAGCGCGCAACTGAAAATCAGAATGAAACGTAGAGTATTTTTACTCTATAGTTACTAACCCTTTTTTACCAGGTCACAAGATGCACAATGCAAAGAAAATAACGCTGCTTATTATCTAGATCTAGCACATAGGCGAACATAATTTGAGGCATAGAAAAATTACACAAGGGGAAACGTAGGTCTAGTCTAAATTTGAAGTCACTCTTGTGTATATCTCTCATTGGACACTTGCATCAGAAATAGATATATTCATCGACGTTATTGTCCTTGATCAATGCAACTATTTGAAGGTAAAAAACACTCAAAATGCAGAACAAATAAAGTCCATATCTCTAATACAACCTTGTGACAACACCTGATCATCATCACAGTCTATAACAGAGTAAAAACAAGATACACTTTCTTTATCCCTTAGTTTATTATTACTTATATTTATTACACATGCTTAGATGAGATATATTGTCAAAATAGTGTATTACATTGTTAAAATCTAAACAATAATTGATCAACATTCAAACAACTTTATTGTTTGATGTTTCTCTTATGAATTCAAAAACATTAAAACATTTGGCGAACCCAACCTATGTTTATCGAACCAAAACCCTATTTTTAATATTAGGGTTTTCACCTTCTTTGAAAGTTCATTTCAAATTTTTGTATTTTATTATTAGATCTGATTTCTACTTCACTTACGTGGGCATAGGTTAGGAATGCTTATTTACTTATTTTTTTGGCCCTATTGATTGTGTGTTTCATAGTTATCTTCACGCTTATAGTCTTTATGGAATTCTTAGTAAAATCTCATGCACAAAATCGAAATTATGATAGTTTCTTTAATCCACTTGATAATCAATGTATTACATATGAGAACCTAGAAGAACACCAAAAACTGGATAAAGCCACTTTTGCTTACAACTATTACAATGAAATAACTAATGATGCAAATATAACCTAGCAAAGAAGTGATCATGATGCTTCCATTCTTGGTTATGAATGTGATGAAATACCCTTTGGTTATGCGACCTCTCCCATCCCTTTGTTTTATGATATTGAAGAGCCAACAAATATGCAAAATGATACCATTCCTAATGTTGAAAATCAAACTATTGCATCCATACCCTCTTTAGTTATTTCAACAAGTGAGTGTGATTATCCCATTTCCAATGTTAAAAATTTCAAAGAAGTTGAATGTTCATCCACTATCTCTCATAATGAAAATCTTGACGAAATCAACTGTGTCTCCCATTCCCCAAGTAATATTAGTTTTAAAAACCCTATGTCTTCTTTGCATGATTCAAGTGAAACTAATCCAATCTATTCTTCAACTCTAGTATGTGATGAGAAAAACACATATCATGTATCTCCCATTGTTATCACTTAAGAACACAATAGGAGTGCTAACGAACATCCTAAGGAAACTCTCACAAAACATGCATTGTTTGGGGACACACAAAACGTCCCAAATCCTTTTGATGTATCTTATACAAAGGTCAAACCACATAAATTCAAGCAACAAAAAACCATGTTTCTTAGAGGTTTCCTAATAAGAGATTTTCCTAAGACAAATAGCAAGGAGGCAAAGGATAGTTATATCAATGTTCCTTTCATACATACCAATGATGAACCTAAAGTAGAACATGACATTGTCTTAATTCCTCCTCTTTCTATAGGAACCAACATTTGCACTCAAAATTAGAGTAACACAATTACATCTCACAATTTGATCAACCACATAGAAAAGGTTTCTTCTCTTTCCTCCTTTGCATTTTCTTCTCCAAAGGAGAGTGTACCTGAAAAATAAAATTATCTCTCCCACTCCTATGGTATGTCATGAAATTGTAAACATTGTAACACCTTGCAATGATATTAACCTTTGCACACTTAAAAAAGACATACCTACATATTTACCCATGGGTGTTCCCTTACCAAATATTGATAATTCATGTAATGATCCTATTTCCAAGAATGATGAAGAATCCATCATCCCTATGTTTTATACAAATGGTATTTTACAACCACCAGCAAAAGCCTCAACTTCTTCTTATGACATGTTATCTATTATGACTACCATCAGAGATTTACAATAACATGCCAATACTCTTAAATTACAAGTTTCTTCTCATGAAGCTATTCTTGAGGAGAACACATTATTAGAGCAACCTCTTGCAATGGATGTGTTTGAGCATCTTTATCCCTTAAACTTTATTATGCCTAAATTCTCCTCTTTTGATGGTCAAGGAGATCTTTCTATTCATTTATAATAATATACACACTCCTTTGAACATTGGGCCCAAAATGGAAACTTGTTCTTAAAGGCTTTTTATCGTAGCTTAACCAAAGGGGCACTTGATTGGTTTTATACTTTTCAAAATGGTTCATTATCAACTTTTAAACAACTTGAAGATGTATTTCTATCACATTTTCATCATTATACCTTACCAAAATTACCATTAGAGCATTTACATATGTTGACACAAACACAAAATCAGTCTATACAAGATTACATCATTCGATTTAAGGATGTTTTATATTCCTTACATTACACACCCTCAGATTTAGAGATCCAATTTATATTTAGTAGAGGTCTTCTTTCGCCACGAAGAGAATGAGCATTACATAATCCCTTTGCTTCATTTGAGATCTTATATTGGGATGTGCACAAATATGTATGCATGCTAAACAATACACAAATTAAGTTGCCTATTTCTCCATTTAAACCAAAACGTGATAAAAATATTGTCCACAAAGTACATAAACAAATTACAAAAAATCCTGAACCACTTCAAAAGCCTTTTACAAAACCAACCCCATTTGTCATGAAACAAACAATAAAGGTATTGAATAAAGGAAAGGAGCATGTTTTTAGAGTACCTCCCATAGTGAGACCAAATACCACCACAGAACAACAGCGTCTTCAATTTGATTGGCACCGGGATAGACCACATGCAATATTTCAAACTTTATTAGACAAATGAATGATCAGATTCCATCTTAATTCACATTACCCACCTCATAAATTTGAGAAGATAAAAGGACAACACTTTTGCACTTATCATGGTATTAATGGTCATTAGGATAATGAGTTTTTTGCTCTTGGGCAAAAACTTACACAGTTAGCCAATCACAGAATCATTGCATATTGAAAAGACATATCGAGACATGTTTTACATACCTCTCCTAGGAGCTCACCTAGGGAGGATGAGATATCCCATCCTGAGCCCTGCAGGGAACGCATGGTCCATCAGCCTTCACAAGGACAACTTCTAGTAGAAGTCCTTCTCCCATCATACTCTCTCCCAGGACTGATTTACCCCACACTAATCCTACCAAGGAACCATTGGTTGATTAGGTCCTTCATACATAGGTATAGGGAGGGGGTAAATTCACACAATAGATATGGGTACCTAAATTGATACATACAAATTCACATGATATTTGTGTAAATACTTTAGAGACGATTATAGAAGCATAATTTGCAGTACCATTTACATATGATCATTACAGTCAGGATTTATTATATCCATCTGGATTCTATTGCATATGGTTAATTATTTATTGCTAAAAATAATACACGCATACCAAAAATACACATGCTTACAAAAATTTACAACATCCACAACATACACCATGGAAATAAAATGAAATTAAACACAATAGAATGACCAACAGAGACTAAAATAGTACAATTATATTTGATACCAAATAAAACTCATGAGAGAAATGTCACACACACACACACACACACACACACACACACACACAAAAGCTGATACAATGTTTTTATAAATAAGCATATCAATCATAAGTCGGGGGTATATCCCCTAGGGTTACTCCTCATCACTATCAACATCTATAAGTCTAACACCTTTAAAGGTTGATGCACTAGGATCAAACTATGGGCCTTGTGCACATGATAACATGTGTACTCTCTCCTCAAAAATAGTAGCCACATAACATAACCTATAATAATGTCATCAAAATGAACCATATTACTCAGGTATACCTCAGGATCCCTCTAATTGGTAAAATATACATAGGACCACTGAATATAGTCATGGCTACCATCACTGTCAACCTAAACTCTCTCACCCCTAATTGGCAGTTGAAAAATTTGATATACATCCTCTAAGGTGATAGTCATCTCACTAGTAGGAAGCTAGAATGTACATGTATCTGGATTCCACCTCTCTGCTAGGGTTGTGAGGAGGTGGATATCACACATGATCTGTCCCAAATGGACCACATGCTCCAATCCCACCCGATCAATAACAACCTAGTCGGTTGTATCCAGACCCAACCCTACTAATGTTGAATAATGTCACCCATCTTAGAACTCTCGTATATGAATATCCTTCAACAATCAATAAAACAACAATAAAAATTTGTTAATGATTATATTTTGTTGCGAAAATCCATAAATATCAATAAATTGAACATAAAATACAAAGATGTTAGCATCGAACACTAGCGTCCATGCAGGTCAGAAGCGTCAGACGCTAACGTTGATGCTAGACAAATATGTCAGATGATATTGTCTAGAAGTGGACAGTTGCATCGTTGTCCCAATGCAAGCATCCAAGACATTGATTCAAGCATCCAATCTCCTATGAAAAAACCTTAAAAATACACTCAAAATATAAAATTTTCAAAAAATCAAAATTACCAATACATTATCACAAAGTTATTTACTAGCTCAGAAAAATCTTGGCCGGCTAAGGTACTCCAGAGCACATCAAATCGCATCGGGTGAGGAGATCTTCTACATGGCATTGTTCTTCTATAGACTTAGAACTCAAAATACACAAAGGTTCAAAATGCAAATGATTTCAAAATTCTATTACAACCCACCTAATATACCACTTTGGCACAATTTCAAATGACCATATCTTGAGCCCTAGTTATCCAAATTCAAAACCGCAAATTGCATCAAGATATAGACAATGACTCCTTCCATATTATACCCAACAAAAAAATCAAACACTGTCAAAAATCATCAAAATTTTGGTACACACAACTACTCTACCAAATTCTAGATACTACCAAAAACAATGTTACAAATTCTTGGCAACAACATTATCAAAACATTACCAAGTAAAATCTTACCAAGCAAATTCTCTGTTATTCCTTTTGTGACGAGCCTACCATTAGGCACTACATTCTCTCCTCCCAAAATGGGGGGCATCTCAGTAGGGGCATGTTTATAAACATATTCTACATAGTCAAACACACATTTATAGTTCTCAAATTACAGTGAGGGCATGCTTTGGAAGCATGTTCTCCACATTCACTCAGTACATGGTGCTTATATCAATTTTCAGATTCAGTAGGGCCATGGCATATGGGCATGGCTTCCACACATTCACAATTCTTAGATTCAATGGGGGCATGCTTTGGAAGAATTTTCTCCACACCTATTCAACATCTCCACTTTATAGTGGGGGCATGTTTTGGAAATATGTCCTCCACATTGGTACTTATATCAAATTTTCATATTTTTCCATATATAGTGGGGGCATACTTTGGAAGCATGTTCTCCACACTTATATGGTTTTTAAATTGGAAAAAATATATGGTATATGATTCAGATTCACAGTGTGACAAAAATCCTATACATTGGTACTATTTATTATACACAGTTTCAGCATCAGACATATCTGAGGTGCATATGCTATGCAACATATGCCCAATATTGCAAAATCCAAATTAGTGTTAAAATTCTAAAACTCTTTTATGAATTTTTACCATAACACAAAAACTTTTCACATACTGATACCTCGATGTACTAATACCCCGATTGAACAATTCACGAACTATATTGAGCCTTACCCATTTGCAGCAGTTGGTTCTTCTTTTTGGTGTGATTGGAGGGATTAAATCATCTGGTCTCATTGAAAGTTTTTCTGGGTGAACTTGATTACATCACTCACCTCATACTAAGTTATATATATATATATATATATATATATATATATATCTTTTGCACTCAAGATGTGCTTGTCGGGAAACGATACTCTCGATCACTGAAACACCAATCTTCCTATTCTGGGTTGGGGGCATGATCACCTCCCAACTCTCCCTACTCCAGGTACAACACCACCATGGTGCAATAGGCTTTACCACCTATAAACTCACTCATCTTCCTAGCCAGAAGACGGAGGAGGTTGCAAGTCCCCTATCTACTTTTCCAGTTTCTAGCACTCTAGACCTAATTACTACACGACACGTTAACATGTGTACTTTATCCATGCTATTTCCTTATGCTACTTTTTAAGATTGCTTACATACAAATGATATACATTAATTTACTTTTTTGGCATATCTTTGGTTGCAGGCAATGTTCAAAGGATGAAAGATTGAGGGAACAACTTGAGCAATGATAAGGTGTGTTGTCCACACCACATTATGCATTTTATTTTCTGTTAAATTAGTAACTCCAATTTTTTTTTTGTATTACTAGATTAAAGGGGGGCAAATGTAGACACCCATTTTGGTACAAATACACATATTTCTAGTATTCTTATATGTATATACTTTTTTTTACTAAAAATTAGACATCTAGTGATGTGATCTCTCGTGGACCTCTTTGGTTCCACCTTGTTTCACTTGCTTTACATGCCCCTTAGGTCTATGTGTTATGTTTGTTTATCTTTACCTAATGTATGACAATGATCCCTACTTGTTTTCCGCATGTTTTTAGCCTTTGGACACTTGCATTCGTCTTGGACACTAGCATTGACATTAGTGTCCAATTTCAACACAGTTGTGTAGGCTTATCTTTTTATCCTTTTTCGTATCTTTCAGTTTGTGATTGTTTTGTTAGCCCTCTTTGCCCATTCTATGGTTGGATTTTCGCATGTCGTCAGGGTTTAATTCAAAGTCAAAAGGTTCCTATATATGCAAAGTCTATAGTCTAATTAACATACCTTCTAATTTGATAAGGCAACTCTCTAATAATAAAGTACTATTTTATTTCAAGCTATCAAATTGCACTGCAACACTAAATCAAATAACTAAAGCATTCAAAATGTCAAATATACTATTGCATCACTTGTACCAAGGGTTACTAGGAGAAATAACATATAGTTGCATTGCTACAATTCCACACACATGCATAGGAGGGAGAACTCCACATGAGTTTGAGGCCCTCTTAGGAGTATTGGCTATGTAAGCATCACTTAGCAACAACAGGATTGCTAGGACTAGCTCGACTCATGTTACTAACCCCATTTTATCAAGTCACAAGAAATACAATGCAAATAAACTAGGGTTGCCTATTATTTGAATTTGTTATACATGTTAACATAATTTAAGGCATAGAACAATTACACAGGGGGCAATGCAGGTCTGGTCTAAATTTGAATTCGCTCCCGTATATATCTCTCATTAGACACTTGCATCAAATACAAACATATGCGTCAACGTTACTGTGCTTGATCGACACAATTGTTCGAAGGTTAAAAATAGTTAGAATACATAATGAATAAAGTTTAAATCTCTAATACATCCCTATGATGACCCTTGATCATTGCCACAGTCTATAACAAAATAACAAACAAGATACACTCTCTTTATCCCTTAGTTGTTTAATAATTGTATTTATTGCACATGCTTAAATGTGATATATTGTCAAAATATTGTATTTCATTGTTAAAATATGAACAATATTCAAACAACTTCATTGCTTGATGTTTCTCTTATGAATCCAAAAGCATTAAAGCATATATAAAAAAAAACATGCCTTCAATTATTATTGTGCTTATGTTTGGTCCTTGCAATTGTCCTCTACCCTTGTATGGATTTATTTATTATAAATTGTGTGTATGTTTTAATTTAATGTTTAATTTGTATACTATATCAGCGAACAGGTTTGCGCTTTTTAGTACTTTAGTTTAAACTCATACTGTTGAAATTCTTACAAATTAGTTCTTCATCGCTTTTGTAATTCATCATCTAAAGTTTATTTCATTTCTTTGGTTTTATGTATTTGATTTGATTTCTTATTTTGTTTTATATTTATATACTTTTGTTATGTTATGTGTATTTAAGTTTTATTTTTTATGTTAATTGTAATTAAATTTTATTTTTTGTTATGTCCACTATATTTTAGTTTTTATGTATACACTCATGACATGAGACTTAGTGTCACATTGCTATCGTAGATTACACCTCTCCGCATAACTCGACATAATTAACTCTTTCTCTCAATTACTATCTCAAATAGTGTCGCCTATGCAATTATTGGCTCATATCCTAAGGTTCATGTTCATTCTATTTTGTATTTGAAATTTTATTTTATTATTAGTGGTATGTATAAATGAATAAAAAAAAGTTAAAAGATATCAATATTTCTATAAATTTAAAATGAACTTCAGATTTAATTGAGTAAAAAGAAATTTAAAATCAAATACATATTTATATTAATGAGGAATATATTCTATAAAAAAATAAATTATTTTTATTATTAAAATAAATCATGTTTTTAAAAAATAAAAAATAAACATTTTTTTGTTGAATAATATTTAAAGGCCTTAAAAAAAATATTTTATAAAATTATAAAATTTAATTTGTGGACTTGACATATATTCTAAAATGTTAGAAAACAAAAAATATAATAATCAATCAAATCCGTCACAAATAAATGTTTCTTACGCTACCTAGTCATTCCAGATTCCAGATTCCAGGGCCTGATTCAGCCTTTAATACAAAACAACGTGAAACTGACTTAAAATCATAATGCAAATGGAATCCTTCCGTCCATTCATTAATTAGTTGCAGACTAATGAGAATGGTTACATATGCGTCATACTACCCTAAAATTCCATCCAATAAGTACTAAGAAAAGATACTGTTAAACGGTACCCATATTCATATTCAGATTCAATATTTTACTTGGACTTTTATTTTCAAAATTTGTCGCCCAGGAACAGAAGAAAAGAGACCTTGGGAAGGAAAAAGAAAAAGAAAAACCAAAACCTGGAGGTTCCCGTTGTTTGAACAATGAGAGCACCGCCGGCAAAACTAATACCACCCATTCCACCCCAGTCCCACCCAACAGTAGTGATACATTTATCGATAAAACCAGCGGGTTACTCGGCCTTCTGCGCAGGGGGCTTCTCATCGCCGCCGTCCCCGTCTTTTTTTTCTTCGTCATCGGCGAGCTTCCCCTCCTCGGCGGCGGCAGCTGCGGGGGGGGCCTTTGGCGGTGGAGGGTCGTCAGCGGGTGCTTTGGGCGGCGGTGGAGTGGCGACGCCACCGAGGCTGCCGTCAATGCAAGTGGAACACTTGTTTTCCACCCAGCCTTCGAAATCGTAGTCTCCGTCAACAGTCAAGTGCCTCCCGCCACAAATCCGGGCGATCACTCCGGCCAACACCCCCAGAATAGTTATCGCCGCCAGCACCACCACCAATGTCCCGATCGAGCCACCAGAATGGCCCCCTCCTGCAGAAGGCCTTGGCTCCATTGTTGTCTGCTGCGGCAACGGCGGCGCCTGCAAAGTCCACCATGGCCTTGACATTTTACTTCCACACCCCCACACACACAAACAACACTGGTATTTTCTTGCTCTGAAATCCCACAAACCCGCCCGCATTAAGACATCCCCGCGGCTCGCCTCTTTTAAGCTGCCTCGACCAGCTCAATGATTATCCGGCGGTAGACTCATGTGTCCATGTGATCGGGACGCCCCGCAGCCATAAAACAAACATTAGCCATTAAACAAATAAGTGGAAGCAAAGGACACAGAAGCGAGTGACCAGAAGGTACTGCGAGGGTGAGAGAAAACAATGATAAATGTACCCGGGAATGGGAAAAAAAAGGCGGTTTTGCTTGACGCCGCGTGTCCCGGGAAATATATTACCCGACTCCAATCATAATTATATTATTGCGGTGATGTTTATGACGCTGATGATTATTGCCATTATTTCTCCTTCTCCAAACTATTAACAGCGCGCAACTTTATTCAAACTTTTTGGATGGATGGATGGATGGATGGATGTATGGGGATGATACATGATAGATGATAGATGATAGTAAGAGTGAGGGAGCATGACCTTTATTTTATGCGGGTGTCTACATACCCCACCCCACTCTACACGTAGCTGCTGCATTCCCACATGTTTAACAAATTTGTATATTTCCACATGTTTAACAAATTTGTATATTTTCAAATTATACGTGCTTCTCTTTAAAGTAATTCCATGTTCCTCCTAAACTCATTTCATACAATTTTAAGGGTGAGCTTTTAAATTAAAAAAACAAAAAACAACAACATATTTATATATTTGATATTTTTGTTAGTTTAATTGGTATAGAACCTTTTTGTGTAAGAAGGGTGGAGCTCTCTCCACATGAGACCCCTTAGCAAATTCAATGTTAAGTGATGTTGATGGCCTTTTTAGATCAATGATATTTTAGCAAGATAAATTCCTTTCCTTCATTTTGTACTTGTAATTTTACTTAATGGTTAAGATAATATAGAGGATAAAGATATAGCATTTATAAAGGATTTCAAATTTTTAATTGACTTGATTTAAAATAGAAAATCTCACTAAATGAATCATGAAGAAGAGGTCAAAGGCATGATTTTGGGTTATGATGGTCGACCAAGAGGCCATGCCCAACAAGAAAATCATCGTTGACTTATATTAAGTGCAAAACAAGGATTTTATTATAAAATCAGAATGCTTCCATCCCTAATCATCCAAAAAATATTGTGCAGAGTAAGCTAACAATTTTAACCTTACTTATAAATAATGGCACACATGTTGAATGCCATATCATGCAAAAAGAGGAGGTTAAATATGTTGAGGTAGGGTATGGTGCCAGTCAACACATTGCAATCATAGATGGAGGAAAAAGACTAGTGAATGGGAAGCAACTATAAGGGCTTGATGGTCACACCCTTTTTCCAAGTCCTTAGTTTTTCAGGAAATTTGGTTTTTTCTACCCCTAGTCTCCCTTTTTCAATTCGGCCAAGGTTCCTCTCATGATGGTCCTGTTATGGATCAGGGTTTATAATTTTCCTCCAGTTCTTAGAAAAGAGGAACATGTTAAGCTTCTAGTGAATAAGGTGGGCTCCTTCATGAAAGTGGATGAAAATTCTTGGGGTCTCAAATTTATTTGGGTCTGTGCCATAGTGGATCTCTCCAAACCCTCTTCCATTCGATCAATGTGCTCTCCTCACACGATTCATAAACTCAGCGTCTCAACTTGAAGGGCTTCCTTTTCATTGCTTTCACTGTCATCTTCTTAGACATCAAATTGCAGGATGTTTATCTACACTTTGAGGTTCTTCGCATTCTCTTGGTCTTCAGGTGTGAAAAAGGAAATAGGGATCCCCGAATCAGATTTTCTTTTGGCGAAATCATGGCAAATTTTATCACCCACCATTTTCAAGTTTAGGTTTTCAAGATTGGGTGAACCTTTTGGAGGATCTTCCCAAAGATTGTTCAGTGCTTGTTCTTCGACGAAGCGGGGTTGTATATCTGAAACAAAAATTGGATAACTTAGTTCAAGATGGAGATCAATAGACTTTGGATGACCTTCTTCCTCAATGAGGAAGAAGATTGGTTGTTGCATATGGTTAGTTTTTAGGGGGCCTTTTGGACCTTCTTCCTTTGGAGTAACTTTCTTGTCATCATATGAGTTTCAATGCTTAGATTATTTTTTGAGTGTTAGTCAAGAGTATGGTCATATTGTCCTCATATCCATCGAGTCTTAGTACTTTCTTTCATGTTTTGTTTTATGTTTGTGGTTACTGAACTTCTAATGTATAAGTGTTGTTTTTGCTATTGTTTTGGAGTTATTTATTATTTTAGTGGGTGTTTTCTATTTTTGGCTTTGTTGGCCTTGTTGTATGTCAACACCCTCATATCTAGTTCATAGCTACAACTCAAAAGCATTTACCAATAATAAAAAATGCAGAGGATAAAGATAAATAAAAGGAGGCTAATGGTTGAGATCTTGAACTTAATTTTGTAAATCCTTTAATTGAAATTCTTTGGGATATTAACAATAACCCAGATGATTCTCCGCTTTCATTGCCCATACTTATTGTTGCTCCTATTACCTAGTGATGCGTTGTGGTATGATGCTCTTATTGTTAATTGTTTTTAGTTTGTTATTTTTTCATCTTTTTTGGTAGAAAAATATTCTATATTTCTATAGATTGATTTTGTAGATGTTCTTAAGTTTAACCAATTTATTGTTTTAGAGTGTGATATTAGTGACTCACCTTTATATATATATATATATATATATATATATATATATATATATATATGAGATGATAGATCAAATGATCTCGATCTATGCTTTAATTTGGACTGTAATTATAATAATGATAATGATAGATCAAACAATCTTGATCTATTTTTTAATTTGGACTATTGTATAATGATGATGATAGATCAAACGATCTTGATCTATTTTCTAATTTGGTCTGTAATTTTAATAATGATAATGATAGATCAAACAATCTTGATCTATTTTTTAATTTGGACTATTGTATAATGATGATGATAGATCAAACGATCTTGATCTATTTTCTAATTGGTCTGTAATTATAATAATGATAATGATAGATCAAACAATCTTGATCTATTTTTTAATTTGGACTATCGTATAATAAAAATAATGATAGATCAAACGATCTTGATCTATTCTTTAATTTGGACTGTAATTATAACAACAATAATGATAAATAAAACGATCTTGATCTATTCTTTAATTTGGATTGTTATATATATATATATATATATATATATATATATATATATATATATATATATATATATATATATATATATATATATAATTTTTGACAACCTTTATTTAAATAGGGATGAATAATTCTTAAACTTGTATATTTATGAAATATCATCATTTAAATAAAAGTAGAAAAAAAAATACTTTTAAATAATATTATATTGTTAATTCTATTTTATTATTAGAAAATTTTAATAAGATTATTATTAATAAAAACAATAATTTATAAAAAATAAGACAACTGATTAGTATTCACGGTTTAATTCTATTTTGATTATAAAAAATTATATATAAATATTATATTTAAAATAAATTTATAAAATATATTATTACTAAAAATGATATACTAAAATTAAAATAACAAATTAAAACTTAAATAATTTTTTATAAATAATAAATATTAATTGAAATAACTATTTAAACTTGATGGTACATGTTTTATTTGAATAAATATGGTGAAATATTGACATCTAGAAAAAACAACTTAAAGATCATATTTTGTATTTGGAAAATTCAATTTTACCCTTTCATCGACATTAACAATTTTATCCCATCTTATTAAATTAAAGATAATTCAAATTTTATACCCTTCACTAAGCACAATTTCAAATATAATTGTTTAGAATCCAATTGTCTATTTTAAGCCACTTGCAGAGGTTAATCTCCTCTAAATTAAAATAAAGTGAAGCAAACAAAATCGAAAAAAAAAAAAAAAACATGCCCAATCCTAAGTGATAAGGTGGATGCAGAATGCAGAATGCAGTTATTGTTTTTTTAGGGGATGCATCCAACATCCCTCCTGTCCTGTCAAAACCTAATCACAGAGTGGAATAACGATTTAAAAATGCATTTGCATTTGCATTTGCATTTGCATGGGCACTATGGACGAGAATATTGTCCTTTGTTTTACCTCATCAAAATATTCCAATTCTTTTGTGTGTCTCCTCTAACACATATCGAGGTTCAACTCTGGTTGCTCATCACAATGGTTAGGTGTGAGATGTCTTTATATATTTTATTCTTGGGTGAATGTTTGTACGAAACATATATATTTTTCAAATCTTGTTTTAACCTCTTCCTTTGGTTCAGTTAGTTGACTCCTATGGATTCCTTTCAAAACTAAGTAAATTACATGTTAATGTGATGTTGATAGTTGAGATGGGCTTGTCACTAATTTATTTCATTTTAATACAAAATATACCAACTTAATCATATAAGGAATATAAAGATATCGTTTTTTTAAAAATAGTTAGTATTTTATATTATGTATTTCAAAATTTTGTTCAGTGATGTTTTTTTAGAGTGAAAAAGGCCAGCTAATCTGAATTTTATTATAGATACATTAAAATGGTTTTTAAATATTTATTATTTATTAAATTATTTTATTTTAGGGTATGTGTATTTGTCGATTATTGGTTTAAATTATACTTTGTGAAATGTTGTCAATCATTTATTTTAATCTTTTCTCCCCTCTTCCTCTTCCCCCCCTCTTCTCTTCTCTTTCTATTTCTCTTTATTTCCAAGGGAGTGAGTCATGAGAGTCTATTTGGGTGTACCTAAGCCCTTTGGTCTCGTCTTATCGACCTTTTCACCTATTTGATGTCAATTTACTCGCCAATAAGTTCCTAATTTCAATTCAAAAGGTCTATTAATACATAGAGGCATTAGTGCATTTAAGAGAATAAAATAATACATCCTAAGATATAGAGAAGGCATCCAAGAATTTAAAGTAAAACTTAAAAAATATATATCATTTATTATCATTGAGCATTTACAAGAACTCTAAAATAAATCACACATTTAGAGAGAATTTCCTAATATAACATTGAAGATCATAGTAGTGGCATCTTTGTATTGCACTACACTACTTGGCTAAATTACATTTTACTTGGTGTGTTGCTTTTGATATTATTATTGTTGAGGGCCTTGATAAGTAGCTTGTGCTTAAGAACCCTGTTAACCCTAAATGCAAGCTCCAAAACATGTTTTTTCCTTATCTTTTACAAGTTCAGTTGTCATATTAGGCTTTGAATGAGAACAATTTACCAATGATTGGAAGATAAAGTTTTAGAATACTGAGTAAGGTGTTTGGAGCCCCAAAGCTAAAGAGCATAGTAAGGTTACATTAAAAAAACATATAATTACATTTGATTATATAATGAGAGGAGGTGAAGTCCTTTCTCTCATTTGGGTTGGAAACATTCATAAACACTAAAACTAAATTGAGCCCTAATTTGAGTATGTAAGATATGTTGTTGGAATTCTCAATAAGGCCTGAGCCACTACCCTTGCACATTCTATATATTCTTGTGATACTATGGTGAATTATGGTTACATCGAAGGAGAAGTGATTCAGAGGATTGCACACAATAATTTCACTAAATGAAGATAAATTCCCAAACCTCTGTTACTATTGAAGAATCCCATGAAACTTCAAACCCCTAGGATAAAAAAATGTCACAACCATAGAAGTTTTCCACAATCATAAAAAATTGACCATAATCGATTGTACAATTCTATTATGTACATAATTGGTAGTGGTCAATTCTAATCATCATTAGGGAATACAATTTACTTTCAGGGTTTTAATTTTCTTACTTAGTGCTTGTTTTTAGTGTCAAAATAAAGTTTTATAACCTAGGTTTATGTTCAGGTATGCATCTCGCTTTATCCATCCATTTTCTAATTTACAAAAGTTAGCAATTATTCACTCACATCATGTAGATTTGATTACTATAGTTATATTATATTACCTTGATTTTCTTTGTGCCATTATTTTATAATACTGTGCACTTGTGAGTCACCTTTTTATAAAATATTTTGGTGAATTCATTCTATCGACCAGTTAACCTTACCGTTTTCTTGTTCATTTACCTCTTAAGGTTTGATTCCACCTTTCAAATCTAATGTTTAAATTTTGGTGTGTTATGTTTATTATTACAATATCATTAGCCCTATCTCCTTTCACGCTTTTTATGTTATCCATGCTTACATCTTAAACATTGAAATTTGCTAGTTTAAGTGGTACAACCAAGTTAAAGACACCAAAATTTGCATAAATACAAAGCTTATGGAAAGTTAAAGACATCAGAGAAGTCAGTGAAGAGTTGTGAAGTTAGTTTTACATTGAAATTTGCATGTTTGAGTATTTATTCATATTATCTCATTTTTTCTTAGTTGTTAGTGGTTTTTTACATTGTTGGTTTATTCTATAAACTATTGTGAAAGTGCAAAGTAGCTAGGTACAAATTTGAAGTGTAGTAATTGGTAGCTCTATCCATAATAGGCCATAAGTGGCAGTAACAAAAATATTTGAAGATTACATAGTGGAGTTGGGAGTGTAATTGCCTTACTAGATTTTTTCCCACATCAGGTTTCTTGAAGTCAATCCTCATGTTCATCTTGTGCTTTGGTTTTTATTTTATGCTTCTCTTTATGTTAATAATTTTGAGCATTTCAATTCCAAGACACTATATCTCTATTTTAGCAAGCCAACTAGTTTAGAATAGTCATTCATCAATCACTTATTTGAGTTAAGATTATAATATCTATGTTGGTAAAGCTTAGTGTGGAATATCCACTTAGTTTACTAATCATATTGGTATTAGAGTTGGTTTAGTATCAATCTTTTGATGTGATTTTGTGTGATTTTGACTACATTACAATTTATGCATGCCACTAGAGCAAGTAGAGTTAGTGGTAATGGTTTTCTAGTTCACTTTAAAAATATAATTCCACAAGAAAGTGGAAGAAAGAGATTATATTTATAGCCCATCTTGATGAATAAGATGCACATACAACATAAGAGTGATTTCACAAGCTTGAACAAGGAGTGGCTAACATCTCTCTTTATATGAGCAAGTTTGACCAGTTGTAGTCCATCATGGGGATGATCATGGCTTAATGTTTATTTAGAGGCATTGAAAGCAAACACGGAATATGTGCCCATGCATGAGAAGGTGGAATAGTAACCCCATTCCAACCAAACTCTAAAGTTAGAGATACAACCGTATGACAAAAATGTGAATATGGAGAGGCTAGACCATTGGCTACCCAATTATAGGTATATTTTAGTTTGCATCAAATTAATGAGATAAAAAAAATTACTTTTACAAGGTTAAAATTAACCAATCTTGCTTTAACTTGGTTTGAGAGTTATGTTCATAGTTTTGTTTTTAAGAAGTTTTCTCCTATCACTAAGTGGGATGATTTTAAGATGTTAATCAAGAAGAATTTCTATCCTATTTGTTATGAGGAATAGAGATCCATGTATTGGTTATATCTTAGGCAAAATCAAGGCCAAAGCATGTAGGGTACACAAGTGAGTTTTGTAAGAAGGTTGTCCAAACGGGCAAGGATATAACAGACCATGACATCTTGATGAAGTATGTTGGTGGACTCCAAAACCATTTAAGGATATTCATCCTCTTGGAAAAGAGTATGGATGTAGATGAGGTTTGTTCTTAATCTCGCCACTTAAATATGGACAAGAAGAAGGATCCATCTACCTCTCAAAAAACTTCCAAGCACAAAATGGCTCCAAGCAAAAGGGTAAAGGTAAAAAATAGGTAAGTGTAATGTTACTTCCACTTTTAAAAGGATACTAAAAGGAATGGTGATGTTGATAGTCATTCTAAAGATCAATATTGGAAGCTACACCAAAATTACATCTGTTCATGAATAAACATAATAAGAAGGCTATTCCCTCTCTCTAAGGTGAGATCATTGGTTGTAGCTCTAACGTGGATGAAACTTTGTGTTTTACCTTCATCAAGAGAGAGGTATTTTTGGGTAGTGGTAGTGCTCAAGAGAGTGAACTTTAAGCTTTTCCATATTGAAATTTAGATGAATAAAATGAATCTGTATGCTCTTTTTGATACTTGTTCACAAACAAATTTGATAAACAATGAGTTAGTAGACAAATTGAAGATAGAGTCTTCCAATCATCCAAACACATATTCTTTAGGTTGGGTGAAGAAAGGTGACATCAAGGTGTCCAAGAAATGTAAAGTTAAGTTTGGTATTAATGCACATTTTGTTGATGAAATTATAATGGATGTTATGCCTCTTAATGTGTTTGGTGTTGTGTTCGGTAGTCCTTACTTGTATATTGAGGTTTATATCTTCATGATAAGATATAACTAAGACCATTTAGTGAAGTATGGAAATAGTTACATCATTTCAACATGTAAAGCTGATTCCAAAATCTCTTTGGTAAGTGCATCTCAAGCTAAAAGACTTATTACTGTAAGTGGGAAGTTTTTTTTACTTATATTAAGAGATAATCAAGATAAATAAGTGGTTGTGTATAAGAATTCTTATTGCATGTTTACTAAACATTAGAAATAGCATGTGGGAGAGTTGGTGCAATAGTTCAAGTAGGTTTTCCATGAGGCCATAGGGTTTTTAATAATGAGACCTATTAGGCACAAAATTCAGTTGCTAATAGATAATTTGATTCCAAATATTAGGTTGTATAGTCAGTCATTGAAGGATGCCAATGAGGTAAAAAAATAGTTACAACCTTTAATCAATCAAGGTGCAATCTATCCTAGTACTTCTCCATGTGGTTCTACTGTTGGTTTGATACCTAAGAAATATGATTAATGGAGAATGTGTGTTGATTATAGAGCACTTAACAAAATAACCATCAAGAATAGGTACCCTCTTCTATAGATTAATGACACTCTTAGTCAAATTCAACATTCCAAGTATTTTAATAAGATTTATTTCAAATCCATGTATCACTAAGTGAGATTTAAAGAAGAGGACATTTGCAAAAAAAAAATTAAGACATGACAAGGGTTATATGAATGGTTGGTTCTACCTTTTGGGCTATGAAATGCACTTGATACCTTCATGTTATTGATGAATGAGCTAATTAGATTATTTATGGATTCCTTTTTTTATTTTATATTTGGATAATATTCTTGTTTTCAACATAACTTTTGATGAGTATATTGATCATTTAAAACAATTTTTGTAAGTTTTTAAGGAGAACAAGTTAGTGTTGAATGAGAAGAAATGTGAGTTTTCTCAACAATCACTTATATTATTGGGATATGTGGTTAGATATGAGTAATTGAGAATTTATCCAAATAAGGGAGAGGATATCATGAATTGGCCAAAACCTTCTAATTTGACTAAAATAAGGAACTTTATTGGTGCATTTCAGTATTTGAGGAAGTTCATTAATAACTTATCTTCCATAGCCACACCTTTGAAGTTCATGAAAAAAAGTTCTAAGACTTTTATTTGGGTCAATAATAAATAATGAAAATATGATATGTTTCAACACAATATTATCCATGGTTTGGAATTAGCTTTGCCTAACTTGTAGCTGCCAATTTGAGGTGGAAATAGATGCTAGTAACTATTTTGGTTTGAAATAATATCAATATGATGAATCCATAATTTTCCATTTCAACATCATATCATCACGGAAATATTCATAAAATTAACTATTGACTATGTTATGGGGGTTATCATATTACAAGGAGGTAAGCCTGTATGTTACCATTCAAAGTTATTTCATGGTGCAATTATGAATTATTATACATATGATAAATAATTTAATGTTTGTGTTCAATCAGTCAATAAATGCAAACATTATCTTATGGGTAGAAAAATTAATGTCCACACAAATCACCAATATCTATAATATTTTCAATCTCAAACAAAACTTCGATAAGATGAACACTATAAGTGAATGGGTTTTTTGAAAAAAATAATTGATTATCGTATATAAGAAATATATGACTAAAAGACTAGTCAATATGCAATCTAGATCTCCTTTGCTTTCATCCATGGCCAGCATAACTCTTTTTGAGACTTTTATGTGTGATTATTATGTAAAGGGATATGAACATGATGTAGATTTTGGGAAGTCATTTATTTAAGAAAAAAGTTCCCAAGGTGTAGGTATTGGGCCCATGGAGGATTATTTCCTTCAATATAGGTTTTTTAATAAGTTGGGTAAGATTTGTGTGCCTAAGGATGAATTAGTTCAACTAATGAGATAAGTAAATAAAAAGTTTTAGGACATTTTGGTGTTACAAATATTGTTCCACATTTGAAAAGGTATGTTTATTAGTCTAATATGTAGTTTGATGTTGCCAAGTTCAAAAGGGGATGTGTTATGAATTACAACCAATCCTAATAATAGGAAATTGGGTTTATATATGACATTATGATTTCCTTCTAGGCCATGGAAAATCATTTCAATGTAATTTTTAGCTAAGTTACCCATGTCAAGGAAGGGGCATGACTATTTCTTTATGGTTGTGGATTGTTTAGTAAGATGTGTATTCTTATTCCTTGTAAGAAGAAGGTAGTGATGCACTTGAGTTGTTATTTTTTAATGTCGTGGTTCATTTTGGTTTGCCTACTTATACTATTTCATTTTAGGACTCAATATTTATTGGTTATTTTTGGTTGATTTTGTGAGAGAATATGGAGGTGAAGCTAAAATAATCGACCACTTTTCACCTACAAAACAATGTGTAGACAAAATTTGTGAACATAACATTAGCACAACTCTTGAGAGGGTATAATAAGAAGAATAATAAGTCTTGGGATGAAAATTTGGTCTATATTCAACATTATTATAACATGGTAATGCAGTCTTATATAATTAAAAATCCTTTTTAAACTTTTTTTGGTTACTTACCTCCATGTGCATTTGATGTTGTTTTGAGACATCCATACAAATTAAATGGGAAGTGGATCTAGAGATCCACAAAACTAAAAGGTTCATTGAAAAGATTCAAAAAATTCACCTCCAAGTGTAAGAGAGATTGAAGGTGTCATAATCCAAGTACAAAGTAAGGCACAACAAACATAGGACTGAACATAGTTTCCTTGTTGGGGATAAGGTATGCTTGTACTTGAGTAGATAGAGACTCCAAGGTAAGAATAAGAGGTTTAAGCCTCATAGGTATGGTCCATTTTAAATCTTGGAACATGTGGGAAATGATGCATTTAGATTTGATAATCCTCCTTATATGAATATTTATTAAATTGTCAATCTTGAGAACTTACATTTCTTTGAACCTTCTATGTTAGATGTTTTAACCTTTTAGGTCTTTACCATAAAAATTCTATGTTTAGATTAAAAGGATAAGATGCCTAAGTCAGTCAAATAAATATGCATAATTAAGTAATGATTTTGTATGAGCTTTGAATTTGTTTGACTTTTTAATAATAAAAATAAATAGGCATAAATAGAGACTTATCTAAAAATTGACTATTGCATATGATTTGAGTTTTAAAAGTTGAGATTTGGGTAATTATTAGTGTCATCAACAGGATTCTGGTGTTCATATGCTCACTAGACATTAGCACTTGGTATGGATAGTAGTGCCATATAAGTGTATTTGTCGAGGAATCCAAGAACAACACACCTTGTTCTGATCCCACTTGTTAGGATCTTGTTCCTCAGAAAGAGCACAATATGATTACCAAATACAAGCAATTAAACATGCAGAAATATCTAGAATTAACAAGTAACTAGAATTCACAAATAACACAGAATATGAGAGACAACATACAATCTATTAATGAAATAAGTAAAGTTGAGTAAAGAGAGAGGAAATTAATGAATACACCTCGTTGGGTATGTGAACTAATGAATGAACCTGGTGACAATCTATATGTGTGTGAGTGTGCATAGTGATCATGCCATTGAATATCTTGAATTGAGATGATAGCTTATTCAATCCTCATATGAGTGGCTCAAGAACTCAATCTAGTTTTGACTCCATCATTGCCCACCTCTACTTGGTGAATCTTGATCTATGTGTATAACTTGGATAAGACTGTAAATGTGTCTAATGCTCTCATGTAGGTGGCTCAAGAACTTAAGTAGGCCATGACTCCATAATTTCCCACCTTTGTGAAGTAGATGCATCTGTAACTAAACTACACAAAGTGTTTAAAGTATTTAATTGAGTAAAACTAACTATGTATTAGGCTCCAAAACCACTCGAGTATATTAGGTGTATAGGCCACTCATGAATGCTAACCAATACAAATGGAGTAAGGAATGAGTCTAGTGACAACATATAATATGATAGAAAGTGTATATATCATATAGAATGACATGTAGCTTTCTATTCCATCTGATCAACCTGTCTGAAGCTGAGTATATGGAAACTATGTGCCATGCACATGCCCCTATTTTGTTATCTTAGTATACTAAATATGAATCAAGTATGTAATAGTTGAACCTATGTAATTGATCTGAATATATTAGTGATCATGTCGCTCATGATGCCCCCAAATCTGAGTAACTAGTATAAATGTGAACTAAAATGAATGTATGTAAGCTAAATTTGAACATAACTACTAAACCAGTGACTGTATCTATGCAAATATATACTATACCTAGTGTACTAGTCTGAATGATCTGGACTATCCTAAAGCTGGGGATACTAGACAATAACACCATATAGTGGATAGTAGTGCCCTGTGGTGCTAGTGTCCCAATTTGGGCACTAATGATTGTCTGGACTGATTTTTGAGTGATCTAGACTGAATTATGAATCTTTGTTCCATATTGTGTCTACCCTAAGTCTGATGTATGAAATTGAGCCTGTGTACTAAAATGTATATGTGAAGATCAAAGTAGGATCCTAATCTCTGTTACAAACCCCTATAAATGCCCCCTCTTTTGAAGGTAGTTATGGAACCTATGTAAAAACTACCCTCTAAAGAAGTAGATCTAAAAAATGTGTTAGCCAGAGCATGTGCATGATATCCAAATATAATGTATAAACATAACATCAAAATGTAAATATATCTAAGCATAAATAGGAAATATAAGATGTATGTTATAATCTAGCATTACACAAGGGTGTTATGATAGATATAATCAATGTATATAGCAAAAAAAATTGAGTAACTACCTAGGGGGATGGGGCATAATGTCCATCATGGATCCCAAGTAGGAAGGGTAGATGAATGAGATCTCTCATGGCATCAAAAACTAGTGTGAGTGTAACAAGCAAATATAAGTGTCATGGTGTAGAAACATATAATGAAGCAAACATACAAACACATGAGGTACACAAAAGGTAGGATAATGGGACACAATACAAGGGACATGGGCACATGTCACATCTAAGAATGAAGACATACAAGGACATGTTCAAATGTCCACATACACAAGCAATAAGTAATTAGGCATATAGCCACATAAAAGGACATGTTCAAATGTTTGCAAATAGAATCAAGAAAGAGCATACACAAGGGACATGGGCACATGTCCAAGGCATACAAATGGAGAAGTGACATAGAAGCTAAATAATAATGGCATATTCAAATTCCCTCGAAGATGGAAGAAGCATAGGAAACACAATCAAGTCTAATCTAAGAACTATAAATGAGAAAATGTATAATTATGTAGTATATATATATGTAGATGCTAAGATATATATATATATATATATATATATATATATATATATATATATATATATATATATATATATATATATATATATACTGAGTCTAACTAGTGATAGTTAGAAAAAAATATTATCAATGATAAGTAATGATCAATAGCAAGATAAATCAATGCATAAACTTAAATGTATAGTATGTAAAGATAAAACCTAGTTATTACAACTATGTAAGAGATAACCCCAAGTGGCTGGATGTATCAAATGTATGAACCTAGATCAGTGTAAATTCCCCCAACGGGTAGATGATAGCTGGTCTAGATCAATTTAGTGGACTGAAGTCCTATCTGGAATTTGCAAGCACTTGACAAGAATAAGTTGAGCATATGTGTATGATAAAATTGATTATACTAGGATAGTTAGAAATATACAATATATGGAAATTAGTATAAATGTAAACATAGCTCAATGCATACAATCTATAAATTTTTTATGTTTTTGAAATATCTGAATGTTTTTGTATTTTGACATGCTATATTATTTTTGTGTTTTTTGAGCATAATCTGTTTACAAGCAAATCAAAATAAACTATGTATAAGGAGTGAAAGGGAGAAGGAAGCATGTACAAGGGTAAGAACCATACTAACCAATGAGTCTCATGGGAGACTCACTATCACTGTGACCTATGTCAAAAATAGGAATGGTAATCACTTGTGTTGTGTGATTTCTATGTTGTAGTTGAATGTTATTGTAGTGGTAATCTGAGTATTGTTCATCATCAAAATCATAATATTGTTCCACATCAGAATCATAATAACCTAGTGTGATAGAAGGAATTACCTCATACTATGGATTTGACCTTTTTGAATTGTGCTTTGGCATATTGATTATAATTTTACCCTTTGAGATTGTGCTTATTATAGACATATGGTGTCATGGAGGCCCTTTTGATAGAAAGCCTTGTTTGAGAATGTTTGTTGGCTAAGCATGATTTTGAATTTATAAATAAAGATCTTGCTCTTTTGGTAATTATTCCTATGTATTTGGATATTTTGACTTGATAAATTGTATCTATGACTGATGTGCCTTAGGATGTTTAATGAATCTCAAACCTTGTTGACCAATATTATCAATTGTTAAAATAGGAGAAGTGATGCCTTAGGCCTATTTTCCCAAACCTTGATGATGATAATCATACTATTGTAGATACTTTTGACCAAACCCATGCCATATTAAATGTTGAGCCTCCTTTTAGAGATGCATCTTTGCTTGATTTATCTGTGCTTGTTGTACTATTTCTTGATTTGATTATGTTTTTTAAACCTTGTGTTATTTTGAGTTATGCTTTGGTAACCATTTTTGTATTGTTTTTGAATTTGACCCTTTTTGAATTGGTATATGTGTCATTATATGTTTTTTAGATGAAGTGTCACTGTGTGAGTCATCTTTATCCATTATCTATGTATTTTTATTTTCAATGCTAAACATGAATCTATGTGGTGCCCATGCATTCTATGAAATGCACAAAAATATCTAGATCTCCTCATTAGGTGTAGAGGAGGTAGGTTAATAAATTTAAATTTAATCATGTCCCTTATTATCTCATTTAAACTCTTAGTTGACCTTTGAATGCTTTTTGAATCCTTAGTTGTAGATGTACTTTTTGTGATTTATGATTTATGAAAACCTGATTTAGTGTGCAAACCCTAATCCTTCTTGAAAGTATGGCATGAGAAATAATTTTTTGTGTGTTAGTAGGATGGAATAGACATCCTCAATGCTCTGATATGTAGAGAGTTTCCTACATACCAATAATCTGAAGAGGGATTAAGCCCGATGTAGTTCTCCCGCCTAGTGCTGATGTAAGTGCAAGTAGATGCTAGAATGAGAGTGGGCTTGGATGCCTTGAATGTATTTGAGATTTGAAATGTTTAAAAATTAGGATTAGGGATGAAATAGATGGTAGTATGAAAAATTTAAGGAAGAATAGGGATCAAATAACTTAATTTTTCTTAACTTTTTCCTTGGTTTGAATAGCTTTTGCATCTATTTTCCATCTAGTGAATAGAGGTGGATTATACTTATATTTATAGGGTTTTATTGCTTATGTTGATAATAAAATGAGATTAGGACAACCTTAGGAGGGGTACACAATTGAAAAACTATCCTTTGGGAAGAGTTAGGGCTAAGGACAATATCCCCCAGTTGGGGACATTAGTGCCATGTGGATGTAGTGTCCCAAATTTGGCACTAATGTCCTCTTTGCATACTATTGAGTAATTTCAATTAGGACTAAATATGATAGTTTTGGTAATATGTTTTGATTGAATAAAGGTGATTATGGTCTAATGAATTACTATAAAAGTAAGTATAATGATCAAGGATAGGTCTATGGCTAGCCTAGGGATAGGTTAACTCAAGTGATACCCTTAACATCTAATTACCACTTTTAGGTGATTATATTAGATAATGATGATGAAAGGTTGCTTATAACTTAAATTGAATAGATCAATCTTGATATTTAGTTAAAATCAGAGGACATTATGATATTGAAGCATATGACATCAAGAAGAGGAGTGTAAGAGCATTAGGTAGTTAGGCTAAAGGGTCAACTACCCAAAAAATCCAAATGGTAGTCCAACTCTTACAATTTTATTGAAGATTTTATGGAATTAAAATCCTTAAATTGGGGAGGTATGCTCCAAAATATGGATCTAATGTAATATTTATACTTTATATATGTTTCCATTATTCCCATTGTATGTAATTCATGTTTGTATGAAACTAATGTAAGACACTTCATGTTAAAATATTAATTCAAATAAATTGTAATTGTAGAGTCAGTATGAGAATGATTTGGACATCTTCAAAATGATGAATTCAATAAATTTAATCTCTTGAATTGGAATGGTTTTTCATAAATAGTGAAACCATTTCTATATGCAAGTGGTAGTTACATAACCACCCTGACAACTAAGTAACCATTGATCTACATAGATTTGTGGTTTTACCAATATACAAAACATAGGTAGGGGAATAGTTATATATGTTTCCTCTACTAAAAAATGGTTCATTTTAACTTCTTGGTAAATTCTAAAGTAAGAGGGCATAAATACAAACTTTGTGGAAGGCAAAATCCATCAAAGAAGTCAATGAGGAGTTGTGAATCTAGATTCATATTATAATTTGTAAGTTTGAGTCTTTGTTCATATTATCTCATTATTTCCTAGTTATTAGTGGTTTTTTACAATTTTGGTTTATTCTGTGAAGTCTTTTGAGAGTGAAAAGCAACTAGGTACAAGTTTAGATAGTGTGGTAATTGGTAGATCTATCCATAAAACTTTAGAAGTGGCAGTAACTTGTATATTTGACGATTACATAGTGTAAAAGGCGAATGAAATTGCCTTACACACTATAATTTTTCCCACACATGGTTTCTCTAGATCAATCCTTATGTTCATCTTGTGATTTAATGTTTTTTTCATGCTTCTTTTCATATTCATAATTTTGTACATTTCAATTCCAACACACTATATCTCTATTTTAACAATCAAACTAGTCTAAAACAATCATTCATCAATCACTTGTTTGAGTTAGGAGTAGAGGATTCATGTTGGTGAATCTTAGTGTGGAATATACACCTAGTTGATGGATTAGTGCATATGCTTATATTAAACATAATTATAGTTTCGATGATGATAATTATGAGGACAATAACAATGTGTTTAATGCCAATGCTTCTAGTGATTATTATTTTCCAAAATTTATTATTATGGATAAAACTAAAATTTTGAATTATCTTTTGATAGATCTTAAGGAGCTTGATGCTATAATTTATTATTAGGGATATAAAATTTTATTAGAAACCTGGCTAAGGTACTTACACCAGATATATACATGTACTAGAGGTTGTCCTTATACCATAGTATAATGTTCATAGGAATCTTACTACTACTTTTTTGCCTCTACCTACTATTTCTCTGTAGGTTACTCTGACTATTCCTACACAACCTACTACTTGTTTGTTGCATCCTATTTATACTATGTATTCTCAAGATGTTTCTAATGCTTTATCTATTTGTCAAAATACTAGAGATTATACTCCTACACATGCTACTACATATAAAAATGCATTGATTCCACAAGATATTCAATATATGCAAGTGAATATAAAACAACATTCCCAAAGATCTCAAATACCTAGCCATGTGGTCACTTCTCATGATATATTACATAACCCATTAGCTCCTGAGGTTCTTGTCTACCCATTACCTTTGGGTTTAATTATGCCTAAATTTTAAATGTATAATGGCATGGGTGATCCTTCACATCATATTCAATTATTTTATTCTTCATTCTTTGGTTTTGTATACAATGATCTATTGATGACTAAACTCTTTCCTAGAAGTCTCAAGGACTATCATGTTTTGGATTAGTTTTGTACCCTACCATTGAGCTCTATGCATCGTTTTAACAAATAATTATAGGGTACAAAACCATGAGTTCCTTATATTAAATATATGCCTATATGCATATATGATTTTACCAACTTAAATCCTATGATTACATATGGCATTATATTAGATAATTGTTCAAGTCAAAACTTATGTACAATGCCATTTTTTGATAATAAAAGATACACACATCACTATTTACTTAGTACAACCATGGTTATTATGAGTTATGATGGTATTACATGGACACTTATTGGGGTTATCACATTACCTATCATTGTAGGTCCTAAGACACTTTTAGTGTAGTTTTATGTATTTTTAGATAATAAAACATATGATTTATTACTTAGATGCCCATAGCTAAACCAAATGAGATATATCCCATCCACATTACAGTCTTAAGTGTTTGCATGATATATAAGTATTTAGTATTTTAAAAAAAACATATAAATTACCTATACAACATCAATAACATAATGAGGTATTACCCAAATTTCTTCCTAAACAAAAAATCATATAAACTCAGGTCACATCTTCCAAAGTTACATGTCCTATAGTTATGCTCCTTATATTTATCATGTTTACAATTACAATTTCTAGAGTTACCTACATGGGCATCCACATCACAAGATACATTTATTTTAAGCTATTGCGTATGTTCATGCTAAATCACCTAAAAATATTTCTTCTAAAAAGAAACATTTAAACTAATAGACATGCTTCTTTTTAATAGGTTAATGCAGTTCATTTGGCCCACTAACACAACTACTCTCTTAATAATGATGATTTAGGTTACAATATATCTCATGATCATTTTTTCGATACTTTTGATGATGCATCTAACTCTCCACATTCATGTTCCTCTCTTTTTATACATTTATATGGGATTATCAATTAAATTTGATAGCCTATCTCATGCACTTCTATGATAAGATATACTCTACATAATTTATTTGTCTCATTTCCTCTATATGTTGTGCCTTTCATGTGCCTATTTCAAGTGTTATCTTTAAATTTTGGGTGCATCATTCATCCTTCTATATTTTTACTTCCTTTTCCCCATAAGTTTCTCCTTACCTCATACTTCTTCTTAGTATGGCATTTATGTTCTGCCTTGGTATTCATTGACATTATTTTAGCCCCTTGGTTTATGTTGCTTGTTTAGTTGTTGTGGTCATTTCCCTTTTTATTTTTTATCAAATTCAAAAATCCTACATTTGCTTCCTAATTATGACAGCATATATATGTCAAGGCATTTTGTCTTTTTGTAGTGAAAATGTTGCATATAGATTTCACTACCCATTTGAGTTAATTTTCATTGATCTTGTTCTTTCTATTTTTTGTGATGACTTCATAGCCCAATAGACAAAGCAATGCCTTAGGTAGATCTATGGTGAAGTTTTTTGATTATGATGTTCCTGGGTTCAAGATGAAAATTAAATGACTTATCTAAACTATTAACTCTTTTATAATTAATTAATTAATTTTAAGTCGTAAAAAAAATCAAAAAGAAAGAACATCCAGAGATAACTATGTATTTAGATTTATTGAGTAAATTAATTAATTTTTGAATTAATATTTTATTTTAAATTCAAAATCAAAAGTGCATTTAATGTTTTAAAATGTATAGATAATAAAATCAAATATGGGTGAACTTTAATTATATGAAAATTAACTCTGGGTTGAGTTAGTGCAATGGATGGATTTCTAACTTCCTTTGTGGTTGGAAAAATTGTACAAAAGAAAAAATATGGAAACTTAAGGGGGTTTGTATTTATTTCAAGCCCTTGGAGAATATCTAGGTGTAAATTTATGTGTGGGGTATGTACTTTTCTAGATTTTAGCAATGGAATGCAAACAAACATGTGAGATCGATCTTTGGCTTTATGGGTTCTGATGCTTTTTGTTTTTTATTTATGTATTACTATTTATAGATAGAGAAGACATTAAAATTTTGCACTTTTTTTGGTTGTGTGAAATTCATAAAGTTTATATAATTTGTGTTGAAAATGTTTGTGTATTATATTTATACCAAGTTACCCAATCTGAATTTTGAGGAGGCTTTATGCTTCTAAGTAAGCCTTTTATTCCCATTACATCTATTTTTTTTGTTTCCATTTTTATGTGAGAGGAATAATTTCCAACCATTTCATTTAATTCTGAATTATCCTGGTATTTATCTACATTTATTATATTGTGGGTTTATCACCTCCATCTCCATCCTCCTCCATTCTTCTCCCATTTTCAACATCCACCATTTCAAACAATTTTATTTCTTTTTTGTGCTTTTTAGTTAAAAATACACATAAATCCTCAAAAAACTCATAATCATACATGGGATCCACCCCTCTCAAATGCAAAAGAAAATAACCATCTCAATAGTGATTTATTCATTTGTTATAAAATTTATGTCATAACCCATTGGGCAAGTCATATAACCAAGGAAAATCCAAGTGATGTGATTTTTTTCAAATAGTTTTTGGTGACTCTACTGGGGATCAAATGGTGCATTAGATTTACTAAAAATGAAGGGAATCTTCTCCTTTAAAAATAATATTAGAAACTCTCTTGAAATGAATATCATAAATGATGCAATTCAACCCATCTTTTTGATATTTTGAGCTTTGTTATCACTGCCAAAATCCTAATTTGTGATCATAAAAATTGGTAGCATGGATAGTTGGTGTCAAATAGATGAAATAAATTATAAAAAAAATCTTAGAGGAGACCAAACTAAGGGTTGATTGAATTATTAAAAATGATTATACATAAAAAAATGTTCTTCTCTTCATATATGTTTTTAAATAAAATCCAATTCATGATATTATTGATGATCCCAAGAGAGTGCATTTTTTGAAATATTTCTATGGAGTTGTAAAAATCAAGCAAAGATAAATTTTTACACTTAAAAACTTGCACAAAGTGGAGTAAATTCAAAGAGAAGAAATTGTTGGTGGTGGGCATGAAAATAGATAAAATATTGACTTTCTAGCTCAAGATATAGAGTCCATGGAAGAATGCATTGAAAGGTAATTTTAAACCTCCTTACAAAAACATGAGATAAATCATGAACATATAAAGTTGCAAATTAATGAAAAAGAGATAGGTGATGAGGAAAATCCAAACATAAATTAACTAGAAGAAGTTTTCGGTAATTCTAAGCATTGTGAGGTTTTGGTCCCAAGCCCACCTTTGGAGGTGTCTCAAGAAGATTTGGTTCAACCATTCATGGTATAAGAGACATAAGATCACCCAAAAATAATATATTTTAGAGGTATGCCTCATGTCATTTGCATTTTATTTAAAAATGTCAGTTTAAAGCATACTTCTTGTATTCATTATAAAAATGTGTGTCGTACATCCTTTTATAAATATAATTAATATTTTCATCTTGATTATCCATAGTCAAATGTTTGAGACTATATTTATTTTCCCACCCATGCATCTTATTTTTCTCATGGATATAATTAAAACCATGTTGATTTTTTTACTCATGTCTTTGTAAGAGTTATCCTCACCTTGCTAAAATTATCCTGCAAAGGCTCATAATTAGCCCAACCCGTGAATGGCCATATTTTGTTTTGTTGATATTTCATTTCCCCTTGTATATATTTTAATTTTTTCACAATTTTGGGTTATTTTTTCCTTTTTTTTAATGTTATGTAGTGTGTGTGTGTGTGTGTGTGTGTGTGTGTGTGTGTGTGTGTGTGTGTGTGTGTGTGTGTGTGTGTGTGTGTGTGTGTGTGTGTGTGTGTGTGTGTGTTTGTGTGTTCATGTTAAAAAAATGCATTATTTGTAGTGTTTCCTACTTCCCCATGTTGGTCTCTTATGCCCACAAGATATTTGGTTGGTTTTGTTCTATGATGAAGAGCTTATGGTTTTGGTGAAATTTGGGAAATGATATTTCATATATAATTTAGATATCATAATCCATTGAGACATGGATCATCCAATATGGATGTATTGGTAGCCCTTTAGATAATAAGAACTTCTGTTTAGTCCTTATATTCACTAATAATGGATAAAATTCAAAGAGCTCTAGATTTTTTTATATTTCATGGTGGTAGACACCAAATTCATGGATTCTCAAGTGACATCAAGGTGTCTAAGACTAATAATGCTTTGTAGCTTCCAAAATGTATTAATAAGAGGCATAAAATTAAGGTGGTGGATGCCAATGTGGATCCCTCTGATGCATAATAGAAAATCAAATCACAAATTTTAGTTGCACAAAAATTGCTAAAATCCCTCTCATAATGAATAAACCAAAGGTTCTCATGATAACAAAGTGGTGAAATAACAATTCATCTTTGTGTTTCTTATTTTGTAAAGAAAACCAGGGTCCATGTATGTTAAATTTGTAATAGAAACTCTTACTTCATAATAGGCTTTGGGTGATAAAAAAATATGTCATGGAGTATGATGGGTCAAACAACAACTTTTCTAATTTGATTCACAAGACAACACAACCTTAAATTTAAATTTATAGGAAGCTAAAACAACTCTATCAACAATCTCATCTACTAAGGAGTGACATGCAATCATAAAAAAGAAAAGAACCATTTTGATTTATGTTCCATTTGTAATCTTAAATTTGAGGATTTAGATTAAAATAAAGACACTATTGTTGAGATGGCAAATGGTGTTATGTATTTGGTTGTAAATCATTAAAAAAAATAGAAAGCTTGTGTAATTTGCTTAATATTTCATAAAGCTTAATGGCTGGAAAATAAAAAAGTCATAATTACTCAAGTCCTATCCTCTTTGGTGGCTTTGCTATTAGAATGAAATGCTCTTTTGATTTGGTTTAAAAAGAATTTCATCATGGTAAACATGACCTTCAAAAAAAAACATTGATTCTTCAACCATCTAGTTTGACTTATGTAATTCTACTTTAGAATTTCCTAAAATTTGGACAAGAAGCCCTAGGTTGTGGCATTTGGAGGGTGACTAGCCGTAATTGATTGGATTGTATTTCACATTGTGATATCAAGATGAGCATGTTCCTTAATATAGTTGTAAATATTTATTTTTAACAAGATAACACTCCTTATGGGTTTTGAGAGTATACATGCACCAATTGGTCATGAAAAATATTTAATAAAGTCTACCTAGTCTTCAATGATGTTCTAACAACAAAGAGATATCAGGGTCTTCAACTGGATTACAAAATAGTTTTCATGATTTTTTTGAACAAAAAGTAATAAAAATAACATTTTAGTGGATAAATCAAAATTTGTCCAAGCTTATCATACATTCCCATGTACTATCTTGGATAATATTCCTCATTTGAATCTAGATGGTATGTCTAAGGAAAATGTAGAAAGGGCAAAATATTAATGTATTGAAATTGATATGAAAGATTTTGTGAAGCAGATAGAAGATGTCAATATTATTACTTCTAAAATATTTTATTCTTACCTTCACCTACTTGCCTTGGTTTTGTAGTTCCTCAGTAGCCACCAAACATATTTAATACAATAATTTAAATTTTAAATTTGCCTAGAGTTATTTGTGTTAGGTGGGTGATATGGTGGTAGGTGGAGATGTTAGTTATCATGAGGACAAAAAGGAAATGAGAAAAAAAAGAATGTAATAAGTGGCAAAAAAACCATGCAACTATAGCTTGTAGGAAGTGAGCAAAAAGGGGAGTGTACGACTAGAGAAAAATAGTAGAATAGAGAAGACAAGAAGGAAGAATTAAAAAAGATAATAGTCTAAGAAAATCAACTTAGTAGAAGGAGAAAATAGAGGATCAACAATAGTATACATGGCAGCCATTAGTAGAGAAGAACATAATTTATAGTAAAGTATTTAAGTGTTTTGAAGGTCTTTTTAAACAAGTTAGTTTGAACAGTTGTAGCTGGGTTTTTTTAAGAGCTTAAATAAAGTTTTTTATATTGTCTTAATTCAATCTAATATGTGAAAACATTTATTTTTTTTGTTTAAAATTTTCCCACCTCTATTTTAGTGTTTTTAACATGTTTTCCTATGTATTTCCAACACTATTATTAGCTTTGAGATATCTCCAAAGCTAAGTTTTTTGGATGTTTTAGGGTGTATATCTCTGTATATTTACAACAAATGGTATCAGATCTCTCATGTTAATAGGGTCTATCTAAATAAGTAGTTCTAGTTCATGGTAACAACCTCCAAAATTTTGAGGGAAAAACTATGACATGTAGTGTATCAAGATGAAGATAATATTATACTCATAATAGCTATGAGAACTTGTATAAGGAGGATGCATAGATGTTGCATACCAAACAACCTTCAATGCACTATCATAAGCATACAAGAATGCATTAAAAGAGAATAAAAATAAATATTCTAAGGCACTCAACTACATTCAAATGGCATTAGCTAATTTGGTTTTTCCAAGGATAGAAGAAACTGCCCATTCAAAACAAGCTTGGGATATTATACAAAATGCCTATCAAAGTAGTCATAAGGTGAAGCTTTTCAAGTTTCAGTTGTTAAGAAAAGACTTCAAGACATTGATGATGAAGGAAAATGAGTCTATCAATGAATTCTTCACAAGGACAATGAACATAGTCAATCAAATTAATACAAATGGTGACACTCTTGAAGATCATAGAATCATAGAGAAGGTGTTGAGGACCCTTTCAACCAAATTTGACCCTATAGTTCTTTAAATTTAAGAGTTTAAGGACTTGAGATAACTGAAAATACATGAGCAAATAAGTTCCTTGTAAACCCATGAACAAAGGTTGAATAGGTTAACCACCTCCTCCCATGAGCAAGCATTCAAGACCAATGTGAATGTGAGAGGAAAGGGGAGAGGATCAAATAATAGAGGAAGAGGAAGAACTTGCATCATTCAAGAAGGTGGAACACATAACCATCAAGAATCACATGGAAGAGTAAGAAGAAGGAGCAACAACACTTCAAGAGGTGGTTTTATACAAAGGTATGATAAGTCTAATGTATAATTATATTATTTCAAGAAGTATGGAAACTATGCTAGTGAGTGTAGAAATAAAGAGTATGATATGAATAGGCAAAATTCAAATTTCTCCAAGACACAAGAAGATAAACCTAATAGGAATGATAAATTGTGAATCTTGTTTCTAACATGCAATATAGTTGAGTAAAGTATGAGAGACGTTTGGTATTTGGATAGTGGTTGTAGTAACCACATGATTGGGAACAAGGAGATGCTCAACCCAATTGATGAATCAATAAGATCAGAAGTAAATATGGGCAATAATAAGGTCCCATCATGGGCAAAAGAAACATTTCTATTCACACCAAACAAGGTGACAAAAGATAAATTCAAGATGAATATTATGTGTCTGGGTTAAAACACAACCTAATTAACATTGGTCAACTTGTTAAAAAAGGATATAGGGTGAAATTTTAAGATATATATTGAATCATTTATGATAGGAGTGGTTGTAATATGCATATTTCAGCATTTAAGATGACAACCAATATGATGTTTCCTTTAAGAATGCAAAGTGAACTTATAACAACATCTAAATCAATAGTCATGGATGAATCTACACTTTGGCACCTTAGATATGGGAATTTTAATTTTGGAGGGCTAAAAATTCTTCACAAGAAGTAAATGGTGAGATATATTCCCCTCATAGAACAACCAAATAAAGTATATGAAGGCTTCATTTTGGGGAAACAATATAGGAGTGCATTTCCCATGGGTAAGTCATGGAGAGAAAAATCTCCTTTAGAAATGATCCATTCAGACTTGTGTGGTTCCATTCAAACTCCTAATTTATATAAAAATGTGTATTTCATGACATTCATAGATGACTTCAACCATAAGACATGGGTGCACTTTTTGAAGAATAAATTAGAGGCATTTGAAACCTTCAAGAAATTCAAGGCCATGGTTGAAAAGTAGAATGACCATTACATAAAGATCTTAAGGATAGATAAAGGGGGAGAATACATATCAAATGAGTTCATGATTTTTTAAAAATATGATGACATCAAGAAGTAATTTATAGCTAGGTATACACTACAACAAAATGGTATACTTAAAAATAAGAACTGAACCATCCGAGAAATAGAAACAAACATGCTAAAGGAAAAAGGTTTGTCTAATGAGTTTTGGGTTAAGGCTATAATAATAGTTGTGTATTTGATAAATATTTTTCCTACTGAGAGTGTTAGTGATATGATCCCTCAAGAATCATGGAGCAACTAAAACTAATTATTGAACACCCTAGAGTGTTTGGATGTGTGGCATATGCACATATGCCCAAATAAAGAAGATCAAAGTGGGATGATAAAGGAGAGAAGTGTATATTCATTGGGTATAGTGATAAATCAAAGGATTATCGATTATATAATATCATCACTAAAGAGATAATAATCATCTGGGATGTTCACTTTATATAGGATGTATCTTGGGAAGATAAATAAGAAGAGAAATAAGTGCAAATAAGGGGTAGTGGACCCTTTTTTGAAATCAAAACAACAAATGGTATAGCCAACCACACACCAAGTTGGAACCCTATTTCATAAAAAGCTTATTCATCTAGTGGTAACAACTAAAAAGGAGGTCAAGGAGTAACTCATGAGTCAACTTCATCCTCCTCCAACTCAAGTTCATGCTTACCAAGGATAAGGAGTTTACAAGAAGTCTATGAGTAATCAAGGTAGGAATCAAATGAAGATGAAACAATGAATTATGCTATCTTTTTATTAGTTTATCCTATCTATTTTGAGGAAGCAATCAAGGATAACAAGTGATGTGAAGCAATGGATGAAGAAATGCATGCCATTGAAATAAATTAGACATGGGAACTAGTAGATCTTCCATCAAGAAAAAAGATCATAGATGTTAAATGGAATTATAAAACAAAAACCACTCTTGAAGGCAATATAGAGAGACATAAAACAAGATAAGTTGTGAAATGCTACAATAAAGGCCTAGACATGACTACAATGAGACACTTACACCCCTAAAAAGGTTAGAAACAATGAAAACCATCATTATAATATTTTCTCAAAATAAATGGGAGGTGCATCAAATGGATGTCAAGTCATTGTTCTTGAATGAGTGATATAAGAAGAGGTTTATGTGGGACAACCACCTGGTTATGAGATTCTCAATCATGAGAATAAGCTATATAGGCTAAAAGAGTGTTGTATAGGCTAAAGCAAGCACCAAGATCATGGTATAACCAGATATACTCATATTTGTTGAGTAATGGATTTAACAAAAGTAGTAGTGATGCCACTCTCTACATCAAGGCAAATAAAGAAGGTATTTTGATAGATTTTTTGTATGTAGATTATCTAACAATTACCAAAAATGCAAATTTGTCAATAGAAGATTTCAAATCAACCATGAAAGAGTTTGAGATGATTGATTTAGGTTTGTTAAAGTATTTTCTTGCGATATAATTTAAGTAAATGAATGAAGACATATTTATATGCCAATACAAGTATGTAAAGGATATTTTGAGGAGGTTTAAGATGCTGGATAAAAAACTAGTATATATCCCAATTGAAATAAGCTTAAAATTGCATAAATAAGATTTAAATAGTAATGTGGATTCCACATGGTATAAGATTTTGGTGTTAAGTTTGATGTATTTGGCTGAAACTAGACCAAAAATAAGGTATGCAGTTGAAAATGTTATCAAAACTCTTTAGCCAAGATCTCTCCAATGGCACATTACCACAACCATTGATACTTCAACATAAATAAGACAATAAACTAATTAAACACAAAGGATATTTGAGAAAGAGCATAAAGCATAAATAAGCATATAGAAGTATGTATATTAAAATGAGATCACTTGCTTATATAGACAAAACAAAACATGATGTAGGTTAAACTAGATAATGTGGGACTAAACCCCCCATAAGACAAAACTAAGTAAACACAAATACCTAGAGCCTAGAAATCATGAGTAAGATACTCTAACACCCTCCCTAAAGTGAAGCTAAGGGATAATAATAAAGGATGTAGTGTGAAGTCATGTGTTCATATGGATGCCAATCTATCCTGTCAGAATATATGGATGTAGAGTCATTGCAACCACTAAGTTGAAGTAGGAATGGTGCTAAATATGAGGATCACTAAACATAAACACTGTGCTCCAAAGTATTAGGTAGAATGATGAGCCTGAGGAATCATACCTTGAACACCTTCTAATAAGGTGGTGAGAAGTGAACACAAAGACTGGTGGGGATGCCACACTGATGTCATTATGAGAATCACCAAGAAGGCCATGGAGTCAAGTAACAATCCTCATATGGGTTTTGGAAAACAAAGTGCCTAAATAAGATACCCATGTACAAAGGATAAATACAAAAAACACTCAAAAGTGAAACATACATAACTCTCATAAAGTAGAGAAAAAGAGAGAAAACCCAGAAGAAATGCCCCCCCCCCCCCACGCCAAAAAAAAAGAGAGAAAATAATAAGAGAGAGCTAAAAAGCCTTCCAAATCTGATGCTGAAGAAGTCTGCACTCCAAGTACTCACAAGTCACAAAATAACTTAATCTACATGAGTGGTATAAATCCACTACTCAATCACAAAATAAATAACACTGGGCTTCACCAAAATAGCTTCAATCAAAAATACTATCAGTGGTGATGAAAGTACAAAAAAGTAAAACATGTGCAAGGAAATATCAACACCAAGAAGAAAAATGTGCACACCAACCCCCCCATAATATTGAATGGATGGAGTGGAGAGAAGGTTTGCATGAGTGGTCTGAATCCACTACTCGAACACCAAACAAGTTGACATTGTATACACCAAAATATCTCTAAACAAGGAGACTATCAACTGTTGAAAATAAAAGGTGTTAAAAATATAAATAAATATCTCAAAGATGATGGGCCATGGTGGTGATGGAAAAGACAAGCAACTGATGAAGTGAAAAGGTGCCTAAAAATAGAGCACACAAATACATGAAGGTAGACAAGGCTAAATCATCAAACCACCATGGCACTTTATAAATCAGTGCGAGTATAATATAATCCATACACATATAACACCAGATGGAGATAAGAAAGACACTAGGATTCACCAAAATAACTCCAAATGAGGAGACTGTCAACCTATCAAAAGAACCATCAAGAGAGGTGTGTTCCAAAAATAAGGGAGTGAATAAATGTATCTCCATAAAAAAAGATGAGACATTAAGAAAGGGGCCTCAAGGAAACATGACACAACTACCAATGTGTCAAAGTACTAATGCATGTCATAGGTTGATAAAAGAGTGTGAAAAATAGTGAAAAATGCCATAATGTATGCAAACACACCAAAAAAGATCACCATCCAAAAACAATAATGTGCAAAGTATATGCAAAAAGATGTTGGTCTCAGCCAAAAATGCATTCAAGATAATGCATGCATGAAGTACAAAGAATGGCCCATAGCACATGAAACCCCATAGTAGTGAAAATGCATACTCAAGAATAGGACATAAGACTCAATAACAAATGCATCCATTAGTGCAACAAATGATGATAATGCAATCAAGAAGAAGCAAGAAGGAAGTTCACGTTGCCTATGAGGGGTTCTAACCTCCTACTAGACTGGACCTCACCCTTTGATATTTGACATATGAAAGAGATAAGGTATGTGAAAGACAATGAATAATCCCTCAAAAAATTCTCTCAACATATTAAAATGCATCACACAAAGCATAAGCATATGGCAATACAACCAATGTGAAGAGACCCCCTAGAATGTGGCACTTTATAAAAGTAGTGTTTTTTTTTTATAAATTTGATGATACCAATGGATAGAGAATTAAAAAAATTCACTTTAAAAAAAAATAAAACTCAAATCTGAATTATGGTTCAAAAGTTATAAGCATTTTGTTTTTCCATAAAAATGGGTCAAAATAATTAAAAAACATTGTAAATTAATTTTTAAGAGTAAATAAAAAACATAGTCGTGCAGCCACTTGTTGGAACTAGTTTTTTTCCATGGACTTATAAAAGTCAACCAAAGTGAAAAATAGTCCTTCTAGTTACCTAGGTATGCATACAGACAAGTTTGACTTCCTCTTTTAAGAAAAATATAGATAATAAGGCAAAGTTAATGAATTTCTAGCTGTTTAAAGAGGATAAAAGATGGATTATAGGTGTCTTAACCAAGTTGGGCCCTCAAATAATCTCCTCCAATGCATAGGTGGGTAGATATTCCTATATCACATAGTGTAAAATAAAACACACATCTTAGAAAAAAAAACACCTCTTGCCAAAGGATGCCACCTAAAAAATGTAGTCTTGGAAAAGAGAGAAAATAATAGTACATAAATAGTGTGGTGCTTTGCTCAGCTCCTTCAATGCCTAGAATAAAATAAAACACCTATGCAGATCTAGGATATAAAGGTAAACCTTAGATCGATAACATCTTGTTATAAAATGATAATGTAATATAAGTGCAATCCTCAATGCTTTCCAACATAGATCTCAATGTAGCCAAGAATGATTCAATGCAGATTTGACAATAAAGAATCCATTACTGGCGATGAAGGAGGAGATTGAGTGAGTTTCTCCAAAAACCAAGAAGAATATGATAGTCAAGCTTGAGGAACAAGAACTGGAGTGTGATTTTAATGTGGATGAAAATATTATGAAGATATTGCATCTAAGCTCAGAAAAAAAACTTCCTTTGTTGCTCCATGCACCAAAATATTCAATCCATAAACAAGCATTTGGGATAAACACCCTAGCTATCAAGTTAAGAACCTATTATTCTCCAATACTAGCATCACTTAGTGGTGTCTATGTGTGATTCATAGATCCCCTTTTTTTAAGGTGGGTATCCTTTAAAATCTCAATCCAACCTTCAAATTAAGGCTTAGGAATATAAATATTCTGATCAAAACATCTAGTTCTAATTAGAGTTGGAATGAAAACATTCATCCTATTGGTAGTAGTAATGGTAATCATGTCTCCTTTCCCTTCAAATCCATCCAAGCATGTAAGAAGTTTATTAGATGTGGCATTGCACTCTTATCCACTAGAACCTTTAAGGATATCACATGTTATCCCAATAGCATAAAGCTCATCGATGAAGACAATAAAAGGTGCCTGAGAGAAGTGTTAGAATTTAAAATCAATGCTACACCCTAAAAAAAAAAAGTAGAACCAAACCAAGAAAAATAACATAAAAGACTTCTTTCCAGCTAGTGTAGGTCCAACGTCTCTCCCTCTTAAATGAGGCCTAATTAAGAGGATCCATAGAGAGGTGGTGAAGTATTGGTAGTGTAGTCTAGTGTCATAGTTGTGGTATAAAAACCAAAAACCCTAACAAAATAATTATCCCAATCTAGCACTAGAAAAACTTCAACCTGATCAAAATAGATCATGAGCATTTCTCCACTAGGAAAACATCCACTGCCAATCAAATACCTAGTTCTGACTTCATGAGTCAAGAAAGTAATGATCAATCCATAATGGAAAGAAACCTACAATATGAGTAATGGATATTGGATGGTGGATCTAGTACCATAAAAGAGTTATCAAAACTCTTCAGCCAAGATCTCTCCAATGGCACATTACCACAACCATTGATGTTTCAACATAAACAAGAGAATAAACCAATTAAACACAAAGGAGTTATAAGAAAGATCATAAAGCATAAATAACTATATATAATCATGTATATTAAAATGAGATAACTTGATTATATAGGCAAGGCAAAACATGATGTAGGATAAACTAGGCAATGTGGGATTAAACCCCACATAAGATAAAACTAGGTAAACACAAGTACCTAGAGCCTAGCAAGCATGAGTAAGATACTCTAACAACAATAAAAATCATATTTATATTCATGAAGACATTGAAAGAAACACATTAAAAATAAATCAAGAGGATATTGAGGTATGTGAATGGTATAAGAATCTATGGATTTTTGTATGTGGCAAAAAATGAGTTTTAGTTAGTAGGATACACATATAGTGACTGGGCCAGTAGTCTTGATGATAGAAAGAACACATATGGATATGTGTTCCATCTTGGGTTAGGATGAATTTATTGGGCTTAAAATAAACAACCCATAGTTTCACTTTCTACAACTAAAGTGGAATACATAACAACAAATGCAACAACATGTCAGTCCATAAGGATTAAGAAAATCCTTTTAGATTTGCATGAGGATCAACTAGGAGCTTAAACAATATTTTATGACAAAATATCTTCCATTGCCTTGTCAAATAAAATTAATTTTCATGGTAGAAGCAAACATATTTTAACCAGTGTTGGTCCCCTAACCCTTTATTAGAGGATTCGTAGCAAGACAACATCTACCTAGGCACGAGAGGATCATTTTGTTGAATGATTAGCCTTTGAGATTTTTCTATCTAGCTAGAGGTTATAACACATATCTTGCACTAGCTAGTAGGTAGCTAACTATCTCTCAAAATTTTAGGGAATCTTCAAGGATTTGAAGAGACATGGTAGCTATATCATGGACTTCATGAAGTCATGGATCTGGTGGTTATGATGACCAAGTTCCAGCTTGAAACTTAGCATGTAACTTCCACCTTAACAAAGACGCTACTAAAGGCTTATTTAAGGAGCTCGAACCAGAAGAGGTAAGGGAGATGAAGAATGATAACAGAGCTATGGTGAAATGAAATATTTTCATACATTTATCCATCTATAAATAAGACTATAAATAGTATGGAGGCCACTTGGCTCTATTTGGATGTGCCCAAGCTCATTTATGAGCCTTTAGGTTGTTAATATTTTGATATAAATAGAAAATTTATTATGGACTTTGAACAAATAATGAATGCTATGCATTTACATGTACTGTGTCTGGGTTTTATGTCTCTTTGAATTGCTAATGGAATGCATATATTTGTAATATCATAATTTTAATTGAATTATGTTAATTGATGTTTGAAGTATGGTGTGGGTTCATATGGTTGGATAGTCTTGCTATAATAATGGATTCCTTATAAACTTTCATGATGTCACCATTATTTAGTATGATGAGTGAGCATAGGTTTATGATAGTAACCCAATACTTCTGTAATTCATATCTATTTAATATGAGTAAAAATAGCCTTCTGATCTCTTAAGAGCTTATATGACACTAGGCTTAGTCCACAAAAGGCTTGCACCATTGGATTGGCTTTAAGTTTTCATTGAAGTGTTAAAGTCCCCTAATTGAAACCTCATGCTATGGTACAAATAGCCCAACATGGGCCCTAATCCCTTCTTAGCTTCACTTTGGGTGAGCTCATAATGCCTATGCCTTATGTGAATTGATGCTACTATAGCCGAGTGATTAAATACTGAGTGCAAAGGGAACATCCCATGCTTCTGCCTAGTTGTAGTAGACCAAGAACTAACTAGATGAGACATTTCTCAACATTTTGGTTTCATGTTGGGACTCATGTTAAATTTTGTTGTTATGATGGTGTGATAAAATAATGTATCAACTTTCTCTTGAAAACATTGAGTGCTAGATACAACAGGTTGAAGATATCTTTGCACTAAAGTATCTAACTTGTAAAGGATAAAAGCCAAGAAAATGGGTTTAGAAAAACCTATATGATATGAGTTACCTAAGCATGTATACCAGTGGTTAGATGCATATACAACCCATAGAAGAATAAGCTATGGATGGTGCTATGAGTGGACAAAGGAGTGCCTAGAGAGGCTTGAGACCCTGGATGTAACTTGGACTAGCATAGTGGATAAATGGTGGCAAGGATCCCTAAATAGTTATTTAATTGAGTTCAAAGTCTCAACATATTAATATCTTGAGGAAGCATAGCACCAATTTTTACATGACCCTAGGGGCACATTTTTGATGGATTTAGGTGTAGATCTCAAAAAGCTAATGGTGGATTATAGTTTTGAAACATTGGGGATGGAAGGTTAAAATACTTTCACATATGAGATGCACAAAGGGGGAGAATGGGATGTGTAGGTAAGGAATAATGGAATGTGATGAGAAAATTATCACCTAAGAACTTAGAAGATAAAACTATAATAAGAGATAACACATATTGATGGAGGATCTAGAACCTAGAAGTGCCGAGAGGACTTGTAGAAAATGGGAAGGGCATGGGGAAGGACTTATTGAAATATAAAAACATGATGTTGAGAGATATAATGAAGTGATGAATCAAGCTCAACACTTTATAGTGGTGGAATTCATCTTGTTCGTATAAGATTTGGTGACTATAAATATGCTTGATGTGCCTACCCCCTTTGAACCTATGGTGCATGCTCATGTAATAGATCTCACACTTAAAGAAAGTATATAAATAATTATTTATTCTACTAATGATTCAAACCTTAGAATTTTTTTAGACTTGGATTGCAACTTTGTGATTGAATAAATTATTCCATACAAGGAGGTGAGTGTAACTAACTCTAGACCATTAGGCACTAGTTCACCACAATAGAGCTTGAATGCAAGCATACCAAATCAGCCAATATTATAAATTCAAGGTGCATAATAGTCTATAGGAATTGGTCTAGTGCCAAAAGTAAGTAGCATAACACTAATGATATTAACTATGCCAGTAATAATGATGGGACCAATGCCTAACCTTATGGCTAGAGGCATTGAAGGACCATTACTAGGACAAGCATCAGGGGGAAAATCACCTTAAGTAATAGGTACCCCCCCATAATACATCTACGATGAGATGAATATGCACTTCCTAGAGTATCATGATGTGGAAAATGTTGTAGAATATGTACTGAAGTGTGAACTATAGTGGCATGCATGAGGCATAAATCAGTCAAAGCATAAGGCTACTCAATTTATGGCCACTTTACTTGATCATAATCACACCAAGTATAGGAAATTTGATCCCAACCAGGCCATGGTTGACTATGATACCCTAAAAGATGCATTTCTAAAGGAATTTGATATTCTAGAGTTTGAACAATAGAGCATTATTGTGCTAATAGATATTATCCAAAGACTCTCTGAGAGTGTGATATTGTATGATTTAAGGTTCAAGACTCTCCTATCAAATCTCCCATATGATATTCACCCTTCCCAATATACAAAGTGGTTCATTAGGGTATTGTTCATGCCATTATGAAGAACACTTTCCATGAAGACTTTTACAGACACTTGAGAAGCACTTGAAGCTATGCTTAGAGTCAAGGTAGTTAGAAGGGAAAATACTAGTATCAACCCATTTATGGAGGTGAAAATTGAACCTATGGCCTCTTAGATCTAAAATATTACTACCAACTCATTGCATTATGCTTCAAGTGGACTATGATACACCGACTATCAAGTAGAGGGTTGTAATAGAACTAACTACCCATAAAGGAATGTGCAAACTCTACTTCTAAGTCATGAAGTCTGTTGAGAAGTACATGACATCCAAAACAACCCTTTATTGCAACATGTCAACCAAGTTAATACAATGATCTATTGTCATTTGTGTGATGCCTACACCCATACCACTACTAATTATTGGGTGATTGATGAAATGCATGATAACATAGAAAGATGTGCACAATAGGCTACAACATCTATCAAAGGGTAGGAAAACCAAGGTAATGATGGCTATGGCTAATAGAATATAGGCTTTGGGATGTAGTGACATACCAAAGGGTGAGCTAGAGGATGTAGTGGAAAAATATTCCCACTATGATCATGTTATAAGTGTGGCTCAATAGAGCATTATCAATATGACTGCCCTATACATCCTACATGTGGGTATTATTGAGGGTCCCATAAGGTCAAAGAATGCCTTAACCTATAAAAAAATTTGACCCAAGGTAGGCCTAACATAGACAAGGGCATAAGAATGATCAGGTGTGAGTAGAAAATAGAAAATGGACCCCGAAGGCACACACTATGTGCACAAAGGTAGTCAAAGTATAAGAAACCACACACAATATATTCATCACTCAATTTCCAATTATGCTTGTACCTGAGTTATGCCTAGAATATGGGTATAATGGTCATAATAAGCACATAATGCAACTTGAACCCAAAGCTACACTATACCTAGACCCAATAGACCAACAAGACATATTATAATAGGTTATGAATGTAATCTAAAACCTATAAGGGGAGCTCTAATTAACATGAGACCTAGAAGCATAGGATGCTACCTCCTATAAGTAGGATAGCTAGGAAGCTAAAGTACAAGAATTGACTAAGATCCTATGCCTCTTATAGATAGAAGGAATATTGTCACTACTAAAAAACTTATTCCTAGAACATGTAGGATAAAATCAAGTTGAGGTCATTGTGCCACACATAGAGAGGGCATGATAAGTTTAACACACACAAAATGTTGAATATGACCAAGAAATCCTGGTGGATGCCATGATTGATAGATGGTTTATCTACGAGGTTCTTGTGGACATAGGTACCAAGATCAACATCTTAACCAAGAATGCTTGGGAGAAAATGGGTATGGCCAATAAGACCTAGGTGTAGCCTATCAAAATTATAACAAGTGTAGTTATAGATATCATGGGCACTAAATTCCACATTGACCTTGAAGTGATAAAGTTAGTAGAGCAGGACAACTACCCAAAAATTTTAGGAAGGCCATGGTGTTATGAAAATATGCATTTTAAAAGGTGCTATATGACATTTGAGAATGGAAAGGAGAGGATAGTTATACCCCTCTCAAATGACCATTGACCCCCATATTTTGAGAACATGGAAATTGAGGATGAGATCAATAATATCTATAACATCATGTAATAACACACTGAGAATATATACCTAAATGATCAAGGAATCCTCTCTTAGAAATATGGATAATCATCTTCAGACACCATCGATGTTGCTTACAACTAATGGGTTGAGGAAGCATATGAGACCACTGGTCAATGGTGCCACTTGGTGTGCACAAAGGCACCAAAACTAGTAAAGATAGGTTGGATACAAATTGATCATGCTTCTAAAAGATGGGTCCCTTATGCCAAAAAAGGGGAAAAAGAGTGTTACACCTTATTAAGGTAAAACTTGTATTGCTCTCAAGATATGAATGGAGTAATATAGTGGAATACTATGTCTATGACCTTGAGTTGTGCATCTTAAAAGATATGGATAGAATGGGTGAACTAATATACACATTAAACATCATTGCTACTTATTGGTGGGTATCACAAAATAATATCTTACCAACTTGATAGGATGTAAAGGTAGCTATTTGTACTAGGTTTGGAAAAAAGTAATAAGGACCTATACATTTTAGCATACTTTGGCAACTCTAGCCCCATCACACATGTATGCCTTTACAAAGAAACATGGATTAGTTGCATTGAAAATGCCCTAAGAAATCTATGGGTGCATGCCTTCTATAAAACTTTAAAGACTTGGGCATGAGCATGGTACATAGTTAATGATATGTAGCATAAAACATCTAATTGGTATTCCTTTAAAGAGTAGTTTGTTCATACATTCTCATTTTCTTCATAAAACCTTAAATTGATTAAGCCATTATAGGTAGTTCAAAGGTCAGTGTTTGAGGATATTTCTATATTGGAGTAACACATAAAGGACATGTTTAGAAAAAAGGGTTAGCACTCCCAACCTTCTTCGAAGATCAAACTCTCAACAGTGACTCTAGTGATGAAGATGATGATACATGGAAGACACAAAATTGGAAAAAACTGATAGGGAAAGGGAAGTTAGTGTGCCAAGTTGAGGATAGTGCTCCAAAAGAAGAAGACCCTACCCATATTTTGGTAGAAATGATCAAGGGAAGCAAAATAGTTGAGGATTCACACCAAGAGAAGAATGAACCCTTTTGAGCACCATTAAGGACTACCAAGGTAGATATTAGTTCAGAAGGGGAACCCAAAATTTCCACTTTGGGAACCTATTAGTTTGACATAGAGCTGGCACATATCGTTGATCTCCTAAAGGAATTCTAAGACTTGTTCTCATGGAAATACAAGGATATGAAAGGCACACAACCATCCCTTGGGAAGATAAGCATAAAACTAGTTGACGACACAAGACCCATCAAGAATTAACCTTACAAGATGAACCCAAATATTCATGCCAAGGTTAAGATGAAGATCAATGGAATGCTAGTTAGATGTGTCATCTACCTCATGTAGGAACCTGAATGGGTTAGCCCCATAGTCATCAACATCAAAAAGTATGGGTGCATTTAAATTTGTGTTTACTATAGAATATTGAATGGCACCTACATAACTGACCCCTTTCCTACTCTATTCATTGATGAAGTATTGGATGGTGTCATAGGTTGCAAGATATACATATTCACTGATGGATTTTTAGGATACCATCAAGTCTAAATCGAGGAAGAGCACAAGCCAAAAATCACCTTTGTGATTGAATGGGGTTATTTTTCATATAACATGATGCCCTTTGTGCTAAAGAATGTTGCAGCCATGTTCTCTTGAGTGGTGATAACCATATTCAAAGACTTCACTCACAAGTTCTTCTAAGTATACTTAAATGATTAGACAATATATAGGTTGGTGAAGGATCACTGTGACAATTTTCATCTAATGTTTGAAAGGTACAATCATTTGTAAATTTTATTAAACCTTAAGAAGTGTATTTTCATAATGTCATTTGGCACTTTACTCAGGCACATTGTCTATAAGGATGGTATGCTCATTGATTCAACCAAAATTTCAATCATCCTACATCTTCAAACACCATCAACACAAAAATATGTTTGCACCTTTCTTGGACATTGTGGGTATTATCAGAAGTTCATAAGAAATCATCCCAAGATTATGGTGATGCTAGAAGAACTCTTTCAAAAGGATGGCCCATTCTATTGGATATCAATGGAAGAAAATGCCTTTGAGACCCTAAAACTCAAACTCACAAGTGTGCCAATATTATAATTTATTCACTGGGTGACTCCATTCCATGTCTATGTCAATTCCTTTAGTACCACAATTGGTGCCATTATCATACAACAAAGTGAAGGGAAAATGGATCATCTTATTTATTTCAAAACTAGAAACTAACCAAGGTAGAAAAAACCTACACCACAACTAAGTAAAAAGTGCTTACCATGGTCTAAACCCTGTAAAAGTTTAGACAATACTTATTGGCAACCCCCTTTAATTTATTCACTGATCACAAGGTGTTTAAGTACCTAGTGAATAAGCCCATTCTACATAAGCACATTTACTGATAGATTATTTTATTTCAAGAATTCCAATTCTTTATTATAGTGAAGCTTGAGAAATAGAACTCGAGCCCCAACCATTTATCCTGCATCAACTCTAGTGATGTGGTAGCACCAATTAAAGATGATATGCCTGACACACAAATTTATAGGATCTAACACATCCTAAAAGACTTGGTATAAATCACCCCATTTCTAACCTCTGGATTTGTGCCTTAGACCATGATCACTAAAGAGAAGAAGTAGCTCATGATTTGAATCACCCATTTTCAACTCATTGGTAGGGAATTGTATAAGTTGAGCTATGATGAAGTCATGCACTGATGTTTTTTAGAGCATGAGACTCAGGCACATGAGGAAATTGTTAGAAGCTATTGTGTTAGAGACACTATGATGTGAAAAGTACAACAATCGGGTTTGTGTTGTCCAGCTATGTTTCATGATGTAAAAGAATACACCAAAACATGTGACATATACCAGTGCACATGAAAACCAAACCACCAAGATGAGATGCCTCTTGTCCCCATTTTTGTCTAGGTGCCATTTAAAAAATGGGAGATTGACTTTATTAGGCCTATTACTCCCATGATGAGATAAATAGGCATGGTGTACATTTTGGCTACCACATATTACTTCACCAAGTATATTAAAGTAGTGCCAAGCAAAAATTATATCACTACCACAAAAAAAAGATTCATTTGGGAGAACATTATCAATTGATATGGATGCCCATTTAGCTTGACTAGTGACCGTGGCACCCACTTCATCAATGAAATAGTTCAGATCTTGTTGGCTGAATAGATGGTGGCATACCATAAAACAACACCCTACCATCCCTAAGCTAATGTCACCATAGAGGCATTTAATAAAAAAAATATTGGGGATGTGTCTCATAAAAAATATGCAATTTTGATCACAAGGATTGGGATGACTATGTTTTAGTGGTGTTATGGGCCTATCACACTACATAAAAGTGCCTAAATAAGGCCACACAATTTCAACTAGTGTTTAACATAGAGGACATTTTACCTATGGAATTTTTAGTGCCCTCATTGTGTATAGTGCATGTTGGTTGATTGGATGACCAAGAGTATTTAAGTGCTCACCTGGAATATTTGAAGTGCCTGGATGAGACACACACCCAATTATGGTAGAAATAATAAATAGAAAAGACATGCCAAAAGATATATAATGATAAGCACATCAAGCATAAGGTATTTACAAAAAGTGCACTATTCTTGTTATATGACTCTACATACCTAGGGCACCTAGGCAAGTTACAAATTATGTGGATGAGACCTTATGTCTTCCATAATATATTAGAGACTGTTGCGTGTAAGCTATACATGTTGACTAGTGAAACACTCCCTAGGCATTTAAATGGCAATAAATTAAAAGCAAACCATCACTAAGATGGTGATTGTGCCATCTAATACTACTTCTTGGTCAAAATTTGGTTGCTTGATTTTAACCATAATAAAATTGGTGCAAGCCAAATCTTTTATTTATGTTTATTTTTGTGGTAAGTATAAGAGTGGTGATTTTAGGCCCATAGGAGACCTTTTCTGGCACTTACACCCACATAAATCTAGTCAAGTGAGTTGAAACCTATCAATTTTAAGTGCCTAAGGATAAACACCTAAGTTTCTAGGCACACATGAAGTTTGCCAGGTTCATAAAACTATAAAGTATGCATTGACAAGGAAAGGTGCACAAGGTGTTAATGCACCTGAGATTAAGAGGAGATAATGAGGAGTTGGAGGACCAACCCAAGGATTTGTATGGGGTAGGGAAGGATGAAGTAAGGGACATGAAAGCATAGAGAAATTTACCAAGAAAGAGAGGTGTGCTTGAAAGCAAGCACATCACTAAGAAGATATGGAACTGACAAGGCTAAATCACATGCATGTGAAGCATTGCATCCAAGTTGACATAATAAGGGTGAAGGTCATGCCAAGTTGAAAAACTGCAAGATAATAACTATCATAGTAGATGGCACCTACCCAGCAATCGATGGAAATTGACCATTTAAATTACCTATCACTTCACCAAATAAAATATTAGCAAAATTAATGCTACGATGATGGAAGAACAAAAATCCATAATAAATGACTAGTTGATGGCAGATTTTAGAGAATTTCATGGGTTTAACAGATTTCAAGAATCTAAATACCACTAGCCATTAATGTGTTAGTTGAAAATAATGTATAAAAGGGAAGATGATAGAATTCAAAAGCTTACAAACATTTGTAAGATTTCAAAATAGAGAAAATAATTGAAGCCAATAAAACTAAAGGACACTACTAGAGAGAACTAGTCATCCACAACCCCCCAAAGTGAGAAAGAAATACCACAAACAAGATTTTGTTCCACCTTGATTTGAAAAGGAAGTGAGTGGAGATATTTTGATAAAAAAGTAAAAGAGTAAGTGTTTAGGAGAATAACCAAGCTATCATTAATAGGGAAGGAAGCTTGATAGTAAATGCGTAGTCATATTTCCCATGACTATGAAGTAGTGCCAAACACAATTTATATATTTGGTAGAATCAACTAGCTATATTTCAATAGCAAAAGGTTTAGGATAGGCAAGAAGAGGCTAAACATAGGTCCTCCATAGGTGTATAAAGATACAAAGAAAGCATGGGTGGTAAGGGAAACAACCACCATGAAACTGGAGGTGCATATGGTGGAAGGAGTGAGTCTCATAGAAGTAGATATCAAAGTGAGCATAAATCTTGCTTATAGAGAAATGGAATACCCCCCAGAAGTCATGGTGGAGGATAAGTGGGTGTCTTTTATGCATATGTGCAAACTTAAGGACTACAACCATAGGACAAGAAATAACCTACAAGAATTAAATAAGGATTGGATGGTAGACAATAGGAAGAAGACCAAGGTAGGCATTACACTCTTTAATGTCTCCATCAGAGACAAATTTCAAACTACATGTGCCATACAACTATTTGAGCTATCAAGATTTGGCAAGCCAAAAGATTTGGTGAATTTCCTCCTCTTGTGAGTATATAGTGATTGATTCTACTTTACTAGATGGTACATGAGGATCTTGATAAGCCTCATTAGTAGAATTATGGGGCTACCTGGCACAGGGGTAGACATCTGAGAGATGATGGAGGATGAAGTGGATGTATAAAGGGTCACAAAGCTCCTAGGATAATATAAGTCAAGGTTTATGTTCCCCATTAAGGAAATCCAAGACCTTGGCACAAGTGTAATGATGTACCTTGTTAGTACCAAATTGTGCCCTGGTAGCTAGTGGTATGATATTAGTAAGACCTTCCTCTACATTGACCACCATATGGCATAAGGAGTGATATTCAACATCTCCAATTTTATTGAAGAGGAGATAGTAAAGAATGCATAAGAGTGTCATAAAGTGCATGAGACCTTTCAAAGGGGGTACATGCTAATTTTTATAGTAGTGGAGGAGATAGGTGTATCAGATACTGATGACAACCACATATGGGTATTCTTGCCTAGCCATGAGTCCCTTATGATGAAGTATCATGACTTCATTTATCCACTTATCTTCTCAAATAAGTATAAGACTAGGGTAAAATGGTGGTTTGAGAGGTAAATAGAAGCATTTGGGAAGGAGTGGTACATCCCTCAAGAGCTTCCCCAATAACTAGTGGAAAAATAAACCTTTGTTATGATGCAACACTTCTATGTGGTGTGCCTTGCACTCTGTTGGGTGGGGAGGTGGAAGATAAATCCAAGAACAAACACACCTGTTCTAATTCCACCTCCTAGGATCTTGCTCCTCAAAAAGAGCACAGTATGATTACCAAATATAAGCAATTGAATATGCAAAAATAACCAGAAACACAAGTAACTAGAATTCACCAATAGCACAGAATATGAGAGACAATACACTATCTTGTATTAACACTAACAGAAAAGAATACAACAAAGAGCCACCACACTCTTTCACCTTATAGAGATTCGCCACACCTCAAGTGTACAGTAATTCTTCTCACACACACTCTCCTACGCAAAAAATGGTCCCAACAACCAACTCACACATAGAATTGGTGTTCACCTCACCAACCAGTCAGTAATAACCCTGTCGGTACACCAAGCACTCTATAGCACTTCAAGCTGATCTCTCATGAACCTGCAACTTGCAATTCAAAGACCAAACTTACATGTAGATCCCCAATGAGCTTGCAACAACTTGCAACTCATAGATCTTACAACTAGAAGGAACTCTTCCTTTCTATCTCATGCCTTATACAATACATGCCAATGGGTCTATAAATAGATCCCTAACTCAAACAATAACTTAGACTCTTAATTTAGACAATTTCCCTCGCAGCCCAAGACTCTAACTGGTCTCAACATGCAAACTCTTCATTCACTTAACTAACTATCCGTGAAACGAGTAGTTCTGGAACACACAGGTGACCGACGTCGGTCCCTGCTTGTCTGGTTCTGCCGACGTCGGCTGACTTCCTGCTGTCGCCGGTGGCCTTCTGCACTGGACTCCGCCGACGTCGGTCCTACTGCCGATGCCGGTTCCTGTAGAACTCAGCAACCATTTGTTCCTCAGTTTGCAAAGGTTGAAGCTTTTAGCTCCACAACCTAACACACTCATATATGGGAACCTATCAGGGTGGATCTAATTTCCTTATGTGTTCTCAACCAACTACTTTAAAGTGGCACTAAGAATAATCTCTCACATATAATAGCTTGAGATCTTGATCAAGACCTTGGATGATGACAAGAGCATGATGAGGTGCCAGTTTGTGTACCCTAAAACTAAGGTCACCAAAGATGAGGAAGGTGATAATGATAAGATGGACATCTATCCCCTCTAGAGGGTAATAATAAATGGAGGATCTTTAACCTTTATTATGAGATGAAGTTACACAAGAAGGGTGAGGATCCTAGAAAGGATGGTGATTGCCCCCTCCTAGTTGGTGATGAAGGGAAGGATACACCAAAGATGTATGAGAAGACATTCTAAAGGAAATATGATGAGAAGCTAAAAGAGATCATAGAGTGCATTTAGTTAAAAATTACCTCTGAAGAGCCAATTACATCCCCTTCTCCAAAGAAGTCGATAACCTTCATGCAAGAGAGTGCTTCTTCCATCAAGAAGCCAAATAAGAAGACTAAGGGACCTATACCATTTCCTACTATAGTTATTATATATATGAATAAAGAGGTGACCCTTATTCCCATAATAGAGGAGGAGATGAAATAAGATAGAGTAGGGACCTATATCCTATAGATAGGGGAAGGAGAAGAAGAACTTAGTGCCATAAATGTACATGAAGCCCTAAAAAGTAGCATGACTACCATGCTTTAGGTCATAGAATAAATAGTGATCCTTACATCTAGCACCACCTCATTAATGATACTTCTACGAAAACCAACATCGACATCTAGAAATGAGGCCTTCATACTGCCTCCTCAAATAGTTGAGGAGAAAAGAGTGGCTTAAAATAAGATGGGATTGAGTGAGGAGGATATCAACAAGCCTTTGGCACTTGAATAGAAGTGAAGGATTGATCAGGAGAAGAAAAATTCCAAGTTAGAAAAAAGGCCCCTAAAAGTTTTTGCAAGCACAGGATCAACAATTGAAGTGGTATGAAAAGTGCCAAATGACCCCACTAGGAAAGTAGAAGAAGCTATGAAAGAGGCATGATTAAGTAGTGAAGAGGTGTCTGAAGAAAAAAAGGTGATACTGGTACCTTAGAGAAATAAACAAATATGATGGATGATCCCTAGTAGTAACAAGGTGACACTGGTGATAAAGGAATTACCCTAGAGGTAAATGTTAAAAAACCCTAAGATGAGGAAATGGATTAGGGGGAGAAGTCCAAGGAAGCAAACCTTAAGGATAAAATAAATAATTCCTTAGAGGAGAGTATTGAAGAGAGTGGTGACACCAGTGAAGAGGAGGAAGTATAGATAGAAAACACTATCATTGAGAAGGATGATAAGGAGTTAAATATAAGGGGAACAATGAAAAAGAATTCGGTGGATGAAGATATATAAATGTATGAAACTATGCCCCCTAAGATACCATAACCAGGATGTGCAAACAACTCTTATGTATGCTAGACCACTATATGGATGAGCCCTAATTTGAGGCACCTAAAGGGGATAATTCAATCCTAGAAGATCTTGAATAAGGGAAGGGCTCCCTCCTTATTAACCCTCACACCATGAACCTAGTCTAATATGGGAATGCATTGATAAGAATGGCCATAAAATTTATGCACCAAAATTTCATCAATGATGGCAAGGTGAGGAAATGGAAAAGACTCCTCAAGGAAACCAAGGATGAGGCACATGCTAGTAGGTTCAAGTTAAAATAACTTTATGAGCATGTGAAGGTGGTTGAACTATATCTTATGATTGGTGTTGACCCTTTAGACCTTTCAAAGGTCGATAAGATTTGTGTATTAGTAGAGTAGATGTTCCCAAGACTAAAACCCAAGATAGCGTAAGAAAAAGAAGACCCTAATGTCACACTATAGAAAGAGATATCTGACAAACTCCAAGAGGAAAAATACCTCTTCATAAAATTGAAAGAGGGTATAGAGGTAGTAGACACCATTTTATTAAGTTTTTCCAACCAAACCTCAATAATAGATACATGAATAAAGCAAGAGAAGGAGAAATTTATGGATCAAGTATACTTGGAAAGTAGGGTAGAGTGGATGCAAATCATGGGAAGTGTGAATGCACTTAGTAACTAGATCAAGGACTAAGAATAGACCTTGGAAGCACTCTTCCATGTTCTAAAAACTAAGGCCTATAAGCAAGGAGAGATCTTAGATGGAAGTGTGGAAAAGGAAAAATCTCATGTCAAGGCATTCTATAAGGAATTGGGGAAAATGGATGTGCTTGTGCTCACTACTGCATCTGATAAGACATATAACACTACATAAGAAATCAAGCTAGCCATTAAGGGTTTTGAAGACTTCAACACTGAACTTAAGGAGAATATGCTCGAGTTTTATGCTCTTAAGAGTTTGATAGCTTAGTTCATGGGTGGACTAAATTTTTTGTATGGGGTAATGTTGGGCTGCTAACTTGTTAGTAGAGGATTCATGCTAACATAATTTCCACCTAGCCATGATAAGATTATTTTGTCAAATTATAGCCTTTGGTATTTTTGTAGCCAGCTAGAGGTTGTAATGCATATCTTACACTAGCTGGTAAGTGACTAACTATCTCCTAGATTTTTAGATCATCTTCAAGGATTTGAAGAGACGTGAAAGTTGTAGCACAAAATTCATGAAGTCATGGAGCTGGTGGTTATGATGATCAAGTTATAACTCAACACTCAGTGTAAAAATCCCACCCTTGTAATGATGCTCCTAAAGGCTTATTTAAGGAGCTCGAGATGAATGAGGCAAGGGAGATGAAGAATGGTGGCGGAGCTATGGAAAAATGAATTATCTACATACATTTCTCCATCTATCTTTAAGGCTTTAGAAATAGTATGGAGGCCACTTGGATCCATTTGTATGTGTCCAAACTTGTCTATGATCCTCTAGGTTGTTAATAGTTTAATATGAATAGAAAATCTATTATGGACTTTGAAAAAATAATGAATGCTATGCATTTATATGTACTATGTCTAGTTTTCATGTCTCTTTGAATTTCTAATGGAATGCATATATTTGTAATAACATATTTTTAATGGAATTATGTTAATTGATGTTTGAAGCATAGTGTGGGTTCATATGGTTGGCTAGTCTTGCTATAATAATGGTGTACTTGTAAGCTTCCATGATGTCACCATTATTTATTATGATGAGTGAGTATAAGTTTGCACTAGTAATCTAATACTTACGTAATTCACATTTATTTAATATGAGTAAAAGTAGCCTTGTGACCTCGTAAGTGACTATATGACACTAGGATTAGTACATGAAAGGATTGCAACCTTGGATTGGTATTAGGTTTTTTTTGAAGTGCTAAAGTCCCCTAATTAAAGCCTCATGCTATGGCACAAATAGCCCAACATAGGCACAAGTCCCTTCTCAGCTACACTTTAGGTGAGTACATAAGGCCTATGGCTTATGTGGATTAATGCTAGTGTGGCTAAGTGATTAAATGCTAAGACTAAAGGGAGCATCCCATTCTTATTCCTATTTTTATTAGACCAAAACTAATTAGATGAGACATTTATCAAAAAATAGGTATCATTTTATTAGAGAATTAGAGTAAAAATTGTGATAGAGATTAAATTTTGTAAGATAGAGTAACAACTAGGTAACCTATTCATTAAACCTTTCTAAAAATATAGTTTTATATATTTAAGAGAGAGTTTAGGAGTAATATATGAAACAAAATTAGGTTTATAAGGTTTTATGCTAGCTCTAGAGGTCCTAAGGCTAGCTCCAGAGTCCCACAACCTGGCTTTGGAGTCAAGTAGTCAATATTTAGAGTCCATCAAGCTGACTCCAGAGTCCATCAATAAAGTTCTAAATTCCATCAATGAAGCTATGGATTCCATTAGTAAAGATACATATTATAATAGGCTAGATCCTAAGTCTAACAAGATGGCTCTAGAGTCTAACAGTTTGGTTCTAGACTTGCTTAGAATAAGCACATAAGCAAATAGGCAGTCATGAAGAAGTTATAAAGAAGTTTTATGGGATGAAAAAGGTTCAAAAGTGCATGGAAAGAAGGTTAAGAAGAGCAGGGGGTGTTAATATATTTTATTCTTACCTTCACCTACCTACCCTAGCTCTGGAGTTTTTCAACAACCACTAAACATATTTAATGTAGAAGTTTGAATTTTCCTAGATCCATTTGTGTTTGGTTGGAGATATTAGTTATCATGAAGACAAAAATGAAATGAGACAAAAAATTATGTAAGAATTAGTAGAAAAAACACACAACTATAGCTTGTAAGAAGTGAGCAAAAAGGGAGTGTAAGACTGGAGGAAAAATAATAGAATAAAGAAGATAAGAAGGAAGAATAGAATAATACAAAAATCTGAGCAAATCAACATTGTACAATGAAAAAACAAAGGATCGACAATAGTATACAAGGAATCCATTATCACATATGAAGGACATAATTTATAGTAAAGTATTTAGGTGTTTTGAAGGTATTTTTGTAGAGTTATTTTGAACAGTTGTAGCTAGGTTTGTTTAGGAGCTTAAATCAAGTTTGTTATATTATTTTGACTCAATCTAATATATGAAAACATTTATTTATTTTTTCAAAACTCTACCCTCCTCCATTTTAGTGTTTTTAGCATGTTGTCTTATGTATTTATAACATATTATCATCTTCAAGATATCTCTAGAGCTAAGATATTTGGTTATTTTAGGGTTCATATCTCCTCCTCTTGCCAACAATTACAATTCCTTTTCTATATATGGGTAAAAAAAATGGATTTGATAATTTCCACGTGGGTTGCATCAATAAATATAGTTATCCCATATGCCATGAGGCATTTTACTTGATGCTTCAGAAAGCTTTGAGGTGAATCTACTATGGATGGCTACTCCTTGCATTTGACCTTCAATATTGAGGTGGAGCCTCTATTAGAATGGGAATGTATCATACATATTATTCTTCATTACTGGGAACAACACCAAAAAATGGATGATCTTATACTCGATTATGGTTCATAGAAAATATTTTACATTATATTGAAGATACTAGATAACACAATTAGGAATTTGAGAGATTCATACAACCTATTATGAAAGTCTTGTGTGGTTACAACACATTTTTGACACTATAACATAAGCAATAAAGCATGGTAATTTGAATTTGGGTATGATACAAACAAATTTGATACTATTTACCTTAGCTACCATGAAAAGGATTTTTATTCAAAGGAAGTTTGTTTCTAGTTGAATAGGCATGGTAAGAAGATGGTGTAAAATTTAAAAAATGCATATGGGATTATATAAGTTAACTAAATCATTTAGACCATAATCAATTTCTATGGATGAATTGGATTTGGCATCTATCTCCAGGACACACTAGCTCAAGTAGTTAATATGGATGGAATAATCATATCAAATACTTAAAGGATATTTTCATTCAGATGGTAAACAAGAGGGTGGTTACTAATCATATTACTTACCATTTTTTGATTGATTGTTATGATAAATATGGGAATTAAGATGAAGCTTATAATGGAAATAACAATCCATCAACACATTTCATTGTGTAATTTTATCAAAGGTGGTCTAGGCATCATATATCAATTGAGGAATTTCATCAAACACATCCTAATAATAAATTTAATTGAAGAATTTATTTAAACACTTTGCATGGATTTAATGAACTTCAAAGTTTTGCATACACAAGGTATATTCTACTTGATATTTTTAAAACAAAGGAAAGTGATAGGTTTAATATCAAACTTAGTGACCTTTGCATGCATCTTCCCTACCTAAGCATGTTGGAGGCACAAATTTCATTAAGGCATTTTGTCAAACATGTGTTTGGAACCAATTTTCATTGTGTATTTTTTTTAAGTAGTTCTCATGCATTCAAATTATGTGAATAAACTCATTTTAATTGAAGGAGAAAATTAAAATTTGAATGACAAATCAATAAGTGTCAAGAGGTTCGTTGGATTGTAACTTCCCTATGAAATGAAAACTTCAAAAAGTTTCTATTATTTAAGAGAAAATTTGAGAAAAATTACAATAATGGTGAGTAATTTGGATATACCCAAGGGAATGACATAATATGGGAAACAATATTACTCTATATGGAAAACATATTCAATATTGATACCAAATATGTACCCATAAAGCCAAATGGAAAGGGCACACATGGGATTTTTTGTTTACACATAATATAGAGAACGATGAGAAGATTGTAATTAACAAGATTATTTATTTTTTTGAGAACATGAATGATGCACAAAAGAGTCTTAGGGAGATCAATGCTTCATCAAAAAGGCATGATGATATTATTTTTTGTTAAGGATGCCATTAAGTCTTCACATAGGTTTGGTTTCAATGATATTTATCTTGTGTTAAAGTTCATATATAACAATTTACATCATATTATTAAGTCTTATATACATTTGATGGATGACCATTTATAATATTTAATCTACTAGTTATTCAGAGGTCTAAAGTATTTACATTTTTAAAGTAATTTTCATAGTGACCTCAAGCCCAACAATCTTTTGTTGATTTCTAATTATGACCTTATGCAATTTTGGTTTTTCTTGGATAATTAGTGACAAAGGGTGGCTCATGATTGAGTATGTTTTTACTCATTGTTAACATAGGCTATTGAATTTCCATAATTAATAAAAAGTCTTGTAGAGTATCTAGGAGGGGGAGATAATTTTACTCATGAAGGTTATGTGCTAGTTTCTGCACATAATATAGTGGTAATTGGAATTGTCTACACTTATTGAGATGCAAGGTTATATTTTTATAGATATGACTTAGGACATAGATCCACACATTAAAAATAAATTTTAAATCTGATTAATGGATATAGTATATTTATTTTCATACCTCTAGTTATCATAAAATAAAACAACATACAATGCATCTTGTCCCATATTGACAATGCCATTTAGTTTGAACAAGTAGAATTTTTAAGGTAACATTCTAGATTGGCAACATGTGTTGATTTACCATATGATTATCTTAGGTGAATTGGATTCCATTAGATGGATTAATAAATGAGAATATGTGCTACTTATCATCTACAAGAAGTTCTAATAAGAAAGGATCTGCCCTGACAATGAGTGCTCATTCCCATATGATTGGGATAAGCAAACTAGCTTTCAATTAGCCAAATCAAGATATGCAAGTGAGGTATATAATATCTATGTTGTGGATAATCTGTTAATCACTAAGATATGGTATTATTATACTTTCCATTAGGGAATGTGGTCCCATAGTCAGATCCATCTGTTGTAGTGAAATTTTACCTTCCCGATTTCACTACCCATTTGAGTTATTTTTCTTTTATTTTTGTCTTTTTGCTTTATGTGATAAATCCATAGCCCAATGGACAAGGTAATTCCATAGGAAAATTTGTTTGAAAATTTTGAATATGATGTTCATGGGATCAATATTTAAATTAAATGGCTTATCTAAATTATTAATTCTATTAGAATTTGTTAATTTATTTTAAATCGTAAAAGAACGTCACAATAGAAGATCACCTAGAAAGATCTATGTATATGGAGTAAATTATATATTTTTATAATTAATATCATATTTATTAGGAAAAATATAAAGTATATTTAATGTTGTAAAATACCCAAATAATAAAATCAAATACGGGCAAACTTTAGCTAGAAAAAAATTAACTCTAGGTTGAGTTAGTGCAATGGATGGATTTACAACTTTATTTATGGGTGGAAAGATTGTAAAAAAGATTAAATATAGATAATTGAGAGGGGTTATTCATTATTTCAATCTCTTGGAGAAGATTTAGGTGTGACTTTATGTGTGGGATACATACATCTATGGATTTGAGTAATGGGATATAAGAAAGTGACGTGAGATCAATATTTGGTTTTGTGGGTCTTGATGATTTTTTTGGTGAATTATTTATTTCTATCCATAAATAGACAATACATAATTTTTTTGCACTTTTCTTGGTTTTATGTAACTCATAATGTTTCTAGACTTTGTGTTAAAAATCCTGTGTATGGGTTTTGTACCAAGTGTACCCATTACCAGTTTTGATGATACTTTGTTATTCAAAGTAAGAATTTTGTTCCCATTAAATCTACTTTGAATATTTCCATTTTTATTTGAGAGTAATAATTTTAAGCCATTTCATTTAATTTTGAGTTATTTTGGTGGTTCTTTACATTTATTTTACTCTAGGCTCATCACCTTTACCTCCATCCTCCATTCTTCTCCCATATATCAACATCCACCATTTCCAATTTTTTTTAACTTTCTAGTTAAAAGTAAACAAAAATACCCAAAAAACCATGATCATATGAGGAATTTTCCCCTATAAAATGCATAGTAATATCACTATCTCGAAGGTGATTTATCCACTCTTTGTAAAATTTGTGTTGTATCCCATTAGGTAAGTCATAAAAACCAAAGAAAAATAAAGCAACATATTGTTTTTCTAGAATGTCCTAATATGCATTGATTTATAAGGTATGTTTTAGGTTAGTAATAATCTTCCTTTTCTTCTCCTTTTTTCCTTTTCGGTTGCTTCTTTGTTTCCTCCTATTTTCACCCATGTTGGATTGTTTCTTGCTTAAGTGAGCTCTTATTTATTATTTTTACTTTTACCCCTTAGCCTCCTCCTTGTTTGATCTATTCTTCTATAAAATCATAAAAATTCAAAAAAAATATAAAAACATAAAAATCAAAAATTTATTTTCCTTTATCTTTGTCATTTCCCCCCTGAAAAAAATTTGTAACTTCATATTAATAAAAATACAAAATTACATTTCATAGATTTTATAAAACAAACCAAAGGAAAAATATGAAACAAAGGATAGAAAAGAATCCTCCATAGTATAAAGCACCCCAAAATTGTGAGAAAGAACAAAACCCATCCTTGGTATTATTCTTTTGACTCTATTGTATACTGAGTTTCTGCTTTATGTTTATATCTTCATCCATTATATCTTGTTTCAGGTAAGTCCATCGTTTGGAAGTTTATTTCATCCCTTTTTACCTTGAAGGATGGGTTAGGGCCTAAAGGCAAGTGGATTGTAGGTGATATAATATTTTATAGTTATGACAATAGAAAGTTGTATCTCATGATCCAACACCTATATGTGTTGATGTTTTCCACTTTTGAGCATATTTTTTTTTTCAAAATCCCTAGTCGAGGTCTATCTATAGAAAAATACGAGCATAATTTATTAACCATGCAAAATTTATCTTAGCATAAATTTTAATGTAGGTTCCTAAGGAATTCCCTATCACTTTAAAATCACAATAAAAGTGTAGAGATAGATTGGGAAGGTAAACCCAAATCAGAAATTAGGAAACTGATAGACAATTTGGATCAAATTCTAAAAACCATGGGTGATGAAAAACCTTGCAATTACCCAAAACCAAGATCCATCCTAAAAAAATATCTGATATGTATATGATTCAAAACATTGGACAATAAAAAAACCTTTTTAACAGAGAGAGATAACACATGGTTTTCTCCATTTCATGTGTATCCATTGGTACAAAGCTGAAGTGGATGGAAAAAATAATTAAATCTACAAATAATTTCTTTTATTTATATGGTTAACTTATATTGGGACACATCCTCATCTATAATATCTAATATTAGTACGTATTTTGTATGCTCTAAAATATATGAACTAGAGATAGCAAAGGGATTTAATACACTAGGTTTAGATGTTGAATTTTTCACCTCTTCTTTAAAAGACACTGGTTTAGAGGATGAGGACATTTCTGACCCCACAGTTACACAATGAAGTCTCGATAACAAGGAGAAGGTGGGATCCTTTCCAATATTGTAACTCAACATATGGGAAGAATCCTCAAGTTGTTTGCCTTTAAATATTAGATGTTATTGATCCATCATAATCCTTAGATTGAGATCAATTTTTTGCTTAAGATCTATCACCTTATCAGTTAGCAACATCCAAGTACAGGTGACATTTTTAGAAAGGGAATAGATCATGAGCTGAATTCATGCCTTCTTTTCATCCAATATATTACTTGTAATTTGGTTAACCAATTTCTTGCCTTTCATTTTGTCCAAAATATGGCATACATCCTCAGTCCATTGGCTCTAATGTCATGAAAAATATTGTTATAGTAATACCTTCAATATTAGATTCATATCTATGAATGTATCTGCAACACCATAAAAATTCATATTCAAATAAATCAAACATAATTCTAAACCTTTGATGGAGCCAAGGTCTTGTTCATCCCCAACGTCCACCATCTGGGTTAGTTAATTAATGTTGAACTTGATAGTGTATATCACTTCTCATTTCCATAATCAAAGTCCTTGAAATCATCCTTACTTAATGAACTATGTGTGATACTTTTAACTTTGGTAGGCTTTGAGCACTAACATATACCTTGGTAGATTTCAAGTCTTAAATTAAATAGTCACAAAGTCCAATGATTTACACCACATGCTTCAGGATTATACCATATATTTTACACCTATTGGAGTTATACCATTTTATTGTATTTGTTAAATCTTTAATGAATCCAAAACCTTTCCCCCCATATACTTGAAAGAGGTGGAGTTTTAAGGAAAATCGTGTAGGGGATCTAAGGCATTCAATTAACCAAATGACATGCTTGTCATTGTATCTCTCCACTTTAGCATCTAAATTAAGTAAAAAGTATATGTGAGTAGTTCCATCACCAAAGGTGATGGATCTCAACTTCAACACCTTGACCCCTGACTAAGGTACTTCCCTCCATTATCTAATATGATTTATAAACCCTATTCCCTTAACAACATCTTTAGAGTTTTAAAGTAGTAGGGAGGGACTTGTTAGTGAGTGAATGTTAGATCAAGGATTCAAATGTTGTTTGTCACTATCAACTAGAGATACTACCTTAGATTCAATATAGAAGGCTGGAGCTCAGGAGATGAAGAAATGGGAATGGAGTCGATGACTTAGTCTAAGTCCCATTAACATCTCCAATTTTTCCATCTATCCTTTATGGTTCATTTATCTTTGTCAATTACATGGCTATAAATTAAGATATCACATTTATCTAAATGTTCTAAAGGTTTTTATATCCATTAACAGACATGTATTTCTCATGGTATCTTATGATATGGATGTAGGATGTATAAGTTGCATATAATCATGGATTTACATATTAGTTTTGGATACATAACACTCACACTAGAGGCATTATCACATTGAGGGAATGCATATACTAAGGTTATTTTTTCAATGTGTCTCAATTTATAGCTTTTATACTTTTTATTTTCATATAGAGATTTATATTGTTTCTTCTACATATATTACTGTAGCAAAAATATTTCATACTACATTACATGGCTACATTATTTGTTCTTGTGTGTGACTTATAAGTGTTTGATTTCATGCATGTGCTTGTGTATGAATAACACATATTTATAATCATGTATTTTATTCTATTGTCCACATAAGATCCTCTAATTGTCATGTTGTGTCATTGATTTCTTTTGAGTCACATTACTTGCTAGATGATTAACTTTAATGTGTAATTGCATTGCATATATGATGACATATATACTTAGTGACATCATCCATATCATGCTATCTAATACTTATGGTATACTATTATTTTTTTATAAGTTTTCATGGTCTCTAACTTGCATCTATTTGGACATAGAACTACTATTGTATGTGTGCTTCATTTTATATCTCATACTCTTAGGGGCACATTCTTCATTGGGGTATATAACTTTTACACATTATGATGCATCAAGGTATATAATTTTTACCTCTTCTTATCAATATTGTCACCTATATATTTATGTTAGGCATGGTGTACCATGATATTATTGATCATACATTGCTTATATTATAATGTCCCATGTCCTCCATATACCTAGTCATATGGAAATCACTATATTGGGTACTTTTGGTTGTTATATATTTTCCATAATAAGGCATACCATTTTTACCTCTTTACCATATAATATTGAGGAATATCTCTACCCATCCCTTCCCCTATCACACCCTCACATGTGTTACATATTAATATCAATCCTTATATGATGACATATTTCTATAGTGACATACACAAGTTACAAAATTACTTTCAATGATTAAAAGAGTAAAGCTTATTTTTATATGTTGCACATAGTACATTTATTCATTTTATTTTGAGAAGAGTGATTTTTAAGACCATCCCTCACCTCAAAATATGGGCATCTATCTATACTATTCTATTTTCAAATATTCTATCACCAATTACATATATTTAGTTACAACAATTTAAATAACTAGACTAAGAGTCACTAGATGTCTATTTCCCTAATCAAGGAATAGAGTTTTCCCCCTATGTTATTCAATTCCATATTAAAATTAGAGGTTAAATTTCAACTCTAGAGTTTAAATAGTAAAATCATAGTTCACATACCACTAGGTGTATTAATTATAATGCTCATTTTCCTAGTTTTACATATTTAATTTTCAAATTAGCACTAATTTATTGAGACATTGATATAATTGCATGTATTCATATTTGATTTAAAGTACATGAAAGTTGTCGACATTTGACTATGAGTAAATAAAATCCATAAATACATAGTATTCATCCTTCCTTTCTTATTAGATAATACTTAGGTAATAACTTATTTTTGTTTTGATTTAATATTCACATTTCATAATTCATGCACATTCATCAAAGTGGGGAATTATGTTAAAATCTAAGTTTGGTACAAGTCATGTTTTTGTCGCATATTTATCATGATTTATCTCACTTGGTTTAATTGTGTCCATTTGGATCTTTTTAGCATAATTCATCTTCTTATTGGATCCTTCATAGCCTTGTATCTTCAACATTTCATCATAAACATCTCATATATTTTAGTTGTTTATGATATACCCTTAACCTATATTGCATCTAGGTATATGCATGGTTGACTTGTGGCTTACATACCTTTAATATTATCTTATTTCATTTCTTTATGTTCTTAGTATGGTTAGCCTATAGATAACCATAGATAATAAGAGTATATATAGGAGGTAATGGTTAGTATTTTATGATCATATTTCAAATTATTATCTTATTACATTATTGTAGAGATTTCCCCCTTGAAGTACCCCAATCATAATTATCAAGTATTGTACTCCTTTGTCAATTATTGTTATGGATTTGATTATTCTACTCTTAATTTTATGATATATTCCATTAATGTGTAACATATAAGTAATTTCATTACAAGTGGTATCAGAGCATCAAGTTGGGTAAGTTTATACAATGTTTTTTTTTGGATTTGGTGTTACATAAATCAAGAGAATTAGGGGATTGAAAAATGTAACATGCAATCTTGGAAGATTTTTTTTGCCAGTGTAGTATTTTTCAATGTATTTTTTTGAATAAAAAAGTCTATAATTTTTTATAGGTTTCCCTTATGCACATCACTTTTCCATTTTACATAGTGTAATCCCCATTATGGTCACTATTTGGTAAAATATTTACTTGTATAATGGTAAATGTTACGCCCTTAACCTATAGTGCATATAGGGATACGTGTGGTTGACTTGTGGCTTACATACCTTTAATGTTATATTATTACATTTCTATATGTTATTAATAAGGCCAACCTATGTAATAACCATGGATTAGTAGAGTCAATATAGGAGGTAGTGGTTAGTCTTTCATCATGATATTGTGAATTATACTCTTATTGCATTATTGAGGAGGTTTCCCCCATGAAGTGACTTAGTCATAATAATCAAGTATTCTTATTTCTTTTCAATTATTGTTGTGAATCTGATTATTCTGCTCTTAATTCTATAGTATTTTATTCCATTAATGTGAAACATATAATTAATTTCATTATAAGTGGTATTATAACATCTGTTTGGGGCAGTTTTTGTAGTGTTGTTTTTTAGTTTTGGTGTTGCAAAAATTAGGAGAGTTGAAGGATTAAAAAAACATAACTTGAGATCTAGAAAAAAATGTTTTCTACCATTTTAGTATTGTATGAAGTATTTTTATTAAAAAAGAGTCTAGATTTTTTTCACACTCTTGTGCAAATTAGTAGTCTTTGGATACATCTCAGAGATATGATTGCAATGGTATAATTTGCTAGTATAATTTTTTGGGCCCAAAACCCTCCACCGTAGAGTTTGTGTATGGCTGATCATAACACTCGTGAATGCAAGAAAGGTCAAGACATTAAAAAACTCCTCACAATGATGACAAAGCATAGTGAGGAAGGATGATATTGATGTAGTGAAATAGGAAATGGATTATATGAAGAATACATTTTCAACTTTGAGTGCTCACTTGACCACTATTATGACTTAGCTTCAAAAAAATAATCCTCCACTACTCTAATCAGGGTTTCCCAATCTAAACAATCATAATTCCAATACTAGTTTGTAGCACATGCTACCAAAAATGGAAGCGTGTAAGTTTTATAATAAGGATCTACTCACTTGGATCAATCAAATAGAGAATCTATTTGATCTACGTTAGATCCCATGTGCATAAAAGGTGATCGTGACATTTATATATCTAGAAACAGATGTAGTTCATTTAGATTAGTTGGCTGTGTGTTTAAAATAAAAAGAAGGGTGCTCATTTACTCGATCAATGTTTACTAAGGAGATACAAATGTACTATCAAAAAAATGTCTCAAAAAACTACTTCAGTCAATTAGTAAAGTTATGATAAATAGTTACTATTAATGATTATATTCAATAATTCCATAATATATCCTTACACATGGATGAAATCATTGAGAAAAACATGATTGACCTATTCTTGGGGGGTTCAAGGATAAATTTTGACTCAAGCTTTGCATGTTTAATCTAACATCTATTTTTGAAGCCATACCATTTGTGCACTAGGTAAAGGAAAAATATTTGTTAAAAATAATGGCTTTCAATCATGTATGGGAATGTAATTTCATAACACTATCATTTACGTAACCTAAAATATTGACCCCTCAATAAATTAAAGAGAATCATGATAAAGGGTTATGTTTTAGATATGACAACCAATAGAGCAAAGGAATTAAATATGAAAAAAAGAAGTTGTTCAACATTGAAGGAGATAATGAAGATGAAGAAGAAGATGAGGAATTAGTTGAAGGTATGAAATATCTAGAGGAAGAATCTATAGACACTATTTATGAATTATATATAACTTTAGTCTTATATACTTAGAAAATATAGATCTTTATTATTCTTCTTAGTTCTCAAAATTTTTCCATTATTAAAAGGATTGCATATGTTATCTCTCTATACATATTAATTATATTTTAGTTTGAAAAATGTTATTATGATGAATCAAATCTTCTATCATGCTTATAATGTTATAAACCTACTTATTTTATATTTTTTGAAAGTTTTGGACCCATGCCTACTTTTTGGCAACCTAAACACTTGAGTCCCAACCAGACACCTAGATCGACACAAGTGTCTAGTGTCCTAAATTCATCCAATTTGTAAATGAAATATATTCCTATGGTCAACCTAAGTGCTTTAGTGTGAGATATTCTCCAAAAAATATTTACACACACACACAAGATCGACCCTCATTCATTCCTCACCTAGCATAAACCAAACAACTAATGAAAAAACTTACCAAAAACATTAAATAAAGCATTTAAGTGGGAAAAATTCCTTATTTTCCCATATTTAGATATTATTCATTAATACAACACATCTATAGGTCTAAATTACTAAAGGAATAACATATGAGATATATTTTCCAAGTTACAAGCTAGGTCATTATTGTACTTATCACATATTGCATACTTATGCACACACAAGACCACATGTAAAGGATAACTACATGAGTTTGAGGCCCTCTTCAAAGTAGTGGCTATGTAGGCAACACTCACTAATAGAGGGGTATTTGGGGTTAGCTCAACACCATGATCCCACTAACCCATTTTTCCCACAGTCATTATGAATATGAAGAACTAGGGTTGTGGATCTTTAATAAGAGTGAAAATACATGAGCTAGATATCAACACACTAGAGTGAAGTTGAGATAAAACCTAGAGCATTATAGGTGGTCACATCTAGATCTAATAGGTATTCTGTATTAGAAACCTATGTGTATATTAGACATATGTGTTGATACAATTATCCGAGGTCAATGTAAGTGTTCAAGGTCATTGAGGTCAAATTTATAGAATCTAAGGACTGATATAAAATCGAGATCCATTCTATTTTTAGTTTATTCCATATCATATCTAAATGTACATAGTAATCTAGGTAAGTATCATTATTTTTCCATTTATTACAATAACAATAATTGGTGGTACTTACTATTTTTAGCATATCTTAGTATTTAAATTCAAAATATTGGTTATTTGAGTTTAAAAATTAATTGTCCTTCTATAAAGATAATTTATCACCCTTATGCCCTAGGCTCTCTCTATTCCCTTTAACCCTAGATTCCTTAATCTAAATTTTTAGGGTTAAACATTTCATGAACCCAACCTTCGGTCCTCGAGACCGTATATATTGATCTAAGGTTTTTTGATTATTTATTTTTGATTCATGAATTAAAAATATTTCACAAGTTAAAAATAAGATTTAATTTCAATATAAACATGTCAAATATGGATGCATATATAGCCCATTTTGGGCTCCAATTTGTGATTATAATCGTGGTTTGTTTTTATTTTATCATATCTATCACTCAACAAAATAGGCATATCCATCAATATAAGGAGAGGGGTTTTTAAATAAAAAAAAATTATACATATTTTAAATTATTTTTGTAATACAATAGAGTAAGTGCCTTCTAAACCTAAACTCATGGGAAGTTGCCTTATTGATAAATTAAGCAACAAATATCCTAAACTTCAATATTTGAACTTCTAAAGCACTCTACTATCTATAGGGATATCATATATGAAGCATTTCATGATACCTAGGTAGTAAATGATATAACATTGGCTACTTTTGACAAATATTATGCATGATTTAACACACAATGCAAACATTATTACTTTTGGTTGTAAGAATGTGTTTTTAAATAATATCATTTATCAAGACTTACCTTCATTGATACAAATTCCTCTTATCAATCAAAAAAAACAACATGATCATATGCCAAAATATATCAAAGACATAATGATTATATGAATAAAATTTCACTCTTAGACTTGTTACACAAGTCACCACTATCCAAAGGTATTTGTGTGAGAAAATTACATACGACAACCTTGCCAAGCAATGTAGATCCACCATATGTGGCATTTATGTTAAACTCTATCAAATGGACCAAGTATAATGTCTCTAATGACAATAAAGATTTACCATACCCACATAATAATGGAGTTAGTTTTCATAACCTATTCATTTAGATACAAATGTCAAGGTTGTAATATAACCCACAACATCGATTGATACACTACTAAAAAAATCTAATCGACTTGTTTTATGCAATGCACCAAGGACACAATTTACTAGCTTACCTAAGTCATCAGATTTCTTACTTATGAATATTGTAGAATGTCACCTAATATATCACCCTCACCCTATAGGGGTTGATATTAGTCAACCTCTACCTAAAAGATATGATGTCAATTCTTATTATGACTATCACAAGTCCCGTGGCATTTTATGAACTGATGTTTCACCTTGAAGCATAAGATTCAATAATTTATTGATGACCAAAAGATTATAATTGATAATCCTCCAAAGGAATCAAGGTCACAACTTGGTGATCACCAGAATAAGAAGATATTTAATAATCCTTTGCAAGACCATTCTAAAAAAGAACCAAAAGTGCAAAAGGAATACAATGCACAACAAATAATTAAAATTAAAAAAACCAAATAATATCCATGTCAATAGGATTTAAAAATCACATTATTCATGGGCACTACTTATTTTTTGCATAACCATATTGATCCTACATAAAATATACTACTTTCAATATATGATATTTTTAATAGCTTGGCTTTGATCTAAAAGAGTTACAAAATAAAGGAGGTTGAAAATACTCCTTGGTAAACATCAAAATACCAAATTTTTATGGTCCTAAATTGGTACAGACATAGGTTTGGGTTATGCCACAAATTTATCAATATCATTTACATTGGGCACTCTTTGGTTAAATCAAATGGAAGTAAAATTTGACCAAAATTAGAAAGGTATATTTATTTCTCATGAAAGAAAATTGATCTATATTCTAAATGATATCATTGGTTATTATATTACACATGTAAATTGCAAGGAGGAACATGTTATGCATAATTTCCATTTATTTAACCATGATTACAAAAAAATAAAGGATCTAACTTAATGTTGTAAGGTGTCATATATTAAAAATACTCAAAATTTTTAAGACATTAAAAATCCAAAAACTTTTTTAACATTTACATGTTTTATTAGATCCTTGGCATATATGTTGTTGGTTCCATTTTAGTAGAAATCATATCATTTATTTTTATATACACATGTGTCATGAATATTTTGAGTGTGATACATGATTATACAAATACATGGCCTATGCACTTTCAGATGTTGGGCCTTCCTTTTACTCATGTCATGTGGACATTGGGGGCATCCACTTCTTTGATCATGATACATCTAAGTTATATGATTCTATGATCACTTTAAATTATTGTTTTATTATTTTTGGGATATTGGGGTCTAGTTATTAAACAATAAAGGGTCTAAAATGAATAGAAAAATCTAATTTAATATGGTAAAATATAGATTTTTTCAAATTAATTACATAGGAGAAGGAAATAACTTATCTAGAAAAATAGGTTGAGACGACTATTTCAAAAGGTAAAAACTATTATGCAGGGCTAGGAAGATGTCTAAAATTTGAATCTAGCTTTCATTTGGTGAAAGGATAAGAGCACCAAAAGTAGAACACCCTAGTGTTTGGTGTTATAGTTTAGTTCCTACTGCTATTATCTAAACTAGTCACAAAGGTTTGAGTTTTTTAGGTTCTGCTCACTATCCTTGTATTAGTCTGGTTATGAAATTTTGGATCTTGATTATTGATAGAGCTCTTTGTAGAGTATTTTAATATTCAAAACCCTAGGTTCATCTACACACATGAAATAACAAATACATTAAAATAAAAATGGGGAAATATTGGGTTAGGGTAAGTATGATCACATGATCTAGAACCACTGCTATCCTAATCACTACTTACATTAACCCTCAAGCTAGGGTTTTATATCAATTATAGTTCTCCCTTAGGGAATGTGTATAATCAATGCACACGATAGATGCAAGAATGAACTTTCACCTAGGCCCTTTCTTGATCAAGCATGTAAGTCTATGTGTGATGTAAAATATTGACCTATACTATTGAATGATGTATTGTGCCAAAGTAGTAAGTGCTAGATATACAATGCCTTGTGTAGTCCTTTATATAGGAAAATCTTTATTTTAAATTTGGGAGTTTAATTCACATTTGGCCAATATTAGGAAAATTTAATGATGAAGCTAAGGAAGGTTAAGACTCATTAAGTGAGGAAAAATGACCATTGGGACTCAAAATATAGTTAGACAAGAGCGCTGGAAATGGGACACCCTAGGGTCCAACATTATAGTGCAACCTAAATACTCTTGTCTTATAGGCTTGAGACTTGGGGGGATGGAATTATCATGGGAAATTTAACTTGGATGAGGTGAAATGATTGTTTGAAAAGCTCAAGATGATTGAGAATAATCAAAAAGGTGTCTAGAGCATGAAATGAGACCAAGAGTAGTAAAACAAAAGACCTAGCTAATGTGAATAAGGCTTATATTCTCCAACCAGAGTCTCTTATGAAAGGACTGTGAAAAGACATGATATTTGTGGTTACTTGACAAATTTAGAGTGTATACATTTGCCTCCCTTCTATTCTAGTGATGCAATGAAATGAAGTACTAGAGTAAAAGAAATAACAAAAAATGCATACCTAAACCTACCTGTGTGGAAATGAATGTGCTGCAAAGTGTCCAACTCAATTCCTAGCCAAAGAAGTGGATGGAGAGATAAATAGTGCCTAGAGAAAGAAAGAATCCCTGAAATGGATGCCCCTATATTGAATTTGAAAGTATAATCCATGTAATCATGGAGAAGGAGGGCAATGCTTGCCCCTTATGTTGAATCTGACTAAAATGAGAAATGCTCAGAGGCCCAGAAGTAATGTTTAACCTCTGTTCCACATAAACTCATGTGATCTAGAATGTGTGTATAGAATATATATGATGTGAAGAGCAAAATACATCATGCCCCCACTCTGAATATTTAAACTAAAACTAAGAAATGCTCAGAGGCCCAAAACCAATGTCTATCCTTTGTCTCACATAAACTTGTATAGTCTGGGTCTGGGTAATGTCATGGACCAACCACTACAGATGGCTATGTGGTCTAATCTAATGACAACCTAGATACATCTAGGTGTAATCTAAAACTTTTTTCAATGTGTAAGAAGAGATTGGCATGTCTTGCCATTCCATCTATATAATTTTGGATGATGAATAACAGGAACATTTGTGTCATGCCTCCAAATTTGGTATGTGAGTGATGCATATGTATAATTTGATAATTTTTATAACCACATGTGATATGATATATCATGCCATGTCCCATGTGAAAAATTGGAGATCAAAATACTGTGCTCTGCACTATGCCTATAATATGCTATCTGGTCCTATAATTGAGTCATGATGTATGAAGCTATATATGTGAGATGCATAGTAATGTACATGCCCCCAAGTCTGGTATCTGAGTTTGAATCTATATCAAAGTCGCTATGAATCCTTATATTTTGAACCACTATATCTAAATAGTCTATGTATCTATAAACTAAAATCACTATGGATCTATATGATCTAAACCATTATTCTAAATAGTCTATTTATCTATAAATTGAAGGTGTATCCCCCTAAATGTCTTGAGTGATGTTGAGTCACCCATGTAATCTAAATCACTATATATTTTGACCGATCTGAGTTGAATCTAATAAACTAAATATTGGAGGTGTAAGAACCATGGTGTATCCACTTATGAGAGTGGATGGGTATGTTGGGTAAGTGTAGAAATAGGAATAATTGGAATGATGCCCCTATTTTGGGGAGAGGGATGAAATTTATGATAGATGAGGTCAAGCCAAAAGTAATGACTATTAGCGTAAGTATAAAAAAGGTTGGCTTGTTGTGAATAGCTTGAGAGGTTCTTTGATTGATTAAATGGAGTTGCTAAAAGTGGAACAAGTTTTGATTGGTGATAATCAAGGTGTGTGTCTGAGTATAAAAGAAATATAGAGATGTGCATGCTATATTAGGTAAATGAAGTATTAAGAAAGTGAAGCTTGTGTGATGTCAAAGGTATCATTTTCATGATTCTATTGAAAGAAATGGTTTAAAAAATTGAGTTATGAGGTTTGAGTTATGATCAAAATAGTATTTTGTTTTGAATGAAAAAGTTGGTTGATATAGGAAATTGGAATGATTCTTGATTCATTTATGCATTGACTAGGTTGAGATTTTGAACTCTTGGAGTCATAAAATTCTAAGGAGATAAGCACCTACCATGACTTGGTTTAAGTAATTTTAAACCCAAGTTTAGGATAGTGGTGATTTTAGTCTAGTAAGTAATGGAAAGGCATGATTTTTGACTATTTGAAAGCCTATTTTTGAGCTATTTAAAGTGTCCTAGGAAAATTTTGACTAGTTTCAACACTTCTATCCAAGAGTCAACACTCCTATCCAGGATTCAACATTGCTATCCATGTTCCAATGTAACTATCCAGTGTTGGTGTCCTTTTTGTAATGCTATTTTCCATTGGGCTTGAATTTTTAAGATTCTGATTTATTACCTATTGTTATATAGCTTAGATGTTTAATTGACATGGTTTACTAATATACATGTTGTTTTTTGGTGTTTTTCTAGGCAAGGTATGGATGAGGGAGTTCCATAGAGGTCAGGTGATGGAGATATTGAGGATGTTACCATTGTCTACTGATGAGAGGGTTATTATGGATAGGGCAAGGCTGGGTCATGTGTGTGACCTAGGTATAATGTAGTGGGATAGGTATCTGATTACAACCGTATGTGAGAGGTGGAATGCATATACATGTACTTTTTGTCTTCTTACAAGGGAGATTATTATGACATTGGAGGATATGTATCAAATTTTGCATTTGCTGACTAGTGGATATTGGGTGAAATTACAAGATGACATGGGTTTTAATGCCATTGATCATGCATCCTTGTATTTTGTTGTTGTACATTTAGGTATACATCAAAGAGGAAGTGATGGTGATGTTATTCTATTAGTTATAATATAGTATAGTGTCCCATGTCTACAGAAGTGGTTGGCCATGTTGTTAGCTTCATTTGTTGCTATGGGTGGGAGTGGAGTGTCAATTGTATATAAGATGAATAAGATTGTTCATAGTGTTGAGGTGTATGGCAATGTGTTCTCATGGGGTAGGACTATGATTTCGCACCTATATAGGGATCTTTATAGGTTTACAAAGGAGGCATTTAGTGGTGGATTAAGTGTAGTGAGGTTATTGTATTGCTGGGTTTATGAGCACATAACAATTGTGCAACTGATAGGATTATCGAGGGAGAGGTGGGCACCTCCACAACCATTTAGGGAGTGGTGGGTGAGAACACTTTCTATTCAATCTCCTAGGATATATCATTATATATGAGTTTTAGATAGATTGGTAGTCAGTGACATTATATGGAGGCCATATAAAAGATTTACTAGGTGGGTTGAGGATGGAGTGTAATTAGGGTATATGAAGGTTAGTTGTTGGATACATGACCATTGGGTTGGAGTGTATGATCACTTTCAGTATGAACACATGAATAGATAGTTTAGAGTTCCATAGGATGTGCCCCTAGTAGTATGGGTGTGGGTGAGGAGTGCATGTGTACCAATAGGGTAAGAGCTCATGTAAGGCTTATTGAGGTTGAGCTAGCACCTTTACCTTTACATGCATGAGATGTAGTTATAGACATTTTATATGTATATGATCAAGGCATCAATGGGATCTATTGTATCATATTGATAGAGGGGATGTTTTTGAGTATGAGGATCCTACATTGATCCAGATGATGGGAGGTAAGTAGCAATTATATTTGAATTATATACAATTTTATGATTGTTTAGTTTGATTTGAAAGTATATATCTAATATAGTGTTGAAATTTATGTGGAGGGAGATTTGGAGATGCTCAGGATGAAGCACAAGCTAGTGTAGGGACTAGAGATGATGGATTCTGGGAGACCATCATTGAGTCGACACTCTGAGATCTTACATGGTGTATACCTAATGATGCTATGTAGGATGGTTTGATAGAATGAGTGATAATTACAACTAGTGTTTATGCTCATTTTTTGATAGAGTTGCTATAGATATAGCTAATATGTTAGGGAAGTGGGAGAGAAGGATGAGCTGAGGGCTGAGCTAGATAGGCATAGGATATCTCCACCAGATTATGGTTCTGTGAGTCTGATGATTATGAATGAGTACAAAAAGCTTCAAAGGTGATATGCAAACCTGCATGAGGAGCATGGTCAGCTAATAGAGTGAGAGAGTCATCATAAGAGGCATTCAGGAGCTTGAGACTAAGAGTGAGGGCATAATGGACTATGGGACTAGTACTGGTGGGGAGAGTGAGACTAAGAGTGAGGGCATAATGCCCATTCATGATTGATTTTACCTTTATATGATGTATATGTTTTGAAAAATTGTTATATATATATATATTGGTTTTAATTTTGACTAATGCATACTGTGTTATGGGATTTGAAATATATTGTTATATTTATTACAAATGGTTGATTAGAAATAGCTGATTTGGGATTGATTTTGAGGTTGCATATGTTTTGGTAAAATGTTGTTTAGGATATGATTTGATTGTTCATAGTATGTTCATGTGTGATGTTAGGTTTGATTTGTAATCATATGTGAGCAAAAAATTTGTTGGATTTATTATTTGTAAATTATTTTGATAAAGTGATTTGGTTAAAGATTGGAAAAATAAGATATTGGTAATGTTTGGATTTGGATAATTTAGTTTAACTAGGGGTGGATTATTTGGAACTAAGAATGTTAGCTGTTAGTAGGAGGGGATTTAAGAGAGCATTCTATGCTTAATTCCCTGAGAGTGGCTCACAAATGTAAAGGTTGGCCCTTTATCTCTATCATCTCCCACTAAGTGAAGCTATGTAATCATGCATGTGCTAATCAATGTTTATATTGTGTGTCCAATCCTTTTTAGTAGGTGGTTCAAGAATACAAAGGATATCTAGTCCTTTGGCTCCATCATTTCCTTGTAAAGTGAAGCTATGTAATGATGTCAGTTTGAATGTGTGTCATATCACTATGTGTTATATCCCTATCTAAACCCTAATGGCCAATTGAATAAGTGCCCATACTACTCATGCTATGTAGGAACATATGCTATATCTGATACTATCTATTATGTACTAATTATAGCTATGCATGGATACTATACCAAATATAACCTTGTTAGATGTGTAATTGAAGCTATGTGATATGAAGGAGGCTCATATGTCTATAATCATAGTGGATTACTACATGAAATAGTACCTTGTGGCCTCTGCTATGATGTATATGATTTAGTGATAGATTGAGATGATGCTGAAACTTGTGATAGTTGCTCATATAATCTCAATCATAGTGGGTTAATACATGAAATGGGTCCTAAAAAACTTGGCCATAGTGAATATCTCTCTAGAGTAATACTCTATGATGTGGGTTCATCTAATCTTAATTGTAGTGGGTTGCTACATGAGATAGGACCCAAAAATCTTAGCCATAGTGAATATCTCTCTGAAGTGATACTTTATTGTGGTACCTCAAATTTTGCTACATATATATATATATATATATATATGGAACTACACTATATACTCCTTGGAATATATTATTATATGTAGGATACTCTAATTTTATTCATTTCCAAACATTCTAAATAGGTGGAATAGGAGATCTCTTGTGAGGCTCTATCCTAGAACCCACATTACTCTCATGATAAGTGACTGATGATTCCTATAAAGAAATGTCTTGGGATAAATCAACCATGACGGAATGAGGTCTAGGAATCCATGATGGAGGAGATATCAGTGCCCCCTATGTGAATGTTATGATGCCATGATCAACACATCTATCAATGCAATCCCTGATTCCATAACAATCATTATCTTTGTGTTCACAAATATGATGATAGTTATAAAAGCATTGATGTGGATGTCTATGTAAGAGATGTGGGTCTCATCAATGAGTAGAAGGTAATGTGATTAACCTCTTATCTAGTAATGCTAATAATGTGTTAGGAGCTATAGATGGAGGTAATGCTAAGAAATCTATAGTAATGTAATCAAATGAATCTTCCTTAATCAACCCCAATTTCTTTTCCAAGGCTAAAAATATATAGCATAAGTCTTTGAAAGAGGACTCTATTTGATATAATAGATGCTTGATGATTATTTCTTTAAAATTTGTCTATTTCAAGTCTAAAGAAAAATAGAGAAGAATGATAGGGATAAGTGATTAGAATGAACTTAGATTGGTTTATGTGCTATATCTATACATTATGAGCATGCTTCTTTGGCTGGGGAGGACTACCTGCAAGTAAGAAAGCACTACCACAAAATGTTTGTTAATAGATAAATGAGTGGGTTGCCAAGCTACGTGCTTATTCTAAGAAGTGTGAAATTTCCTTAGAGATGACAGTCTACTTTTAAGAGATAAAAGAGTAATAAATAATTAAAAGAGAGGTAAAGAGAGAGTGAAGAGAAATAATGTTATCGTTATTCACAACCTGAGTGCAATATAGAGTGATAGGGTATAGGTGGTGTATTTTGTTTGTATTTTAGAAATTTTTTGGGTAGGTTTTGGAGAGGTTAAGAAATCCACAATCATTGACATTTATAACAAAGTGACTGATATCAGTTATATTGTTGAGGTCAATGGGTGAAGGTGATCGATGTCGATAAGGCTATCAGGGTTGGTAAGAGAAATAATTACTTGGGAGTATGTAGAAGGATTTTTTGAGTTTGGGAAATGGTTTTGGTTAGGTCTAGAGGTTAGAGAGAGTAGTGGGAGAGAGTATGATTTAGATGGATCTAGTCAAAGGTTTGGTATGTTAGGTCAAGGAGAAACAAGTAGGGAAGCTTTATAACTCCCTCATGGGGGTTCGGTCAGGAATGTGTAAAGTAATGTATAGTATATATGAAGTGACAGAAAAGTAAATACTTTAAAAACCTATAAAATAAGTGATGTACTTAGCTATAGTGGTGACTAAATGATGAGTGATAGATTGATGGCTCTTATTAGGTAGTTTAAACTAATGGCCTAAATAGAGATAACAAATGGGTGTTGTTGGTCCTCAAGAGCTTGGTTTTTGATCATGATTGACTTATGCAAGATAAAAATAAGCTAGGATGTCAAAAGTTGACTGCCCAGAGCTTGAATGTAAGTAAGAATGATATTTTTTAATTTTTGTTGACCTAAAATTTAGGTTGGAGTTTGGCTTATATCATCGACATTGATGATCCCATCGATGTCAACCATGGGTTAACTGACGTTGGTAGCCTTAGAATAGGTAAAGCTTACTATTTTTGGCTTGTTTTCTATTGCTCTTCATACCAAGTGTGGAAATTGTTACAAAATGGTAAAAATAAGAGGTTAAGAAGGAGGTATTTTATTAGGAATTAGTTTTGAGGTGAGAATAAGTCTTAGGTAGTTAGGGAGAAGGAACCAAATCTTGAGGTGACTCATCAGTTGAGAATCAATCTTAGGGTGAGGTGGCTAGATAAGGTGGAATAAAGACTTTTGAATTAACTTAATTAAGTATTTTAAATTAATTAAATGTGTGAGGGGTAAAATCAAGGTCAGGGAGGCTAATTGTTTTTATTAGAAATAGGCTTAAGGGGGTTTCCACATAAGTAGTTACACACATGTGTGTGACATAATTTTGGTGTCTACATTTGCCCCTTTTTGACTTGTAATTTGCATTGTCAAGTTGTTAGACAAAAATAGGAGTTAGATGCTCCCATTATTAGATGAAGTATCCCCTCTCAAAATGGGAAATGATGGAGGAAAAATTGGAATGGGGTACCAGTTTGATAAGAAGTGAATTGGGTAAGTAGAGGAGAATGTGGTATTGTTTCTAGTTGTTATACTACTATGAGCTATAGTTGACAAAGTCAAGAATAGGTAAGGTTGAGGAGGACTCAGATAGAAATAACCAAAGCATAACTTGTAAGTGATATCTAAGAAGGTTAAAATATTCAAAGTTGTAGCGCCAATGGTCTATGTGTGCCAGGTATCCAAGGTAGGAAGTGCCCCAAAGAAAACATAAGAGGGTTATAGGTGATAGGATGAGCTTGGTTTCCATCTAAAACACCTAATATACATATGTGTGTATAATAGCCAACTATAACAGAATAACATAAGTGGTCAAGACAATCAATGCAAGGTTGGTGTAAAAGGGTCAATGAGCGAGGAGATATAAATGATCTCCAAACAAAGTCATCATGGGTGGAGATTTAAGTGATCTCCAAGGGTGTTTGTCATGGTTGGGGAGATATATGTGATATCCATTTTAGTGGTCATGGTTAGGGAGATATACTTGATCTCCAAATTTCCCTAGAGTATGGGTAAAGTCTAAAAAGTTGGGGTTACTTATTAGGGAAAACATTATTATAATAGTGCTGACATCAGTGACATTGTTGATATCCATAATAATTGGTGTTGACATCAACACATTAGGGAAATATTGCTGATGTTGGTAGGCATAAGCACCAACATTAGTGGATTAGGTCAAGCATGCCAACATTGGTGGCTGACCAAACTCAACAAAAGGGGGGTGGTGGCCAACCAAACTCATTTACAACTTGTGATTGGGGAAAAATAGAGATGTGAGAGCAACTGAGATGGTAGAGCAAGGAGGGGACCTAAAAGGAGGCATGGTACCATAAGAGCCAGTTTTGCTAGCTCAAAGGAGATAAAGAGATGACGTAAGAGTCTCTGTGAGAGTTTTTGAAACTTAATTTGGTTATTTAGAGTTTTTAGGCTAATTTAGACGTGGGGGATAGAAAATGTTACTAGAAGGGTAGGAAATAGGATAGGGTGGTTTTAGGATAAGTTGGGGGGAATTTTGGGTAGTGTTTTAGGTTAAAATTATAATTTTAGGGATAGGTCATTTGACCCTAGGGTTGAACTAGTCATCAACATCGATGGGGTCTATCAACATTGACTGACATGGCATTGAGGTCATTAGGTGTCTGTCAACATTAGATGATACTTATGCATATAAAGTGCCAATATTAACATTAAAGCTGATGTCAATGTTTGTGAAGAACCAACAAAATAGGAAAAAAGGTCAGTTTGGATCCCTGATGGAAGTAGTCAACTAGCCTAATGGTCGAGCTAGCCTCAAAAGACCCCATGTTGACTGAGTGCTACCTACATAACCTAGTTTAGGGCCTTAAGCCAATGTAGTTCTCCTAGAGCCTAGGGAAAAAGATCTAAGGTATGGTTTAAAAATAGAGGTTAACATAGGTCAAAGGACCTAGGGCTTTGAAGGGTAGGTATATAAGCTATGAAGCCTAGAGTTATGATAGGCAATGGGCCTAGGGTTGAGAGAGAGAGGTAGTGAAGCTTAAGGTAGAGAAGGGAGAGTAGGGTAGATAGTTAGGTGGGTATATGGCTAATCTATCCTTAGAAGACCCTATATTGACTGGATACTACTTACATAGCCTAGTTTAGGGCCTTAGACCAATGTAGTTCTCCTAAAGAGAAGGAAAAAGGTGGTGGTAGGTTATATTAGAAAGACATGACTTGAGTTATGTGTGTATGGATGTAGGTGAGGATAGAGCTAACATTATAAGATCATATACTGAGGCTTCTAATGCATATGAAGAGGGATGTCACTTCAAATGAGTAGAATCACATGGTAGCCATGGGGTTAGGAGGAGTGTGATAATAATGTTGAGTTGCTCGAGATGTGAGCCTTATGATAATAGTGATTGAGAGGTGGGATCACACCACTAACATCTTCCATCTACCAACCGAAGAGTTGATAATGACATAATAGGATGTCTATAGGATTTTTAAATTGTCATTCTAGGGTGAAGATATTTTCACATTCTTGAGAGAGGAACATGATATCCATATGGTGGCATAGTATGGCGAGTATGTTAGTGAGGTGACTTATCATTTAATGAGTTTACCTATGAGCCACTATTTATGGCTAATGAGGAGTAACATTGACTTAGCATCCTAATGATGATAGGGATCATAGTGTATGCATTACTAGATGCAGATGGTGGTAGATTTCCAATTTCATTAATAGGTGTGCTTGCATAGATGGTTAAGTAATGGACTATTTTTGCATGGGGTCTAGTGTTTCTAGCATAGTTATATAGAGAGCTATGGGGTTTGAGACTATGATGATGATATAGTTTATGTGTCAACCATCTACTACATTATTGGGCATATGAGCACATCATGGTGACACGACCATTAGGGTTACCTACCATGATTCTAGCCTAATTTAGGGTTGGTTTCAGAAGGTGGAGAGAGGGCATGGCATAGAATTGAGTGGAGAGTATAGTACATGATATTGCATATTATAGATGCAATATTGAGGGTTTGATCCCTCTGGATATTTTTTGGAGATCCTACTTGACATACCTCATATTCAAAGGATAGGCACAATAATTGGTTATATTACATAGTTCACTATGGGTTAGGGGGAGACAAGTTAATGAGCTGGAGATGGTACCCATGGCACAGGTTAGGAGGCAATTCAATATACTATAGGATATATCACCTACCTTCCCTCAATATAGGAAGGATGACATAAAGGCACCTTTACCATTGCCCCAAGAGATAGATGGGCCAAATTTTTGGGAGCTACCAACAAGACTAGGTGTAGGAGATCTAAGGTGCATAACAAAATATACAGCTTGGTGGGTAGGTTTACATCCCATGATAGAGGTCAAGAGGCCACCACTAGATTTATAGGGGCAAGTGGTGACATTATAGGGCTAGGTTGGGGCACTACAAGGCCAAGTTGTAGCACTACTGGGCTAGGTTAATGTGTTATAGGGTCAGGTGACTACAGTGACAATGGAGAGGGATAACTTGAGATCAATAGGTCAGGATGCTTCTCCTCTCCCACCATAAGGACTAGTATAGGTTGGGCCATTAGTAGGTGCTATGGGACCACCATAGACTATATCTCTAGTGAGATATACTATTTCTCTAGATGAGATTTCCTATTACAAGAGGGCCATCAAGGAGTTTCCACAAATTCAAGGATATTCTAAGTTCAGAGAGTAGGAGAGATTTGTGTCATGTGCCATAACTTCTAGCTCATATAGACGTAGATGGGTTGAGAGTGGTGATGACACTACTTTGTCATAACCATGTGGAGAGCCTCAAGGATCCCAAGTGTCAAATTTTGTTATTTTTTATTATATTTTTATATGTACATCAGCCTACAAGATGAAGATGCGAGAGATATATTTTGAGAGAGAGATGATATTTTGATGATGTACATTTATTATGATCATATATATATATATATATATGAGATGTTTATTTATTGTGATTTTAAGATGTATTTATTCTGATTGTGATGAAGATATTGACGTAGATGATGATGATATAGATGATGATTTTATATTATGTTAATTTGATGTTAATGTTGAGCATGTTAGCTGAGGTGTACTTAGCATTTTCCATATGTGTGATGGTATATGCATAGTTGGTTAGTTAGCTTCAACTTAGTATTTTTATAAATTTGTGATGATGTATACCTAAAATGAATGGGTTGGTTATGTGATTTTATTTCAGCATTTTTCCATATTTGTGATGGTGTATGCATAAAATAAATTGAGTAGGCTTTGATAGTGTTGGTATGACATTATTTTTCATCTCAATAGATAGATAAACATGTGGTTTGGATGGGAAAATAAAGAGGAAATATTCTTGTGCATTGGCAAAGACCATAATCAGAACATAAATAGGCTCAAGAAAATGAGCCTCTTTCATGCCTTATATCTTTCAACCATTGTGTTTGTTAGAGAAGCATTGTGTTTACCTTAAGTTAAGTGAGCTTCATAGTCCCTTAAAAGAGTATGAGGAAAAAAAGGGTAAAAATGAGGGAAAATGTTTGGGTAGCATAACCTATGAAGTGGGGATGATATGCCCCTACTGTGGGTGACCCAAGAGATACTATAGGTAAGTCCATGACTTAAAGATTTTTTTTGTGTGTAAGCTGATCAATGCGGGAAGCCTACAATGGGATTTTATATGGGTTAAGGTCATATAAAGTTGATCAATATGAGAAGATTTATTTATTTATTTGTATTTCCATTTAAGAACAAAGCTTGGTTTAGCCATCCTTGAAGGGAGTGGTCTAAGCATTTATTTTTAAGTTAAAATAGTTATCCTTCAAGGGAGTAGTCTATTGATAGTAGCAAAGAGAAGTTACGTAGCTGTCCTTCAAGGGAGCAGTCTATGTTGAGAAGAATGACATGAGAGTTTATAACTTGTCACATATCCCATTTTTTAAAAAAATTTAGTCATGAAAAATACTATAGAGGTTTAGGAGTTTTCCACTTTGAAGGCAAAACCATACCACTACGTAAGTTAACTACGTGTATAGGAGTATGGGTGAAGATGAAGGGAAATGAATGTAATAGGGGTACTTCAAGGGATGAGCTCAAGGTAAACACAAAGTGAAATTATGTTTGGTTAAGAAAATAATGGTCATAGGTGTAAGGCATTTTAAGGCTCAGGTTCTGGCCTTCCTTTAAGAAAAGACAAGTGATAAGTTCCGAAGCCATACTTCTGAGTTATGATATAGGGTCCAAGCCAATTAGGAGAAAACTTAAGATGTTTGATTTTCTCCATGTTAATCACATGTTGATTTTATTTTAAGATAAGATCTATGATATTGAAATATCACTCTTTGAGGTTTTTTTTATAAGCACGTTTGATATGCTCTTGATAGATTTGGAGGTAGTTGAAAGCTATGAGATGACACTCATTAAGAAATTCAAGTTGAGCCAAACATTCTTGGTGAAAGTCATCATTAGTAAGTATGTTTTGTAGAAAAATGTGAAGAGAAGGAATCTGAACTTCAAGAGGAAAAATAGCCTCTGTCCCATATACCAAAGAAAAAGGTGTAGCACCTATAGGGGTTCGAATTCTAGTGTGGTAAGCCCATAAAGCAAAAGGAATGTGTGTGTGCCAATCCTTGCCCATTTCATTGACTACCTTCATGAGAATTTTGGTCAATGTTTTGTTAAAATGTTCTACTTGTACATTTACTTGTGGATAGTATGGTGATGAGAAGCTTAATTTGATTCCAAATGTATCACAAAGATTTTGAATAGTCTTGTTTTTGAAAGATTTGCCATTATCTATTATAATTTTATGAGGGACACTAAAATGATAGATGATGTGATGGTTGATGAAGTCAATAATTTTTTTAGCTTTAGTGGAGATGAGAGGGATGGCCTCAACCCACTTGGTGAAGTATTCAGTGGCAGTAATGATAAAATGATGACAGAGGGATGAATGAGGGTTAATCTCCTTGATTAGATCTAAGCCCCATTGAGATAAGGGTAAAAAGTCTTTGGGGAATTATAATGCATGACTTGGAATGTGAAGGAGGTTAGCATGTTGTTGACACTTGATGTAATGCTGAACGTAATTAGCACAGTCTTGATGAAATGTGGGCCAATAATAGCCATATCAAAGGATATGCTTGGCAACTGCATGACCATTACAATGCCCACCACAAATCCCATCATGGACTTCCTTAATAGTGAATGGAGTCTCATTACTAGTGAGGCATCTAAGAAAAAGACCATCAAAACCTCACTTGTAGATAAGTCCCCCTAACATAGTGTAATGAGCGACATGTTTTATGAAGACACATTTATCCTTATTGGAAAGATCAGAAGGTGTAATAGAAAAGGAGAGGTAATCCATGAGTTGCTTGTACCATAAGTCATGCGGGTTGGATGTTATATTTCTGATAAAGAGGATGTTATTTGATACATAAGAGGGTAATGTTAAGTGATGCACAGTGACATAGATTTTTGAGGAAGAGGATGACGAGGGTATGTGTGAAGCAAGTGAAGCCATTATGTCAGTAAACTTATTTGTAGATTGAGGAATAGTTTGTAAGAGATAAAAATCAAATGATCCCAAGGGCATATCTACATGATGTTTATACCACTGTAGAATCTCATTTTTGCATAGGTAAGAACCATTAACCTGGTTAAACACTAGTTGGGAATCACCAAAAATGGTTATGGATTTGATGCCTAAGAAGAGAGCTATTTGAATTCCTAAGATCAAAGCCTCATATTTAGCCATATTATTAGTGCATTCAAAATCTAGTTTAAATGAGATAGGCATAGGATCATCATCTAGAGTAATAAGAATGACTCCCGCACCCCCACCATGTTGAAATTTAGACCCATCGAAGAAAATCATCTTTTGATAGGAGATGTCATCGATAAAAAGCATTGTGATAGATTCATTAGGGAATTCAAGGTTTGAAGGTTGGTTATTAGGCAAAGGGATGGTCGCTAACTGGTCAATGATTGTTTGACCTTGAATAGACTTTTTTTGAATGAATTCTAAGTAAAATTTAGTAAGAAGCATGAGTTACCAAGATACACATTAGTTGTGATATAGCTTGGAATACATGTATTTAAGGGGATTAATATGGGTAACCACATAGGTTTTATGATTTAGGAGATATTGGCAAAGCTTGGAGATGGAAAAAACTAATGTGAGGCAAACTTTTTTAGTATGGGGATATCAGGTCTCATAATCAATAAGTGTATAACTTATGTAATAAACCACTTGTTCTCGATGTTGGTCATCTCGATGTGTAATCAGAGCACCCAGAGAATGGTTTGTTATAGAGATGTAAAGGTAGAAAGGCTGATTTTCCTTAGGTGGAATAAGAACCAATGGGGAAAAGAGGTATTATTTGAGTGCATCAAAAGCTTCCTAGTAATATGTATTCTAATAAAAGGAGACATCCTTTTTGAGGAGATGGTGGAAGGGTTGGAAACAATTTGATAGCTGGGAGATGAAGCAATAAATTAATTGAAGTTTGGCCTATAGGCTACAAAGTTATCTTATATTAGTGGGTGGAGGCATCTCTAAGATTGCTCTAACCTTAGCAAGGTTGACCTCATTACCATGGAAAGAAATGATAAAACCTAAGAGCTTACTAGAAAGAACACCAAAGACACATTTATTTGGGTTTAGTCAAACATTATATTAGAAGAGATGAGTAAATACAATTTTGAGAATCATCAAGTGGTCTTGGTGAAATTTAGACTTACCAAGTAAGTCAGCCTTGTAATCTTCTATAATTTTGTGTGGGAGATCATGAAAGATGTAGGTTATAACACATTGATAAGTTGCACTAGCATTCTTTAGAATAAAAGGCGTGACCTAATAATAAAAAGTCCCTTATGGGCTAATGAAGGTTGTATTGTGTTGATCCTCAGGAGCAACCAGGATTTGATTATATCTAGAGAACTTGTCCATAAGTGATAACATCTCATGGCCAACTGTTAGATTAACAAGTTGGTTAATACTTGGTAATGAGAAGTTATATTTTGGACAAGTAGGGTTTAAATCATGTTAGTCACTATAAATGTGGATTCCTCCAGTCACCTTCATGATAGGAACTATAATGGAAATCTATTGCAGGTAGTCAATGGGTTGGATAAAGATAATAAAAAGGAGGCATTGGATCTCTTCTTTAATAAGGAGAGAAATATGTGGATGCATCTTGTAAAGCTTTTGCTTAACATGTTTAACATCTCAATTGGTGACAATGTTATGGGTGATGATAGAGGGGTCAATACGAGGTATGCCATTATAAGATGAAATAAAGGATTGGCTATGGTTATTAAGAAATGTGGCACAATCAGCTTGTGCAGAAAAATCCAAATATTGGCCAATATTGAGGACATGAGGGTTATCATGAGAGGGTAGATTGATATCAATGGTTGATTCATTTAACATAGCTTGTGTTTCAAATAGGAGCAATCATTGGATATAGGAATCATCTGCACCCATATATGTGAGAATTGAATCATAATATTGACATTAGATAGTGTTAATAGTGGGAGAGTCTTCATCAATTATTTTAGGATGAATGAGAGGGAGGGATCTTGTTTCCTTACCTTGGTAATAGGTGAGAGGCCCCAAATGGATGGCATTTATTGAAAAAAAATTAGGAGGTATAGATACCTTTGATTTGATAGGTGATGATGGAGAAGGAAAAATTGGTTATTTAATAATTGGTACATGGGAATTTTTAGTGAGTTTATTTGGTTCATCATATCCCACTCCATGCATCTTTTTGGCATTTTCAATGGTTTGGCTAGTGGGATATTAAATAGACATATGGACACCTTTTTCATAATGACCCAAACCAAATCCTTTCTAGGCACACCTATATAGATAGGTGTGAGTGAGTCTAGGGTTACTTAGGAAAGAGAAGTCACAAGTAAATGGTTGTGGTGAAGAAGATGAAGATGGATTGCTGACAGTGGGAGCCTAATTAATTCCCCCATATGTGAAATTAGTTTGAAGGTTAGGGGGCCCATAAGGGATGATCATCCTAATGTAGGTATCATAATTTGGGTGCGTGTGAATCTTTCCATAATCTTGTGGAGTATAGAACATGTCAAGTGTCAACAAATGATACTCATCAAGTGACAAACATTGAAAAGTCTCTTCTATGGGATCCTTGTCAAGAATTTATGTTGCTGGTATCTATGTAACTAGGGGAGTGGAGCTTGTGGAAGATTCAAAATTATCATGTAAAGAAGATGATGTCTTCAATGGAATGAGAACATCATTGGGACTATAAGTCATGTTGCATGTTTTAAATAGAGGTGGGTCAGTGGGTATAACATGCACTTGTCCATCATATTCAAACTTGACACAACGGTGCAATGTTGAGGGTACACATGGCATAACATGTATCCAAGGTCACCCAAGTAGTATGTTATATTTGAACTCTCCCTCCATAACATAGAAGAGATCAAGAATAGTGTAGGGACCTACATGGATATGTAAGATAATAATTCCCACTATAGTAGTTGTGGTATCATTAAAGGAGTAGAGTACTGCATCAGTTTGAGATATCCAATTGTTGGGAAGGGATATCTATTTATAGGCATGGGTGGAAACAATATTAATACAAGCTCCCCCATTGATCATGACTCTCTTGACATGAGTTTGATCAATATATGTGGTAATAAAAAGGGTAGAATCCTAATATTTAAGGTTTAAAAGTGGAATTTATGAATCACTAAATGAAATTAGGGAGATGGAATTAAAGGAGCTGATCAAATCTATAAGTGGTTGGGGATCATCAAGTTGTAACTCAATATATTGTAGGCAACTAATCAAAGATTGATGATGTTGGAATGAGTTTTAGATTAACTCATACAAAGACATTTTCACAGGAGTTTGGTAAAGATGTTTCACCATTGAGCTTTGAATAACGTCTAAAGATATTGGTTTAGGGACACCTAAGATAGAAATATTAGAATTAGGAGTGTCTTTGGTGAAGGGATGAGCCCAAGGAGCAATGACCTTTTATTTACCTTTATCCTTTTGGTTTTGTGACCGTGTGACCACATTAACTGTGTTGATCTGAAATGTAGGTGATAAAGGGGGTACAACCACATCTTTGGGTTTGAATTTAGTTGGAACAGTAGGAGGCATTATAGATGTTAAAGGTGGAATAATAAGAAGGTTAATGGGAGTATCATCAAAGAGAGCATCGACATCAAAGTGTTGATGAATGACTGTTTTGAGGGCTTTACAACTCTGAGTATCATGTCTAAGAGAATGATGATATAAACACAATTGTGTATCATTAAACCAAGATAGATTCATTCCAACAGGACTATAAGGCTTAATGGGAGGAAGAGATATTACATAAGATTGCAATAATTGATGTAGGAAAAAGCTCTGAGAGCCTACAAGTGGGCTCGCACTTGTTGTGTTAATGGGAGTGGACACCTTATTTTGTTTTGGTGTTGAAAAGGTAATTTTATGTGGTGCTTTATTTGGTGGTGGTAGAGTTACATGTTTTTCTGACACTTTATTGGTGTTAGGTATCTTGGTGTTAGAGTGAAAGGCCTACCAGGTGGCAAAGGTAGTAGTGGAGGTAACTTAACTTTTATTTTACTTGGGTTGGTAATAATTCAACTAAAGTAGAGGGGTGTGGTCCCAAAATGGATGATAAAGTTAAGGGTTGAAGACGGGATTGGTGAGATCTAGGAAGCTTAACATTTTTCTATAATTTAGATTGCTAAATTCTAACTTGTGGTTGAGGAGTTAAATCTAATTTCACTTGTGGATGAATTAAATTAGAAATGGGGCATACACCTAAAGGCCTAATCTAAGTTAATGTGGTAGATGTCTATGAAGGTGAGGGTTTTGACATAGATGGCTAAAATTTAGGTGATTTTAGTTAATAAGCACTAGCTCTATCAAAAACCTTGGGGTAAATGGTAGTGAGAGGGTTGGTCGTAAAGGTTGGCATTCATTGTGTTGGATAAGGAGTTTTAAGATAGTCCTAAAATGCCACATGATCTAGCTTCATGGAGTCAAGAAATTCTAGACTTTTCACCAACTGTGAGAAGGGCTTAGATGAAGTTGATGTAGGCCTTATAGTTGAGGTGTTTAGGAAAGAGGGAAATTATTGGTCGTTACTACTTCAGGCCAAAGATGAGAAAGAATCGTAATGGGATATTCTTCAACAAAGACAAGAGAAGAGACATGGTTTGCAATGGGTGGAGGAGAGGTAGGTCAATAAGGTTCCTATAGGGGGTAAAGCATAGATATTATTTCTCCCTCAACATGTGGGTGAGGAATAGGTAAAGTAGGATCCTCTGCAGGTAAAAGAAGGGGTGAGAGTGGTATAATTAGAGTAGGCACAATAGGTCTCTCATCTATTATGGGAGTAGATAATACTGACTCCTCTAAGTGTAAAGGTGGATTACATGGGGCACTACTCTCTATAAGTGGAGGAGAGGTAGGTAAAAAAGGTTCCTCAAGAGGGTATAATACAAGAATAATGTTCCCTTCAACATGTGGTTGAGGAACAGGTAGGGTATGGTCTTCAAGTGGTAAGAGAATAAGTAATATTGGTGAAAAAGGAATTGGCATTATAGGCTCCTCAAGTGGAAAAAGAAGTGGTAAAGGAGGCTCTTCCTCATGAGGGAGTGGAATGGGTGAAATAGGCTCTTCTACCTAAGGAGGAAGAATGGAAAAAACAAATGCCATTGACTATGGGGGATGAGTTGATGAAATGGGTGTCTCCTGTTGAAGGGGAGATGGAACTAGAGGTAAAGGAAAAACCATATTAACCATATGGATATTATGATCACTTGAGTTAGTTGTGGTCTAAATAATATTTTTATTGGGTGAATGGTAGGAAGAGGGTGTTTAAACACATCCATACTTTTATTAGGGGGTATATTAGGATTATCCAAGATGAGATCACCTCTATCAAGCATGTCTTGAACAATGTTTTTGAGTGTCTTACAACTATTAGAATTGTGGCCTTTAACTCGATGGTAACTACAAAACTCATCTTCCTTATACCAAGTTGGGATAGGATGGGAAGGGTTGAACTATATAAGAGGTTTGGTTTGAGGAAGGGTTATGACACATTGTTTCAATAGTTTTTCCAAAATGGATGTATATGACTCCCCAATGGGAGTGTATTGTCCTTATCCATACCATTGTTGGAATTGCTTGGTTGGATTTTAGGAAGTCAAAGAATTTGATTGGTTTGTGGTTGTTGAAGAAGCTGACTTAACAACCACTGTATTGGTGGAGCCTTTAAATTTTTAGTTAGAAGGAAAAGTTTTAGAATATGAGGAGTCATTTGATTTGGAATTGGGATACTTACTGCAACCCTTATCTTTGCCTTCATCTATATCATGAATATTGAATTTTTGTGCCATTATAAAGGCCTCATAAAATGTGCAAAAAGTTTGTACCCAAAGTTTGGATGAGATGTGCTTAGCACATGCCCTTCAGAAGAGCTCAATAATCTCAGGTTGGGGTAAGGATAAGGAGAGTTGATTGATCAAGCCTCTCCAATAAGTGACAAAATCTACAATAGACTCGTCATCAAATTGTCTGATAAAATAAAGGTCTATAATAGAAACTTTTTTAGAGATGTTAATAGAGAAATGGTCTATTAATGTTTACATGAGTTATGTAAATGAAAAAAGGGAGTGCTGAGGTATAGAGCTATACCAATCCAAGGTAGCACCTAAAAGAGACATATGGAAAGTGTGACGTAGTAATGCATCATCGTGCCCTATTAGATAACAAGCATGTCTAAATGCTCACAAATGTTGTTATGGGTCCTCTTCAATCTAGAAATGAGTAAATTTAGGGAGTTCTTATTGGCTTGGATAAGGATAAATAGGCATAGAAGGATGGATGGGTTCATTGCATATCTGATCATAAGATAACACATTCTTTGAACCAAAAATAGATGTCTCTAGATTAGACATCTTGTCCATCAGCACCTTAGTGAGGTCTGGAGGGGGATTAATTTGATGGATTCATCCTAAGTTATAGGGAACCTGATAGGAAGTAGAGGGAGCATATGACATAGCTTGCTAAGGTTGTGTTGGGGCAACATAAGGATAATGAGTCATAGGCTGGGGTGTAGAAAGAAAAAGGGCTTGTCTTATTAGGTTAGAGACTATGCTTTGGTTAGTTGTTGTTATTGCAGGTTGGGTTATTGGCATGGTTAGAATGGATGAAGGTGAGTCATAAATTGAGTAATTATAGGTGCGAGAGTAGATGGAATGGGTACCACTAAATTTTGAAATGGGGTAAGACTTGACTGAACTAGTTGTGGTTGTGAAAATAGGGAAGTCACACTAGGGTTTAGGTGAGATTGGGTAGTTAGTGATGCTAATATTTGGACATCATTTATAGTTGGGTTACTTGTTAAAGTGGTGGTTTGGGTAACCATGGGGAAAATAGTGGAGGCAATTGAAATTTAAGTTGTCTCCATTAGAGAGGTTGGCATACCATAGAGAGTCACCCAAAGAATTATGGTTTTGGCTCATAACAAGATAATGCTGAAGGGATACCACATTATGATCAATAAATTTAGCAAAATCTTGATCTCCCTCAAGTACAATGGGAATATGGTTGGGGTTGGGAGTATACTCTATATCTGAATTGTGCTTCATGATGGAATCAAAAGCAAGAGGGGAAGGTGGAAGTGGTTTTTAGCTTTCATAATCAACAAGAATTTTGGTTTGAGCTCATGTCAATACCATGCAAGAGGAAGTATAAATAGTCTTACTACCCTGTATTAGTGACAAAATAAGAAAAAACTAGGTTTGAGTGTAGGTAAGTGGGTTATTTCAACTTATTATTTTGAGCAAATGAAAATTACAATCACCGATGTCGGTCACTTGACTAATGTTGGTAGTAAAAGTTTACCAATGTCAATGGGATTAACTGATGTTGGTAGGTAAAATATACCGATTTCAATATAATTAACTGATGTCGATCACTATGATATCTTGGGAGATGGAAAATCTAAAGTTTTAGAAACCTAGAAGTAAAAACTAGGTAAAATGGTGTATGGAAGAGGTCTATGTAAGAAGGAAGAACACTTAAAAAAATTGATATAATAGGTTATACAAACTGAGTATTAGAAATAGTATTGATTTTGTGAATCAATAGGAAAACATCCTTACCCAATCCAAAATATAGAAGGTAATAAAAAAGTAGAAAAAGAACATATAACCATCAACTATTAGGTCCTAGAGATTAATTTTTAGTCTCATGTTGGCTTATGCCTTAATTAGATAGTGAAAAGAGAATTTGGTTATTGAAGGTACTAAAAAGCAATTTAGAGTTAGTTTTAGGTTAGTTTTAGTGCTCAAAAGGAAATCTATGTTAGACCAGGTATGTGGCTTGTTATAGGAGCTTACTCTCTACACTTCATAGACCTAGAGCCAAGTTAGGCCACTTAGCCAAAATATACCTTATGTCTAGATTTTATACTCTACCAGAGAATGGAGTGGGTTCTCCCCTTATTGGTGAAATCCAAGTAGGATAGCTGGGTAGGGTAAGGTGATCCACTAGATGATGAAATCTTGATGGGCCTTTTCTTAGGAGATTTTAGATGTTTGTTTGTGTGAATGTGATTTCATTATGTAACATAGGTGTAATATAATTTATTTATAATGCTTATAATTAACTAGGTGAGCTAATATGTAGTAAGCAATTAATGAAATGCAGTAAGTTTTAAACCCAAATCTGAAATTTTTAGATTCAAATGAAAACAAAGATGAAATCGGAGTAGGGAATGAAATTCACTATCCTAATGTGCATGCAAGAAGAAGTAAAGAAGAGATTATTTTCAACTTGTAAGAAAAAAATGATAAATTGCTTTTAGAGGTAAAGAGAAGAGAGAAAATTTCAGTTTAATTTTTAATTTTAAGAGAGAAGATAAGGAGAAAGTGCAAGAAATGAAGTTTTCACTATAATGCACCTATATGAATGCTTAAAACAAGCAATAAACCCAAGGAAAACTCTAGGGTCCCACCGGGCATGCTAGAAATGTTTCGCTAAAATTTATCTATTTCAAGTCTAAAGAAAAATAGAGAAGAATGATAAGGATAAGTGATTATAATGAACCTAGATTGGTTTGTGCACCATATCCAGATGTTGTGAGCATTCCTCTTTGGCTGGGGAGGACTACTTGCAAGTAAGAAAGCACTACTACAAAATATTTGTTAATAAATAAATGAGTGGGCTGCCAAGCTACGCGCTTGTTCTAGGAGGTGTGAAATCTTATTAGAGATGATAGTCTAATTTTGAGAGACAAAAGAGTAATACATAACTAAAAGAGAGGTAAAGAGAGAGTTAAAGAGAAATAATGTTACCATTATTTGCAACTTGAGTGCAGCAGAGAGTGACAGGGTATAGGTGGTGTATTTTGTTTGTATTTTAGAAGGTGTTTGGGTAAGTTTTAGAGAGGTTAGGAAATCCAAAGTCACCAATGTTGGTAAGGAAGTGACTAATATCATTTATACTACCAAGGTTAGCAGGTGAAGGCGATCAATGTCAGTTAGGCTGTCAGGGTTGGTAGGGGCAATAATTACCTAAGAGTCTACAGAAGGCTTTTTTGAGTCTGGGAAATGGTTTTGGTCAGGTTTGGGAGCTTGGAGAGATGAGAGAGAGAGAGAGAGAGAGAGAGAGAGAGAGAGAGAGAGAGAGAGAGAGAGAGAGAGAGAGAGAGAGAGAGAGAGAGAGAGAGAGAGAGAGAGAGAGAATGATTTAGATGGATTTGGTTAGAGGTTTGGTATGTCAAGTTAAGGAGAAACAAGAAGGGAAGCTTTATAACTCCTTCATAAAGGTTCAATCGAGAATGGTAAAGCAATGAATAGTAGATATGAAGTGATAGCAAAGCAAATACTTAAAAGACCTACATAATAAGTGATGTACTTAGCTATAGTGGTGACTGAATGATATGTGTTAGATTGATGGATCCTATCATGTAGTCTGAACCGATGGCCTGGACAAAGAGAACAAGCAGGTATTGCTGGTCCTCAAGAGCTTGGTTCTTGATCATAATTGACTTATGAAAGATAAAATTAAGCCAAGATGTTAAAAGTTGAATTCCCAAAGCTTGAATGTAAGTAATAATGAGATTTTTTGATTTCTACTGACATGAACTTTAGGTTAGAGTTTGGCTTATATCATCGACATCAGTGATCCCACTGATGTCAGCCATGGGTTAACCAACATCAATGGCCTTAGAATAGGTAAAGATTATTATTTTTGGATTAGTTTCTATTTCTCTTGATTAAGAAGGAGTTATTTGATTAGGGATTTAGTTTTGAGGTGAGAATAAGTCTTGGGTAATTAGGGTGAAGGGACCAAATCTTGAGGTGACTCATCAATTGAGAATCAATCTTAGGTAAAAGTGGCTAGGTAAGGTGGCATAAAGGGTTTTTAATTAAATTAATTAAGTATTTTAAATTAATTAAATGTGTGAGTGGTAAAATCATGGGTCAGGGAGGCTAATTATTTTTATTGGAAATAGGCTTAAGGGGGTATCGACACAGGTAGTTATGCACCTATGTGTGACATAATTTTGGTGTCTACAGACATACTTTCAAGACCTAAAACTTCATATATATATATATATATATATATATCACTCTCATATGCCCCCTTAAGCACACAAATTTTCACTACGTAGCTCCTCCTCTATAATATACTTCACAAGTATACTAGCCAATTAAGCCTCCAATTTGACAAAAACTTGAATAATTTGAAAAACACAAACATTAAAATATTTGTTAAGCTTGATTTGATAACCCATTTGGCCCATTCAACCTATTAATAAGCCTAAAATATTAACTCATAAACGAAACCACTTTTCTAGCATAGCTTAAAACTCTAGAATCTTAAAACAAACAAGGTCAACAAACCTCCTTATGGTCAACACCCACCTATAATTTTTTTTCACACTAGGAGATAACCATCACATGCTTCTAGATCAAGATTTTATCCTTAAAAACTTTGGGAACCTTTAATTCTTATACCATGGCTTTGATCTACAATAAGAAAGATAAACCTGGGAGTACACAAAAACCTCCAAAAGGCACAAACATGATCATCAAAACACAAAACCACCTACAACACATCACAAAGAAGTGCATAGACCTTTATGAACACCAGAATCTTCTTGACATTCCATTAATCTCATTATGACACCTAAAAACACCCATTTTGATCTTATAAACACTGGATATACATAAAAAACACCTTATAACATTATTCTGACCTCATCAAAGCACTTTTCCCATCTTGACACACCAAATCCAACTAGAAACACTCATTTCTTGACTTCTAAGACCTTCTAAAGTACACCACAACAACAATCCACTAAAAGGAGTCTCTTGAGAAGCATAGACAAAGATCTCCTTTACTTCACAAGGTTCCTTAGAATAATGTGAAACCAAGCGTTATCCATAACTCCTTATATTCCTTCTCCTCCTTAGCCATCTGATATTGATATTTCTTCTTCTTCTTATTCTCAAGATTAAGAGAAACAACTTGCTCATCCACTACAACATTCTTCTTATCTTCTAAGACTGTATTGACAACATATGGGGATAACATATATTCATAGCATACCATTTTAGTTGAAGAATCTTCCTTGCAGTTTGGATCCTCATCATTAGGTATTGACAATTGATATTCTTTACATGAAAATTTCTCAACAAAATTAAGATGTTCACTTTAATCCATACACATCTTAGAACTAGCCCAAACCATTACCTTCATCTTTTCCTTGATCTTGGTTTCTTCATTCTCAACATGAGTAGATAATGAGAGCTCTTGGAACTCTTCAAATTCTAGTGCATTCTCCACTATAACAAACATATTACTTGGACCGGTAGACTCATCATGACTCACACTTACCACCTTTAGTTTACACGAGTTAACTTGCCTTCTTTCTTGTACTCTAGGAGCTTAATTAAACCTATTCTATCTTATAGGATTTTGCTTGTAGAATCTAGAAATATGACCTCTCTGTTGATAGTTAAATCACACTATACCTTTTGTAAGATGCTAATCCTACCTTTCTTGATTAGAAAAAAATCTTGCAATATGTCCATTCTTTTGACAATTGAAACAAACTACTTTTGAAGAAGACTCACCTTGCCTTACCATATTTGGAAAATGCTTAGAAAAATGTCACTCATCAATAAAATTTAATCACTTAAATTTATTCACACCTTTTGACTGATGACCCCCATCATAGTTATATGAAAACTCATTTCTAACAGTTCTCTTGCATTATCTATCTCTATTCCCAAACTGATTACATATGTAATAATAAATATTGAAACTTGCATACCTCATGGCATTTGGTTTTTTGATATGATTTGTCTTCACTTTACCAACATATTCATTCCTTAACTAATTATTGACCTTATGGGTCTTATTGACATTAGTCTTCATCTTGTCTTGAGTTGCATTTTCTGGTTCTTCTTTGTATCCAAGACCAATTCTATCACTTGCATGCTTTTGACCACTTAGAATATTGTCTAGATCACTTGAGCTCTTTTCAAATCTTATAAATGACTACATATTAAAAGATGTCTTCTTTAACTTAGCTTTTAATGACTTATTTTCAATTACATATCTTGACCATTCATCTTCTTTAGCTTTTAGGCTTGTAGACAAGATTTACAATTCACAACTAAGATACTTTTGATTATATCTTCATGCTCCGTGGTGTCTTCATTAATTATTTCTTCATAAACACTGAATTGATCCTCAAAGTCCTTGATTTGAGACTTAATCTTATTGTTAATCTTCTTCTCAATATTTAGTTCTTCAAGAGCATTCATCAATTCAGTCTCACAGACCACCTCATCTTTATCATCATCTAAATCATTAAAATTAAACTCCTTTTGATATGATAAACTTCCTTCCTCTGCCATGAAGAGATATTCATCTTCAATAGGACCATCATATTCATGATCATACTCTAAGTCACTGCAATCTTCTTTGGTGTAGAGAATCTTCTTGTCCTTGAAGTACTTCTTCTTGTTGTCAAACCTTCTAAATCCATTCTTTCTTTTATCAGACTTGAAATATCTCTTACCTTCATCATGACCTTGACTATGCTCTTCACCATCATTCATCTTATGCTTATGAGGGAAATTACTAGAAAAATGTCCTACCTCTCCATAATTGAAGCATTTGAAGGGTAGTTTACCCTTATACTTGCCTGACGCTATTTTTAATTTCTTTATAAACAAATCAATTAGTTCAACTTCATCAATATCAGATGTGTCATCTTCCTTGAGTTTCTTACCTCAAAACTTTTTCTTTGGCTTCATATCTATCTTGAAAGTTGCTTCTTTCTTTGGTGTTTTATCATCATTGACTCTCATCTCACAAGTAGTAATAATGCCATGCAATTCATCCATCTTTAATCAAGTAAGATCATGATTTTCTTCTATAGTAGACACTTTTGAAAAAAATTGAGAGAGACCTTAATACCTTTTGAACTACAGTATCTTCTTCGAGATTCTCTCCAAGACCTCTATTTATGTTCATAATCTCATCAAATCTCTATAGAAAGGAGGCCACATAATCTTCTTGTTTCATCTTAAGACTTTCAAATTATCTTCAATAAGTCTAAAACTTTACCTATTAACCTTTTAATCTCCTTCATAAATAGTCTTCAATTTATCTCACATTTCTTTGGTAGATATGCAATGGATTACCTTGGTGTATTCAGTCTCTAAAAGACCACAAGTGATAGCATTCATTACCTTATAATTGTTCTCAAATAACTTATCTGCATCACTAGATGGAGGAATAGTAGGTGTATAATAACCTTACATAATAGATTACCAAATGTCAAACCCTAAGGACATGATATAGGTCCTTACCCTTGAAATCTAAAAATCATAGTTGGATGCATTGAACATCAATATTTTCTTAGTGGAAAAACCTCTTTGAATTTGATGGCTACCCATATTGTAACTTATATCTCCTTCAAGTTGTCAAGCCTTTACCAAAAGACCTAATTTGATACCAATTATTATAGGTACAATCACTGAGAGGGGGGTGAATTAGTGGTGACAAATAATCCAATTTAATTTTCAAACCATTCAAACACTTAAGCATTCAATACAACCATTCATGAAGCATACAAGATGTTTATAGAAATTAACAATTAATATAATGTAAGATCACTCACACAACATAATATCTATTTGGGAAACCCTCTTGGAGAATAAAACCCACTCTCAAGACTGTAAACACACGAATTACTTATCCTATAAGATGATCACAAACATGAGATTGGTCAAGTCCTTCTAACCAAAATTTAGTGAAACACCTATTTCAAAAGGAAGACCTACCCCTAAGATAATCAAGTCCTTCTGAATGGCTTTAGTGAAACACCTGGTTCATAAGGAACACCTACCCCTATGATGATCAAGCCCTTCTGACCACCTATTGGTTAAGCCTTTTGAATTAGATGTTGAGCACCCTCCCAACACCTATGAAATGAACATCTCCTAATCAATGATTGCCAACCAATCTAGTGGAGATACAATGTATATGATCTCTCTTTAATTCTACACACTACATAGTCCACATTCTGATCTACATCTCAAATCAACCACCAAGCTCACGTAGACATCATTTATCCTTCACTCATCCTCAATATTCAAACTTGTAATATCACTATGTTTGACATTATAAATATAACATATATGTCATACAAATAGTCATCAACCTATTCTGCTCTTCAACCCATCCACTGGGCACACACCCTTTCCTTCACTCCACAACTCTCACACACACCTCTTCTCTCAGGTCTCTCACTTATATATAACAAGCCTATAAACCATCACATTTGGTTTCACCTTTTATAGAATCTTCATAATTATTATGGTAAAAAACTTCCTTGTTGGCCACAACACATGCCTTCACCCTTAAGTCATCTAACATGGGTCACCTTTAAGCACAACCCTCTTTCAAATAGGCCTAAGTCTCCTTTTAGGTCCTATGAAGACCCATTCACCTCTTTAACACTTCTCTAAGAAAACTAAGAACATAAAAAAACTTTAAAATACATGGACCCATGCCACATAATCTATAGGTCCTCCTTAAGTGTTAAAAAACAACACAACACCCTTTTGCTAAAGCTCAATTCGCTCAAATAACATTCTTTGCACACAACCACCATGAATGAACACATAATCACCTTATAAGCTATTGATCATATTGAATATGATTGATCAAACCTTTATAATCCACATAGAAGGTCTTCATGGAGTATATAACACTCTTTAATAGTTATCTCATCTCGAAACATCAAAAAACCATCAAGAATAACTCTACCACCCTTCTTGGGTTACTTGTAGAGCATGAATAAACACAAAGTCAACTTTAGAGATCAATAAATTTAACTATACAAACATTTAGACATTTAAATAAATATTTATAGATGCAACTTAAAGTCCTTTACAACTTTTATTTCTACTACAACATTAAATTCTACATAGATCAAAAGTTATGTCTAAAAACCCAATCACTAGTCTTTCCTTCATTAAATTCAAAAAATTGAAATCCAAATGATCACAGTTAAACCTTAGTCACTTAGAACACATCTCATGATCTTCACTCAACTCTCTCAACTCATACTGTCGATCTTATTCAGAAGTGGCTTGAACTTTGACTCACAGTGTTCCACTGTCTAGATGTTAAACCTCAAACATGTTAACCTCATCTTGTGAACCCTTGCAATATTGACCAAATGTGCACCATCGATCTCCATGGATCAACCAGGTCTTTATCTTTCAATGCTCACCATTATATCTTGATCATAACTCCAAGATTATGACACTTGACACCTTCACATGACTTCTGATCACTTTACTAATAAACCCTTGCACTTGTGCCACTTGGCAATCTTACATGCATTTTGACTCTTTGACTTGTCTTGCAATATTGATCTTTATCAGTATTAACCGTGACTCACTATTGATCTTATGTTAGATTAGTGAGATTATGACACTTGTCACTAGTGTGTGCAACCTTTGACATGTTGACTTCATGCATGTTGTTGATCTTAATATGTATAATTAAGTGCTCACCATTTGATCTTGTATACTAATGACCTCATATTTCAATGTGATTTATCCGGACGGCCTCTAGCCCATCATAATTTACAAGTACAACTTTGAATATTTATATCTTAAACTAGAAAACACTTCAAGACTCCAAATATTTAGGGTATATGCTTGGCATTATAGAAAACATCACCATGAAGACATTTTTCCATTTTTAAATATATAAGTACCTTAAATAAATGCACAAACTTGATGGTTCATTCATATTTGCATGACATGTAGTGACGGTCTGTCTAAGTATAGGAACTTAGTGAACTTCTATTTGAGAGGCCAAATTTGAACCCGCATATCTTTAGCTACTCTCAACTTCATGACCTAAAATTTAAACCACAACAAATTGGGAATAATTTTATCACACCCATATGATCAAATCCCCCTGACTCATCCATATGTTACAATGGTGATGTCAAAAAATTGCCTACTCAAATTTTTCTGCCACTAGACCCAAAATGTCTAAATGAATAATTTAACTACTAGATGAAATCCACTCATACACACAAGCATTCAAAGCATATAATACCTCTTATGGGACCTCTTCCATAGCCTCAAATCATAATACTCATCCCTAAACATATCTAACCATGCCAAAACTAAAGATCAACCAAGCCTACTTCAAACATACTAGAACAAACATAGTACACACTTTGTGATTAATAATTAGATTATTACGACACTTCATCCACTCACCTAGACACCTCTATGACATCAATGACAAATATTAAACATTAGATGCTTGTAAATAACTATAGATTAGAATAGTTATCATGGGATAATCTAAAGCTCACTGCATAAAGTATTGACATTAATAACTTTATTGGATAACATACAAGGTCGCTATTCTATATGGAGTGAATCCACACATAGATTTATGTAGTGCAGTGTACATAAAAAGTTATCTAAGTGCCATGGTAGATATTAATATTGGTTTTAAGTATTGTGTAGTCTTTTGATCTATTGATTTCACATAGACTTTATTATGACTATATACACATTTAGGTATGTAACTAGGTCACTATATGTCTAAGTATTTACATATATACTCAGGGCATACGAATATAAATAGTTTTTTTGCTAAACTTATAATAAAATTTGAATCACTCCAACTACCTCACAGTTTAGAAGAACATGCTCGTAGTGTTGCCTTCTCTTTCCCTTTTCTCTTCTTCTCCTTACCTGTGCTACACTCCCCTCTCCATTATTTTTCCTCCTCGATGCTCTATTGTACCTCCATTTTCTTTTTTCTAGGATATATTCTCATTTTATTTCCTTTTCTAAGTATGACACTGCTTTCTTTAAAGCTGGCCTCTTCTTTTTTTTTTCTTGAGCTTTATTCCATGATTTTTTTTTTTATCTTTTTACTTTCTCTTTTTTTTTTGTTTTCTTTTCCTAAAACTTCTAATTTTGCTATGCTTTCTCTTCTTTCTTCCTTTCTTATGAATATCTGTATTTTATCTAAAGATTCTTTTTTTTTCAATTTATTTTTTCTATAAAAATAATCCCTTATAATATAATTTTCTAATACCCACACAATATAATGTAATTTGGTAATTATAATAAAATTAATTTATTTTCCACTAATTCAGTATGAGCAAATAATTATCATGACCAAATGACATAGAGTTAGTTATATTCTCTTAATCCATCTGTAAGTCAAACATCAACATAATTAAACTAAAATGATACACATTCAACCCTATGCATAACATCTATAATGTAATCACACTTGATTCATTTCCACCTATAGGTATTAATTTAAACTAACACACTCAATTATCTATATGCAAACAATCATCAAAAGCATATTAACATTAACAATTCAACTATACATTTAATGTCCTAGTTAACATGGTGTGTGTAGGGTTCTAGCCATTTATCTATCATACCCAAATAATTCCATCTATGTCACCCTCTATGATGATTCTCTCCCTTCATTAATGCTATGAGAAATGAGTCTCTCATATGTCAATCTCACAACAAGAAGGTAGTTAGTCCATAAAATGATGACTTTTATATCATAAAATAATTCTAAAATAACAAATTATCATGATCATAATGTAAAAATATACACTTACAACTAACTCATATAAATGTAATCATGAAACCAAAGAAACATACCACTATCCCATAATAACATATGACTTGTAGCTTAGTTAGTAATAACCAAATCAAATTATCAATTATAGAAAATCCATAGATAATAAAATAAATTTTGTTAGAAAGAAATTGAGATGTAACAAAAATAAAGCTTGGATAATAATAAATAGAAATGCCTGTTTAGTAAAGATCTCACCACTTTACAAGTGTTAATATCCCCACTTAAAAAGTTACCCCCTTTAATAATATAAGCCTCTTAATAAAAATTCAGTCCTCCTTACATAAAAAAAACACCCCAAATACATTATATAAATGTTATAGAAAGAATGTGGGGGAAGGGGCTTGACCCATGACCTCCTCAAGTGAAAGGCTTAACTAAAAGTCACGATGAAATTACACCATGAAACCAATTCAATCATGGCAATGAACAAATTTAGATTTTAATCTTTAAAACTAATTCAAATGAAAAATAAAAATAATACCTTTAGAAAAGTGGTATCCACATGAATGTGGTAGATATGAACTAAAAGAATATAGTGAGGCCATAGGTTATGGATAGCTATTAAATTGTGTAAGCTATGTGTCAATTTTGATATCTAGTTAGGAGAAAACAATCCACTGATAACCAAAGGGGAATGCATGTGGCTATTGATAAGGTTAAGAAAAAACTATTCACCATTTCCAAGGAAGAGTGAAGGGCACAACAATCCATATATGGGTGACATGGTGATAATCAGACATGTAGAGAGTCTCAATATAACCAAGATGTGAGATTTGAGGTGATATTATTGGATCAAGAGTGCATGGATGTCAATGGTTGTGTTCAAGAGAGAGACTGAGAAACTTCAAAAAAATTATGACATCACCCTTCCAATGCAATGTATGACACTTGACCCCAAAGTATACAATAAAAACAAATCTATTGTAGGCTTGGCTAATAGAAATCATGTTAGTTGAGTGATCTAGGGGTCTCAACATTGTGTTGGGATAATAAAAAATCTATGCATTGTGGGAGATTGATGTAACCTTTTGGATCCCAAGTGGCACCTGAAAATACCAAGATGGATGAATTTTAAATGAATATGAAATCAAATGAGGCCAATATGGATCCAATGTGGATTGTCCATGATAGTGTTGGCATGGATGGTGATTAAGGTAGTGAATAACAAGAAATATGAAAAGTTAAAGTTGATAACAATATGGCCTATCAAATTCTATAAAGAGATTGAGGCACCAAAGCCAAGAAAAAGGGTTTGAAAATTAGGTTTAGTTTAATGTCAATCTTCATTGTTTGATGTCAAGATTTCAAAATAGACATATTACCAAAGCAACCCACATGAAAAATATCCTTTGCAACAAGTTTATACACCCTGTTGATTTAGATCTGAGAATTTAATGGAGGGTCATATGACCAACATAATAATATGGAAAGAGAGACACTAGGTCTAAGATACACAATGAAAATCTAAATTTTCAACCACTAAAAAGTATATCTAAGATCAAATAAGGGAAAAAAACCTTTGACCAAATCAGATGTACACCTAGGGAAGTGACCCATTATATGATACTAATAATAAAATTGATCAATCTTTTACAAAACACCAAAAATAATCATGTATCTAAATTTTTATCATAAGATCTACAAACTATACGACCAAGACCAAAATGAAAAAAATGCAAATCCAAATGAAAAAACATGTAACAATATGATTAGGTATCACTAGGCTCAGAGAAGGAAAAAGGTAGAAATAAATTTCACATAGTAATGGATACATGAAGAGTGTTGTTATACCATGTCAAATTTATGAAAACTCTCAACCATTAGGGTCTCTCCATCAGTCCATTACCACAATGAGGAAACCATCACACAAAAGACTCATGCACAAGTATGTCTCTATATATTGTGTCTCCTTCTCTAAAAATTACAATACAAAGTCCCATATAAATAGATAGGTGAATGGTATAGGATAAATCATAGGTAAATGTTCCAACCCATGTGGAGTGGCACCAAATTAGGAATAATTAATCCTATGTGCACACAAATAACTCCTTAATTCAAGCTTACCTCACAAGTGAGTGCAAACAAGGCTCAAATTAAGTTGGTTTGGAAACATCATAAACCACCAACTATCATAAATGTGAACACTCCAACATTTCATACCTCTTCTAAAATTTATCCCTTTGTGTTACTTTATGGCTGTCATCCCTCACCCATCAATTCATATTTGAAGGTGCAACCCAAGTTTTGACATGTTGAGGAACACATTAAACATCAACAAGAGGTGCTAGTTAATTTAAGGGAGAATTTAGTAATGACACATAATATAATGAAGTAGTGAATTGATAAACACCATAGTGAGAGGAATTTTGATATCATTCTTTGGGTATTTATGTGCTTGCATCCATATAAGCAAATTTATTTGAAGAAATAAAAAAGGATAAAAAATTTCTTCTAAGTATTATGTGTTAGAGGTACAATCACTAAGAGGGGGACTGAATTCATGAGCTTGGATATTTTAATTTCAATTATATTCCTTTCAAAATATTAAGCAATCAACATATATCAACTTGATCAAGAAATATTAACAAGAGATCTCATTCATTTAATGCATACACAAGATCAAACATATAACACATAGTTCCTTTGGGATTCCCTCATGGGGAATAAAATCCACTCTAAAGCTTGAAACACATGGACTACTTGTATTATAACAAATTACAAATAAGTGACTGATCAACTCTTTTAGACCAAAAAACCTTAATCATGTCCTCCTGACCAAAGGCCTTTCATGAAACACCTATTTCATAAGGAGTGACTACCCCTAAGGAAGATAAAGTCCTTTAGACCCTCCTTTGAACACCTCCACATTAGAACTAATGTCTTAAACACCTAATGATGGATCTCTATTTATCTAACACCTACACAAACTCTTTATCTATCTCATATAGGCCTCTTACATAAGCATGCCATAATATCTATCCTTCAATCGAACTATCCTCATATGCACACTCAGACCTCTTCACATATCCTCAAACTACAAGAGAAATTTTTTAACATAAAAAATATGACTTATAGGTCATGAAAATAGTCATCAATCTTCTCTACTTATCAACCATCCACTGGACACATCTACTTCTTCTCTCCATAACTCTCACATACACCTTGCACTTGTCTCACTCACAAGTCTATAAACCAACACATTTGGTTTCACTATATATAGAAAATTCATGAATTACAAAGTATAAAAAATTTTATTATCAACCATAACACATGCCTTCACCCTTAAGGCATCTTACATGGGTCACACTTAAGCACAATCCACTTTCAAATAGGACTAAGTCACTTTTAGGTCTTACAAAGACCCATTCAACTCTTTGACACTTCTCTGAGTAAACTAAGAAACATAGGAACACTTTAAAACTCATGGAACCATGTAACATGATCTATATGACCTATTTAAGTGCTAACAATCATTATAGTACCCTTCTGCTTAATCACACTTTGTTCAAACAACATTCTATGCACATAGTCACCATGAATGAATAAACAATCAAATTCTAAACCTTTGTTCATAATATATAGGATTATTCAAACCTTAATAATCTACAAAAATTGTCCTCATGGATTAAAAAACATGATCTCATAGATAATACATCATGATATATTGAAAAAACATCAGAATAAGCTCAAACTTCCTTCCTGGGTTCTTAATAGATGAATGTCAAACACATAGTCAAATTTTAACCTTTGTAACTTTTAATTTACATAATTTCAAACCTTAAAAGTAATGTCTCTAGATTCATCCTGAATTCCTCTACAACTTTTATTTTTACTACATGGTAAAATTTGTATAGATTGAAATTTATGGCTCAAAAACTAGACACTAGTCTTTTCTTTGTTAAATTCAAATATTTAAATCCAAATGGTCACAGTTAAACTTCAAATACCATGTTCACATCTCATTTACTCATTGCTTCAAATTAAATTTTCATCATCAATCTTCTTCTAACTTTAATGTATAATGTGCCAATACCCAAGCATTAAATTTGATTTGTTGACCTCATCTCATGCAATCAGACAACTTTGACCTCATGTGCTCCATCAATCTCTTTGATATTGTCCTAGCTTTAACAATGCTATAAAAATATCACTTTGACCTCTTGAATTTAATGTGCACCATTAATATCTATTTTTATGATCACCTACTCACCATTGATCCTTGGAAGAAGCTTGATCTTTATCTTTGCACAATGTTAAACATTAAACACTTGGCACTATCTCACTGCTTCCTGACATCTTGGAGCTACACACTCCATCAATGATGTTCAAACTTTACTTCATGAAAATTTGACTATGGGAACCACTACAATCTATCTAAGAAGCCAACTTTAAACCTCAATAATTTTTTCCTCGCTCACTCACATGTTCTCAAATTTGGACCATATGATCTCCTCACATAGGAGAATCCAACCATGTGTCAAAATACTCTTGAAATATTTGAATTTATGAGATATAATACAATTAATATACTCACTCAAATTTTTTTCCATAGATCCAATAATGTCAAGAATAATCTAGAAGGCCAACTTTGCACATGCATATATTTTGATGTGCTATTATACATGAACTAAAATTTAGAATAAATCAACTAGGCTCAAAACTAAATAAACCCATATGATCATCTTATTCTAAAACATCCACATGTGTGAGATATTCCATCACCGATATACTTACTTGGCTCTTTCTTACCTCATATAAATTTGGCTAAGTATGGAAAAACAATGTCAAACTACCTGGGAGCCTAACTTTGCATTTACATATTTTTTTGTTAAGCTTAGGTGCATGACTTGAGATTTAGAGCATAAAAACTAGGCATAATAATAAAAAAACCCATGTGACATTTTCCTCATAAAAACTCCATGTGTGCGAATGCTAAAATCATCAACATGCTTATTCAGCTCTATTTGAACATAAAAAAAATTGTCAAAATGCCTGAGAACTTAAATTTTCACACACATATATTTGACTACACTAAGGTGCATGATTTGAGATTTAACACATAGAAACTATGGAATAATATGATCACAACCATATGACCAAATCCCCCTGATTCATCAAGACGTGGCAATGGTGACATCAACAAACTACCTATTCAAATGTTTTGCCACTAAACCCAAAATGCCTAGAAGTAAACAATGATCAACCAAATGAAAACCACTCATGAACACAAGCACTCAAATCTTAGAAAACATATTAGGGACCTATTACACATACTTAATACTCAATAATCATCCTTAAACATCTCTAACCATGCCAAAACTGAAGATCAACCAAGCGTCCTTTGAGCATATTAGGACAAACAAATTTCACACTTTGTCATTGTCATTTAGGCTAACAAGGAACTTCATCCACTCACCAAGAAACCTTCATGAAATCACCATGACATAATTTACAAAACTCCAAAAATCTCCCCCTTTGTCATTGATGTTAATACCCATCAATATACAACTCACTTTTCTTCTCACTCTTCAAGCACTCTCAAAATAGGAACTTTCTCCCCATTTGACACAATGATAATATGGGAACCAACTAATATTGAGGACCTAAAAATCCTACCAACATGAGAGGGCCACCTTATAAATATGATACAAACTCCCCCTTACCTTGAGCCTACCCCTTCTTATATTGACACCTTCCTTTTCCTCCATGTCAACACTCTCTTCAACCAAGCACTACAACAAAAGAAAAAAGAACACATAAAAGAATTGAAATATGATGAAACTCTCCAAGAAACATATAAGAGGGACTCCTCCTAATATTGATGAGCCAGTTCACTTTTTGAGCATCTTCATATCTCCATACACCATGAGGAAACACCATATAGGCTTACTAGCCTTCTCTCTTTAGCCACCTCAAAGATCATAAAAAAAACTTCATGCCACTCAAAAAGTATGAAATATGTAGTAATAAAACTTGAGAACTCTCCTTGAAACATAAATACTTTGATATTTTGGAAAAACTAAGCAAAAATCACTCTTCTTCGTACTAGGCCTATCTAGTCTCCTTGTAGCCCTACTTAGAAATTATAAAGCCCACAATGTTAAGTGGTCACATCTTTAGGACATGAAATTTCATATCTAGAACACTCTCATATGCCCCCTCAATCACATCAATTTGTAAAAACCAGCTTATCCTCTACAATATACTTCCTTCACAAACCTACCATCTAATTAAGCCTCCATCTTGATTAAAACAAAAATAATTTAAAAAACCATAAAATTTAAGATCTCTACGAATCTTCATTTGATAACCCATTTAGCCCATTAAACTTATTAAGAAGTCTTAGACCTCAAATCATAAGGTAAACCACTTTTATAGCAAAGCCCAAAACCCTAGAATCTTAAAACAACCAGAGTCAACAAACCTGCTTCTAGTCAACGTCCACCTCTAAAAATTATTGAACACATGGAGACAACCATTACACACTTCTAGACTAAGTTTGAGCTTCCAAAACTTTGGGAACCCATACATATTATATCCCATTTTAGGACCTGCATACTCTTAAGCATAAATTTGGAAACTTGAGAGCAAACAACAATCTCCAATTTAACTTCAACATACCTTCAAACCAAAAAAATGACTTGGATCATGATATAATAAGGTCAATAAACCTTTATATGTAAAAAAATATCATCTTGAAAAATCACAAATCCTCTTTTTCCACTTGAGAACCTTCAATCTGACCCTACAAACTAACTATATACAGCTATGACAACACTCTGACATCACCACAACATCTCTTCCACTTAGACATACATGCTACAACTAAAAACACTCATTTCTATCCTATTAGGACCATTTAAATAACAACACAACAACACTTTCTTACCCACTGAAATGAGTCTCTTAAGAAGCATAGAAGAGACATCCTTCTTCATAATGTCTTAGAAAAATGTGAGACTAGGAGTTTCCCACAACTCTTCATATTCTTTTTCCTCCTTGGTCATCTGATACTTGTAGTTATTTTTCTTAGTCTAAACTATGACAATTGGTTCTTTTTCTATATCACTCTACTTTTCTTCAAAGATATAATTGACAACACATGGAGCAACTATGGAATCTTGACATACCTTTTTATTTGAAAAATCAACCATGCAACTCTGAACCTCATCACTAGGTACTAAAAATTGATGTTCTTGGCATGAAGATTTATTAACAATAACATAATGTTCACTTGGATCTATACATAACTTAGATATATATTGAACCAACACTTTGGTCTTGTCCTTAAGCTTAGTCTCTTCATTCTCAACATGAGCAGAACCGAGACCTCTTGTGGCTCTTCAACTTCTTAAGCATTCTACACCATAGAAAACATATTACTTGGACTTTTAGACTCATCATGACTCACCTTTTGGTTTCCATGAGTTAACTTTCCATTTTCCTTACACTCTTGGAGCCTAATTAAATTAATTTTGACTTAATGGCCTTTGCTTGCAGAATCTAGCAATATGAGCTCTTTGTTCATAGTTGTAGCAAACCATACTCCTTGATGGAAACTTAGCTTGTCTTACCTTGTTTTAACAATGTTTTACAAAGTTTCCCACATCATGATAGTTTAAGCACTCAACCTTTCTCACACCACTTTACTAATGATTTCATTCATAGTTCCATGCAAACTCATTTCTAACAGGTCTTCTACATTCTCTAGCCTTATGACCAAATTGATTACATGTGTAACAGTAACCATTAAAAATTACATACCTCATAGAATTTGGTTGTATTATATGTTTTGTATTCATTTTTCCATCACCTTCATTCCTTATTTGATGATTTGTCTTCAAAGGATGATTGTCCTTGTTCACATTAGTTTTCATATTGTCTTGAGTTGTAATCTCTAATTCTTCTTTGTATCTAAGACAAGTCTTATCACTTGCATTCTTTTGATCATTCATAATATTGTCTAGATCACTTGAGATCTTTTCAAATCTCATAAATTACATTACCTTACTAGATATATTTTCTAACTCATATTTTAATGAATCATTTTCAATTACATACCTTGCACATTCATCTTCTTTAGCTTTCAATCTTGCAGAGAGGATTTCCAATTGACAATTTGAGATGCTTGACTATATCTTCATTCTCCTTGGCATCTTCATTTATTCTTGCCTCATACACATTGAATTATTCCTCATAGTCTTTGATTTTAGATATCATCTTCTTATTGATCTTCTTCTCAATATTCAATTCTTCAACAATATTCATCAATCCAATCTCACAGTCCACCTCATCTTCATCATCATCTAAATCACTAAAAGTAGACTCCTTCTGATGTGAGCAACTACCTTACTCAACCATCAATAAGGATTCATCTTTATTAGGACCATAATCTTCATGATCATACTCTGAATCACTGAATTCACTCTCATTTGATGAGCTGTAATCTTCTTTGGTATAGAGACTCTTCTTGTCCATGAAATACTTCTTCTTATCAGACCTTTTAAATACCTTTTTACCTTTATCAGACCTAAATTATCTCTTTCCATCATCATGACCTTTATTATGACCTTGATCATCATCTTTCTTATACTTATGAGGGCACTTATTAGTAAATGTCCCAAATCTCCACAATTGAAGCATTTGAGGGTTAGTTCACCCTTATACTTGCCTGAACTTGTTGTCAATTTCAATGAAATCAAATCAATTAGTTAATCCTCATATATATCATAAATGTCATCTTACTTTGGTTTCTTACCTTGGAACTTCTTCTTTGGCTTCATCTCTATCTTGAATGTTGCTTCCTTATTTGGTGGTATATCATCATTCTTCCTCATCTCATAGGCAGTAAGGGTGCCATGTAATTGATCCATCTTCAATTGAGTAAGATCATGAATTTATTCTATAGTAGATAATTTTGGATCAAATTTAAGGAATATATACCTTAATACCTTTTAACCTAGAGTAGCCTCTTTAAGGTTCTCTCTAAGACCTCTGATGATGTTCACAATCTCATCAACTCTCTATAGAAAGGATACCATACAATCTTCTTTGTTCATTTTGAGACTTTCAAATTGCCTTCTATGAGTCTGAAACTTAGCAAACTTGATCTTTGAATCTCCTTCATAAATGATCTGCATTTTGTCCCATATTTATTTAAGATATTTATAATGGATTACCTTGGTGAACTCATTCTCTATAAGACCACAAGTAATGACATTCATTTCCTTAGAATTATTTTCAAATAGCTTCTTATCTACAACACTAGATGGAGGATTAGTAAGAATAACATAGCCATCCACAATAGATTGCCATACATCAAACCCTAGGGACATAATGTATGTCCTCATAGTTTCACTCCAAAATACATAATTATATCTATTGAACATTGGTTCTTGCTTAGTAGAGAAACCTCCTTGATGACTACCCATATTGTACCTTGGAACACCTTCAAGTTATCAAGTCTTTACCAAAGGACCTACTCTAATACCAATTATTAGAGGTACAATCATTGGGGGGGTGAATTAATGAGCCCACATATTTCAATTTAAATTTTAATATTTTCAAACTATTATATAATCAATATATATCAACTTGATCAAGCAACATTAACAAGAGAGCTCATTCATTCAATGCATACACAAGATCAAACACATAACACATAGTTCCTGTGGGAAACCCTCATGGGAAATAAAACCCACTCTCAATTTTGAAACACATTGACTACTTGTCCTATAATAAATTACAAAAAAGAGATTGGTCAACTGCTTTATACTAGGAAACCTTGATCATGTCTTCCTGACCAAAGACCTTTTGTGAAACACCCATTTCACAAAGAGTAACTACCCATAAATTAGATCAAGTACTTTAGAAGCTCCTTTGAACACCTCCGCCTTAGATCTAATGTATTAAACATCTAATTATGGATCTCTATTTATCTAACCCATGCACAAACTCTCTCTCTATCTCATATAGGCCTCTCACATAGGCATACCACAATCTCTCTCCTTCACTCAAATTATCCTCATATGCACACTTAGACATCTTCGGATATCCTCAAACTAAAAGAGAAATTTTATGACATAAAAATATGACCTAAAGGTCATACACATAGTCATCAATATAATTTTCTCATCAAACCATCCACTAAGCACATTTACTTCTTCTTCACTCCACAACTCTCACATACACCTTGCAATTGTCTCACTCACAAGTCTAGAAACCCACACATTTGGTTTCAATATATATAGATAATTCATGAATGATCAAGTCCAAAATTTTTTATTATCAGCCATAATACATTAATTCACACTTAAATCATCTTACATGGGTCACATTTAAGCACAATCCTCTTTCAAATAGGCTTAAGTCACTTTTAGGTCCTATGGAGGCAAATCCAACTCTTTGAAACTTATCTAAGAAAAATAAGAAACATAGGAACACTTTATAACTCATGGAACCATGTAAAATTATCTATAGGGCCTCCTTAAGTTCTAAAAATCATTATAATATAATTATGCTAAAGCACACTTTGCTCAAACAACATTCTGTGCACACAGTCACCATGAACGAATACATAGTTGACTTATAAACCTTTGTTCATACTACATACAATTATTAAAACCTTTGTAATCTAAATAAATATTCCTCATGGAGTATATAACATAATTTTATAGTTAATACATCATGAGATATTTAAACATCAGAATGAGCTCAAACTTCCTTTCTGGGTTCTTAACAAACGAATGTCAAACACAGTCAAATTTGAACATTCATAAATTTTATTGTACACAATTTCAGACCTTAAAATTAATATTTATAGATTAAACTTGAAGTCCTATACAACTTTCATTTTTACTACATGGTCAAATTTGATATAGGTCAAAAGTTATGGCTCAAAAACTAGACATTAGTCTTTCCTTTGTTAAATTCAAATATTCAAATCCAAATGGTCACAGTTAAAATTTGAACATCATGTTCACATATCATGTCCTCACTAATTCAAATTAAATTTTCACCATTAATCTTATTAAAACTTTAACACATAGTGCACTAATTACCAAACATTAAAATTGCACCAGTTGACCTCATCTCGTACAATCTGGTAACTTTGACCTCATGTGCTCCATCAACCTCTTTGAGATTGTCCTAGATTTAACAATGCTAGATAAATATAAATTTAACCTTTTGAATTTAATATGCACCATTGATATCTATCTGTATGATCACTTACTCATCATTTTTTCTTAGAAGAATCTTGATCTTTATCTTTGCATAATGTTAAACATTTAACACTTGGCACCATCTCACTGCTTCCTGACATCTTGGAGAAATGCACTCCATCGATGATGTTTGAACATTACCTTATGAAAATTTTTCCAAGTATGGAACCATTTCAATCTATCTAGGAATCCAAATTTGAAACTCAATAACTTTTACCTTATTCACTTGCATGTTCTTAAAATTAGACCACATGATCTCCTCACATAAGAGAATTTGACCATGTTTCAAACTTTCCCTGAAACCTTCACATGTGTAAGATATAATTCCATTAATATAATCACTCAAAATTTTCTACCACAGATCTAACAATGTCAAGAATTCCTAGAAGTCTAACTTTGTACATGCATATCTTTTGATATGCTTTGGTACATGAACTAAAATTTAGTGCAAATCAACTAGGATCAAAATTAAACAAACCCATATGATCATCTTATTTTGAAACATCCACATGCATGAGATATTACATCACCAAAATTATTACTCAGATCTTTCTTACTTCATGCAAATTTGGCTAAGTATGGGAAAATAATGTTAAACTACCTTGAAGCCCAACTTTGCACTTGCATATATTTTGTCATGCTTAGGTGCATGACATGAGATTTTGCACATAAGAATTAGGAGCAATACTAAACAAACCCATGTGACTAGTTACTCTTGAAACTTCCATGCAAGAGAATGCTAACATTATCAACATGCTTACTTAACTTTAATTAATCATAGAAAACACTGTCAAAATGCTTGAGAGCCCAACTTTGCTTCCACATATCTTTGACTGCACTTAGGTGTATCACTTGAGATTTAGGACATAGAAACTAGGGACTAATGTTATCACAACCATATGACCAAATTTTCTTGAATCATCCATATGTGATAATGGTGATGTCAAAAAACTACCTACTTAGATTTTTTACCACTAGACCTAAAATGTTTGAAAGAAAATAATGATCAACCAAATGAAAAACACTCATGCACACAAGCACTCAAATCTAATAAAATATCTTAGGGACCTCTTGCACATGATCAATACTCCATACTCATCCCTAAACATCTCTAACCATGCCAAAACTGAATATCAACCAATCCTCCTTTAAGCATACTAGGACAAACATATTGGACACTTTATCATTATCACTTAGGCTAACAAAGCACTTCATCCAATCACAGGGACACTTTAATGGCATTACTCTGAAATCACTAACAACACTCCAAAATTATGGCCCTTATAATATCTTGTAGAAAATTAATTTTTGGCATACAAGTTGGAGCTACCCCAATGCACTTGCATACATCTTGTAGGTCATTAGGTAAAGAGTTTATACCCATATTTTTTTACCTAAAATTTATTAATAAGGAAAATTAATTTTAGAACCTAAGGAGATCCTTCACACATGAAAAAAAAAGGCTATGAACAAAAGATCTTAAGGAGTATTTGATCAAGTGGAAGAGTCTAAATCATGAAAATACAGCATGGGAGGATGAATATAAAAAAATCCAAAGTTAATTTTTTGTTGAGAGAAACATGGTTTTGAAGGAGAGGGGCATGTTATACCCTTAACCTATAATGCATCTATGGATATGTGTGGCTAACTTGTAGCTTACATACCTTTCATATTATCTTATTACATTTATCTATGTTATTAGTATGGTCAACCTATGGAATAATCATGGCTAAGTAGAGTATACATAGGAGGTAATGGTTAGTAATTTATGACCATATTTCAAATTCTGCTCTTATTGCATTGTTGTGGAGGTTGTTCCCTCGAAGTGAATAAGGTAGAATTATCAAATATTATGCTCTTTTGTCAATTATTATTGTGGATCTAATTATTCTTCTCTTAATTATGTGATATATTCCATCAATGCAAAAAATCAAATAAATTTCATTACAATTTATATATGTTTTACCAAAATTTGGATTAAAAGTTGAATTATCCTTAATTAAGATAAATTGAATAGAATAAATCAGAGTGCTAGAAATGTAATTTCAGCAAGTAGAATGAAAGCAAATAACTAAATTTGAGAAGACAAAAATGTTTCCAAGAAATATAGTTATGAAATTTAATGACAAACTTCATTTTCTTTATCTGATTATTGATTGTGTTAACTGATTGATCACAAAAATGGGAAAATAGGAATTATGACTCCAATTGTCTAAAAATTGGATATGAGATTATTGAAGGATAGTAATGACAAATAATGATAGGATTAACTTCCACAAACATATTTTTAATCAATTTTGCCTTTATTTTAAAAAAACTATAAAATTGGGCATGGTCACTTGAAATAACTAGATTTAGGCTTTCATGCATATATTTAACCTTAAGGATTGTGTAAAAGACCTTTAAATATATTTTTAAAGGTTGAAACCCTAATAAGGCTTGTAATGATTTAATTTTTTGAAAATAGAAAAAGGTGGAGTTTAACTAGGTTAATTTGACCCCAATCACCCCCACATTGACTAAGTGATTCTTACATATCTAATAATCTAAGGAGGAAAACTAAGCCCACATAGTACTCCCAATTAGAGTGATTTGTGTTGGAATAAAAATGAATGAAAGGTGGGGGTGAATAAATCTTCAAAAACTTACTTATCAACTTCAATTAAGCAATTATGAACTAATCAAATAAGCATACAAATCTAGTAAGCATAAATACCAATCCACAAGAGCATGCAACACAAGAACACATAACATATGTGGGAAACCCTTAAGGGGAAGAAAAAAAATTTATATCTACAAATGGACTATATTACTATAATAAAAAAACAAACTTTAGTGAAGCACCAACTTCACATGGAGCACCAACCCCAACTAGCTAAGCACCAACTCAACTAGGATTTAACAAGCATCCACTCGCAAGGAGGTACCAACCACCTAGATAACTCATAACTAATTTATCCACTTAAAAAATTTGATCACATTTATAAAATTTTATTTATAATATAACATATTCTTATCTCCTTCATCTCTTCTCACTCTTCTATCCCTCTAAAACTACCTTATAGGCTTCTTCGGTCAACTAGTCCTCTTCTTGACTTGATTAGGTCATATGACCTTGATTTTCATGTATAGAACATACATAAATTATTAATAATAGATAATATAATATTATATAATGGTATAAAATACCTTATTATACTGTAAAAAATATGTTATTTTATTTTCTTACCATCTGCACACCAATAGGCCTAAAACTACCTAGTATTTATACAAGTTTTTTATTCATATCCTTCTTGGTTGGAAAAAAACCTTTAAACCATTAGGTAGGAAATCAAATATATCTTAAGATATCTCATAAAAATGTATAAAATTTTATTTTATATCTTTTATGTCTGACCTATCTCAATCAGGCCTTATGTCATCTTTAGGTCTCATGGAGACCTAATCCCATTAGGTCTATTCTAGGACACATTATACATTGTATTCCTTGGAAAACACCTCACATGGTAGGATAATATAATATTACAATAAAATATACAATTTATAATCTCATATAGTCTTAAAAACACTTTTAATCTTCAACCACCACTTGAAACACACCATTAGCACTGTTCACAATTAGGCATGTGCATACTCAAAAAGTCTGTCTTGAACAACTAAAGCATAAACACAATTTTGAAAAACAAACATGAAAAAAAATGAAATATAAATAATATTAATGACCTAATATTAATCACCATATTTTTTATACTTCACAAATCATGGCAAAAAGACTCAAACCCTTCTTTGCAAACAACCCACTCAGAACTACCAACTAGCCTCAAAATATAGTCATGGAAATTGGAACTTATGATAGCTAAAAGAACACAATAAAGTAATTAAAATGAATTAATATGATAATAAAACATTATTATAACAACATAAAATGGAAACTATTGGTTTTGTAGACCAATTTGTTGACCTTCTCTCTCTCAGACCTTACTTAGCCAGACAAGCGAATTTGGCTTCAATGTTTCAACATTTTACACTAAATTTAAAGATTATAAAAGGAATGTATAAGACATAAAATTAAAAAATAACAACATAATTTTCATTATATACATTAAATCATGGCATATATTCTCAAACTCATCATTGCAACTTGCTTACCCATAACTGCTAGTTTGCCTTAAAACATAGTAATGGTGAAAATGACCTTTAACACTTATATGAAAAAATTTGAAAGAATTTAAATGAATTTAGATGATATTATGAGATCATTATAAAAATATAGGATAAAAATATAACATGTTCATATGGAAATATTGGCTTGACATACCAATCTCATAACCTTACACCTTCATTGTCTCATCTGCACTAAATAGATCAACTTATGAACAACATTTTCATCATATACACTCACATTGAGAAATTATATCCAACATGAACATGTATTAAAATTATTAAATAATGTATCCATGTATTTGGATTCATCCATAATCACCTTCTCAGTTTTACATAGGTTTCTCACTATTTGCATCATTAGGCTTGTTAGTGTCTGGTCAACTTGTATGACCAGTTCAACACACTTGAAGGTTAGATCCTACTCAAAAACCACCATGGACATCAAATAAAAGTATCAATATTGTCCATATAATGATTTCAATAATTTGACTTGGTCAACTTTGACTGCTATAATAAACCAATCACACCTAGAGATGCTTGGGAGAACTTAATACAACCTCTAATCATTTAAATAGCCATAAAAAACCATATTTTAGTATTAATGATCATTAATAAAGCATATCCCATTAATCCTAAAACTAATGCCTAGAATTTTGAGCTAGGAACCTTTCCCATCTAACCCTCAAAAGATAAATATCCAATTTAGAGGTTATATATGCTAATAGACACTTGAAATTCCTTCTCAGGTTGATAATCCTCCATTTTGTCCACTTGAGAGACCTCAAAACACTTTTTCATGTCTAAAATTTTAAACTTTGACCTGAAACTTGGTCAACACACCTAAAACAATCTATCACACTACTAAAAATGCTCATATTCTAATTCTTATCTTGAAATCTGAATCTCATACCTCATTTTTCCACCATGTCTCTCTTTGCTTAATTAATCCTTGACCTATAAACTTCATTAGGCCTTAAAAATAACCTTCAAGCCTCATTTCATGCACTCTCCACATCACTTACATGATCACAAAAAATCTCACATAATCAAACAATGTTAAACATCTATAATATGCCTTAAAAACACCTCATGAAACCTCATTAGGTCAGACAGGGTCTAGAACTAGTCTAGTTACAAATTTGTACTTAAGGTCCTACCCCTATAGGCTCATCTTGAAACTCTCATGAGTTATTCAATGCCTCATATTCATGATAAATCAACCTTATACAACCTCTTATTCCTCTTTTCATCCATCTAACCAAGACATCAAGCTCATACCTTATCACAAGGTCTCTTCATGCTATGAATAGTGTCATGACTAGGCTTATCAAGCACTTGAAGCTTGACAACTGACCTTGAGACACTCCTTGATGCTTGTACACCTTGATCACATGCCTTTCATGATTCTTAGACAATATAATTTCTTTGCACATACCTCTTCATGCTCACCATGAACATGCTCATGATATGACTATGCTTATTATGACTAGGCTCATCAAGATACCTTGTACTCAAGGAATAGTACTCAAAACATGCTTACCTTGACCTGAATCTTAACATTACCCTTAGAATAATAATTAGGTTGCCTTTAAATTCTCTCTTGTCACATGGCTTCTTTTTCACATTAGGTATATAAGCTCATACCTCATAGTTGAGTCATCATGCATCTTCATTAAATAAACTTTGGCATTAATGACATCAACCTTGACATCAAATGATATCAACCTTGACATCAATGACACCAATCTTAACATAAATGACAACACTTCTCAATAATTTGTATAATTGTGCTCCTTTAACTATATGAATGCATCTAGAGTCAACTCAAATACTTTTTCATTCTTTACTTATTACTAAATAAAATAGGATTGTGATTTAGCTGAGGACTATTTGAAATGTTTAGATTTAGAATTGGGAAGAAAAGAGAAATTTTTCTCAGCATGCAAAAATGTAAATGTGCTTTTGTATTGAAATTTACAAGTGGTAGAATGAGTGACCTGAGTGTGAATTTATAATAATGAAAAATGGGAAACCACATGCTAAGAATCCTAAAAACATGGAAGACAAGGTAAAGGAGGGTTTAGTTAAAAAAAAAGAGTGTTAAAGGGATTAATATAAAAACATCCCATAGGGAAAGAATGCCTCTCACTATTTTGCCTATTGGACATTCTAATTCTTTAGGGAAACATGCATATTTTTGGATTTGAGTTTGTTTGTATATATGTATAAGGGTGTTTTAATCAATCATAACATTTTTGTAGGTGATAAAGAATGGTTTTAAATAGAAATAGGTCCTCTTAGGTGTTCATGATAAGGTAAAGTGGAAAAATATGTACTAATTAATTGCATAAGTTAATTACAGATTAAAATGGGTAAAACTAACAAGATCAAGTATTCGTGATCAAATTTAGGTTACTACATTTCCCCCTCAAGTCTAGAAATGAAATTTATAGATTAAAGGAAATATATACCTTAGTTATAAAATAAACTTTATCTTTGATCTAATACTTCAATTGTGCAAGGCACTATATTATTTGGAAAAACTTATAAAACACATGAAGTAGTTACTTTGTTCTTTTGAAAACTAAAATTTAAAAAGCTTGAATTTGAAAATTGGTTAAATCTTGAAATTTGAAAATGTTTGAATCTTTGAATTTTGATTGAATGTAATTTTTGTGACTTTGTTTGGAGATGATGTTTCCTTGAAGCATTGGAGAAATGGTGATTCTAATGAATCACTTGGAAAAGATTGGTTCGAATTTAGCTAAACCAATGGAGAATTTGAGGGTGATCAAGACCTAAATTTAATTTTCACTTATATAATATAAATAAAACACATTGAGTGATGCATAGACCTCAATTTAACTCAACTAGTATTTGTAATCCAAATACATAAAATGGGTTGAAATACAAAATAGATTTGTAAATATAATACAAGAGGGAACCAAACCTCTAGTTATGCATTATGCACTTGAACTAAATCAACCACTGCATATGGCTTGTATAATCAATTATCACTTTTTTATTAAATGCACGATCAAATTATTATTGAGTACATCCATGCTCTTACCATGTATGCATATTAGCATTTTTTTTCAAAATAAAATAGCGTGTAGGAATCTATATCATGCCCCCATTGTAATTGTATGTAGACACCAATCGTAAATTATTTTTGAAACATGGGCATAAAAGTATATCATGCACTCAAAATTGTAATCTTCTACTTTAAATCTAAAATATGAGTGCACATGCAGGGCATATACACACATAATATGTGTCAATGATTGAATTTTGAACTATTTTTTAACTTTTAAAACTATATTTTATACCAAAATTAATTTTTATCTTGAAAAGGCTTATCTCTTATATGAAAGGAATATTGAATTACCCTAATTTTGAGGTGATTAAATTGATTGTAAAATCCCATCACATCAAAATAAAAGTTAACTACAACATGCGTAATAATATATAATCATTTAAAAATGTAGCATATGCGAAAATTATGTTAGCATAGTAAGATTTACATCATTTGAATTTTGTATGTAAACATGTATGGAAAGGCCTATAAATGTGTGTCAAGGAAGCTCATAGTAATATAATGTTTAATTAGTATATTATGTTAGTAGTACATGATATAGATCATGGTGCTTATCAAACTTAACAAGCTTAACAAACACATAAACACAATGATATTAAAGTCAAACAATAATACCAAAGGCCGTACATAAGAGACATGTTTAAATATCACAAAATTAAATATTGCACACACAATGGATTTGAATAATGTCATGAACAAGGGACATGTTCAAATGTCACACTCAACATATGGCCAAGGGCTAAATCAAAGAACATGTTAACATGTCACAAATAAAAAATAAGATCTCATAGAGACATTCAAATAAGTTTTCACACAAGGGCCAAAGACTATACACAAAAGACAAATAAGATATAAAACACTTAATTTATTCTTTCATTTTTAAAAAATTGTCAAATACATATTTATTAATTTATCTTACTAATTTACCTTTTGTCTTCCCCCTCAATCAAATAAGTTTTCTCAAAAAAAATCTCTTAAATTATTTGTAGCATACTCTAGTTTTTGAGTTAATAAGTAATCTTTAATACTAATTTAAGAATGATTTTTTCAAGGATGTTCTATTAAACTATCAAAAATTCTATTTAAATTAATTATTTTCTTTTCTTTTAGATTGATTTATTCTTATTTCTCATCCTCTATCAATACTCATTTTCAGATTTTTTTTATATTAATTTATTATTAAATTAATTCTTATAATACTTTATTTTATTTTAATCTTATTCATTTTCATTTATTTAGTTTTATTTTATTTCATTGTAACATATTTAATCTTAATTTATTTTAACTAAAACTAGGAACTTAATTCTTATCTTGACATGTTCTATATAAATTAGGACCTAAGTATGCAACCTAAAATCATTCTATTCTCTTATTCTAATTATGGATCACTGAGTGTGATCCAAAATGTCAAGCCAAAAACATTTACATAGTTATTTCTAGAGCCATTCTCTACAATTAACATGTTTTATGTAAATACTATTGATTTTAAGATCTAGTCTACTATGTATAAGTAATAGCATGAAAAGGAGCATAAAATTAGAAATGTAGTCTAAACCATGCATACATAATGTGATAATATCATAGTAAATAACATATTCATGTACACAATGTAAGATAGAGATGTTATTAAGACATTTTTAAATAGTATAAATCTCAACAGCATAGGGTTCATGGAATGATAACACCTATGAATATTATACCTATGGATAAGATACACCTAGTTTAACAAGGCTATTGGGTAGAGGCAAGTCTGACACCTTTATCCTTGTAAATTTTGTATGTATTGCATAACACTCATGAATACCATGTAAATTAATGTGATAGAAATACAAATTCTATCTACTACTCATGAAATTAAAAACATATTTCAAAATATGTAAGCTAGATATTTAATCATCCTTAGGGCTTAATTTTGGATTTTTAACATATTTTGAATGTTTTTGTATATTTGAAAATTTGAAATTTGGAGCTAGAAACTAGTAAGTAGTGATAAGGAAGGTGGAAAAAATAGAATAAGTGAGTAAGATTTGAACAATTTACAACATGTGTCAATGTAAGATATGAAATAAAAATGATTATACGACCATTTATCGGCAAGATGCCCCCATTGTATGTGAGTTATGACTTTGATAATTATGTAAGAGACTAAAAAGATATGCAAAGGATTGATTCTATATCCCCATTTCATCAAATGTACACTTTTAAAAATATTTTACATGTATGAAAAATATAACTCTAAAATATAAAAAAATGCAATAAAAATAATGATTTGTGCTTTATTAAAATTTGGAATCTAGGAAATAAATTACCCTAATGAGAGAAACTATTGTGTAAAATTAGACTACTATAAATCTATAATAAATGACACACCTAATTTAGAAATTTTATAAAATTGGAAAATTACTAAAATGGAAAGTGCAATAGAGAAAATATAAACTTATTTATAAAAATGAGATGCAAGATGAATGTGGATTTGATACTAAGAGACTAATTATATTGATTATATGTAGACTAGAAACCTAAGCTGGTAGGGTCCTCAAATAATAGCATTATAAATGGACAATAGAGGGGTGTGTTTCAGTCCTTAGGGGGTGTTTTTATCCAATAATGATGATTTTTATAAGCTATGTGTACCTTATCTTATTTATTCTACAGATTATGTGGGATATTCTAATTCATTTTAGTGACTACTGTATAACTAATTTTCTACTTTAAACACCTAGCTCAATAGACAAGATGGAAAGATTTAAACATGTAGTAAAAATGGGTTAGTGGTTGAAGTTGTGACTAAGATCAATACCCCTATATTGAGTGTTGTATACATATCAATACTCTAAAAAGGAATTAAACTCCATGTATTACTCCCATGTTATGGTGGTGTGTGTGATATAGGTGAAAATGCTATATGTTGGTGTAATTCTATGTGAATAAGTGATTCAATCATGACCTGTGACCTTAGAGGTGTATTCAAACTTTAGATAAAGGATACCAAGACTGTATGTAATCATAATTGGGAGAAAATGAGAATTTTCTCTCAATGTGTAATTCAAATTCTAGTGATTTTTTGTGTGGAAGCATCTTATATGCAATTTTCTTTGAAATGTGTTTATCTAATGATATTTTTGGAATTCATTTATATGGGGCATGATAAAAATTATGGGCCAACACTTACAAAACTTTTAATTTTGTGAAATAGTTATTATTTGGTAGGAGGACAAATTATATTATGGTAGACAACAATGAGGTGCCCTGTTATCCCAATGGGGTGATCATGTCCTAAGGGAAATTAGAGTTTAGCTGAAGGTGTGAAAAAACTTGGGCATGAGCCTATGCTATTTATAAAACTAGATAGATGTATCCTAAAGTGATTTGAGGTGCTTGATAAGGTGGGTCACCATGAAAAAAGTGAAGGTAAGTGATTAATAAGACCTATAATGGGTCATGAGTTAAGTATGTCAAAAGGGTGATCACAATTACATGATTTTAGATTAAATATTAATTTATGTGTCTAAAATTTACATAATTTTATTATATTAATGCATCAAATTATAATTACTAGAGTAAAAGAAAAAAGTTCATACCTGAATTTACCTATGAAGCGAAGTTTTGATTGTATCCACAATGCTAAATTATGCTCCATGAAAAAACCTACAATGAAACATGTGTAAAATAGGTATTTACTTAAGATTAAATTAAATAAAAAAAGAAAAGAAAAATTACATATAATAAAAATTAAAAAATACACCTAATTGGGTACGTGAACCATTGTGTTTCTAGTGCAAAATCTAGTGCAAAAATTGGTGACTGTAGAGGGTAGACCCCCTTGAATATTTCATTTTTGTTGAAAAAATTGGATTGGACTATGTATTCATAAATACTAATTGATTAATAGAGTGTGATTAAGAACTAAATTCATGCTTGACTCCATCATTTCACACTGAATGTAGTGTAGTAGCTTGGAATGCTTATATGAATCCCAATGTAGTGTTCTAGTGCAAAAAGGGTAAACCAACCACTATATATTGAATAATGGTCATTTTTGGTGTAAAATTTATGCAAAAATAGTGTAATTAGTTTGTATAATCTGATTATGGTGTATACATCATGGATAATGATAAGTGTCACCATTCCATTTTTAGAACTGTTGAAAACTAAGCAAGGAGGAAGTCATATGTTGTGCACATGCCCCTAATATGATATTTAGTGTATATATATTATGATACTAAATAATAAAAATTTAAATTATAATAAAAAAATTATGTATAAACTAAAACACATGTCGGTCATGATGCCTTAACACTAAGCAAATTTGAGATAAAATATAAGTAAATTCTGAGGCTTGAAACTATGAACATGTTGTAAACTAATCCAGATTATCTAATATTATGATGGATTATAGAACTAAATATTTTCTAAGCTATGGGAAAATAACAACTTGTTTAGACAATAATGGGGTGCTCTCCTATCCATTTGGAGTGCTCCTATCCAAATTGCTTCTCTGAGTGTATTCTAAGTATGATATGTGATTTACTATATGAGGAATGCAAAATTTTGCCTTTGTCTATCTATGAATTTTAATGAGTGGGCTTAGTTTCTAAGATAAACCATTGTGTATTATCCCCTCTTTAGAGGTTAGTTATTGAGACTGCATAATAACTTAACTCAAAATAAAAATTTATGTAATAAATGTTAAGATACAATAAGTAAATGTGAGTAGTAGTGATAACATGAAGGAGCATGACATCATCATACAAATAAAATGAGTATAATAGTAATGTGAGGTTCATGTAAGAAAAAACATACATAGTGTGAATGTCAAGATAGATGTTAGCAATTTAGCACGCAGATAAGTGATCAAAACTAAGTATCAAAAGTTATTTGGGAGAGATGCATGATATCCATCATGGCATCAACATTTGAGAAAATTGAGTAAATATTCAATAAAGTGTCATGACCATGACACAAAAATACATAGAGTACATGTAAAGCACACAAGGCATGAAAAATAAAAGGCCAAGGGGTCACATACAAGGGACATGTTAACATGTCAATCACACACATAGAATTAGAGAATGAAATCTTAGAGCCACACCTAATGCCATATTTAAATGTCCTCAATCAAAATAAATACACACAAGGACATGTTTAAATTGCCTCATATGCATAAAATAAGAGAATTAAGGCTTAGAGCTGCACACAATGACATATTCAATTGTCTTAAATTGAAAGAAACACATACAATGATGTTAAAAATCCCTCACACATAGATTCATAGAATGAATGCTTAGAGCCACATACAATGATATATTCAAATGTCCTCAAGCGAATAAGCACATATAAGACATGAATCAAGAAAGCAAACATGAAAATCATGCATTGACATATGAAATTTATCAACATAAATAATTTGAAATATGAGTAAATTCAATAACTTAGATAAATAAGAGTATATCAATGCGTTAGTATATGAGTCATATCAATATAAGTAATGCAATGAAAAATTGATATGTGATAAATGAGGGAAAATAATAGAAGGATGAAACATGTGTATGATATGCCTCCATTGAGCTTGATGCTGTGTACACAAGCTATAGAAAGCTTGTATATGGTCTAGAACTAATAAATTATAGTTTGTTCTCACTGAGACAACAATGGGGAAATATGACAATAGATGGGTGGACTCCTATATGTATAGGGTTTTTTTTCCCAGATGTAGGGTTCTATGTATAAGACTATTAGTAAACTATGATAGAGTTTGGGGATGGAAACAAATATGAATTAAAATCACTTATGTTCACTCGTGAATCATATATATTATGAAAAACCAATATAAATAGATATTAATTGCTGTGCATAAATCTAACTGGTGTAAATGAACTAAATAGAAGCATGCATAGGTCTTGATTTTATATTTTAATAAAATATCTAATTTTTATTATTTTTTCATATATATGAACTAAGAAATAGAAACAAGGATATTAACCGATGAATCCATTAAGATACCATCAATATAACCTTTATCAATCAAAGGAATGGTGATGCCTGTTGAATAAAGAGTATCATGAAACTATGAAGTATCTAGATATGAATAATCTACTTCTGTATACTATGGTATTGACCTTTTTTATTTTTATTTTATAATATGTATTATATCATGTGTCTCTACTGATATGTCATTACTTGTATCTATTTGTATACTATTTGAAGACATGTTTTCTATTTGTTGTTCTCACTTTAAGGAAACTCTATCTTCTCTTGAAATTGTGATAATGATAGCAAAGTCAAACAATAATATCAAGGGCACACACAAGAGACATGTTTAAATATCACAAAATAAAATATTACACACATAATGGACATGAATAATGTCATAAACAAGGGACATGTTCAAATGTCACCCTCAACATAGGGCCAATGTCTAAAGCAAAGACAATGTTCAAATATCACGCATAACAAATAAGATCTCATAGAGATATTCAAATAAGTTTGCACACAAGGGCCAAGGGCCATACACAATAGACAAATAAGATCTAAAACACTTAATTTATTTTTTCATTTAAAAAACTATCAAATACATATTTATTAATTTATCTTACTAATTTAACTTTTTCTTCCCACTCAATCAAAAAACTTTTCTCAAAAAAAATTCACCAATTGTTTGTAGCATACTCCAATTTTTGAGTTAATAACTAATATTTAATATTAATTCAAGAATAAATTTTTCAGGGATGTCGTACTAAACTATAAAAAAATATAGTTATTTTAATTATTTTATTTTCTTTTAGATTAGTTTATTCTTGTTTCTCATCCTCTCCCAATATGTTTTTATTATTCTATATATTAACTTATTATTAAATTAATTCTTATAATACTTTAATTTTATTTTTCTCTTATTCATTTTCATTTATTTAGTTTCATTTTATTTCATTGTTACATATTTAATCTTAATTTATTTTAAATGAAACTAGGAACTTAATTCTTATCCTGACATCTTCTATATAAATTAGGATCTAAGTCTGTAACCTAAAATTATTCAATTCTCTTATCCTGATGTTGGATCATTGAGTGTGATCCAAAATGTCAATCCAAAAACATTTACATAGTTATATATAGAACCATTCTCTATAATTAACATGGAATATGGAAATACTATTGATCTTAAGATATAATCTACTATGTACAGAAAATAACATCAAAAGGGGCATAAAATTATAAATGTAGTCTAAACCATGCATACATAATGTGATCATATCATAGAAAATAACCTATTCATGTAAACAATGTAAGATATAGATGTTAGTAAGACATTTTTAAATAGTATAAAACTCAAAAACATAGGTTTCATGGAATGATAACACCTATGAATATTGTGTTTATGGAGAAGATGCACCCAATTTAGCAAGGCTATTGGGTAAAGGCAAGTCCAACACCTTGATCCTTGTAAATTTTTCATGTATTACATAACACTCATGAATATCATGGAAATGCATGTATGATAGAAAAAAATTTCTATCTACTACTCATGAGATTAAAAACATATTGAAAAAGATGTAAACTATATATCTAATCATCCTCACATCTTGATTTCGGATTTTTAACATATTTTTAATGTTTTTGTATTTTTGCATATTTAAAATTTTGAAAATTTGACATATAAACTAGCAAGTAGTGATTAAAAAAGGTGTCAAAAGTAGAATAAGTGAGTAATATTTGAATAGTTTATAGCATGTGTCAATGTAAGATATGAAATATAAATGAGTGTATAGCCATGTATGGGAAATATGCCCCCACTATATGTGAGTTTTAAATTGGAGAAATATGTAGGAGACTCAAAAGATATGCAAAAGATTGATTCTACATCTCCATTTCATCAAATGTACACTTGTCAAAATATGTTGCATGTATGAAATTTGTAAATAAAGAAATAAATTACCCTAATTAGAAAAACTATTATGCAAAATTAGACTACTACAAATATGTAATAAATGACATGATTTAGAAATTTTATAGCATTATAAAATTATTAAAATGGAAAGTGTAATAGAGAAAACATAAACATATTTATAAAACTGATATGTGAGATGATTATGGATTTGATACTGAGAGGCTAACTATATTGATTATATGTGAACTAGAAACATGATTTATTAGGGTCCTCAAATATGAGTATTGTAACTGGATAATAGAGGGGTGTGTTTTAGTTCTTAGGGAGTGTTGTTATCCAATAATGATGATTTTTTCTAGGTTATGTGTACCTTCTCTTGTTTGTTCTATAGACTATGTGGGAGCTTCTGATTCATTTTAGTGACCATTATGTAATTGATTTTCCACTTTAAAACTCTAGCTCAATAGACAAGATGATAAGATTCAAAAATGGAGTAAAAATGGGTTAGTGGTTTAATTTGTGCTTGATATGAACACATCCTATATTGATTGTTATACACATACCAATACTCTAAAAATGGATCAAACTCTATGTAATACTCTCATGTTATGGTGGTGTGTGTGAAATAGGTGCAAAATGCTATAGATTGGTGTAATTCTTAGTGAATAAGTGATTCAATTATGAATTATGACCTTTTAAGTGTATTAATACTTTATATCAAGGCTAATAAGGCTTTATGTAATCATAATTGCGATACATAATGAATTTTCTCTCAATGTGCCATTCAAATTATGGCATTTTTTAATGTGAAAGCCTCTTGTATGCAATTTTTTTTGAAATGTGTTTATCTAATGATAGTTTTAGAATTATTTCAGGTGGGGATTGATAAAAATTATGGCCTAACCCTTATTTAAATTTAAATTTCTTAAAATATCCATTAGTTGGTAGGATGACAACTTCTATTAGGGTGGACAACAATGGGGTGCTCACGTCCTAAGGACAATAAGAGTTTAGATAATGGTGTGAATCAACTTGGGAAAGAGCCTAGGATATTGATAAAACTATATATATGTATCCTATATTGATTTTAGGTGCTTGATAGGGTGAGTCACCATCCTTAAAATAAAAGTAAGTAATCAACATGCCCTAAAATGGGTTATGAGTTGAAGTGTGTCAAAAGGGTGATCACAATTGCATGATTTTAGATTAAATGTTAATTTATGTGTCTAAAATTTACCCAATTTTATTATATTAATGCAAAAAAGTATAAGTACTAGAGTAAAAGGAAAAAGTTCATACCTGATCTTACCTATGAAGTGAAGTTTTGATTGTAAGCCACAATGCTAAACTATGCTTCATGTAAAAACCTACAACGAAACATGTGTAAAATAATTATTTATTTAATATGAAAATAAATAATAAAATACTATTATATATATATATATATAGATATATAATAAAAAGGAACAAATACCCCTAATTGGGTACATGAACCATTATGTTTCTTAAGCAAAGTCTAGTGCAAAAATTAGTGATTGTAGAGGGTAGGCCTGTTGGAGATTTCATTTTTGTTGAAAAATTGGATTAGAATTTGTATTACTCAATCCTCATTGATTAGGAGAGTTTATTTAAGAACTCAAGGTATTCTTTACTCCACCATTGAATACTCAATGAAGTGTACTAGCTTGGAATGCTTGTATGAATCCCAATGGAATGTTCTAGTGAAAAGCTATTGAAAAAAGGTGAACCAACCATTAAAAAATGAATACATATAATTTATAGGGTAAAAATGATGTAAAAATACTATAATTAGTTTTTATAATTTTAGTTTAGTATAATTTGTATGGATAATGATAAGTTTTACCTTTCCATCTTCAAAACTAGTGCAAAACTAAGGAGGAAGCCATGTGTTGTGCACATGTCCCCAATATGATATTTGGTGTATATAGATTCTGATACTACATAATAACAATTTAAATTATAATAAAAAAACATGTTTATATCCTAAAACACATGTCAGGCATGATGCCCTAAAAATAAGCAAATTTGAGATAAAATATAAGTATATTTTGAGGCCTAAAACTATAAACATGTTGTACACTGATTAGAATTACCTAAAATTATGATGGATTCTAGAATTGAATATTTTATGAGTTCTATGATAATATCACCTTATTTAGACAACATTAGGGGTGCTCTCTTATCCATTTGGAGTGTTCTTATTCAAACTGCTTCTCTGAGTGTATTTTGAGTATGATATGTGATCTACTATATGAGGACTACAAAATTTTGCCTTTGTCTATCTATGAATTGTACTAAATAGGATTAGTCTCTAAGATAAACCATTGTGTATGCCCTCTCTTTAGAGGTGAGTTGATGAGCATACACAATAACTTAACTCAAAATAAGAATTTATGCAATAGGTGTTAAGATACAATATATAAATCCAAGTAGTAGCGATAACATGATGGAGCATGACATCATCATATAGATAAAATGAGTATAATAGTAATGTGAGATGCATGTAAGAACAAACATACATAGTGTGAATGTCAAGATAGATGTTATAAATTTGGTACGTAGATAAGTGATAAAAACCAATTATCAAAATTTCTTGGGGAGAGATGCATGATATCAATCATGGCATCAAATATAAGAAAACTAAGAAAATATTCAAGAAAGTGTCATATCCATGATGCTCAAATATATAGAGTGATGCAAAGAACACAAGGGAAGGAAAATAAAAGGCCAAGGGGTCACATATAAAGAACATGTTAACATGTCAATCACATGCATAAAATTAGAGAATAAAGGCTTACAACCACACACAATGACATATTTAGATGTTATCAATTGAAATAAACACACACAAGAACATGTTTAAATTCCCTCATATGCATAGAACAAGAGAATGAAGGCTTAGAGATGCACACAATGACATATTCAAATATCTTAAATTGAAATAAAGACATAAAAGGACATGTTCAAATTCCCTTGCACACATAGAATCATAGAATGAAGGCTTAGAGCCACACATAATGATATATTCAAATTTCCTCAAGAAAATAAACACACATAAGACATGAATCAGGAAATCAAACATGAAAATAATGCATGGCCATATGCAATTTATCAACATAAGTAGTTTGGAACATGAGTAGATTCAATATCTTAGATAAACAATAGTATATCAATGTGTTAGTAAATGAGTCATATTGATATAAGTGATGCAATGAAAATTGATATATGAGAAATAAGGGAAAATAATAAAAGGAAGAAACATGTGTATGATATGTCCCCAATGAGCTTGATGATGTGTATACAAGCTATATCAATCTTGCATATGGTCTAGAACTAATAAATGACAATTTATGCTCACTAGGATAACAATGGGGTAATACGACCATAGAGGTGTACACTCCTATCTGTATATTGTTTTTTGGTCCAAATGTAGGGTTTTATGTCTAAGACTATAAGTAAAATACAATAGAGTTTGGGGATGGAAACCTATATGCATTGAAATCACTTATGTTCACACATGAAAAATATATAATATGCAAAATCAATAGAAATAGATATCTAATACTATGTACAAATTTAAATGGTGTAAATGAACTAAACATAAGTATGCATAGGTCTTGCATTTGTATTTTTCTAGAATATATGTTTTTTTTAATTTTTTCATATATATATGAATTGAGAAATAGAAATAAGGATATTAACTGATGACTCCATTAAGATACTTACCATCAATAGAACCTTTATCGAACAAAGGAATGGTGATCTTTGGTGAATAAAGAGTATCATGAAACTATGAAGTATCTAGATATGAATAATCAACTTCTCCATACAGTGGTATTGACCTTTTTTATTTTTATTTTATAATATGTTTTTTATCTTGTATTTGTATACTATATGAGGACATGTTTTTTGTTTGTTGTTCTTAATTTAAAGAAACTCTATCTTCTCTTTAATTTTTGATCATGGAACTTTCATGTTCAAATGTAACTTGTTTATGATATTTATCCATCCCCCCCATCATAATCCATGATCTTCCTAATCCATCATTATATTGAACCAAACTAGGACATATGTGAAATACCACTAAATATGTTTTTAGACCAAGTGTGAAAGGTACCTCAATGGATCCATTAAATGATTTATATATAGTAGTGTTACTCAAATGTTCTTTATCATATATAATAAATTGTAAAAGTGTCATGCTACAAACATTAATTTCAATAGTGCCATTGATCATATCATTGGTACATTAATTTCCTTCTATGAGGAGATTAAGAATCAAAGGATCTAGAAATGATGAATGATTTATATTTGAATCCTTTGGTACCACACTTGGAACTTTATTTTTTTCAAGTGTCTCTTAGTTTTTGACTTGTTTTGTTAAAAACCTTGCTTGAAGCGTGTTTTTTAACTTACCTTGAATTTGAGTTTCCAACTTATCTTTGATTATTTTTTACTTTTTTTTGTTGTAACTTTTTATTTTCAAACTATTCTTTTTGCAATTTCTCTTTTTCATCTTATGTCTTTTATAATTTTTCTTTAAATGTTCCTTTTGAATACTTTCTTTCTCTACTTTTTTCATTTGGAACTATTTTTTCTTGAAATATCCTTTTGTATATATAATAGTTCTTTTTGTACTTGTGTTGTAGAATATGCATTCATAAGGTGAGTGGGTTTCTTTATTAATGGATTTATTATAGGATCACCACTATCAGTTGTACTTTTTATTTTCTTCTTCAAATCCAAAAAACTATCTATATGATGCCCATGAATTATATGACATGCAAAATAGTATTTTGATCTCCTTAGAGGATGTAGAAGTGGTAGTTTGATCACTTGTATTGAAGCATTTCTCTTAGAATATCACTTTATTGAAATAATGAAAATGTAGTGATATGTTGGATCTAGATATGAAGTTTAATAACAAATACACAAATAAATAACCATAACATATTTATAAGTGGAAAAAATTCATAGAGGTAAAAAAAACCATGATAATTACTCAATCATTTGAGAAACTAATATAACCCAATACAAATAAACTTCCCTCTCCTCACTTATTTTTATAATCTATTCACAACATGCCTTTGTTTGAATAAGTTTGTGTATTGTAAATTCATTAGGTTATGTTGTGTACTAATTTTACCATTTAAAATAAATTATTTGTAAGGTGAAATGTTGTATTCAAGGGGTTTAACCTCCCACCTATTCACAATGACAATAAATATAACAATTTATTTTATTATTTACATACATAGGTTTAACCCACATAATTTAAATAATAAATACATTATTTATTATTTACCAAGTTTATTAATGTATTAATGGTAATTAACACTAACATTAATTGTTTTGAGACTCCCCCTTAATGTTATGTGGGGATATATACCATATCCACCTTTATACAAAAGGAAATATACTCTGTACACCATCTATGATGAGTTTAAGGTACATGTGACATTTGAAGGATTTAAAAACTTTCATTATGCCAATATCATCTTTTGAAATAAAAGGAATCATAATCCATAAAACAATTAGAGTAAGTTTAGGCTAACATAATTGTGAGACTACATTTCATGCTTCACATAAATAATCAACCAAATATTTTTGAGCCTTTTATAACATAAGGACCTCCATTAGAAGAAATGATTTTAAGTATTGGGTACATTGTATACTTATATATGGTGAAATTTACTAAAATCACATAAAGTTACTTTTTACAATGCTTTTACAATTTTGAGAAGTATAGAGAAAAATAAAAAGACACGTGGCTGTTAGGAAGTGACATCATGTTTCATACCCCCCCCCTCAATGACAACTCTAAGAGGCCCAACATTATATGAAATATGAAAAACCTGTAACACCAAGTCTTTTATGAAGATAAATACCACTTATTCATCCATAAGATAAAATGGGAGATCAATATTACCATTAAGGACTTTATCTTGAATAAAATGCAAATAAACTTCAATATGCTTAGTTCTTTGGTGTTGCATTGGATTTTTTTCAAAGTTATACAAATTTGATTATCAAAAAGAAAGGTGGTACTGTGAGAAACATATAAATATATTTATTCTAACAAACTTCATAACCAAATATATTCTTTATAAACTTACATAACACTTTTATACTCTACTTCTATAGAATAAATAAAAACAATAGGTTAGTTTTTGATGCTCTAAGTGATAACACCTACACCAAACTTAAAAACATATATAGAAGTATATTTATGATCTATTAAATTATTAATATGACCAACATCACATAACCATATAAATTAACATTATCAATGGAAGAATAATATAAACCAAAATTTATAGTTCATTTTATATACTGAAGTATCTATTTTACTAATTTACAGTGATCCACGTATAGATCATGCGTGAATATGGAAGCAACACTTATAACAAATTAAATATTTGGCCTAGTAATAGTTGGATAAATCAAATTACCAACTAGTTGTTTATATTGAGCGGGATTAGTTTTATCATAAATAGGTTTTGGATTAATCTTAACACTAACTTCAATAGGGGTATATGTAGGCTTACAATCAAACATATTAAATTTGAAAATAAGGTTATGTGCATACTGATATTGAGATACAATAATCAAAATTTTATCCTTAAATATAACCATTCCTAGAAAATGATGAAGTCTAGATCAATCATTTCAAAACATTGACTTGGTTTATCTTTATATTTAATAATTAAACTAATTTGATTACCAGTAATAATAATATCATCAACATATAATATAATTAATCTAAAATTATTAGTTATAACTTTTAAAAAGAGATCATTATCAGTATAATAGTTAGAGAAACCTATTTTTTAATATTAACTAGTGATTGTAGAATACCAAGTTCAAGGAGCTTATTTTAAACCATTAAGAGATTTCTTTAAATTACAATAAATAATGTTCTTTGTTAGGTTTAGTGAAATGTTTACACTGAGTCATGTATATTTATTATTCTATATCACTATTTAGGAAGTTATTTTTGACATCCATTTAGATTTAGCATATAAATTGATAATGTTAGTATTTTGTTACTAATTATTGTTTTGAATCTAATTTTGATTTTTCTGTTGATTCTGATTCAAACCTTTCCTCACTTTGTTATTTTTAGAGAGTTTTTTTATTAGATATGCTCTTTTTTGTAATGTTCTTCCATTTTATGTCTAAATTTACCACATATATTTTAATTTCTATTAAATTTGATTTTATGATTCTTATTACTAGATTTTTTGTTCCTAGTTTTGCCATTAATAGGTTTAGGTTTAATATTTAATATTTTAGTGTTTTAGAAACACTATTAAACATGATAAGTGCCTAAGTGGCATTATATTTAGAATCAAAATTTGACATAATTTTTTCTCTTAAATAAGAAGAGTCGAAAGGGTAGTGAGGTCAGAGATGTCATTTTCTATTTGGTATTTAAAATTAAGATTTGAAATGAAATTGTGAAACTTTTCATGAAAAATTAACTAAATAATGAAAAGAGAAGTTGATCATAAATTAAATTACATTTACATCCATCTAACTTAGATGTAATGCTTTATTATTTTTTAAACAAAATAAACTACTATTTTTATCACTTTTTATGGGAGTAGTAAGTAGTTCAAGTATAAGTTTTATTAGTTTTGAGAGATGTGTGCCCTCATGCATATATTCAAGGAGTTTCTAGGCATCTATAAAAGACTCTTGATTGCTGATATGAAGTAAGAATCCATATTTTACACTCCTAAAAATGATCCACATGGCTTCTTTTGATTTTTATTATAACACATTGGTAAGTTCAGTCGAGACATGGCTCCTTGAAGAGAATTTTTTAGTCCCAATAACAATGTTTCAAAATTTATGAGTCATAAATTTAGATTTAATATAGATTCTCCAAATAATATAATTGTACCCATTTAACATTTATGACTTATCTAGCATAAAATTGAGAGAAGCCATAATTTCCCTTGAAAGTTTGACACTTATTAGATCATGTTCTATACTAATAGGACACTAAATAGGGTTTAAAAATGAAAAAATCAATGTGGTTTTATAATTTATCTTTATAATAAAACATATATTCTAGTGTATAAAAATAATAATTGTCTAATTATATCTAACATAATTGAGAAAATCATAAAGACATGCACTATAGTAAGAGTCTTAAGTATCATAAAACAAACAATGTAAAAACTATTTTCAATATATTTATTTCAAAAATAATATAATGAAGCTTTAAATAATAAAATGGAACATTGCAATGTGTCAATAACATGCAAAAACTTAGAGATAGATTGGTCACATGACTACCTTTGTAAAAAAGAGTGACTATACAAAAGTCACAAGAAGTGTCGCTAGTGTCTAAAGTGTAAGAGCCATAAAAGGACTTTTACAAGGTAAAAAGAAATAAAACAAAATTTCTATTTTTTTAAAAAGTTTGTATAATCACAACTTTGACCAAAAATATTGGTGGTAGCGTGTTTTGAACCTTGATCTTGCCTTTTACATTTTTTCTTCAAAATTACACTAACCAACTCACCTATAATACTTTATGGAATATACATGCAAGATATGTTATTTATAGCATATTTACTCAATGTGATTAAAATAAAAAATAGAATTTTAATGTGCATGTAAAACATAATATAGGTGTTTACTTTTTGGTTTAAAAAATAAATTAGATAGTGTGTCCCTCCATTGTTTTTGTATGAAATTTTGATTTAATAAATAAAGTATTTAAAAATTAAATCATATAAAATATATACTAACCTTTTGGATCACCACATGCATCCATGACACATGAGGGAGATGTGGGCACTACTAGTGGTGTGCAAAAGGCCAACACAAGCCCTAAAATCTCTAATATAATCTTCCAAGATCCTCTTAATGCACACACAATAGTCAAAATCAAATTTTTATTTAAAAAAATTGGGTTTTTTTTCTTTTTTTTAGTAATACTAGGTAGTATAGGTGCCACAGAGGAATTTGAAAATTTTTTAGAAGTGACTTTGATGCCTTACAAGCTCTATAGGAGGTTTTTGCAATAAAAAAAAATAATATCCACCACTCAAAAATGAATTACAAATTATAAATGTATTGTAATGGATTTTGACTAAGTTTTTAGCCTACATTGGGAGGAATAATATTTATATTACAAGACACTAAAAATGATTTATAATTCAATGGAGGATGTATTACTGCTTGATGATCAATTGAAAATGTAAGCCATATTGATTTTTCTATACAATGGTTGTACAATGATTCCTTGAGCTAAATTTGAACTTTAATTTGATTTGTCAAGATGATTGAATTAAAGGTTGAAGTGTTTGAATGATCAAAAAATAGGAATTCAAACTTCTATAGGCTCCATTGAGACTGAAAAAAATATTTTTTCTTCCTCCTATGTTGTACAAGGGTCATACAAATCTGAAATTATATGAAATATGCTTACACTTGGGTGATTGAATGTTATAAAACAATGTATTACTAATCAACACATATCACAATAGCTCTGAAACTATGTTGAAATAATGAAAATACATTGATATGTTGGATCTAGATAAGAATTTGAATAACAAAGACATAAAGAAATAACCACAACATAACTATAAGTGGGAAAACCTCATAGAGGTAAAAAACCTCATGGTAATTATTCATTCATTTGAGAAACCAATATAACCCAATTCTAATAATCTTCCCTCTCCTCACTTATTCTCACAACATCTTCATAGACTAACTTTTTTTGAATAATCTTGTGTATTAGAAGTACATTAGGTTATATTGTGTATTGATTTAACATGTAAAATAAATTATATGTGAGGTGAACCATCTTAACCAAAGGGTTCAACCTCCTGATTCAAAATGGCAATAACTATAACAATTCATTTTATTATTTATTAATGTAGGTTTAACCTACATAATTTAAATAATAAAATATATTGTTAATTATTTACCAACTTTATTAATGTATTAATGGTACTTACCATTAAAATTAATTATTCCAACACACTTGAACTCTTATTAGCATTTTGCATATTTTTTAAATCACTATTTATAGATGTATTCCATTGTAGCTTCCAATCCTGATATCAAGTATTGTTAAGCATAACATTGCCGATGAAGATACAAATGCATGATTAACACTAACATATTCTAGATTCTTGGCATATGTGACCTGATTTTTCAAAGATGTGATTTTTGAGATAGAATGCCAATTCTGATTTTGAAACTTTTTTATGATCCTTCCCATAGTGATGATTTTATCTTTAAGGGATTCACAAGCATAAACCTTAGGTACTTTAGATTGAATATGCATACACACACCATCTAGAGGAGATGTGGGAGGTTGAGGGGTTTGAAGAAGGGTTTTTTGGTCATATTATTTTAGAACTATTAGATGGGCTACCTTACCCCTTGAAGTAGTGATAACATGGACCTAGTTAAAGGAAAAGTAACTATCACCCTCTTGAGGGTTAGGAGGAGGGAGAGATTTATTATTAGCTATATTAAACTTTTCAAAGATTAAAAGGATAAGAAAAGAAAAGATACATATGAATTCTAAAAAAAACTCCAACATGATTATGAAAATCATAATTAAAATTCAAACACTAGGAGGGAATTATTTTTAGAAGAAAAACCCTAGGGTTAGAAGCTAAGATTTTACTACCCTAGGGTTAGAAGCTAGGGTTTGCCCATGTTTAATAATAAGTGGGTTCACCCATATGATTTATCAAATTTTGGAAACTAGAAAATATATTACCCTAATCAGATAAACTATTATGTAAAATTAGATTGTTATAGATATGCAATAAATAACACACCTGATTTGGAAATTTGTTAAAATTATAAACTTACTAAATGTAGAAAGTGCAATAGAGAAAATATAAACTTACGGGGAAGACTTAGATATGAGATTATTTTGGATCTAAGATTGAGATGATTACTATATTGACTATATACAGACTAAAAATAGTAGATAATATGGTCCCTATATAGGAGTGTTGTAATTAGATAGTATAGGGGTGTGTTGTATATCTTAGGGTGTGATTTTATCTAATAGTGATGATATTTATGGGTTTTGTGCACCTTTGCTTGATTGTTCTATATACTATGCAAAAACTTTAGATTTACTTTGGTGACCATTATGTAACTAATTTTCCATTTAAAATCCCTATATCAATAGACAAGATGACAAGACATAAACATGGAGTAAAAATGGGTTAGCAGTTAAAGTTGTGTTTTACCTCAACACCCCCTATGTTGAGTGTTACCTACATACCAATACTCCAAAGGTGGATCAAAATCCATGTAGTTCTCCTATGTTATAGTGATGTGTGTGAAATTGGTGAAATATACTATATGTAGGTGCAATTTTGGTGTGATTAAGTGATTTAGTTCTGACTTCTGACCTTAGAGGTGTATTCAAAATTTCACTTAGGACTAATAAGGCTATATGTAATTATAATTGAGAGAAATAAGGAATTTGTTTTCATTGTGTAATTTAAATTATGGTGTTTTTCTTTATGGAAGTATCTTGTGAGCAAAATGGTTTGAAATGGGTTTATATAGTAGTATTTTTGGAATTCCTTCAGATGGGGCTTAGTAAAACTTATGGTCTAAACCTTACACAACTTTAATTTTTATAAAATATCCATTACTTTGTGGGAGGATAACTTATTTCAAGGTGGAGAACAACGGGGTGCACTACTATCCAAATGGGGTACTCTTATCCTAAAAGAAATAAGAGTTAATTTGAAGGTGTGAAGCACTTGAGCATGAACCTAGGATATATATATATATATATATATATATATATATATATATATATATATCCTAAAGTGATTTGATATGCTTGAAATGGTGGGTTTCCATGTAGAAAGTGAAGGGAAGTGGTCAAAAGTTATAGAATGGGTCATGAGTTAAGTGTGTCATAAGTGTGATCACAAGTGAATAATTTTAGATTAAATGTAAATTATGTGTCTAAAATTTTCATACTAAAATTGAGTCAAATATATGAAAATTTTAAGTATTAAGACTATATCTATTCAAATCATGATTTCTAGGTTAAAGCTGGCATATGAATAGATCAACTAAGATACTATTGGCAGTCACTCATGATCATAACTAGTCGATATCATCCTTGAAAAACATGACATTATATCAATTTAGACTATACACACAAAGATATAAAAGGATAATATGGAAAAATTGATCATTATTTTGAACTACTCATAGCTAGAAAGTAAAAAAGAAGATCCAAGGCCAAAAAAATCAATAAAAGCCATGAGATTAGAATAATTGTTCAGTTGATCTCATGTGAAAGTAATGGAATAACATGATACAATAATAAATAAGCTATGTGCAATTAGATAATACTTCTATACACCAAATATATCATCAAGGGGATGCCTCTATGTATGTCTTATATCATATGTGTTATAACCATAAACTATATTGCCATTCATGTTGCATGTTAGTTTTTAACCCTAAATTAGATAAGGATCTTAATATGGGTAGATAGGGTTAAGAATATATAAATAAATAATCCAAAGGGTGATAAATCTATCTATATAAAGTTAATTAATTTAAATCTTTAAATAGAATATATATTAAATTTATTATTCTAAGACATGTTAAAAATAGAAAGTACAACTATGCTAAATACTACAATGATAATTAAATCATGATACCTAGATTTTTCTCATACTAATATATATATATATATATATATATATATATATATATATATATGGAATAGGCAAGAATAAGATTTGAATAATATTTTGTAACAGTCACCAAATTATGGATTAAGATAGTTAGGGACACTTGTATTAGCTTGGGATGGTTACATCGATGCTTATGTCTAGATCAGATGCAAGTGTCTAGTACAAAATAAAAACTAAAATAAGATGCAACCACCTAGATAATTTTGGGCTTGTCATCTCCTTCACTCTAGTGTATTCATATCTAGGTCCTAGACTATCACTCCTTGTTAAATGATCAAACCCTATTTCTTCATCTTCATAGTGGCTGTAGGAAAAATCTATTTATGGGCACATTATGTTGAGCTACCCCAAAGACCATTATATAAATGAGCACTTCCTACATATCCAATACTCTAAAGAGGGACTCAGACTTATATATTTCTCTCCTATGTGTTGGATTGTGTGTGAATCATGCAATATGTGATAAGCAAGTACAATATTGACCTATCTTGTGACTTAGAAAATATAGCTCTTGGGATACTCCTTCAGTACTTCAAACTTGTAGATGTGTTATATCTATGACTGATATAAAAATAGGAGAAAATAGGGAATATTTTCTCACTTTAATTCTTGATATAATGCCTTTGATAAGTTGCCTTGGTCTCTTTAGGTCTTTTCTAGGTTTATGCTAGGTGAGGAATGAATGAGGTTTAATATTATATTTCTACCAATCATGTTTGAGAATATATTGCATAATAACACTTAGACCAACCATAATGATATGTTTCATTTGCAAATTAGATGACTTAGGTCACTAAATACTTGCATTAGAACATGCCATTTGCATTAACATAGGTTTTTATTTGATAAAAAAATATCAAGGGATCAAACAAATATGCATAGGCTCAAAACTTGTAGAGACATAAGATAAATAGGTTTTAAGCATTATGGGCAAGATATAAGGGCTAGTTCATCAATATAAGACTAGTCACACTAAGAGATAGGCTAAAGGTTATAAGAGAGAGCAAATGTAAGACTTATAGAAATGGGAAATGTTTAGAACTGAGAGGAATAACCAAAGTCTAATTTTTCCAAGTGTACAATTCTGAGGTGTTATATAGTTCATAAATATCATCTATATTTACCTCCCATTATTTTATTAATGAAATTAGTAGTTTAAATGCATATATGTGTACTTGGGTCTGTATAACACACCTTGCCTTTGCTTGAGTCCAACTTAAGTGCTTTGTTAGTGATTGACCTATAACCAAAAACATAATATAGTATATAATCAGTGCATATAATCTAAAATTAAAAACATTGAAATGATTGTAATTGAAAGAGAGTAAGGTTTAGGAGTACAGCTATGTATCAATGCAACCATCTTGCCTTTTGGTAATTTAATTTGAAAGATGTATCATTATGAATCACTAAAACTGAGATTAGGACAAGTATAAATCTTGAAAGTGCATATATCTAAAGAGGTAGAGAGAGATATTGGAGGGTCCATGCCACCAACCTTAGAGAAAAGGTGGATTGCCACCTGGTATTTAAGACTAGCTTAACTGTGCAATCCAATCATACTTATAACTTGGTGAGTGTGAGTGAACCAAGTCAACTCAAACTATCAAATTGGTGAGGCTAGATGATATAATCAAGTCCAACCAAAAAAATTGGTAATATTGAGTGATTTTATCACCTCAACCATTCCAAAAAGTGAACCAAATACTTTAGTATATTGGCTCAATATAGTCTATAAAATTCCAACTTGATGGGTGGTGACAGTCCCTAAAAGCATTTGAAATCTAAAACTAATTTTGTTTTTCAGCATTAGGTGTACATTGCATAGCATATGCACCTTAGATTTTTCCCATGCTAAAACTGGGAATGACAATGGTACCAATGTATAAAATTCTACCAAAAATGTGTATCTAAATCATATAATTGTGTAATTTAGCCAATTTAAAATTATGTGTCAAGAACATGCTTCCAAAGTATGTCCCCACTATAATAGTAAATTGAAAACTAATATAAGTTCCAATGTGGTGGGCATTTTTTCAAAACATAGCCAACTATAATTTGGAAATGTTGAATACTAAGTATGAAAAACATGTTTCCAAAACATGCCCCCACTAAATCAAAAAACTATGAACGTGTGTAAGCCTTGCCTTTATGACATGCCTCCACTAATATTTCTCCCTTTGAGGTGAGGGAAAATATAAACTAGTAGTTACCTCACCTCAAAAGGAGAAGATAACCATATAAAGTGAATGAACCATGTAGCATATAGGAGAACATGTCTAGGTAAATGTATCATTAAATCATATAGAATGTGATCACATCAAGGCCTAAGATTCATGATAAAGATAATGTTAATGTCTATATAGTAACATTAAAAACTCAATAAGTAATCAAACACACATGTAAGGGCACTCAAAAACAAATCAAAAAATAATGGTCCAAGGAGAATGCAAATAAGGGGCATGCTCAACAATCCAATGGACACAACTTAGTCAAATGTCCATAAAATCAAGAATGACATATTCACATTCCCATATAAAAATCAATGACATATTAAAATGTCAAATAAGTAAACAAAGGCATAGGGTTCATAAATAATGGAGCACATTCAAATGCTCAATAAATAAGACAATATCAAGGTAAGACATTCAAGGAAGTGCATAGATGAAAACATAAGCAACATACATAAACATATCTAAGTATCACATGGATCAAATGCATTATCAAAAAATGTCAATTTTATAGTATATCATGTATACTATGAAATATATAAGCATGGATAAAGGCAGGTGTAAGTACATATTATCTCAAACATGATAATGTAAAGTGACCATAAAATTATATAACCTAGAAGTATAGTGATAAAATAAGGTGGATGCTCCCAACATCTTGGTGACTTGAGAAAAAGGAAGGCACAACATTCATAAGTGCGTAGAACATATATTTGTGTATGCCTATATCACACTCAAATATAAGTATGCAACACATGTGTATGTAGAAATAACTGATATGTTATCCATCAACATAGAACTAACACATAAATGCCAAGGAGCCAATATAATATGTAGATGCCAAATATATATTTTGTATTTTTGGAATAGCAAAATACTATCATATGACCACATCTAAAGGATGCTCATAGATATATCCCCACTATTAACCTAGTGTAATAAATTAGTGATACTATTGAGGAGTATGCATAGATGCAATATCTATCATTGTACTATATGGGATTCTCTAGGTATGTAAAATATGACTCTATGGTCTTGAAGTAGAAAGGGTACAAGGAGGGGTTCATGGAACCACTTTTTGAGTGTTTTATGGTTTTTTAGAAAAAACAATAATAGGAACATGTGTAGATGTTATGGATATATGAATGTGGTGTGTAGTAGATGAGGATTATGTGAAACCTACTAAGGATCTATGATGTAATTATCTCTCAATTATTGGTAGCTTGGTAAAGGGGACTACATGTTGCATACTCTTTTGTGGTGGATTAGCTCTAGTAAGCTTAATAATTAACTGCCTAGGTATACATTTCTCTTGATCAATAAGATACTCATATGAAACTCTATAAATTATAATTACTCAACTGACATGAATGTATTTAAGACTCCCATGCACTGTAGAAGGTGCTACTTGGAGGGTATATATCCAAGGGTGTCCCAATAACATATCAAAAGACACCCATGGAAGGTATAACTAAAAAGGTAATAACCACATGTGCAAAACTAACTTGTAAAGGTAAGTCAATATCAACAAGAACCTATTGTAATGTCCCACCAAATTCTATAATTGATTTAATAGATTTATGTAAACATGATGAGTATAACCCAAGTGTAAAATTAATTTCATGGTGCAAATGTTCTCAATTATATCATTATAAATCATAACACTATGTAGAGGATGGTTATCAAGGTATGCTTGATTGAATAAAGAATAAAGATCATAGTCATCATCCGTAATCTCACTATCATCAAAATTAATAAGTCTCTAAATCATGGGAGGTTTATGCCATATATATGTACCAATAATCCCATATAGTGGGTGCTCATAATGTGATGGAGGAGGATGTGCGTTATATACCATTTGAAATTCCACATCCTTATTAGAATGGTATTATAAAGGGTTGTTAAATATCTTCTATTTTAGGTTATCTCCAAGTTGTGACCCTGATTCCTTTAGAGGATCATCAAATGTAATCCTTTGTTTATAAATAAGGTCTTAGATCTTATACTTTAAGGTAAAACATATGCTCACATAATGCCCTAGTCCTTGGTGATAATCATAATAAGCATTCATATTATATCCTTTGGGTAGAGTTAAACTCATATCAACCTCTATAGGATATGGGAGAGATATGAGATGACACTCTACTATCAACAAGAGTAATGAAGTGGGAGATTCAGGTAAGTGTGAGAACTAAATCCTCGGTGCATTAGATAAAATAAGTTGATTAGGATAATATGAAGTTGTTTTAACTATGGTGGTTATTTCCTTTATAAGCTTGGGTGGTTTTACTTTATAACTTGGTTTGATTATAAAATTCATATTGGATGTAAATGTAGTTGGTGTGTTTACTACATACTTAAGTTTTTTCAATGAGATAAATTTCATTTCATGATCTTAAACAACATGGCACTGTGAACAAGGAATCCATAGAGGGGATATTAGTATAGTGTTAGTCAAGAAAATAAAATTAAAAAAAAATACATGAAACACTAACACCTCTAGCCTAGACACTAAGGAAAGCATATGTAACAAGAATACAATGAAAATATAATTATAAAATAAAACAAAACTTCCTTTTACCTTTCTTGTAGCTCCAAATCTGCTTGTTGAGTTGGCTTGCTCAACTATGTGCTCAATAAATCTTTATCAATAGAGCTCCATTGTTCCACCTCTCCTTGGCACCTTGGTAATGTTTGTTAGATTATCTTGGCTTGGATTATGAAATTGGAATGGTAACACTACTATGAAACTTTTTAGAGGTATTTTGGTTTAATATCATTGTACTAGAAAATATTAAAGATTAATAGGAGAGGCCTTCTATTTATAGCCTCCAAAGTTAACTCTCACTTAAGCTGAGTTAGGTTAGGATTAAGCATGGTTGAGTTAAAAATAACCCTAGGTGAGTTAAGGATAAACCTAGATAATTTAATGAGGGTAAATGTAATTATGATTTTTAATTAATAGGCATGGCTCACAAATTTAGATATTTTGTGAGTGCTTGACAACTCACAAAAGCAATGATGAAGAAGCTTGATATTTTAAATTTTTAAATTTCTATTTTTAGATATTCATTAATTAAATTTTAATTATTTAGATAAAAATTTAATCTAGTTTAATTATTTTATTTATTTTGATTAGCATTTTAGCTCTTTTAAGAATTGTTCAAGTGCCCTACTTAATGGGTCTAAAGGCTAAACTACTAGTTGTTAGGTTACAAGGTGACTGGAGATGGATTTGTGAGAGGTTATTATTGAATATAGGATAATACTCCAAATAGGGATACTTCAACATGATTTTGAGCACTAATCATTATGTGTAAAAAAAATTGAGACGTTCAGTGATTCCTAGGCTTAATCTACACTATTTGGTAGAAATCAATCTCAAGTCTAGTCAAGAGCTAGTTGTGACCAGAATGAAGTGTCTATAGGTTACCCCTTTTTGGGAAGGTGCTTCAAGATATAGACATAGTAACATATTATCAAATAATTAAAAGGTCCTTAATTCCTAATTCCCTAGACAATGATGGATGAGCCCTTGATGCCCCCTCGAGGGAGCGTCAGTAAATAAGATTGATGATCAGTCCCTTGAAATAAGGAAAATGATGGGATATAAAGGTAAAGGGGGTGGAAAATATTGATTTTACCAAAGGTAGTTATAACTAGTGGCATAATGAGATGCCCCAATTAGGCAAATAAAAAGGATGATTTTCCCAAAGGTGGTTATAATCATTAGCATAATGAAAACATGCCACACTGAGGCAAGAAAATGATGCTGATTTTACCAAAGGTGTTTATAACAATTAACATCCAGATGGATCAAAACATAATGATTTGCTTAAATGTAGTTATAATCATTGGCACTATGATTAGAGACAATATAGGAAATTGAAAAAAGGGTATTACATACTGAATCTGTATTCATGGAATAAGAATAAACTAGTACAGTGGAGAAACATGAATTTGGGAAACTTGCTAGTATGTAGATGCACATCCTAACTAACAAGGATTAAAATTCATTTGTGACTTAATTATTCTCTATTTGATTAATATGAAGGTAGATCAAGAATTTTTTTAGGTGACCAAGGAGAATTATTACAACATCATTGCTTGTAATACCCCTTGAGCTGAGTTTTTATGTAGCACATGATGATATGCACCATGATATAAAACACCATGACAAATTATCCTAAATATACATAAGGATTAACAATTGATCCAATAAACAATTGAAAATAATGCATAAATGATAAAAACCATCATGGTAATGTTAACGCATGAATATGGATGGACTTAAGTATAATGCACAAGGAATAACCAAATGAACACATATATACTAAGTCAAAGCACAATAATGAAAGCAAACAACTAAGCAATCAAATAAACAAAATAAAAAACCAATAAATAAAATAAAACCAAATACCAAGAAATAAAAAGAAAGACACAATAAAATAAAACAATTAGAACAAAATGAACAAACACAAAAAATGGTTAATCATAATGTTAGAGCAATTTTTTTTTCATGCATGTGTAATAGAGGTGTTACTCTTATTGATAGGGTGGTCCCTAAGATAGACAATAATGACACATGTATAACAATGTAAGGACAATGGCACAAGGTTTACCCTAGGATATAGGGAAGCAAAGACACAAACAAGATGATAAACATTTCCCCTAGCCTATAAGAGACAATGAAACAAAGAAACAAAATGGGGGAAAGAGAAGAAAAGGAAGGGGTAACCAAGTTAACTCCAGATGCACTAAGCAAGTGCATGTTGCCTATATAGTTGTATAGATGCAAGATCCAACATGAATCTTAGGCCAAATTTAGTTTTCCCAGGATATGGGATAGAAGAAAAAGGAAGATAAGAAAAAATGATTAAATTATATAGAAAAATAGGAATGATATCATAAAATGATGAGTGCAGGAGAGAAGAGGGGATGATGGTTCACATTCATGAAAACATCAACATAAAAAAATTATGTAAACACGAGAGTATGGTTTAGGCTAAAATCACACTAAAAAGTCTAGAGATGAGTATCCACAAATGAACATAAATGGTAATTCACAGTGATCACTACATCTAAGGCTTAGAATAAGAATGAGATCACAAAATGGTGAGAGCATAAGATAAATCCAAATGGTCATTAATGTGTCAAATTTGAATACATAATGCACAACATGAACTTGTAAAATAATGAGTGCATAAGGTTGAAGGCTAGTAAGGATGGGGAAACTAATTGCCAAGTGGTTACTTGAGAAATAGTTAAGGATCCCAAGATCCTTAAGGCAAAGAAGTGGTAAAAAAAGAAAGGAATATGTGGTTGAGCTAACCCAAGATACCCTATATATCCAAGTGATACCTACATAGTCTGTGCAAACCTAAGGTTGATGTAGTTCTTCTAAAAATGGAAGGAAAAATACTAAGGTGGTTTAGAAATAAAATGAATAGATAAGATGGATCATCTCAAAAAATTTAATGGATTTATATCTCACATGGAAATTCTATACCAATTTTCATTATTTTGTGTTTTTTAAGATTTTATATATCTTTTACAAATGTTTAGGGTTTTTAAATCTATTAAAAATGTTTTTGGAATTTTCTAGGCATCTCAATTCAATCATGAATTATGAGACACATAAGAGTCCACTCATAAAATGATGAGATTGTGGCTTTTAGGTTGATCACAAAATGGAGAGAGCATAGAAAAAGGGGTGACTAAGCTGATCCCAATGTGAATCGAGTGCTACCTACATAATCCCATTAGGACCTCATGTCATTGTAGTTCAGCCTTATAGTAAAGGAATTTGAATAGGTAGTAGCAAGTTCATGAATTATGAAAAAGGTACATTATAGTATAGGAATGGAAAGATAATGTGGCAAGGTATGGGAAATGTGTTTCTCCTAATTTTCCCATAGGTATTTATAATTAGGGAACAATGACATAGGTCAATGATACTAATTTACCCAAATAAGGTTATAATTAGTAGCATAGAGTGGGGCACTAATTTTTTAAAAGCAGTTATAATTAGGGGTACTCATAATGAAATAAAACAAAAAATGAAGAATTCAACTACCAAACCTCTATCATACTAGTCCAAGATATTTCCTCTATAATAATGAATCAACTATTGAAACATCATCTGAATGCAATCACTGAAGGTGCCTAAAAAACCAATAGAGTGGATCCAAGGTCAAAAGGGTGGGTTATGGATGGTAAAATAAATTTGGTTGATAGGAAAGGTATGGAAAGAATGGTAAATGGTATGGTATAAGGAAATTAGTATCACAAAATAATGTGAGTGATCCTCATAGACAAAAAATTAGGTCTCTCAATACAAATAATTCTTGAGGTGAATGACATTCATAGGATATTCAAGTTCATCTTCAACTAATGTAGTGATCCTATATGATCTTGAGCCATAACAACAATGACATATGGGTTTATCCAAATAGGCTTGAACTTTCCCTTCTTATTTTTCTTAGACATGGTGTTCTTATGGTTTTCTTTGAGGATAAGATCACCAATCTCAAACTCTCTATGTCAAACCGACTAGTTGTATTGACCCCATAGCTAGTTCTAGTAAGCTTGAAGGCTATTTACAATAGCCATGCATGTTTCATCTAGTAACTCTAGCTTGTACAAGTGAGAAACTCTATAATCTTCATCATCTAGGATGTGTTTTAATGAGATATATAGAGAATATAACTTGAACTCAATGGGAAGAATGGCCTTAGTACCATATACTATGAAATATGGTGTGGCTCCTATTGGAGTATGGTAATTAGTGAGATATGCCTAGAGAATGTAAAATATTTAGAGGTGCCAATCATGGATAGCATCATTAACAATATTGTTAGGGATGTTAACAATGGTTTTATTATATTCCTATGCTTGGCCATTACATTATGGGTAGTATGTAGTGGAAAAGTGTTGGGTGATGTTGTATTCAACACATAGTGATTTGACATCCTTATTCTTAAAGGATCTACCATTATCAAATATAATGTCAAATGGGATACCATAGTGGCTTATGAGATGGTTGAAAATGAATTTGGAAATCATTTTTCTAGTCATATAAGTGAGGGATATAGATTCAATCCACTTCGTGAAATATTTTGTGGTGGTAAGGATGTGTTTATGGCCATCAGATGAGGTATGGTTAATATTCCCAATGATAGTGAGTCCCCATGTTACAAACATCCATGGTGTAAGCATAGGTTTGAGTGTTTTAGCTAGGGCATAAATTATATTGGCATGCCTTTGACATTTATTACATGTTTTTACATAAGTAGCCACATTTACTTCCATTGTTGGCCAATAGTAACTGGTAAAGATGAGATTTTTGGAAAGGATAACCCTATTGGTGTGGGATGCACATAATCCTTCATGAACTTATCGTAATGTTAATTTAGATTCTAATAAATTTAAATAATGAAGAAGAGTTCCATCAAATATTTTATGTTAAAGGATGAGGCCAAGTAGGGTGTATCAAGAAGCTTGATGTGTAAAGGATTTTTATTGTTTACATGATATGTTTGGTGGCATGATATGGTTGTAAATTTAGTTATATAAGACTATATATCAAATAAATCTAGGACCAAAAATATCATAGATCATCATGATGATCAAAGGTTCATGAAAAGGCACTAGAAGATTTTTAATGATGAATTGATATTATTTTGGCTTGTCAGTGTGGTAAATCAAATAACCAATAGTGGCGATGGCATACACTATCTTATTACTAGCCCTTGGTATCTGTTTAAACTAAATTTTGATAACCTACTCCTTGATAATGTCAACCATGGCATTGTATGGTATTATCTTGTCATATTTGGTCTAAAAGTGGTCTATAACATGATTGATGATTAATTTATAATCACATAAAATATGAGATGATGATTGTTCCATTTTACTTCTTGATGAATCCCTATAATGATTGATTCATTTTCAACCATATTGTTAATACAAGGAAATCTAATACAGAATGATTTGGGAATGAGATACCCCTGTAGTGTGATAAATAATAGGTCTACCCTTAATCCATGTGATGTGAATGACCCATCAAAATATATATTTCAATGCTACTCTTTAGGAGGTGTTTATATGATGGTCATGATGGACTCATCTGAGAGTGCAAAAGTGAGTGGTTCAGTATTTACAAGGGGAATTTTATCAAGTTGATATGCAAGTACTTGTCCCTTTATCAATTTTTGGTTGACATACTCAATCTTGAACTCACTCAACAAAATGATCCATTTAGCCATGTGGCCCTATAAAGCTATTTTGGATAGTAGATACTTGAGCATATCTACTTTGGTAAACTATGGTCTTATTTCTAAGCATATAATGATATAACTTCTAAGATGTAAAGATAATAATTAAACAAGATTTTTCTATTGGCATATAGTTGTGCTCATATGCGACCAATATATGGATTAAATAGTACACAACATATAATTTTCCATTGTCATCATGCTGAGATAAAAGTACCCCTAGGGCATTATTTGTGGTAGATAGGTATAAAAAATGGCTTCCCTAACATTGGTGGTAACAAAATAGGTGGATTGGCAAGATATTCATTATATGTTAAAATGCTTTCTAATATTCTTCATCTCAAAAAAATGTAACACCGTTATTCAACAAGTGAGTGAAGGGATGGAATTTTTTATCCAAATACAAAATGAAGCATCTGATAGATTAGATTTTACCTTGAAAACTCTAGAGCTCTTTCAAATTTGAAGGTGGAAACATCTTGGTAATATCTTGTACCTTGACATGATCAAGTTCAATGCCTTGGTGATAGATGCTAAAGCCTAACAATTTGCCTAAGGTGACACCAAAGATGCACTTCTTAGGATTGAGTATGACCTTATATTCATAAAGCCACTCAAATATTCTTCATAGTACATCTAGATGATCTACATAAGTCTTTAATTTACCTAATATGTTGTCGACATAGTCTTTTATAATATCATGAATCATGTCATGAAATATGATGGTCATGGATCTTTGGTATGTGGACCTAACATTCTTGAGACTAAATGGCATAACTTGATAGCAAAACATTCTCTAAGAAGTGGTGAATGCTATCATGTGTTGATTTTCTAGCATAATCCTGATCTGGTTGTATCCTAAAAAGCCATCCATAAGTGAAAGCATTTCATACCCTGCTATGGAGTTACGTATCATGTCAATATTTGTCAAAGGAAATTTGTCTTTGGGGTAGGCCTTATTAATGTCTTTGAAATTAGTGTAGATTTTGATCCCTTCTATATTCTTACTAACAAGTACAACATTGGAGATTCACTCTGAATAGTCAATTGGTTGAAGGCATCTTGCTTCCAAGAGTTTTTCCAACTCTTTCTTAACTAATATATCAATATGAGGATACATCCTTCACATTTTAGGCTTCACAAATTTGGAACCAAGATGCACAACAAGATGGTGTATAACCAAGGCTAGATCCAAACTAGGCATGTCTAAATAGGCCCATGAAAAAATGTCTACAAACTCCCTCAAAAAGGCTATAAAAAATTCACGGTCCTCTTTAGTGAGGGACACACCTAATTTAATCCACTTTGGGTCATCTAGATTCCTAATGTTGAACTCTATAGTATCTTGTAATAGGAGAGTCAAGCCATCCTCCAAAATGGTTGGCAAGGATGTGAACTGGTCTACAATAAAAAAGTCCTCTAGTTGGACTACTTATTCAAGCTCTTTTTAACAAAATGAATATGAATCTCCTAATGGTAATGATGGTCATGTTACAAATACTATAGGAAATTATTAGGAGATTCAATCAAATGCATGTTGTTCTACTAAATGAAACTCAGACCCAAAAGCAAGTTCATCATTGATGGTCTCCTGAGATTCATTCAAGGAAAGGTGAACACCCCCATCTAATGGCACCTAAAATAGGTTTTCATCAAAAGATTGGCCTTTCTCTTTGCTTTTACCCTAGTCCAAAAGTGACTCAAGTAGGTTTTCACTTTGAGACCTCAATTTTTTATTTTTTTATTTTTGGCTTAGGGTGTTCACCTGCTCTCCAAAAAAGGCTATATGATCCAATTTGATAGATAACCCTTATTTGTGGTCTCCCAATGAAACATTGTCTCTTAGTCCTAAAATTTGAAAAAAACCTCATCATTCTCAAACTCATATATAGGCATTATATATTTTTGTTAGTCCTAGTCTATGAGTTGAGGATGATATAGGGGAAGTGGATTATGTCAGATTACTAGGTTAATGGTACAAATTGTATGGGGGTCAAACAAGTTGGTACTAAAAAATTATTTGTAAATATTATGGCCAGACTCTCTTTTGATGTTGACATCATCATCACTAGATATTAGCATCATAACATGAATAAGATACATGGGGTCACCCCCAGGAAGTTTAAATCTAAGACCATAATTTATTTTATACCTAGTCATAGAAATTGGCTCTAGAGTACCCTACTAATTTGGACCTAAGCCTTTACCTTCATAGGATTAGTTCTCCATGATCTTGTTAGGGATGGTATATTTGGAATATTTATAGAAATCGACCAACTTGTCATTGTACAACTAGGATTCATCATTGGCAAGTGGGTCTTCTTCTTGACCAGTGGCCAGTGTGAAAATGACAAGTGATGGACTATGAAGCTTGCCTTTTAATTTTCATTTCCATCCCATGTAAGGTGGCCTACCTTTAGGTCTTCCATTAATACTTTGGGTTATATGGGAGCTTGCCAATATGGAATGCATCATGGGTCAGATGCTCTCCTAGACCATTGGTTGAGATGGTAAAATGATTAGACATTTCAATAAGAGGCATATGTGAGGATGAGGCAAGGCTATATGGGTCTATAAAATTGGTTTCTGACAATTCAACAAGTATTTATTTGTCTCTATCCTTTTTAGGTATTGGGTCTTGGCCAAAATGGTAGTTATAATTTTTATATTGAGCCTCCAAATGTTTATAGTGTTTTTAGGGCTAAAAATCACCATTGATAGTGACTTTCATGCCTGAGTAAAAGCACTTGAGACATGGGTGCAATGTCAAAAGGATTGCACAAATCTCACTTATCCATGGTTTACCCAAAATAAAATTGTATGATAAGTTGAGGTCTAACACACGCAAGAGTGTATCATGGGTCAATGGCCTAATAATCACTGACAAACTTATGGTGCCTTATGATTCCCATTATTCATTGTTTTAGGCCTTGATAATGATTGGTTTTTGCTATAGATAAGTTGTTGTATATCTAAGATGCTTAATAAGCTTCAAAGACACAATATTTATATCGATCCATTATCTATGAGGACATGTTTGACTTTGTGCCACATGATGACAACTTCAGTATACATGGGATTATTATGGAGAGGACCAAGGGATGACATATCACTTTGGTCAAATGTCAACTATTATCCTAGGGCTAGGTGTCCAAACAAAGCTTGGAATTTGTTTATGGTTATATTCTTTAGAACTTGGGATTGGCCTAAGAGTTATGTGAGGATATTCTTGTGGATAGTAGACATATGTAAAATATCTAGAATGGATATTTATGCATGTGTATTCTAAAGTTTCTCCATAATGTCATATAACTTTTACTTAATAATGGTAAATGGCTTACTCCTAACTAGCACAATGGGTTGGATTGGTTCATTAGTAGGAGTTTGTGTGCTTGGAATGGTAATTTTAGACTACCAAGTTGTGATTACATAATCTAGATTAGATATAAGACCATTGTAACTTGACAATGATGAAGATGGACTAGATAAGATAACTCTCAATTATTAGTACCCTTGGTTGTGGTCACAAGGTAATGATGACTTATCAGTATAAGGTCTTAAAATATTAATCCATGGTTTTTGTTGTGATTTACCATAATCTCATGTCAAGTAAGGATTACTGGCATAGGTAGATTTATTGGTATTGTTTGGGAATGGTCCTGGTCTATTAGTAATTGGTCTAGGATTAATGGTGATGGTAAAAAAATAACCTCCCACAATATGACCTACAAATTTGTTGTAGTCATGTGCAACTACATGGTATGTTTGTTGGTTGTTGGGGGCATTTTGACCTTGATTATTCCTATTTAGTTGACATTATTATTGTTTCTATTGATATTATTATTATTGTCATAGTGGTTCTTGATATTGTTGTTGCTATTATTTTGGTCTTTGTTGGTGCTATTGTTGATTATTGTTTTTATGATATAGAAAAGGGTTTTTGTAGATACCTAGATTTTGATTAGATGTAGGCTCTTTATTATCTAATGTAATATCCCCATTTTCTAACATATTCTCTATGAGGTTTTTCAAATGTACACAACATCATATGAAATGTCCATGAACGTGATGGTATTCATAGAACTCATGCTCTTTGTACTAGTCTGGATATAAAATACCCTCAAGATAATGCTTTGGAATAGGCCAACTAATCATATTAGCCATGGATAGATTATAAAAAACTACTTTGATAGGTTCACCAAGATCACTAAAGACTCTAGGAATGGGTTTTGTTCTTGGAGGAGGGGTTTACAAAGGTGGGGGTTGTTACATTTGAGGAAACTGGTCTAGGTTACTATGTAGGATATACTTGATAATTACGCTACTGATTAGGAACAAGATACATTTGTAGCATAGTATTAACAGATGGTGTTTAAACTATTTGTATATTGCAAGACTTAGTTACAACCATTTATAACAACATTCTTGTTATAGTTGTATTGCTTGGATTTATCATAGTTATTAGCCCAAGGTAGCATTGTGCTCCAGTTCTGATTTTGATTCTAATTTGAGGAGGTTAACTTGATAATCCCTTTGTTGATGATGGTCTTTTAAATTTTTAAGAGTTTCTCGGTAATCTCTTTGAAGTTGTGTACACATGACAACTCCAAGTGGTAAGATATCTTACTATACAAATATTTAGTAAACACAATAGCCAATTATTTATCTAGTAAGCTATGGGTGAAGTAACTAGAAAATTCTCTCCATCTCTATATGTAGATTTAAAAGCTCCCACTGAATTTTTGTTTAGCTTAAGTTAAATATACTAACAAAATCTCATGTTTGAGATTATAGAAGTGTTTGAAAAACTTGTCTGATAAGTTATCAAAATAAAATATTGTTTTTTTTGGCAACTTGAGAAACCACTCCAAAGCCTATCCTTCTAGACTATGAGGAAATAAAAGTAGGTAAATGTCATTATAAGCCAATAGTTGACAAATAACAAGTAACTTTGTTAAATGGGCCTTAGGGTCTCCTTTACCCTTGTACTTATAAAAATTTTATGGTTCATAACTTGGAGGTAATGGTATCTATAGATACTCCATGTGGAATGGGTATGAACACACATAATATAACCTAAATTTCTTGGTTTGCTTCCCTATTTTAATTGTGGTAATTGCATCCTTCATTTTTTATAGTTATTGGGATAAGAAACTCAATGGTACACTTAGTTGTGGGTGGGTGGTCAAAGGTGGATTACCTTGATCAAGATACAATGGAGGTATGGAATGCTATAGAATGTTGGTTTTATGGGTAAATCTACCAGGAATATTCATCCTTAGATTAGGATGTGGCTATTGATATTGTACATGTTGTTGGGCTATATTATGGTTTGAAATTGGTATATGGCCTTGGTTTTGAGGGAATTGAGGTTGGGATGGAAGGATATGGATTTAGGTAAATTACTATGTCTACTGAGGTTAAGTAGGGACTTACTATCAACTAGTCAAACCTAGTTGAATAAAGGGAACTTGCTGACCAAAGCCCTATCTTTGGATTTAACTTAGGTAACTATTGTTGAATAGGTACTTAGTAGACATTGGTATCTCATTATTGCAAAAACATCTATTGTGAATTAGACACTTGTTGGGTGTTTGGAATTTGTCTTTAACCAATACACATACATTTTTTATTAGATAATATTTATGATTGTAAGGGTATATTAGTCTATGATTTTTGAGGTAGGTTTGTCACTACTTGTTGAGGTGGAACATTTTCTACCCCTTGTTGAGGTGGCATAGTTTTCTACCTCTAATATGATGGTAAATTAGATTGTGACTATTATTGTGGAATGTTAGTTGCTACTTGTTGATATGGGATAACATTTGTCACTTTTTGTTAAGGAAAAGCACTAGTTGACACTTGATTACTCAATCCCTATTGTTACGTGCTTGAAGAAGTCACTAGTTAAGGATTGGGAGTAACTTATTATGGCTGGGACATAGGATTTACTACCTCTTGCTATTGTGAACCACTCATGGGATTAACTAAAGGTACTTTTTATTGTGGACTATTTGTTGGTTTGTTTAAACCATTTTATCTTGAATTAGAAGACACTTGTGTGTTATCCACCATATTTAACACATTGTTCTATATAGAATTTTCAATCACATATTTAATATATGGGACATTATACATGTCATTGATTAATTTTTTTTTGTTAAAATGGATCTATACCAAAATAAGCTTGACCTGTCAATTCAATTAGCACTCCTATTGAAGGATCTAGCTCTATGAGTGGAACATTTGACATGGACATGCCATTTAAAATTACATGCTAGGTTCAAATAGGTATGATATACTTGTTGAATTTTTATAAAGTGGTCCTCCATGAGGACCTTTCATTTTAAAAACATATTTGGGTCTTGATATGACATCAAAATAAACATTTGATGATAGCTAGTAAAGGCATATTCAATGGTTTGGGTATAAGGTAGGTTTAGAGGTACTCTAACTAGACTAGATAGGTGTTCATGGGGGATGTATACTATAAATTTAGCCCCTACCTCCATGGATATAAATAAAACCTCTTCCTTATTTTTATGTAAGTGATGATAAAAAATAAGGATCATATATTGATGGCATAGTAACATAATACGGTTGTTGTTGAACATGTTCTACAACCAATGGTATACTAGTAAGATATTGCATGGTTTTTTCTTAGTCTTGATTTGAATATGGAGGTGTGTTAACCAAATAATGAGCTAATGGATCTTGAATTTTTTCCCTAGGTTGAGTAGTCTAAGGAGGATTGGAATCTATCTCACAAATTACATCATCGTCATAGGGGTCTTGAATAAAGTTATCATTCACGACCATGTTCTTGTAACCTAAATTGTAGATATTTCTATTATGATTGTAATGATATATATCTAAATCAATGACTAAAATTTCATGAAAAATTTCAATAGTTGTACAAATTCTAAAAACATGATCTAAATTACAAATGGTCTAAAATTGGTAAAACATGGTCTAAAAACTCAGTCTAGGAATGGAATTATTCTCCAAAATCATCAATGATAAACATGGTCTAAAAATGTATCCAAGGTCTAATGTCAAATGTCTCACACAAATGGTGACAGTAAATGGATAAATCTAAATGCCAAAATTTGGAAGAGCATAATTCAAAAAATTCTAATCTAGGTCTAAAATAGAAAAGGTTGTTAGGTCTTTGGGAACAAGACACAAAGTTAGGCTCAAAATAGATTAGGTCTAAAATAAAAGGTAAAATTCTAGGTCTTTTAAGAACACTACATAAAATATATACTTGGAACAAACTAGGTCTAAGATAAAATGGGAATTGCTAGGTCTTTTGGGAATATGACACAAAATCTAGACTTAAAATAAACTAGGTCTAATAACAAACAATAATTTCTAAGTCTTTTGGAAACACAACATAAAAACTAGACTTGGAACAATACTAGGTCTAAAAAATGGAAGGTAAGTAATCTATCAATGTTGAAACACTTGGAATCAAAGTTGTCATACATATTCAAACACACACTTGATCATTGGTAAAAGACATTAGACCTTAGGCATTAACATAAAACAAAAGGGAAAATCAATTCCAAGTAGGCAAAAATAAGGACAAGGAGTAAAACATTCAAGCCCAAGTCTAATCATGCTTAAGGTTTTATTTAGAGAGAGAGTTTAGACCTTAGTTCTAAGAAACAAAAGAGATGTGAGGCACATGAAAGATAGACCACTTCCCAAATCTAGGTATAAAAGGTCTTTAAAATGAAACAAGGAAATGGTCCAAGTTACACAACCCAAAAGTGAGAGATGAAGTCCTAAGCCAAAATTAAAAAAGGCATAGGCATAAAAAAATCAATGTTTAAATCTAAATTTAAAAAGACCAATTTTAAATTTGTTTTGCAAGACTTGGTTCTAAAATGGATAACAAGCTAGACCAAAATGGACATCATAACTATATTAGGCATAGACCAAAAAGGTACACATGGTTTTGAAACTAATTGGACACAAGGAAAAAGTCTCTAAAATAATATGAGCAACATAATGATGCTATCTAACTCAATAAGTATTTTAAATGGTTTGTTTCAAATACTCTAAGGTAGATACTTTAAAATGAAATAGGTAGTGTAATGATGCCCCCTTTCAAACAAGTGACACACACATAAAGGTTTTGAGAAATGACTAAGGTAAAGTGTGGTATCAAATTGATGACATAACACCTCTTTAAGAAAAGGAGTGATGTGAAAACATGACTTTGTTTGGAGACATTTTTGACAAATAAATAGTTTTTGAATCAAAACAATGCAAGTAAACAAGAACAGGGAAAACACTGATGTGTACATCCTATCCCATAAAAATTGACAAGGTGGATTTATACTATTGGTTTTCATCTATATACTCTTTCTTGAGAGGAAATGAGTTTGTAAATCTAATAAAATTGGATGCACATGAAAATTAAGGTTTTTAGGCCCCCTATTCTCTTAAGAGATCATACAACCTATAACTTTGGGCTACTTGCCCTATACCAATAGTACTCTGTATCAAGAGGGGTTTATCTAAAAAACTATAAGTATCACACATTATAAATGGTCCCATATGTGTGGTTAACACTAGATCACAACACATCATTTAGATCTATGTTAACTAATTTGTTGTGAAAATATCTTGTCCTTTTCACAACCACTACATCTGTCAATTGCTTAGAGTAGTGTGTTATCTAAGTTAAACATACATTCTGAGGTAGTCTCTTACTAACAAAGCTTGTTTAACTACTCAAACAAGCATGCCAATAATTTTACCTCAATTGATATATACTTACCATAGAGTAGGGTTGAAATAATGCCAATGTTGAGTTGTGGAGCTAAAAGCTTCAACTCTATGCAAACAGAAGGAACAGGGAGGTTGCTGAGTTCCAGGAGAACCGACGTTGGCAGCAGGACCGACGTCAGTCGTGACCAGTGCAGAAGGCCACCGGCGACGGTAGGAAGTCGGCCGACGTCGGCAGAACTAGACTAGCAGGGACCGACGCCGGTCGCCTGTGTGTTCCAGAACTGCTCGTTACACGGATAGTTAGTTAAGTGAACGAAGTGTTTGCATGTAAAGGCCGGTTAGAGTCTTTGGCTATGAGGATAATTGTCTAAATTAAGAGTCTAAGTTATTGTTTGAGTTAGGGATCTATTTATAGACCCATTGGCATGTATTGTAATTAAGGTATGAGATAGAAAGGAAGGCAAGTAAGTTTCTTCCATTGTAAGATCATTGAGTTACAGGTTGTTGCAAGCTCATAGGGGATCTACATGTGAGTATGGTCTGTTGAATTGCAGGTTGCAGGTTCATGGGAGATCAACTTGAAGTACTATAGAGTGCTTAGTGAATTGGCAGGGTTATTACTGACTAGTTGGAGAGGTGAACACCAATTCTATTTGTGAGTTGGTTGTTGGGACCAATTTTTGCGTAGGAGAGTGTTGTGTGAGAAGAATTACTGTACACTTAAGGTGTGGCAAACCTCTGTAAGGTGAAAGAGTGTCACGGCTCTTTGTTGTATTCTTTTCTGTAAAGTGTTAATACAAGATAGTGTATTGTCTCTCATATCCTGTGCTATTGGTGAATTCTAGCTACTTGTGTTTCTAGTTATTTCTGCATATTTAATTGCTTATATTTGGTAATCATACTGTGCTCTTTCTGAGGAGCAAGATCCAACAAGAGGAATCAGAACATGTGTGTTTGTTTTTGGACTTCCCTGACAGCCAAGAGATGAATTCCCAGGTTAATGCTTCCCTAGAGAACCCATGGGGAGGCTATGAACTCCCACCCATAAGCCAAGATGCAAGAAATATAAATTGTAGGACTTTTGGGTCATTTTAGGGTCACCCAAGTCATTTAGATCTTGGGAAGTGCCCTAGAGACATTCCTTATATGCTTGGACTAAGAGATAAAAGGCAAAGGACAAAGCACTTTTGATTCACCTGAGTTCCCTAAATGGGATGAGGGAGAACATACATGCTATGTGAATTTTGTAAAAATGACACAAACACCAAGTAAAATGATAAACAATCAATATATTAAGAGCATTTAATCTAAGTTTGAGTTTATTTTCAGAGCACCAAGAGAAATATGTTGTGAATTTTATCCCTTTGTCTTTGTTTGAGTTATCAAGTTTGAAATTTTAAACATAAAACAAGTAAATGATTTTTAAACATCAAATGTAAATGTGATTTGAAGAATTAAACTGCAAAAAAAAAGGTCTTTCCTTAGACTTTCAATCCCCAAAAAATGTTAGCGGGTTTACTTGTTGCTTGGAAAAAGTGACATCCTTGTAAATTAGCTCAAAAAGGCACAAAATAACCTCTCTAGAATGATTTCATAGTTGCATAATAAATTACAAAATGTGAAATTGTTGTGTCATAAAAACACAGTCAAAATAGAATGCTTAAAACTCACAATGGATGATTTTGCTATTTTAAAATTATTTCACAACTCTGTTCAACAATTTCATAGCTCACGTCTATAATTTTGAAACCTAGGTCTAAAATTTTACATCACGATGATTTCACAACTTCGGCAAACAATTTCTAAACTTAGGCAATAATTTTGCAACTCAAGTAGATGATTTTTCAACTCAAGCAAATAATTTTACAACTCTATAATTTTGCAACTTAGTTTTATAATTTCACAATTAAGGTTTATAATTTCACAACTGTCTCAAACCTTCAATAAAAAAATTAAAATTGACAAATAATTTCATGATTCAAAGGTATGATTTCTCTAATAAGTGTCATGAATTCACAAATAGTCAAGAAAATCATGAAAACACATAAAACATATAATGATTTCACAATTAAAATGGATGATTTTACAACTAAACTCTATGAATTCATAATTAAATGATAATTTTTCAACTAAAATGATAATTTTGTAATTAAACTCTACGAATTTGCAAATTTTCATAAAACAAGAAAACCATTAAAACTATAGAATGAATTTACAATTTTCCTTCATGATTTCACAACTTTCTATGATGATTTCGTAGTTACATGGAGCGAAGGTCAAACCAAAGTGGTTTCATGAGTTTTCAAGATGAATTTATATATTTGGCCAACTATTTTATATTTTAAATTGCCAAATTCATAGTTACATAGTTACAAATTCGTGAATATGTAGCCACAAGCAAAAAATAGAAAAGTTAGCAAGAAATCAAGAAACTAGGCTCTATAATGTAATATTATTGGCTTTGAAAGGATCTCAAGATCCTTTATTTATTATTTTAGTGTGTTTGGTCCCATTGGACATGCCATTAATGTGAACAAGTAATCAATAGAGGGGAGATTAGTATAGTTTTAATCAAGAAAATTAAATCAAAACAAACACACTAAACACTAACAACTCTATCCTAGACACTAGGGAGAGCATATGTAACAAACTTACAATGAAAATACAACTATAAAACAAAAAAATCTTCATTTTACCTTCATTGTATCTCCAAATACACTTGTTGAGTTAGCTTACTCATCTATGTGCTCAAGAAATCTTTGTCAATGAAGCTTCATTACTTCACCTCTCCTTGGCACCTTGGTAATGATGGTTTGAAAATCTTGGCTTGGATTATGAAATTGGAATGGTAACACTATTATGAATATTTTTGGAGGTATTTTGGCATAATAACATTTCACTAAGAAATCTTAAATATAAATAGGTGAGGCCTTCTATTTATAGCCTCCAAGGTTAACTCTCACCCAAGTTGAGCTAGGTTAGGATTAAGCATGGTTGAGTTCAAACTAACCCTAGATGAGTTAAGGATAACCCTAGTTAATTTAAGGAGGGTACATGTAATTATGATTTTCAATTAATAGGCATGGCTCACAAATTTATATATTTGTTAGATATTTTATGAGTGCTTTATAGCTCACAAAAATAATCATGAAGAAGCTTGATATTTTGAATTTTTGAATTTCAGTTTTAGATATTCATTAATTGTAAATGGATTATTTATCTAAGCATTTAATCTAGTTTAATTCATTGATTCATTTTTATTAGCATTTTATCTCTTTTAGGAATTGTTCAAGTGCCCCTCTTAATGGGTCTAAAGGCCAAACTACTAGTTGTTAGGTTACAAGGTGATTGGAGATGAATCCGTGAGAGGTTACTATTGCATATATGATAATACCCCAAATAGGTATGCATAAACATGATTCTAAGCACTAATGAATGACATGTAGATGAAACTGGGATGTTTAGTGATTTGTAGGCTTAATTTTCAGTTTTTGGTAGAAATTAGTTTGAATTCTGGTCAAGAGCCAATTGTGGCTAGAATGAAGTGTATACATGCACAATTCATCAAAGGATTTAAAATTTTTGAAAATGATGGATTGATGTAAAGCAGCGAATAAACTTTGTTTTAATATGTCTTGAATATATTTATCTACCATAAGATTGGTCATTTTATCCAACATTGTCTTGTAACTCAAGACATATTCATTGATAGGCTCATTGGTTCTCTGTTTGATTTTTGCAATTTGGGCATAGGAAACCTTTTCAATAATATTAATATAAAAGTGTTCCAAAATATGATGTGTAAGAGGTTTGTTTTTTTTCATGTATTGGAGAGGTAAATCATAAAACCACCTCAAAGCATAGTCCTTGAGGCTCCTTAAAAATAATTTAGTCAAAAGCCTATCATTAGAAGAATAATCAAGGCATGCCACATAGAAAGATCAAATATGCTACTCAATATCACCCTTTACATCAAAAAATGGGAACTTAGGTTTAACAAAACCATTTTGAAAATGGTTAAAATATATCTCAAGTGTAAGAGAGTTATGCAACACATATTTGGAATCAATAGCATGAGGAGACTTTAAGGACTTTTATTTAATTTTTGTAACCTTATCTTCCAAGATATTTATAACTTTAAGAAGTGTTTGAATTGTATATATATTGGGATGTAAATTATCAATTTGAGTAGTCACCAATGGAGAAGTGAATATGTTTGAGTAGTAATGGGCATTGAAACTGGTATTTGACTTGAAATAATTGGTAATTCCATGGGAAATGTAGCAATCGTGTTTTCAGGAAACAAAGGCTAAAATACATATTTTGTGCCTCCATTATAAGTATGAAGTTGTAATGTGTTCAAGGGGAGCGTTTTTTGTATATGGGGATGAACCATAGCTCAAATATCATGATTAATAGATAGACTTACTTGGTCATCTATGTTTTTTTATTTTTTATTTTCTAATATGGTTTATAGGATTTCATCAAGATATTCAAGATTTTGATGAATACGCTCATGAAATAATGAAATAACTTACAATTTCTAATGATATATTTATTCATGTTCATTGGTTTTATTGGATTCATGGTTTTCATTTTCATAATATTCCTCTATGGTAATTTCATCAGCATACTACTCATTCTCAACATGGGTATCATCATGGACCATAGAATTACATTCTTCATTGGTTTGAGACATATCAGGTGGTAAAAGGAGAAGATAAATGTGTTAAATAGGAAAACCTAAAAATTTAGGGCTATGTGTAGGTTACATGCAAAATAATATAAGTATAAAATAAAAAATTACAATAATTTGAAACCCTAGTTGACTAAAAACCCTAAGAAATAAAAAAATAAATTTCACATGAATTAAGTTCACCAAATATTTAACCCTAAATTAGATAAGCATCTTAATAGGGTAAAATGGGTTAAGAATATATAAATTAATAAGTACAAGGGTGATATATAGATCTATATTTGGATAATTAATTTCAAAACTTAGAATATATACCAAATTTATTTTGTTGAGATATGACAAAAATAGAAAGTACATATATGCTAGAGATTACATTGATAATGAAAAAAAGATAATTATCTAGTTTTAATGTTATACATATCTAGATAGAGAACCAAGTAGGAAGTAAACTAGAAGAATATTCTATAATAGTCACCAAATTTTGGATTAAGTGCATCTTTATTTGTGGACACTTGTGTCAGCCTAGGATGGTTACATCAAGCTAGTGTATGGATTGGACACAAGTGTATAATATGAAATAATTATTGAAATATGATGTGCCACCTAGATATTTATAAGTTCATAATTGGTTTCACTCTAGTGCATTCAGATATGGGTCATGGATTATCACTCCTTATCAAATGATCAAACCTTAGTTCTTCATCTTCATAGTGGTTATGGTAAAAATGGGTTAGTGGGAACATGATGTTAGGATACCCAAAACACCCATATTTGAATAAGTATTGCCTACATATATAATACTATGAAGAGGGCATAATACTTATTTAGTTCTTCCCTATGTGTTGCCTTGTGTGTAAATAAGTAAGTACAATAGTGACCTAGCTTGTAACTCAAAAAATTTAGTTCTTGGAATGATCTTTCAGTAATTAAAACCTATATTTTTATTATCCCTATGATTGATATAGAAATATGAAAAAATAGGGAATATTTTCTCACTTCAATTCTTGATAGAATGCCTTTGATAAGGTGCCTTGGTCTCTTTAGGTATTTTCTAGGTGAGGAATGAATTATAGAGGCATAATATAAGCATTTTTTAGATATTCTAAGAAAGATATAAGGCCTAGGTCATCAACACAATTTTGGTTTGACTAAGAGATAAGCCAAGGAGTAGAAGAGAGGAGATGTGATACTTACATAAGGAAGAAAGGTCTAGATTTGAGAGGAATAACCAAGGTCTAAATTTGCCAAGTGTACAAGACTAAGGTGCTATAAAGTTTATAAATATCATCTACAATTAGTTATGTCATTCTAATTATATTATTTATAATCATTATCATGATCATAATCATATTTTTGATCTTAAAATTATGGTATGCCACCCTTGTCATGTTTTGTATCTATCTATGAATAACTCATTATATCATATATAAGATTTGTTTTATTAAAATTATGTTTCTTTTGAGTATGTTCATCATTTTTAAGATATTGCATCTTATTCTAAACTAGAGAATAATCATGTATCATTACTTGTATATTATAAAAGGGAGTGTAGTCATATAAAATGTGAAAATTGGTAACTTGAGTGTGGCTAATGACTCCCAATCAATAGGTCTCTCTTGCTTGCTCTCATGACACTCATAGACATATTTTCATTGATTCCCAATCATTAATGGACTTTTATATCTTATCCAAGCTTAGCCAGACTACTCTTTCCATGAAAAATCTATCTCCATAGGTCCCATTAGCTCAGGACTATAACACCCAACTTGGACCATAGCATTAGGCCATCTAGTGTCTACTTTTGGTGCTCCTATCTAAGTGCATTTTTGACTCTAATGGTTAGTTCCTTTCAATTATTATCCCTCTTCTTATTGGCCTAATGTGAGCACATTTAACCCATGACCAACAAATCCCTATAAAATCACATTCAAAGTTCATCTAGAAAGGGTTGGCGAATATCACAAAGCAAGCGAGAATATAAGAAAGACTACTTAGGAAATCTTACCTATTCTCTATATACAACCAACCAATACTATTACAAGCTTATTCAAATCCTTAAACTATTCCCTAGTCACCTCAAGCACACCTAGTTTTAGCATTTGCATCTTCATACACATAACTGCACAAAGCACATCAAGTGGGATAATTACATATGGCTTGATCCCTCTTCAGAGTATTGGTATGTAGGCAACACGCCCACACAAGGGGTGTGGATACACATTTTGTGCATCTTACACACACTAAGACCCACTCTTTCCCAAAGTTTGTCAAATCATAATGGAGTCTAGGGTTTGAATACTAAAGCAACTCTACAGGGAGTTCTACAGACATCAAATAGTCAAAATTTCATAGGTAGACTCACATAAACAGTAAACAAAACCCAAAAAACCCAGATATTTGGATAATAGTGGAAAAAGAGAAATATAACACAAGACCCCAAGGTGTCCTATTTTAGAGCTCTTATCTAATCAATAAACAAAGGCTAGATCCTAATTTGTGATAGTGTTCTAGTCCTACACAGTGAATTTTAGACCCTACAACAACCCTCTCAGTTAGTTTCCATCTAAGTCTTATTTTCTATCCCTTATTACTATTTTTAGAAAATTTTAAATTATAGTCAAATTAATATCTTAATTATTTCATATTTATTTACTAATTTCATATTTTAGACTTTTAACTAAATTAGAAATAATACACTAATATTCCCAAAACTATTAAATCATTTGGTGAACTTGACCTACTTTGTTTGTGCATAAAAACCTTAAAAATCCTAAGGTAAAATTCTTACTATTTTTTCCTATTGTTTTATGATTTTTATTTTCATAATCAAATAATAAATTAACATTAAATTTTTAAAATTTCATATTTATTTTAACATAATTTTCTTTCAAACCCAAGTTGCCCATACTAGGTCCTGGTATTTTTCCTATATTTTTTTTATTTTTTACTAGCATATTTAAATTAGAAATTAACATCAAATTTTAAAATTCCATAGTAGTTTCAAAAAAAAAAAAATCCTTCAAACCCTAGTTGCGTACACTAGGTCCTTTCAAATCAAAAATTTTCTAATATTTTTTTAGTTTTTTACATGTATATTTAAAATAGAAATTAGCATGAAATTTTAAATTTTCATAGTAATTTTAGATTTTTTTTAACTCAAAACCCTAGTTGCATGTACTAGTTCCTATTTTATTCTTGAGGTATCACCTTACATGTTTGTGAGCTTCGTATCCTTTTTATGCATATTCTAGTTTCTTGTTTAGATTATATTGGTTTAATCTTTTCTTCCATTGTTCAAGTTGTTTTCCTTATGCCACCTAAGCTCCTTACATTTCTTCCTTTGAGACAAAGTGTAAGACTTAGTGGCAACCCTCCTAAATTCACCTAGATTCCTTCAACCTAACCATATACCATGGATAAACAACCAACTTAGGTTCTTATTATAGATTCTACACATCTAGATTACACCAATTTTAATGAGAATAATTTTGACAAAGATCAGTATGAGAATAATAATGATGATACAACCATTGATGTTCATGATCCATGACATTATACTATTGGTCAACTTCCACCAATTGTTAATAATGAATTCCTCAATAAAGAGTTGATCCTATAAATTTTTTGAGAAAGACTCAAGGACCAGCCTTGAGATCTTACTCTTATTCTACAATCTATCATGGAAATTAAAAAGGCTAAACAAGTTGAGTCTTCCATTTCTTTAGAGAAACCATTTATAAATAACACTATAGAGGTAACTATGTCTCAAAAACCCCTATAGAAGCCCAACCTACCTCTATGCCACTAGATACAACTAGTACATCTTTATCTCTTGATGTGGTAGCCCTTATGCAAGGGATAAGATCTCTTCAATCCAAGGTGCTACATCTTGAACAAGGTGCCTCCAGACCTACACGATCTTTGGTTTTTTTCTCTACAATATAGACCATTGGCACATCACATTACTTCCACACCCTTACCACAAGGTTTTATCAACCCAAACTTACTCTATATGATGGAAAGGGTGATCTAGAGACACATTTGAGATATTTTCACATAGCATGCGTAGAATATGTACCAAATGACTAGCTACTTACCAATATATTTACACAAAATATAGAGGATTATGCTTTACAATGGTTCTATAGTCTACTAAATCAGTTAGTCAACACATTCAATCATTTATCTGACATGTTCCGAGCTCATTTTAGCATTAACATTGGTGATAAGGTTTCGTATGCCCAAGTTGCACAATAGAAACAAATAATATCTTGGCTAAGATGACTAGCCCCATGGCCAATAAAGAGTTACAAGATCTCTTCAAATAGAGTCTTTTACCAGGTTTACATGACTTAATAATGTTCAAAAGGTTATTTTCCTTCACTATATTATGTCATACACTAAAGGAAAGGGAAGACAAATTAATTTCAATGTGCAAACTCAAGTACACAAGTATATCAAAAACAACAAACAAGAGTAACAACAAAGTCTCAAATTCAAGGTCAATAATAACAAGAATCAAAATCAACCTAGATTCAATGCAACTTCAGAGCCCCCTTAATGAGTGGTTTTATCATCACCTTCTCGATGAACTTTTAGCAATCTACCAGTTTCTCTTGCCAGAGTTTTATAGTAGTTTTTGAAATGTAATATCATATCTATCCATCTTTTTTAGGAAGTTGATCCAACAAAGCCTCTTCTACAAGGATATGATCAGCATTCATTTTGTGAGTTTCACTAAGCACTAGGCCATATAACAAATATATGCATCAATTTAAAACACAAGATATAAGACTTGATAGATGACAATACTATTGATCTTGGTACTTAAATTGAGCCTCCTCAGGCAAAGAAAACATAGGATAAAGCTTTGAAAATATTCTCAGATATTTTTCCATAATATTTTAAAAAAGATATAGGAAAAACATCAAATGTTCACCATACATATCATGCACACCCCCTACTAGATACATACATGGAACCTTTAGTTGAATTACATCCTTTGAGCAACATGATTGGTGTATACAATTCTAGAGTTCCATCTAGACTTTCCATATCCATCTTAGAATAAGATATAGTAGAGGATGATATGGATTATCATGCACTCTTTATCAGATCTTACATTCATAATCATCCTATTCATAGTGTTCTCATAGACAATGGACCCAGTGTGAACATGTGTATTATGACATTATTTTGGTATTTGGGATAGTCAGAGTAGGATATTACCTTGATGGAAATAATTATTAGTGGATTTAGTGGGCACATATAGAGTTCATTGGGTGAAATTTTACTTCCTTTATAGCTTGGTCTAAGACATCTGGCCACATCATTTACTATTATTTGTAGTGCAAGAGTTTTTGATATGTTACTTGGTCAACCATGGATTCAAAAACTTTGAGTAGTAACTTCTATAATTAATAGATGCATGAAATTAATTCATGATAATTAGGTTAGTATAGTTGGTGGAGTTACATATGAGTTACGTCATCCCACTTCAGAGCCATCTTCTACTTTGCAGTCACTAGTTTTAGTTCAGCTACCAATTTTAGTTTCTCCACTAGTTTAAGTTTTTCCTCCAGTTTAGATTCAAACACAATTGAGTCCTTCATCACCATCATAGATATTTCATACACTTCCATAGATGTCCCTTTCAAAGCAACCACAAATTCAAGATTCTAGACAGCTTCCAGCTATAATGGTCACACCTAGGGTAATATCATTGATATCTCATGCATATATACACAAAGCACATGTTTAGAGAGCATATCCTACTATCAAATGGATCCCTAGAGCCATATAGTTACATCCACTTCTTACATTTATAGGGGGACCCCACACTTAGTTTATACTTTAGAGATTTCAAAGCATTTACAACATATACAACTTTTAGAATCACAGTCTTAGCCATTCCATCATGCTTCATGATCATGCATGATTCATCTCCTTGATAAAAGACACCATGATAGGGAGTCTCCCATGAGACTCATTGGTTAGTATCATTTCTCCTTAGTTGATTATACATAGCTTCTTTTCAATTTCTTGTACATAGCTTATTTCAAAAATATAAAACACTCAAAATATCAAAAATATTCATAAAATTTTAAAATACAAAAACATTCAAATATTCAAAAAAATTAAAAACATTTTGATTGTATGTATTATTCATGATTTACATTTATATTATATGCTAGACTTACATTTGTCATTCTATGCTATTGTTTGTTGATTTATCTACATTACCATGCTTCACTTGATCTTCTTTGAGTGCGTACAATGACATCTAGATCCTTGATCACTTCATTCTACCCATTTAGGGGGCATCCTACTTCTACATTTGAAACACATATCGATATACCTACCCACTAGGGGCATATTCTACATGACTACACCATCTAGGTTATGTCATTCCTATACCACACACTCTAGTTATCATGTTGATGTATATTATTTACTAGCTTACATAGATTATTATATTAACATCTCACTAGTATATAACACTTGCACATTTCTTAAAATATATCTAGTCTTATACTACATGTCTTGCATACTTTCACTTCTTGCTTTGATTAGTAAGATTTGATTGTATTTTTAGTGTTACATGATTTTCTTCCTTACTTTGCATAGTTAAATATGATTGCATTTATTAGTTCTTATTTTGTCTCTTGTATGTACCTTAAGATATCTACCAATGTCCTTTGCTTATATTCTTGTGTGACTTAGGACATTTACCAATGTCCTTTACCTGTACTTTTCTATGTGATTTGGCTTTCATGCCAACCTTGCTTATTTCCAATTGTGTGTGTATGTGGAATTTAAACATGCCTTATATGCTTGATTTTTAGTTTGAGTGACATGTGTCCATGTCCCTTATTTGTTTTCCCCCTTGGCCACTCTTTTATGCTTCTTTCTTCTTGCCTTGTATGATTGTTTCTTGATTTTCTTTTCAATTTTTTTTAATGCCATGATTTACATCATGCATTATCTTGCTTTCTTATATGGCATGATGGACATCATGCTCTATCCCTCCATGACAACTAAAAACTAACCATATTTTTAGTTTCAATTCATTATATTACATATGCTATTACATTGCTATATCTATCTAGGTATACCCCTGTTGATCTAACAATCTCTCATTACAAACCATGCTATATCTTGAGATATCTTATCAATTATCATTATTATATCATGTATCTTTGTAGCATAACACACTTGGAGGGATCTTACTTTTAAGGGTAGTCATTATAGAGTTTTTATTCCTACCCTTAGAAGAGGGGAAACAAATAGGCATTTTATCATAGAGATAAAAGCTCCCAATAGTAAAAAAACAACATTTAAAACACCTAGAATAACAACTAGACATCAAAATAGACAAAATAGACCAGGGAGATAGTGAAAATGTCTAGATAGTTATAAAATTTAGCCTATGAAAACAACATCAAGATATACTATAGTGTCAGACCCTCTAGTGTCCATTTTCAATGCTCCTTTCCAAACAACAAAAAAACTAGACTTTCTATTTGTAGGTAGAAAAGTAGGTTCAGCTATAGTTTTACATATTCAGACTAGTTTAGAGTCAGTAGTTTCAAGTACACTTTTGCTTAGAGAATATATATGTAGGGGGAATCATGAATGACATGATGTTTCTTGATTTTAGTTTTATATATGACATTTAGTATATCATCTAGATCAAAATCCATGTTCTAGACACTAGTGATTAGGGGCAATGTGTGCAACACATTTGTTTCTTTTCTTTCTAAGTTTAGTACATTACCTAAGCATTCTCAATAGTTTTGTGCCTTATTCCATTTATAGGTGGTTGGCATCATTTTGGAGTGGATTTCATATAAGTCTAACCTCCACATTTTTTAGTGGCTTCTACATAAGACTATAGCCCAATTTCAGAGTGGTTTTCATACAAGCCTAATCTCTGCCTTTTTTGAGTTGGCCAAGAGTGGCCTAGTTTCTAGAATACATTCAACTATCCATACCATGTTATCAAATTATAAATCATTTATGGTATTAAAGAACCATCTCATATGACACTTAATTCATGTTAGTATCAATTCATAACTTCACTTTATGAGGTAATAATGGAGCCAAAGGAATAGTTAGCCTTTGTATTCTTGAGCCACCTACTCAAAGGGATTGTACATATAGTCCAAACATCAATTAACGCATGCATGATCAAGTAGATTCAATTATTGGGTGATGATGGAGCCAAAGGGATAACCTTTGCATTCTTGAGCCACTTCTGAGGAATTGAGCACTTAGCTCCATTCACAATATTAATTTTGGTATAACATCATTCAACATTAATTAGTGTTACTCAACATCATAATAGGTTTTTTATTAGTTCACGTACCCAATGAGGTGTATTTATTCCTTTTTCTTCCTCTCTCTCTCTCTCTCTCTCTCTCTCTCTCACACACACACACACACACACACACACACACACACACACACACACACACACACACACACACACACACACACACACACACACACACACCCAACTTTATATGTTCTTATTTTAGATATAACACATCTAGTAAGAACTGATCTACTCTTTGGTTTTTTTTATCGATTTGCATTTAATAGCATGCTCTCTCTACACACACCCAACATCACATAAGTTCATGAGCCATACCCTTGTAGGTAAGTTCAGGTATTCTTTTTATTTTTCCTTTATCCTAGTATTTCACTTTGTTGTATCACTAGAATAAGGGGGGAAAATGTAGTCATATAAAATGTGAAAATTGGTAACTTGAGTATGGCTAATGACACCTAACTCATAGGTCTCTCTTACTTGATCTCATGACCCTCATAGGCATATTTTCACTATTTTCTTAGTCATCTGTGGCCTTTCAAATTTGATCTTAGCTCAGCCAGATTGCTCTTTCCATAACAAATCTATCCCCCTAGGTCCTGTTAGCTTAGGACTATAGCACCCAACTTGGACTATAGTATTAGGCCCTCTAGTGTCTACTTTTGATGCTCTTATCTAAGTGAATTTTAACCTCTAATGGTCAATTATTTCTAGTTATTATCCCTCTTCTTATTAGCCTAATGTGAACATATTAAACCCATGACCAACAAATCCCTATAAAAGCCCATTCAAAGTTCATTTGGAAAGGGTTGGTAAATATCACAAAGCAAACAAGAATAAAATCAAGACTACTCAATCAAATTACCCTATTCTCTGCATACAACTAGCTAATACTATTACAAGCTTATTCAAATCCTTGCACTAGTCCCTAATCACCTCAAGCATACCTTGTTTTAGAATTTCTATCTTCATACACATAATTACAGAAAGCACATCAAGTGGGAGAACTACATTTGGATTGATCACTCTTCAAAGTATTAGTATGTAGGTAGTGTGCCCACACAAGGGGTGTGGATAAACGTTCAGTGCATCTTACACACACTAACCCCACTCTTTCCCAAAATTTTTCAAAGTATAATGGAGTCTAGGGTTTTAAGACTAAATTATCTCTACAAGGAGTTCCACAGACATCCAATCGTCAAAATTTCATTAGTAAGCTCACACAGACATAATGAACAAAACCCAAAAAGTTCAGATCTCTTGGACAAAAGTGGTAGAAGAGGACTATAGCATTAGACCCTAGGGTATCCTATTTTTATGTTCCTATCCAATCAATAAACAAAGGCTAGATCCTAATTTGTGATAGTGTTTTAGTCCTACACAATGAATTTCAGACCCTGTAATAGTCATCTCAATTAGTTTTCAGCTAAGTCTTATTTTCTCTCCCTTATTACTATTTTTATAAAGGTTTAAATTATAGTCAAATTATTACAAATCATTAGGTTATTATTGCATGTTTATTTATTGATTTCATAATCTACACCTTTAGCTAAATTAGGAATAATACACCAATATTCCCAAAACCGTTAAATCAGGGAGTAATCTCTATTTTTTTGACTTCTTGAGTTGAAAATGTAGCCATATATTTTATAGTGTTAATCATAACTTTTTAATTTATGCATGAAGTAGATATAATGATTTATTCCTTAGAAACCATACTTGTACTATTAGGATTTATAGGAATATTTTACTTTCGAAATTAATTCATGAGAAACCTTTTTAAAAATGTGCTTTCTTGCTTACCTTGAGTTTGTTCTTGCAATTTATATTTTGGCAATTGATCTTTTATTAACTTTTTTTGATGTATCTTGTGTAATATTTCTTGTTCTAAATTTACCTTTTGTTCTAATTTCACTTATTCTTTAGGATATGCAATCATAGTATGATTGGGTTTTTTGATTGATGTATGTATTATAGGATCACCACTATCAATTATCCTTTGTATTTTGTCATTTAAAGCCAAAAAATTATCTATATGATTCCCATGCATTATATGATATGCACAATAGTTTTTTAATATATTAATAGAGTATAGGAGGTAGTTTGATAACTTTATTTTAAATTATTTCTCTTAAAATTTCAATTGAACTCTTAGTAATATTTTGTGCACTTTTTGAATCACTAATTGTAGATGTATTTTTTTTAATTTCCAATTTTGATATGAAGCTTTGTTAGGCACAAAATGTCTAGATTAAGATGGAAAGATATGATTAATTCTAGTATACTCTAGATTATGTGTATATGCGTTATTATTTTATAATGATGTGATATTTTAAATGAAATAATGATTTTACTTTTAAAATCTTGTACTAAATTTCTCATAGTGATGATTTTATTTTTAAGTGATTCACAATCCCAAACCCTAAGTATTTTTGATTGAAAATGTATACAAACACCATCAATAAGAGATGTGGGAGGTGGAGGGGGTTGAGGAGGACATGTTGGTTACCTTCATTTCTCACTATAGGATTGGTCACCTTACCTCTTAAGATATAGACAACATGAACTTGGTTAGAGGGAGAATAGCTATCACCATATTGAGGGTTAGGAAGAGGTTTTATATCATTTTAAATATATGAATGCTTTTATTCCCATGTTATAATTAACTTTACAAAAAAATTCATTAGTATTGTTTTAGTAGCTTGTGATTTGATTCATTTTATTTTATGAATATTAATTATTTTTATCACTAATGGAATAAAAAATGTAATAAAAACTATATATTATTGAAACACAAATTATTTATTTACTATAGTCATGAAATTATGTGCAAATGATAGTAATAGACAATTGAAATTAGAAATATATAAAAAATATTTTTTTGTATATGGATATTTGTGAATGCTTATGAAATATAAAGTAAAAATAATATAATTTATTGTCATATATAATCCAAGGTTAAAATAAAATTATTTTAGTGTTATCTATTATGTTTGAGGTTGAAATCAAGCTATTGCAGTGTCAGATTTAGATATAAGGTCGAAAGAAAATTAGTTTAGTTTTAGCTATATAAGAATTTATCTAAACCTATGACTTTTTTTTTGAAAAAATGAAGGTTGGGAGCCTAAATAAACTTAGGGTTTGATAATGTTCAATAAATAAGTGGGTTCACCAATATGTTTTATGAAAATTTAGATTGAAAAGGGAATTAACCAGATAAACTGAATAGAATAAATTAGAGTTTTGGAAATGTAACTTTGACAAGAATAATGAAAGTAGATAATTGAATTCAAAAAAACATAAATGATTGTAAGTAAGCTAAATATGAAAATAAATGACAAAATTATTTTTCTCCAATTTTTTATTGTGTTAACTGATAGAGAGTAAAAATAGGAAAACATGAACTATGATTACAAGTGCCCAAAAATTTGATATGAGATTGTTTAAGGATATGAATGATAGATAAGGACAATATTGATTCCCACAAATGTCCTTATTGGTCATTTTTTTAAATTTTTGCATAAAAATATAAATTAGAACATGATCACTTATGATAATTAGATTTAGGGCTATATGCATAAATTTAACTTTTGTGAATGTGCAAAATACCTAAAAATACTTTTGAAAGGTTAAAACCTAAATTAAGATTACGATGATTGAAAGATAAAAATAAAAAAAGTGGAGTGTAATTGGGCTAAGTTGACCCTAATAACCCCCTTGGTGACTAAGTATTAATTATGATCCATTACCCTAAGGAGGGAAATCAAGTCCACATAGTTCTCTCACTTACAATGATTTGTGAAATAGTGCTCCTTTGACTATATGAATGCATCTAGAGATAGATTGAATACTTGATCATGATTTAATTAGGGCTGAATAAAATAGGCTTATGACTTGGCTGAGAAAATTTTTAAATGCTTAGAGTAAAAACTAAGAAGAATAGGAAACTTTTACTTAGTGTGAAACAATTTAAATGTGCCTCTATAATTAAATTTATAAGTGGTAGATTGAGTGGCTTGAGTGTGACTTTATAGAAATATAAAATAAGAAACCACATGCTAAGAAGCCTAAAAACATGAAAGACAAGATAAGGGAGGGTTTAATTTCAAAAAGTGATGGTTAGAGGGCTTAAAAAAGAATGTCCCATAGGGATATGAACACCTCCCAATATTGTCCCTATTGGATGTTATTGTCCTTTAGGGAAACATGCATAATTTTTTATCTAATTTTATTTGTACATATGTATAAGGGTGTTTTTATCAATCATAGCATTTACATAGGTGATAGATAATGATTTAAAATAGAAGTAGAACATCCTAGGTGATTAAGATAGGGTAAAGTGGAAAAATAGGTGTTGATTAATTGCACAAATTAATTAAGTATAAAAGGGGTAAAACTAACATGATCAAGTATTCCTGACCAAATTTATTTTACTATAACATTAGGACACATTAAGTCATCCTTAGTTATACTTGATCTCTAATTTTGGGCCTTTTTTTGACATGACTAGAATTGGCTATCACTAATTATGTTCTAACTACAATCAATGGTGGTCAATTTAGGTCACCTAACTTTGTGGGTCATTTGCACCATGTACTGATTTCTCATGCCTTGATTATCAACACATTTTTATTTCTCATTATTTTCCATGCTCAACCTATACCTAAATGTGTTTAAATTTAAATTCAAAGGAACCAATATATACACATGTACCCTAAGTTATTTATAATATCTTAAAAATTAAGCCTCTTATATAAATTAAAAAAATATTGACAAGGGATCTGCAAATTGAACTTATTCTTCCCTCATCATATATTTAAGTCTTGTGCCCACACACTTTTTTCAAAATAATTTTAAATTATAAAGAACATAGTTTAATTGGATTATCTATGGAGAGGAAGTTATTTAATTTATCTCATTTGGATTGGAAACACTCACAATCACTATAATTACTTGAGCCTTAATTCTAAGTGTATGGGATACATAGTTGCAATGCTTAATGGGTATTAGATTACTAACCTTGAACATTTTCTATATAATTATGATATAGTGTTGAATTAGGTTACATTAAAGGAGAAATGATTAGGAGGAATACATACAAAAATAGAACCAAGGTAAGAGAGATACTCAAACCTCTACTGCTATCTAAAAATCATAGATAGTTTTAGACCCACAAGATCAACAATGCCATAATTAGTCATAATTGGTTGTATGATTATTATTTTTCCATAATAGGTGGTGGCCAATTCTAGTCATCTTTAAAAATCACTGTATACTTTTAATTTTTATAAATACATAGTATTAGAACCTTTTTTCCATAATCAAAATCTAGTTATAGAATCTAGGTAACTAAGATTAAGGTATCATCTTGTTTTATCCATCACTTTTCCAATTTACCAATTTTATTAATCTTATAGTCTTTAAAATCTTAATTTTGGTACACTAAGTGAATCTAATTATTGTTTTTATACTATATTAACTTGATTTAGCTTGTGAAATTATTTTATAAGATTGTGCACTCTTGAGTCACTTTTATTTATAAATTTAATAATATCAAATTTGAATGTTCTCAAGGATTGTAGTCATGCCCATAATTTTACATGAATAAATCCACACAAATACATGTTAATTTTTTTATATGTATATTATACACACAAGGTGACATGCAATTCTCTAATCACCCACTAAATCACACCATATGAAACATTAGGTGTAGATACTAATGTATAAGCAATTACATGGTTTTTTAAATGCACATTCTAACCTCACTGATACTAACTGGCATATTTTGACCAAATGACCTATATGGATTTTAAAATCCTTGTGTGCCCCATGGCCCATGAAGTCTTGACTTATGATTATATTTGATACAAGAAATGGGTTTGTATGGTAAATATTTGAAGAAGGTACTCCTATGATGAACGAGGTTCAAATGTGTAGACACTAACATTTAATCAATAAATGCTTGACACTGCTTATTCTTGACATTAATGGGGGTCTCATAGGTATGTAAGGGTGAGATTTCCCATTTTTTTTGTTGACTCTTTAGCTATGGCATGGTTAATTAATGTTTTTATCAATTTGTTGGTACTCCTATTAGAAATCAATACTACTTGGAGTTGAGGATGATATATTGCTTTAATAATGTAGTTGGTATTTTCATGCTTCATGCATCTCATATTCAACAATGTGTGTTTGAGTTCTTGTGTGTGGGTGTGTGTGTGTGTGTGTGTGTGTGTGTGTGTGTGTGTGTGTGTGTGTGTGTGTGTGTGTGTGTGTGTGTGTGTGTGTGTGTGTGTGTGTTTTATTATATTATAGATAATTACATGTTGCAGTTGGATTTATTTTGAATCCTTAAGCCTTTGGCATTTGCTAAGTTTGGTTATTTATATATTGAATATTGGCTTATGAAATCTTCGTTCATTAATATTCAACTATGTTGAGATTTATATTATTATTAATTATTTGCTTCTTTATATATGGCACAACTAGAGTATTTATTGATGACTAGGTTTTGATGTAGTACCTACGGTCATCATTGTCTTTGAAATTACCATTAAAACAACTTAGTCTTTCCTAAATTTTTTTGTACACCATGTATATACCTAATTAGGTTTGTTCATTAGGTGTAATGATGGTTACCTACAATCTTCACTATCATTATGAATATCATCATGTAGTTACTTTTTTATTTTTGAACTATCTAGTATGTTATGCACATGCTTAATCGAGTTATGCATTTAATTAATCGATCTTTATTGATATAGTTTTGGAATATGTTGTAACCAAATATTTCATTTGATATTGATAGAATATGGTGAAATTTTTACAATATTCATTCTATATTTATTAATATTGATATAGAGATAAATTTCTAAAGCTGTTAATTACATGAAATAATTTTAGGAACAACAGTCTATGTTGCTTTATATTTCAATTCAGTTGGAGAAACAATAAGACTTAGTAGCAAATAGTTTTAGAATAAAAGGAAGTTTTAATTATGGATTACCACTTTTCAGTGGTTTATTTACAAGTGTGTGTGTTTTTAATACCATTTTATCATTATAAAGCATCTACATTAATTGGTTGTGTATTAATTTTATACCATTGTTATGGTTTTAATATAATTAATATAGTGTGTATTATGAAGATGGGTTACATTGTAAAATGGGATTTATATTTCATAAGAGAAGTAATAAGGTTTACATTTTTTAAAATAGAGATGAAATTGGTGGTAGTGTTTGGTAAAAATTCATTTAAATTAAGTTACAATTTATTATTGTTTGGTATAGTGTGTAATCATTGGAAACATTGGATATAAGATTATCTACCCAAAATTATTCTTATTATGAAAACATATTAACTTGAGGACAAAAGGAATAAGAGATAAGCCTATTAACTCAAACTTTGATGGAAAATCATTACTATGTTTTTATGAGTGTGTAATATCACTATTGGTATTAAAAAATAGAGAACCTTGAGTATGTGTATCTACTAAGTTATTTAATGAATTATCATCTTTGATTTGGCATTGATCTTAAGTAAGAGTAACGGTTTGAATCAATTTTGATTATATTGTTTAATATAAGTTTATAATGATAAGGCTATTTATCAATTTGATTATTGATTATTAAATTATAATGGTTGATTATTAATAGTGGAAAGTTACTTCTTAAATAGTAAATAAGTGTTAGCATTTCATCTTGTATTAGGTGTTAAGTAAATGGTTGATAATAGAAAGGATACTCTTTGGTTCCATGACCTAAGCCATGAGGGTAATTGTTAAAAACTTGGGTAGGTAGCACTAAGAAATCCTATATTCAATTTTGTTATCTCTGTATTAAACATGTGTATATTAAATGGTTATATTTCACCAACACTATACTAACCCTGAATTGAAAAGTTACTGGTTAATGTAACTAATGTGATACAACATATAAATAAGTGAAAATAAGTTAGTTATATTAAATATCAAATAAGGTAAGAATCATCTTACTTATTGAAGGCAATAATCTTATTTGTTTATAAAGTTTATGAAATCTTTAAAATTTGTAGGTAATGATATCTTTTAATATTTAAATGCTTGATTTTGTATAAGTTGTGAGCATTTACAAGATTCACATTATTTATATTGTATTTTATTCTTAAAAATATCATATTAGATATCATTAATAAAGGTTCCAATTACATTGACACATCATTACATAATAATTTTCCTATGAATAACTTTAGAAGGGATATATATATCATGTTTAGGAGGTTGATGTATTTAGTAATAACATATTTTTGAATGCTATGTTTGCATATTTTATTCACAATTGTGTTATGAATGATGTTGGAAATTATGATTAAAATACTATAATTTTAGCATGTTAGTACAATTTCTAGAAACATTTATGGATCATGACATACCTATACCTATAAAACTTATTTTGATCAAGTTTAGATCTTACCTAGAGTTAATGATCATTGAATGGTTCTATTACAAAGATGAATACTAGGGTAATTAGATTTGATTTTATGATTTTGAGGTCACACATTCATACACCCTAAACTACATATCTAATTTGGAATGAAGTATTTATTTATAGTGCCTTATTAAGATGGTTTAACATTCGTGAAGCATCAAACAATGATCCTATCCTAGTTTTCTATTAAAGGTTATGACAAAACAATTATGAAAGATAAAATATTTTATATTACTCATTAAATTATGTTGTGTACTCATTTATACCTTTTTTAAAAAAAAATTGTGGTCGATACATTCATATCGTGCATGGTTTCTGCTCTAGGGAACTTTGGGGAAGAAATTTTAAAACCTATACCTTGCCTAAATTGTTAATCTGTGACTCTTAATGATAGTTAGAACAAGATTTGGAGGAGGTTACAATGCCAAAAATAATCCAAGTAATAAAAACCTAGGAAGAGGTAGAGGAATAAATAAAAGGGAAGGTTATGGTGCCCACAATCTTAACATAAATAAGAATGATCCACCTCCTATCAACAATGTTGATGGAACCTATCAAGTTCATATTTTTAATAAAGTGGGAATTAATCCACCCAATAATATTTAAGAGCTCCTTAATTTAATCTTATCAACCATAAATTATATTAAAGACAACATTGAAACCTAAGAACATAGATAGAATAACCTTAAGGGTGTTCCTCATGATGAAATACCCAAGTTGGGAAACGGATAGAGAGTGAAACATGTGGTCTAATAAATACCTTTAGTGGTATTTGAACCCATTATTAAAGAATATAAAAAATATTCCCCCACTTAATTTTTTAGGTGATAAATAAGGATATGCAATTGATGCATGGCTTGTGCACCTATAGAAGTATATCAATTTGCACGTCTTCTAATCTAAACTCTACGGTGGTTTCCTATTAGTTGGTTGGTGTTGTTTCCTTATGGTGGAATCATATAGGTGATTTAGAGGGGTATCAACTAATGAACCTTATCTAATAAATATTTAAAATATAATTCCAAAAAAGGTACTTCAATTCCAAGTAATAAAAACCTAGGAAGAGGTAGAGGAATAAATAAAAGGGAAGGTTATGGTGCCCACAATCTTAACATAAATAAGAATGATCCACCTCCTATCAACAATGTTGATGGAACCTATCAAGTTCATATTTTTAATAAAGTGGGAATTAATCCACCCAATAAGATTGAAGAGGTCCTTAATTTAATCTTATCAACCATAAATTATATTCAAGACAACATTGAAACCTAAGAACACAGATAGAATAACATTAAGGGTGTTCCTTATGATGAAATACCCAAGTTGGGAAACGGATAGAGAGTGAAACATGTGGTCTAATAACTACCTTTGGTGGTATTTGAACCCATTATTAAGGATATAAAAAATATTCCCCCACTTAATTTTTTAGGTGATGAATAAGGATATGCAATTGATGCATGGCTTGTGTACCTGTAGAAGTATATCAATTTGCACGTCTTCTAGTCTAAACTCTAGGGTGGTTTCCTATTAGTTGGTTGGTGTTGTTTCCTTATGGTGGAATCATATAGGTGATTTAGAGGGGTATCAACTAATGAACCTTACCTAATAAATATTTAAAATATAATTCCAAAAAAGGTACTTCAATTCCAATTTCAAGGAACAAAAGATAACAAATTTTTAGCTGCTAAAACAAGATAATATGGTTATTTTTAAATATGAGAATAAGTTTATAAATCTAATGTGTCATGTAAGCTATATGATGATGAGTAAAATAAAATTAAAACATTCAATTTGGGTTTAAAATAAGTGTTAATTCATGAAATTAACATGGCAAATCAAAGAACTTTGGTGGTGACATTGATTTTGCTTATAGAGTAGAAGATAAAGATAAAAAACTTCGTAAGGCAAGACAATATTTTAAAATTAATAGACAATAGTCCAAGGCAAATAAAAATTTCTCTCCTTAACCTAAGAGTTTTAAGAAAACATATCAAAGCTATAGGATCACAATAATTAGTAGTGTCTTTAATAAATTCTAATAAAAAATAACTTTAAGTCACAAAACTCACCTAAAATAGGGGCCTACACTAAAAATTAGGTCTAAAATAACCAACATGGACTAGCCACAGGGACCAACACTATCTTGTATTACCTCAAATAATTATTCAATTCTAGGAATCTGGTGATAACCACTATCATAATTATTGTCCCAAACTAAAACTTGGTCAATTAGCTAATCATCAAGTGTATGTAGTTGTTGACAATTAGAATGCTGATTTCAAGTAACATTGATTGAAACTAGAGGTACTATAATTTTTTATCATGCATTTCTTTAATTGAATCTGGTCCAAATGATAGTTTTATTTCCCTTGATATATAAATAAAATGTAATTTTGAACTTTCTAGGATTAGATAAGGTTGAGATGTCAAGTTTAGTATAGGCAAGGGAGTACCTATCTAGGAATGCTTAGAGCAAGCTGAGCTTGATTTAGGTGTTTTTAAAACTAAGTTGAATTTGTTCTTATCACCTTTTGGATCCTATGATCCAATTTTAGTCATAGATTGGTTTCAACAACATCAAAAAACATTTTATTATTTTGGTAAGATAGTGCAATGCACATATGACTTTAGAAAATTAATGGAAGTGTAAGGCTCCCAAGGAACAAGGGCAGAAAAATAATTTTAAATTTGAGTTGGAAAATGATGTGCAAAAAGGTTTCAAACTCTATGTAGTCCAAATGCAATAGTTATCTAAGGACCAAGAACTATCCTACAAGGATTTTCTCATCCTAAATGAATTTATGGATGCATTTCCAGAAAAACTACATGGTCTTTCACCTAAGCAGGAGTTTGACTTTTCCATAGATATTATACTCATATAGGCACCTGCATCTAAATGTATTTATAAGATGAATGTGACACATCTATAATAACTAAAGGTTCATCTACAATAACTTTTAGAAAATGGGAGAATTAGACCAAGTGTTTCTCCATGGGGTGCTCTAGTTGTCTTTGTAAAGAATAAAGATAGAACACTTAGGTTGTGTATTGATTACTATATGCTCAATAAAGTAAAAATTAATAATTGATATCCTTTGCCTAGGATTTATGATCCATTTGATCAAATGAAAAAAGAAAAAAATATTATCTAAAATTAACTGGAGGTCAAGCTATCATCAGCTAAGAATCAAGGAGGAATATGTAGATAAAATTGATCTATGAACATGGTATGCCCATTATGATTTCATTGTTATGAATTTTACTTGAAAAAACCTCCAGTAACATTTATAAATTTAATAAATAATGTGTTCAAGGATTATCTTGATAAATTTGTACGTGTTTTCTTGGATGATATTCTAATCTATTCTAGGAATGAATTTGAACATGAACATCACTTGAGGTTAGTCTTGTAAAGACTAAGACAACATTAACTATATGGAAAACTCTCAAAGTGTGATTTTTATTAGCCTAAAATGTATTACTTGGGACACATCATCACTGGATATGGTAGTGTTATATATCCATCAAATATTAAATTTATACATATTTGTCTTTCGCCCACTAATGTATAAATTAAGTATTTTTATGGGCTTGGTCAGTTATTTTTGTAAGTTTGTTGAGAATTTTTCCATCATATCCAATCCTATGACCTCCTTAAAATACGAGGGTAATAATTTTATGTGGACTCCTTGATGTGAAGAGGCTTTCCATAAAGTTAAAGAGTTGATAACTATAACACCTATACTTATCATTCTTGATCCAAATGTTAATTTTGAGATCTAGGTAGATGCTTCCAAAGAAGGTTATGGTGGAATTATAAGCCAAGGAGAAAAAGTGGTGGCTTATGAGTCATATTAACTAAAGGGTCATGAAAATAAATATCCCACACATGATATGGAGCTTGTTTCCATAGTGCACATACTGAAATAATGGAAGTATTTCTTATTGGGTAAACACTTTAAGGTGAAATCTGATCACCACAACTTGGAACATTTATTTTCCCAAGATGATTTGAATGCGTGTCAAGGTCAATAGCTAAAATTTGTGAGTAATTTTGACATGGATATTTCCTATGTCAAGGGCAAGGAAAATCATGTTGGTGATGCACCAAATAATGAATGTAACTTTCTACACTACCTATACTAAAATCTAACTTTATAATTTATGTGTTAGAACAACATTTCATTGATGATTATTATATACACACAATATTTTTAAACTTTATCATTTATTCACTCTCTTACAAGAACATGTCAAGTTTCAATCTCTCTGAGTGCATACCTAAAAGGGTGCACTAGGAAATGATAGTGGGTAGACCATTGGTGCTTCGTAAAATTATTGTAGCTTTCTATCATTCTTACTATTAGTCTAACTTATTTAGAGTGTCTATCTATTAAATTCCTATGATGTCTACTTGAAATCTTGAAATCTTGAAATATGGCTAATTTTGAAATCCTAAAACCTTAAATTATGATTAAGTCTCAAATGTAATAGGACCCTCCAAAACCTAGAATTTGCATTATATCTCTTATAGGTCTAAAACCAATGTCAAACATCCTAGAAATATGTATATATATAATATAACATAAAGTATAAGAAACCATATGTCCATTTATAAATGTTACCTTATAATTAATTTTTAATTTTGTATATATAATACATGTTTCATCACCTTTCATGACCTTATCCAACTCACTAAGCAATATCCCTTCTCAAATTACCCTTAGCTAAGAAAAACACACTTTTCCAACTACATCAACCAACACATATGTAATCGACCACTAAGAAAAACCTACTTTTCCAAATACATCAAAAAACACATACACAATTGACCACTTACACCCTCTTTTCCTATTAATTTAGTTGGGTCAATATTCTTACAAAGGGTTAAGCTTCACATTAAAGAACTAGGTTATCCTAACCAACCTAGTCCGAGGCCTAATGACTATTTTCCTTCCTAATAATAATTATTTAGATAACCTTTTTGAATAAATTTCTATAAGGGTTTAGGGTCAATCCTTTTCTATAAATACCACCTTCACTTTAATCCAATAGAGAAGAACATTCAATTTCATATTATTACAGCTCGTAATTCTATAAATTCTACACTCAAGGAGTCATTGCTTAGGGTTTTGACTTATATGTAAAGAAGCTTATCTTGTGGGAAATACTAGGATGCAAAGTATGAGTCTTTTAGCCTATATTTTATTTATAGAGTGTGATCCTTATAAAGCCACAACAACCTATTTCAAAGCACCATTGGCCAAGGGAGATATTGAGGTACGATAGGTTCATTCAAGGTAAGTATTAATCTTTTACTCTTTCATTTTGTTAGATAGATATTATACAAAGTAATAGTTTGAAGTTTTTAATCCTTGATTATAATTACCTCTACATTGGCTTGAGTAGAGTTTTCTTTTGCATGTTATGTTTTGTTTTTTTAACTATCCCCCTTTGTGTGACAAGCTTTACTGAGTACTAGATTATATTTATTTTATGTATTATAGACATATATAGGGTTATTATGTGGTGCTACTTGACTAGAGGCTTTCAAATCCTTTCTAGTGGTGTTGTGTGATAAGAGATACCTTAGGTAGGTTAAGTGGATCCAATTTGATTATGTAATGATATAAATATCTATGCAATTATTAGTTGATAAGATTATCTTATCTGATCTTGGAATTCACTAAGTAGGACAAATTTTAGATCCATCCTAATTAGTTACATAAAATATGGTGAACCCAACATGATCTAAGCCTTAAATTTTTAATTTTTTATTTACAATCAGGTAGATCGAGCTAATCCATCTAGTTTTATCCACTTGCTTGTAAGGTTTCATTTCAACAAACTAGATCATGCCATTATATCTAGTCTTATCTTCCTAGTTTTTGAATTTTCACTTACATTCAACTAGATCGAGTTAGTTAATCTCATTCATTCTAGAAATTGTTAATTTTTTAACAAACTAGATCAAACTGGTCAATCTAGTCTTATTTTACTATTTTTTTAGCTTTTATCTTTTTACAACTAAATCAACCCAATCGATCTTGTTCTATTTTATAGGTTCCTTCTACAAAAATTAGTAATTCAATTTTGTTAATTATCTCAATTTTTCATTTCTATTTCTCAATAAAATCAATTAGTACTTCAAACTTTCATTTTATTTTTTCTATTTTTTAAATTCTATTAAAACTATATCATACAATCAACTAGATCAAGCTAGTTGATCTAGTTTATTTTAGATTTTTTTGAAAAATTTCCTAGAATTCAATTAGATTGAGTTGGTTGATCTAGTTTATTTTGTCCTTTTTTAGACTACTATTTTTATTCCCAAAATTTAACTAGATCAACTTAGAAGAATTCATAGGCCCTGGTTGACCCAATATAATTTAACACCTCTATTTTTCTTCTAAGAGATCAACTAGATTGACCTTTTTGACATATAGGTCCTAGCTAACCTAGTTCATTAGGTGGCTGACCTAGTTCAGTAAATGGATAACCTAGTTTAGTAACTTAATAAACTCATAATTATGTCTTCTTTCCAACTTCTAATTAGTCAAAAACACCACATAATCAAGGATTTAGATCAAAATATCTCTTATATTTTCACTTTAAATGAAACTATTAAATTCTTTCCTTCATGTATTCCCAATCCCAAACCAATTACTACATCATGCAACCTATGTTATACATCCAAAAAGCAAATGAAATGTAATATGGCTCAAGTTACTCACCCTATTCTTTCTCATACCAATGTTAGGAATCCTCTTCCACCCAACAATCTTACTCCTTGCATTGATACGAATCAAATTATTGATCAAATTATTTAAAAAATGAATATTGTTCAAAAAACTAATAATTCTCAAATGATATAAATACAATCTCATATATTACAAATGATTATTCAACCACTTCAAGTCATCATGATTATCACATCCCAATTTCTCTCTAAGCTAAATAACCTATTTGATCTATGGATTATTATGGTTCACTAATTGATTAACTAATATTTAATTATTATTGATGACATATGCTCATTATGAGATAGTTTGTGTTGCTTAATTTACATGATTAGTTTGTTATGAGTTAGTAGTACTTTTACATTCTATATATTATGATCATGTTTGATTATTATACCATATTATTTTTTGAATATAATAATGTTTTGGGATAACTACCTTCATTGTTATGAGGTGGATGTAAGACATATTCTTATCTTATAGTGTGATAGAGGGAGAACATCATTGAAGAGGGTGGTTTAGATAAAGATATTGGGAGACGATAGAGAACAAATCTAGAAACCCTTGCACACACCACATTTATATTATGTGATTATTTTATTTAATATATAGTTATAGTATATTTTGTTTTACATTTAAATAAATATTAAAATATTCTGTGTTCATTAATCTATTTTATATTAATGATCATAATTATTTATTTGAATGATTTTGTTAATTTAGTGATCTTACATAGCTCATCTTGTTTGACGTAATTATTTGGATAAATAAGTGAATTTGTTTATCTTTACTTATCTTACTACCCTATTAAGTATGGTTGTATAGTATAACATTATGATGCTATGATAGATTCCATAATCATTATTTAAGATATAATATTTAGATAATAATTATTAAAGATTATTATTATGATATAATATATGTTTAATTTAAATGTCAAAAGATAAATAACATTGTTTTAAAAGATATTGTATTTGATTGACTATTTGACCAAAGGTTTTATATTCATAATATATGTTAGCTAAATAAATATATTAATTTTAATTATTTAATGATTTTAGGAAATCATTGTATTTTCTATGTATGTTTGTGGATAACATTTCAACATTAAACTATAGTCATGTAATACCTAGTTAAATTGCCATGCCATATAATAATAACTATATTTGGTTGATAGTCATTGCATGGGAATACATTAGTTATCCACTAAGTTGATAGTTTTTTAATGGAATAAAACATTGGGGACTATGTGACTTATGGTTTAGTTGGTCGATGATTGATTTTTTAGGTCAATGTCATGAGAATATTATAAAGAATATAAAATGTTTTTTTAATGGATTCAATAGAATCCTCAAGATGATTAGGGTTTATAATAATCCATTGACTTTAGTTAAGAATCATTTTGGAGAAAATTATGTATTTTTTTGTGTTTGCATGGTGGATGATTATGGAGTTGGTTGACATATCTGGGCATGCATATTTTTGAATCAGTTAATCTACTGTTAATAGTGGAGAAGTGGAAGGTAAGTTGATGGAAAAGAATAAAAAAAGAGAGTGGGGGCTATGAATGAGATAAATTACGATATATAGAGAGTAAGAGATAGAAAGATAAGAAGGTTTGAACAAGTGCAAGAAGAAGAGAATTGTTTAGGTTTTTTTGGCACTCATATATTTACCAAGTAGATTTTGTAATTAAATTCCTTTGTGAAATATTGAATGGGTTTTTTAAATTGTTTGGTTACTAGGTTTTCATTATTTAAAACATAGCATAAATGTGTTGTATATAGGGCCCTATGGAAGGCTCAACCTTCATAGACCCCATATTCAACTCAGGGTAACCTAAGGGTATTGGGTAAAGCCATAAAATTTGTCATGACTATTTTAGGCTTGTATGAAATACTACCCTAAACTCCTTTCTTGATTTGAAAACTCTATTTATTAATGGAAATATATTATTAATGGATATATATGTTCTGGCTCGAAGCTAATTGGTTCAAATTATTTTGTTATATATTCATTTTTGGGTATTTAGAATATGTATTGAAACTTTGAACAATATATGTGTTGGATTGTGTATACATCCATTTGAGTTTTGGGTTTGATGAATGAATTTTATATAAAAATTAGATTGTGTTGATATATATATACACATATATATGTATATACTTCATCTAAATGGATAAAGTGTGTGTGTGTGTGTGTGTGTGTGTGTGTGTGTGTGTGTGTGTGTGTGTGTGTGTGTGTGTGTGTGTGTGTGTGTGTGTGTGTGTGTGTGTATCAACACAATCTAATTTGTATATAAAATTCATTCATCAAACCCAAAACTCAAATGGATGTATACACAATCCAACACATATATTGTTCAAAGTTTCAATACATATTCTATTGATACACACACACACATAAACTCTTAGGGATATATATATATATAGTCACTTATTAAATCCCTAAGAATTAATATATATAATTCTTAGGGATTTATTGACTCTCTCTCTCTCTCTCTCTCTCTCTCTCTCTATATATATATATATATATATATATATATATATATATATAGTCACTTGTTAAATCCCTAAGAATATGTGTGTGTGTGTGTGTGTGTACAAATATATATGTATATATTTTATCCATTTAGACTAATTATATACATATATATCTATGTGTATATATATAAACACAATCCAATTTGTATAAAGAATTCATTCATCAAATTAAAAATTGAAATAGATGTATACATAGTTGAACACATATACCTATACTCAATTTTAAGACTTTAATGGGTGACTATATGTATTACGTTTAAAATATGAAGTTACTTGTTTAGAAAAATTAGAGGTTATGGTTTTGATTGTTTTTATTTGGATTTAAATTCAAATGAAATTATACATACATGGCTAAATTTATAGTTTAAACTCTAGGCGATGTTATGAAATCTTTTGTTATTCATACTTGTTTATATATGGATTTGATAACTTTATGTGTAGTCACTTTATGTAACCTAGGTATGGGTATATGAATAAGGGTATATGAATAAGTGATTGTAGGTTATGCATTCAGCTTTATTCATGGAAATATACCAAAAAAAATGTTATATGATTTATGGTAGAGTTTATTTATAATTCTATTCATTATAATTATGAACTTTGCATATATTTGGATATGACTGTGTATTATTGTTATTTAAATTTGACCAAACCATGTAAGAGTTTGCTTAGTCCACAGAGGGACTAGGTATATAGGTTTAATTGCATGTTTTATATAGTTTTAGTTAGCTAAGTCTGAGTTATTATATTAATAATCTGAGTTGGGTATTTGACTATCTATTGTTGTTGTTTTAATAAACAATACCTGAGATGGGTATAGGCGACTATGCATTTATATTTGATCATATGAACTAAATTTAATTGGCAAAAAATAAATGGATTGATTGGATTTAATTAATTTAATAGTTTTGATGAATAAATGAGTAGTTATGTTTGATTATAGAATTATTTGTGTTTTATTTATCAATAACAAATAGAATTTCTCAGTTTAATGAAAAAGGTTATGGAGCCTTTGTTTGTGAAATGACTATATACTGAGTGTATATAATATACTCTAAGATGACTGATAGTGGATGTCATATTAGTAGTATATTGTATAAAACAAAGTATTTATAATGTATTAGTATGTTATGAATATATATATATATATATATATATATATATATATATATATATATATATATATATATATAATTGTGTTATGTATATAAGTGTTATTATCATAGCAATGTGTAAATGATGCTTGTTTATATTTGGTTAGTATACAAACTTTAAAATATTATATTTAAGGGTTTAAATATAAAGCATTTATGATGTTTTAGACTAGTTTTTATTGTGTGTAGATTATGAACAATTTATTAAGCATGTGTTATAATGTTGTTTCATGGAGAAATAATATTATAGTTTTCTTAGTGGTTTAATCAACTAGTAGTCTAGATAATCATTACCTAGATGGTATGTTATATTGAGGATTATTTTTAGATTTAATTTATTATTTATAATAAACTAGATGTATGGATTCATTTCACTTCATTTGATGAACTAAATGAATGTATGTGATATATCTATAATTAACATAATTTTGATTAGATAAAGTGAAATATTATGAATGAATCTATTTGGTTTTTAAATTATTATTTATTTTACCGAATCTCACATTCATGATCCTAAATAAGTAACAAATAGATTCCACTATCTTAATTACTGCCATCAATTCAAGATGAAGTGTAATTTGATTGAGTTATGTGTATAAATTTGATTAATCTTAGGGATCATTTTTTATTAAAAACTTTGGCCAAATTAATGTTTGATAAATATTGTCATTTCATATGTAGATATAGTTTTTATATCTATGTGATATCATATTGGAATGGATTTTTTTATGTACACAATATGTATTAGATATCTTCAACACACAAGTTTTAATTTTTACTCTGGATTCTCACACTATCATTATCTATCCATCCATAAAAGGAGCGACACCCCTTTATTTGGGAGATAGTGTGGGGATATATGGTCCTAGGTTGGTCTGAAAAAGTGCTTAGATGATACTTGCCCTCCCATTTGGAGTACTATACTTGAGTCTACACTTGATATTATAGATTGATACTTGAGTCATGTAGACTCTTGAGTCATAGAGACTCTTCTCTATGGAACTTTGTATCATGTTTTATCATTTGAGATATTATTATATATTACTAAAAATTATAATATTTATACATTATATTTTTACAATAGTGGTTGTAATGTTGTATCAGCTATGGTTGAATTTGTACTATTTAATTTATGATTAAATATAATATTTATGGTTATACAATATTGTTCATGATTATCATATCTATTCATGGTGATTTTTAGCTAAGTGGATTATCTTTAAACCTATTGGTTAACTAAATTAATATAGTTAGTTAAAGATCACTAGTTAGTTTTCTCATGGTGAAATCTATATGATGAATATGTGTAATTTTTTTTAAAAATTATTGTTATATTTTGGTAAAATCTAGTGGGATTGTTACATTTTGGTATCAAAAATGAGGCTCAAAATCTAAGACTTAATCTCTGCACTAATGCAAACTTATTCTCCTAATAAGTAGGAAGAATAATGGTGCATGCTAGACCAGATGGTGGGGTACTTTGAATACTAAACCCCCTGTTGATCCAAATTAATTTGCCACTAAGGAATATGCCAAGTTAGACTTAATCTTCACAAATATGTAAGATACTAGGGACTAAATCATGACCCTAGAATAGAAGTGCATGACCATGAAGAGGAGAATACTTGAGAGGAACCTAAAGAGCATTCTAATGACTAAGAACATCTTCAAGAGTAATGGCATGAGGAGGTGTCACAAGATGTAAGAGCTTAATTAGCTATAAATTTGTCATGTGATATGAAAAAGGTGAAACCAACCAAATTTGATGGAACTATTTTGGGGGATGGAGATAAATCATGGCTAACATAAATGGAGAAGTATTTCAAGATTCAAAATTATTTTGAAGTCATGAAAGCAATCTGGGGAGATTATCATCTTTTTGGTGAAGTAATAACTTCATGGAAAAATAATAATCTTGACATGAACCTTGACTCAACCACCACCACTTGGGAGTAGTTTGTGACACTACTTAGGTCTTGATGGCTTCCATAGCTGTACTTTTATCTAAAGCTTTTAGATTTTTAGAATCTTAAGCAAAGATATTTATTAGTGAATGAATACTAGGAAAAATTCACCAAGATTATTGAGTATGTACCTCAGTATCAAGTAGAGGAGAGGCTCAAAATTAGTAAATTCATCATGAGATTGAAACTCCAAATTAGTTGTGAATTGGATGTGCATGGTCCATCTACCATGTATCAAGTGTTCAAGACGGTGGTCAAGTAGGAACAAAAAATAAAATATCTTGCCCAAGTCAAAGATAAGTTCAAAAATAAATTTAGAATTTTTAAACCAACTTTCAAAAAGAACTAGAAGTAGAGGAGTGGAGATTTCAAGAGTTAGTTCAATAATCAAAATGCCAAGTTTAATTGTGGTTCAAGGAACAAGAAACTTGGTAATGGTTTTAAGGGAGACCAATAGATTGAGAAGAAAGGACCAGTTGGAGGTTGCTCCATTTTTGGAGGTGACCATTTTTCTCAAGAATGTCCTCAAGACAAATTGAATAATAAAGGTTTAGCTTCTTAGCAAGGTATGTTTCAATAGTGGATTCATATAGCTATTGATAATTAATATGTTGAGTATCAAGTTTCACCCATAGAGCTATCAGGTATTTTATTCAATCATCCAATTTATATTTTAATTAATACATAAGCTATAAAATGTTTCATTACTCCTAGAATGCTTAGTAAATTATTTAAAAAGTCTAGAGTTATGGAAAATGCATGGTTGATACAATATGAGAATGAGTCAAAGGTCAAAGTTGATAAGTGTTTAATCAAAAAAGAGATTAGGTTGCTTGAGTTCACTATAGTAGTAGATATATATGCAACACTATTAGGATCATATGTTATGATTCTAGGAGTCAATTGGCTTGTAAAGCATAAATCCAAGGATGACTATTTTTTGAAGAAGGTTGAGTGTCTATATGATTTTAGAAATTAGACACAACTTCAGGGTGAGAGAAGGGAGTTGAAGCTAAGGCATATTTATACAATTCAATTAAAAAAAGATCAAAGAAAGGTATGGTAGGCATTTATCATTAAGATAAATGAGATGGAAGAATATAAAGAATCATCTATCAATGATTATCTTTTTTTGATAAAATTCTATGACATGTTTCTATAAGAATTACCTAGATTTGGACCTATGTGCGAGTTTGATTTCTCAATTGATATCATACTTGGGTCAAAACTATAGTCTAAGGCATCATAAAAAATTACAACCACTAAATTAGTTGAGTTTAAGGCATAACTTCAGGAGTTGCTAAAAGGTTTGATTTGACCAAGTTTATCACCACGGGGTGCTTTAATTGTCTTTATTAAGAAGGATGACACTCTTTGCCTATGCATAGACTACAAGATGTTGAATAAATCAAAAATCAAGAATAGCTATTCTTTGACACACTTTGATGATCTCTTTAATCAAATATGAGGGGCAATAGTCTTTTCCAAGATTGATCTTAAAGTAGGGTATCATCAATTGAGGATCTGTAAAGAGGATATTCCAAAAATAGGGTTCAAGACTTGATATGGGCACTATGAGTTTGTAATGTTACCATTTAGATTGATAAATTCACTAGAAACATTTATGAATATTATAAATAGTGTGTTCAAAAATTACCTAGATCATTTTTTGTTGGTCTTTCTTGATGACATCCTCATTTATTTGAAGGGTGAGGAAGAGCACTTACAACATTTAAAATTGGTTTTTCAACATTTATAGAAGCATAGGTTGTATGGAAAGTTGTTTAAGTGTGTATTTTTCTAAATGAAAGTGTATTATTTATGCCATTTTATCTCAATGGATGGTATTTTAATGGATCCATCAATGATAAGAGCCATAATGGAGTGGTTGGCACCAAATAATGTGCATGAGGTAAGGAGTTTCATGAGATTGATAGGTTATTATTGGAAATTCCTTTCAAATTTATCTAAGATAGTTAATCCAATTACCTCTCTTCAATGAAAGAATTGGAGTTCTACTCTAGTTAGAAAAGTGTGAAGTAGACTTTTAAGAATTGAAAAGGAGGCTTACTTTAGTCCTAGCGCTAAGAGTTCTTGATCCTATAGGTCAATTCTCAGTCATCACCAATGCATCTGGGGGTGGACTTGGAGGAGTTATTATATAGGATGACTTAGTGGTAGCATATGAGTCTATAAAACTGAAGCCTTATGAGGTGAATTATTCCCCTCATGACCTATAAATTATGGTAATTGTGCATGCTTTGAAAGTTTGGAGGCTTTATCTATTGGGAAAACTATTTGAGCTCAATACTAATATCTTATCACTTAAGTACATTTTCATCCAATAAAATATGAATGCTCATTATACATGATGGTTAGAGTTATTGTATGATTATTATTTTGACATTAATTATATTAGAGGAAAGGAGAATAGAGTAGATGATGCTCTAAGCCATAAGAGGTACATATCAGATGTGGCTATTTTTAGGAGTAATTTTAAAGATCAAGTGATCAAATCCTTACCAAGAGATGAATTTTTATGATTAGGTCAGGAAAGCATTGTCTAATAATGCTTAAAATCCTAGGTATAAAATATTTAGAATAGAGAGTGGTGGTCTTTTACGATACAACATTAGGATGTATATGCATGATAGAGAGAATTTAAGGAGCACCATGATAAAAGAACTATACAATGATCTATATTCAATACATCTAGGAGTAACCAAGCTCTTGGCTAAGCTTAGACCACTCCATTTCTATAAAATAATCAAGAGAGATACAATAGATTATGCGTCTTATTTTCTATAATGTTAGGGTGTGAAAGCTAAACATGTGCATCCAGCTGGATTTATATATCCACATGACATACTAGAATGAAAGTGACAGGTGATTAGTATGGAATTTGTCCAAGGTTCATATTTATCATGGAATATGCATGGCATGATCTTGGTGGTAGTTAAAAAACTAAGGTATCCCACTTCATATCGAGTAACTTGATAGATGAAGCACCTAGTCTTATGAAGAGATTCATGAAGGAAATTTATCAGTTACATGATTTTTCATAGAAAGAAATTTTGGATCAAGATCTAAAGATGACTTTTATATTTTCGTTGACTCTGAATTCAACTCTAGGTACACTATTGAACTTCAACACTACATATCACCCATAAACTGATGGATAGACAAAGCGAGTTAACTAGGTTTTAAAAGATCTCCTTTGTATGTATTATATGGATTAGAAATATAAGTGCAAGGATTACCTTCTATTTGTTGAGTTTGATTATAATAACTCATTCCAATTAACATTAAAGATGGCTCCATTTGAGACATTGTATGGAAAGAGATATAGAACACCAATCAATTGAGATAGTTTGGAAGATAGGGTAGTCTTTAGACCTGAGATGCTTTCAAAAATGAAAGATCAAGTCAAGGCAATCAGGTAGAGGTTGGCAGAGGCCAATGATAGATCAAAAATTTATGCTAATTTGAAGAGAACAACTAGGCAATTTTATGAAAGTGATAAAGTGTTTTTATGGGTTAAACCTCAAAAAATCTTAATTAAATTTAGGAAGTTAGTGAAATTTTCATTGAGATATGTGGGACCTTTGAGTTTTTAGAAGTAGTCAACCATGTAACATATAAACTTGCATTTATACTATTTATAGCTCTTTTGCATAATGTCTTCCATGTGTCTTATCTTAAAAAGTATATTGTTGATCCTTCACATCTGTTAGATTGGAATGCTTTGTAGGTTTTGGACCTTGAGATGATTATGGTAGAGCTAATCAAAATAATTGACACTTATAAACTCTATTTACATAATAGAGAAGTGTCATAGTACAAGGTCTAGTGGGACCAATATTCTAAAAATAGTACCACTTAGAAGGACTGTGATGAGTTTTACAGGCTATTTCCACATTTGTTTACTTGATTTGAACCTACATATTATATTATTTTTTATTGAACAATGTTTTTAGTTCATAAATTATGTTTAAATAAATGTCATCAGGACAATGAAAAGCTTTAGGGGGAAGGATGCCATATCTTTATTTCTCTCTAAGATGCATAACTTATTTGATCTATGGATTATTATGGTTGATTAGTTGATTAGCTAATTTTTTATTAAGGTTGATGGTGTACACTAATTATGGGATAGTTTGTGTTGCATAATTTACATGATTAGTTTACTATGAGTTAGCATTACTTTTACATTTTGTATATTATGATCATGTTTGATTATTACACCACATTATTTTATGAATATAATGATGTTTCAGGCTAAATACTTTCATTTTTGTGAGGTGGATGCAAGATAGATTCTTCCCTTAGAGTGTGATAGAGGGAGAGAATGTTCAAAGAGGGTGGTTTAGATGAAGACATTGGGGGACAATAAAGAATGAATTTGAAAATACTTACACACACCACATTTATATTTCATGATTGTGTTATTTGATATATAGTTATAGTATGTTTTGTTTTACATTTAAATAATTTCAACGATCTTGTACATCTTCACTAATCTAGTTGTTATTAATTATCATAATGATTTATTTGAGTGATTTCACTAATTTAGTAATGTTACACAACTCATCTTGTTTGATGTAATTGTTTGGTTAAATGAGTGAATTTGTTTATGTTTACTTATCTTACTATCTTATTAAGTGTGGATGTAAAATATAAGATTATGATGTTGTCATGGATTCCATAATTGTTTTTTGATATATAAGATTTAGATAATAATAATTACTGATTATTATTATGATATTACATATTTTTAATTTAAATGTTGAAAGATAAATACCATTATTTTAAAATATATTGTATTTGATTAAATTTTGACCAAAGGTTTTATATTCATAATATATGTTATATAAATGAATATATTGATTTTAATTTTTTAATAATTTTAAGAAACTATTGTATTTTTTATGTATGCTTGTGGATATCATTTCAACATTAAAATATAGTCTTGTAATACCTCGTTGAATTTCCATGCCATATAATCATTATTGTATTTGGTTGATATTACTTGCATGGGAATACAAAAGTTGTTGACTAATTTGACAATTGTTTTCTGGAGTAAAACATTGGGGGATTATGTGACTTATGGTTTAGTTAGTTGATGATTGATTGACTATATGTATTATATTTAAAAGATGAAGTTACATGTTTAGGAAAATTGAGGTTATGGTTTCAATTGGTTTTATTTGGATTTAGATTCAAATGAAATTATACATACAGGGCAAAAATTATAGTTTAAACTATAGGCTATGTTATGAAATCCTATATTATTCAAACTTTTTTATATATAGATTTGGAAACTTTCTGTGTAGTAACTTTGTGTAACTTTGGTATGGGTAGATGAATAAGTGACTGTAGGTTATGCATTTAGATTTATGCATATAAATATATCGTAAAACTATTATAATATTTTTGGTAGAGTTTAGTTATAATTCTATTCATTATAATTATGAACTTAGCATATATATGGATATGATTGTGTATTGTTGTTATTTGGATTTGATTGAACTATGTAAGAGTTTGCTTAGTCCATAAAGGGACTGGGTATATGGATTCAATTGCATGTTTTACATAGTTTTAGTTAACCAATTTTGGGTTATTATATTAAAAACTTGAGTTGGGTATTTGACTATCTATTGTTGTTGTTTTAATAAGCAATAGTTGAGATGGGTATATGCAACCATGTATTTATCTTTTTTCATATGAACTAAATTTAATTGGCAAAACTTAAATGGATTGATTAGATTTAATTGATTTAATAGTTTTGGTGAATAAAGGAGTAATTGTATTTGATTATAGAATTCTATGTGTTTTATTTATCAAGGGCAAATGAAATTTCTCGGTTTAATGAAAAAGTTTATGGGGCTTTTATTTTTTAACTGACTATATACTTAGTTTATACAATATACTCTAAGATGAATCATAGTGGATGTCATCTTTGTAGTATACTATATAAAGTGAAGTATTTATAATGTATTAGTATATATATATATATATATATATATATATATATATATTAATGCATACAACTATGTTATGTATATAAGTTTTATTATCATAATAGTGTGTAAATGATACTTGTTTATATTTGGTTGATATAAAAGCATTAAAATATTATATTTAAGATTTTAAATATAAAGCATTTATGATTTTTTGGACTGGTTTTTGTTATATGTGGATTATGAATAATTTATTAAGCCTGTGTTATAATGTTTTAGATTGAGGTAAAAGCAGGTTTTGAAGGGGCCCCGAAACCCTTTAACAGAGAGCAAAATAAGAACAACTAAGCCCACAAGCAACACCTAAAAAATGCTACAGTGAGGTAGCAAAAATAGGTTTTAAATGGTCCTGAAACCATAAGAGACACATCCGGTCAAAACCCAGAAATAGAAGTCTGGTGGTACAACAAACAAAAGCTAACAAAAGGAGAACAAAGATCAGTACCAGTTTCTTAACCAACAAGAAGGACCAGATTATTCATCCAGTTCCAGTATCAAGTTCATGGCTTCTTTTCCTTTCAAAGCAGTTTCCTGGGTGGTAACCTCCAGCAAAGCTCCTTTTTGTGTATCTTTCTTTCTGGAACTTTGCCTTGTCCTTTTGTTGGGACCCTCTAGTGCTTTGGTCTCCTCATTGGCTCATTTACCTATATTGATAGCAGCTGCACAAATGTTGGACGTTACTTCATTTTCTTTCTGTTGTCCTTTATTAGTTCCCAGAGGTTGTTTTCGTAAGCTTTGAGCTTGACAGGGATCTCACTTAACTGATTTTCCATGTTGTTTACTTTGTTCCAAGCAGCTTTCAGAGAATCTTCCAAAGTTTCCACTTTTCTCTTGAGATCAATGATCTCCCTACACAACTAGGAATCTAATTGGGAAGAAGACTCAGCTTTACAGTTAACCCAAGTCGTAGGAGTGTGTATTTCATCATTCTGATTCTTCCCTCTCCAATCCGCAGACTTTTTATTGGGGCTCTTCCTGGCTTCTTCAAAGAAGTCTTCTTGACTCTTTTGTTCTCGCTCATTGATTCCTTCTTGAATTTCCATCTCCATGTTTTGAATATCTTCCTAGACAGAGATTTCCTTTTCATTCTTAGAAGTTGGGTCCTCACCAGGATCTTCCTGGACAATGTCATCCTCTGCCATTTTCTGGTTTTCCTCTGTCTCTTCTGTTCTGGTAGTAGAATCCTCCTCTGTATTGACTTTATCTTTTTCAATTTCCTCAGAACCTTCTTCATCTTTACTAGAGTTGGTGTCCCAGCTCTTAGTTCCTTCTTCTTCCTCCGGTTTTTCCTCCTCGGGTTCTTCAATTCTCTCTCGACCCCTTTCTTCTTCTACATTCTGTTTATTAGGACTAGGGGTCTTAATTTTACCTCTTCTGCTTACATTTTCATTCTTTTTATTCCCTGGCAACTTATTTTTCCCCTGTTTGGGATAATTAACCAGTGCCCTATTCTTGCAATAGCCTTCAATAAGTAGAATAAGGCCTTCGTGAAGAATAGGGTGCAAATCCTTTTTCCTATGAGCATAAAGGCTTTGAATCAGGAAGTAGCGAAGATAGAAAGGAAAAGACAAGCTAACCTTATGCCTGAAGTGGTTGAGGAAGACAAAATGGAACTTATGCCCTCGTTTGCTTCTTCCGTCCAGGATGAAGTACTCCCTTATACAGCTTAGGACGTCCCTCCAAATCCCTTTAATCTGGGCGAGCTCATAAAAATCCCCATTTTTGACCAACTTCTACTCCTCCTCGTCCATTTTGGGGAGCTTACAAAATGCCTCATTTGATATACTGGTTTGCTTTGAAAATTTGAGTCCATCCATTGGCAACCCTGTAACCTCAGCAAGAAAATCCTCAGTTAAATTTACAGTTATACCATGCAAGGTGATCCTGTCATCAGACCAATTTTTGAAGAAGGCCATCATGATATGCGGTTTAGAGCCATGGAGTCTTTCCATGTAGCTCGTAACATTTCCTTTCTGCAAAATTCTCCAGACTTGATGTTTCTCTCTCCATTCTGCACAGCTCTTGGGCTCCTGTTTACGGGGTTCTCCCTTCCTTTCATGCGCCATACTCATTTTCTTTGAATCCCAATAACTGTGGATATTACCCTGGATCCTCTTGATGTCAAGTTGATTGGAACATCGACTTTGTTTATGGATTTTTAGGATCTGCTTCTCCCTCTTGAGGGCCTTACTCTTTAATAATTGGGTTCCTTTCCCCGTGCTGCCACTCCTTCTACTCATTAAAATTTTATTACACTCCAATCCTACCTTCTTTCGCATGTGTGGCATCGAGAAGAATGGTCACCCTTAAATCCACATTCCTTACTAAGGTTTCATCCCACCTCACTTTTTACCCTTCCCGGACAGCACAATTAGCAAGCCAATCTGCGACACCATTGGCTTCACGGTAGGTATGGGTGATTTTTATCTCTTAAAATTTATTCAAAAGAGTTTTCATCTCCTTTACCTTATCCTCTATGGTCCAAGACACAGTATTCTTATTATTAAGGATATTTATAACATTCAAAGAGTCCCCTTCAAGCCACAATTTGGAATATCCTGAGTCCACAGCTAATTTAAGGGTCTGGAGGGCAGCTGTAGCTTCGGCAATGTGGCAGTTAGATATACCAATGGGAATTGTGATAGCATCAATAACCATTCCCACATGGTTTCTCAGAACACCCCCACAACCAGCATTCCCCGGGTTCCCTTTTGCTGCACCATCAAAGTTACCTTTAATCCAATCTTGAGGTGGACTAATCCAAGTAACACCTAATCTGGGGTTATCAGGTTTACCGAGAATAAAATCTATCCTTAGGGGATTATCCACATTGAGATTAGAGCTTAGATTTTTTTGAGAAGAAATTTTTTCCTTTAGAGCCCTAATGATATTCTGGCCAACCACCCATCCAGGGAGCTCTTTGTTTATGAATATTCAGTTATTTCTTTCCTTCCATATTCCCCACCAGATATGGGGAAGAGTAATTTTCCATAAGAAGAGAACTTCAGGATTCTTTGAAGGGCAATACCAGCTTTTGAGAGAAAGTTCAACATTTTTTTGGTGAATCCATGTAATGCCCCACAGATTGAGAACCTCCTTCCAAACAAGCTGAGTGAAGGAACAATTCACAAACAGATGATCTCTATCTTCAAGGTCTCTCTTACACAGAATACACCTATTAACAATATTGATTCCATGTTTTTGTAAATTATCCAGAGTCAAAATTTTATTTTGGAGAAGGGTCCAGAAAAAGAACTTGATTTTAGGAATGAGCACCCTAATCCAGGCTCTTGTCCATAACGGTTTTCTGCCATTTCCCTTGGAGATGAAGATGGAAGAGACTTTAAACTGTCCACTTGGTTTCTGATACCAAACAGTTTTATCTTCTTGATTAGGATATAGGGATATAGCATTTAGGGATAATTGAATATCCTTGAGATATTGATCGTAGTCAGTGAGGTTTACCCAAGTGTTGTTCTGCCAATATTGATTAACCATTATGCCCACTCTTTGTTTACATCTTTCTATAACATCTTTATCTTGGATTTCTTCCTATAAGGGTTTACCTCTTACCCAAATATCTTCCCAAAATTTCACCTTTTTACCATTACCTACTTTCCATGAACTTCCTTCTTCAAGAACATGTTTTGTTCCCTGGACTGCCCCCCAAATAGTAGACGAATGAGAAATATCTGGAGTAGTAAAGAAGTCATGAAGTGACTGTGCCTTAAATAAATACTTATGCTTCCATATTTTACTCCATTCTTTATTTTCTTGATAGACCCTCCATCCCTGTTTAGCTAAAAGGGTAGTGTTCATACTTCTTATTTTCCTTATACCAAGTCCACCATCCTTAACCGGTTTGTAAATGTTATCCCATGCAATAAGAGGCATTCTCCTTTTCTCCTCAGAACCTGACCAAAGAAAGTTTCTTTGGATTTTTTCAATTGCCTCAGCAAATTTAGAGGGGATTTTGAAAAGACTCAAAGCATACGTAGGTATACTTTGAAGACTAGCTTTGAGGAGAGTTAGCTTTCCTCCTTGGCTAAGAAGATAGCCTTTCCATCCCGCTAACTTCTTACTAAATTTATTAATAAGACCTTCCCAAAAAGCTTCAGGGGCTTTCAATCCAAAAGGAAGACCAAGGTATATGGAAGGAAAAGAGCCTATAGAGCAATCAAGAATTCTAGCAATTTTGTTATGTCTATAAACAGGGGTATTAGAAAAGAAAACTACACTTTTATTCTAATTTATCAGTTGTCCAGAGGCAGAGGTGTATAGATTAATTGCTTCCTTAAGAGTTCTTGCTTCAGTTACTTCAGACTGTCCCATGAAAATAGTATCATCCACAAATTGACCATGGGAGCAAGTTAAAGGATGCGAAGAGGGTCTCAGACCTTTATACTGGCTTCTATGAACCAAGTCCCCAAGGTATCATCCCATACTATCTGCCATGATAATAAATAGAATAGGGGATATAGGATCCCCTTGTCTTAATCCCCTAGACGGATTGAAAAAATGAGACGAGGTCCCATTTACCAACACAGCTATAGAAGTAGTAGATATCAACCACTCTTTGTTCAAAGCCAAAGGCAATAAGGCTTTTAGAAAGGAAATGCCAATCCACCCTGTCGTATGCTTTAGCTATATCCACTTTCATTAAGAACCCCTCAGTGTTGGATTTGAGAAGTGAATGAATATTCTCATGCACCATTATAACTGAGTTGAGGATTTGTCTGCCAGGAATGAATCCATTTTGCTAATCAGCAATTATCGAGGGGATCACTAGGATTAGTCTTAAGTACTTTGGAGATTATCTTATAGAGAGAGTTGCACAAACTTATCGGCCTGAACTGATCAGGGTTATCCACACCTACTTTCTTCGAAATAAGGCATAGAAAAGTGGCATTAATTTCCTTCAGCATCTGTTTAGCTCCAAAAAACTCCTTCACCACATTACTGACATCCTTTCCTATAAATTTCTAGAGCTTTTGAAAAAAGAACATGGGGAAACCATCTGGTCTAGGAGCTTTTTCTCCTCCAAGAGATCTTACAGCTTTAAAGATTTCCTCCTCCTTAGGTATGAACATAACATATTATTCTGCTCCTTTGAGATCAATGGGGGAATCACTCATAGAATATCAGCCTGACTATTCAAGTCGATGTTTCTATCTGCCTGTGTTATAATGTTGTTTCATGGAGAAATAATATTATAAATTTCTTATTGGTTTAAGCAACTAGCAGTCTAGATAATCATTACCCAAATGATCTGTTATATTGAAGATTATTTTTAGATTTATTTTATTATTTGTAATAAACTAGATGTATGGATTTGTTTCACTTCATTTGACTTAATAAATGTATGTGATATTTATGTACTTAGCATAATTTTTATTACCTAAAGTGAAATATTATGAATAAATAGATTCAATTTTAATTTTATTATTTATTTTATCAGATCTCACATTCATGACCCTAAATAAGTAATGGATGGATTCCACTAGATTAATTATCACCATAAATGCAAGGGGAGGTGTAATCTAATCGAGTGGTGTGTATGAATTTGATTGATCCTAGAGATCATTTATTATTCAAAACTTTGGCCAATGTAATGTTTGATAAACGTTGTCTTTTCATATGTTGACATAGTTTTCATATTTGTGTGATATCATATTAGAATCAATTTATTTATGTTACAAATTATGTATTACATATTTTCAATACACAAATTTTGGTTTGTTACTCTGCATTCTCACATCATCATTATCTACCCATCTATGAAGGGAGGTCCATCCCCTTGTTTGGGAGATAGTGCAAGGGATCTATGCTATGTGGTTGATATGGAAAATCACTTGGATGATGTTCTCCCTCCCATATAGAGTATTATAATTAAGACTACACTTGAGATTACATATTGATATTTGAGTTATGGAGACTCTTGAGATATTCGTTTAATGTTTTATCATTTGAGATATTATTATGTAGTGCTGAAAACTATAACATTTAGACATTATACTTTTATAGTAATGGCTATAATGTTGTATTAGTTATGGCTAAATTTTTACTATTTTATTTATGATTAGATGCAATATTTATGTTTATACAATATTTTTATGTTTATCATATTTTTTCATGGTGATCATTAGTTAAGTGGATTAACTATTATAGTAAAACCCAGTGGGGTTCTTTTAATTACTAAACCAAATCATAATTTTGTCCCTCCTCATCTTAGATGTGCTAATGGGAATATCATCTCTCAACCTCTCATACATAGAAAAATGTTTTAACATCTTCAAAATGAACCTTTAGCTCCATTAATTATATTTATAGACATTGAACACATATCCCCATCTATCACATATGATAGGACTAAATATCATGTTATATTTATCAAAATATTTTTCAATCTCTATAAATAATGGGTCCAAATTAACACCTTTGCTATCACCAAGCTCATAGACAAAACCTTTATTGGTGATGCACTTGAATGGTATAATAATCTTCCTAGACATTCCCTTACACAACTATAAGATTTATTTAATGCTTTAGTAAAGGAATTCCACCATAATGACCTTCCTAAAAATTACCTTAGTCACTTCATCAATGCTAACCAAATTCCTAACGAATCTACTCCCACTTTCATCAAATGATGGAAATATATAACTCACAAAATAGACCATAAAATGAGTGATGATAAAATTTTAAAACTATTTGTTACTAATCTTAAACCTCCTATTCAATACAAAGTTCAAATATTTTCCTCTAAAGTTTTAGAACAAGCATTCAACCAAACAAAAAGATAAGACTTACATCTTTCCAATCATTTTATCATAACATTAATTCATATAAACCTCCCCAACTCAAAAGGAAGAATCTAATTCAGCCAATTTGGACTTAATAACCCACCATCCATTGAGTCTATAAGAACTTAAGAAGAAATTAACACCCTATAAACCCATGAGCTTCAATCCTACCAAACGTCCTTCAAAATGGTATAGTCCTAATAAGTTTTGTTGGTGGCATGCTATGATAGGTTATTCTCATGAGACTTGTCATGTTCTTTATAAATTAATCCTTACATTATTTCTTGGTTCACATTTCAATCTCGATACTCTTTAAAAAAAATGTTATTAAGACTATATTCAAGTCTCACAAGCCCAATCTGAAGATTCAGAATCACATCAACATCACCTACCTAATGTTCAACAAAAATTACCCCATATCTCCACCTCATCCACTAATGTTGTCCAACACATAATTGATCCTTTTTCCTTCACTAATAAGTAAAGGATAGCTAAAATTAATAATTTAAAATAGGTAATTTAATTTTTCAAACCTCAACCTCTTAGATCACACGAACCAAAGGAGCACCTAGTTCAAATACCTACTCCAAAGTGTATTATAAGTGGTCCTAATTTACCTTATATACTTAATTATACTTATCTTACACTTCCCATGTTAATTTAAACATCCTAAAAATCTAACATATCAACATATTTACCTATCTCCAACTACATTAGAAATCCCAATGCAATTCATTCTAATTATTCAATTTCACCTCACTCAATGCCACATGTTTGGGCATCTTGTAATGCCCATCCACATGCCACTTCAGACTTTGGACCATCTTGTGATGCCTATACCTACATTATATTACTCATTGGGACATTTTAGGATGCCCACCCTTATTCTATATTTCACAATAATAAACAAATTCAACTTCAAGAAACCTTACGAGACACATATGCTTAAATTTCACAATACAATCTTTGATATAGATGTTAGCATAGATTTTTCTCATTATTTTTGTCTCATGTTTCTTATTTTTTATGTGTCTTATTTCATTTAGTTTAACTTTACTTACACCATTGTTTCCTTTGGATTCTTTGGTTTTATTTCACTTTACTAGCACCATTATTTCCTTTATGGTTCTTAGGTATCACTTTAATCATTGTGTCTCACATTTTAATCATTTTTATTAGTATTTTTATTATTATTTGACCCTTATTTACTTTCTCCACTTCTTGGGATGACCATTTACCTTCCCCCTATTTTGAGATGACTACTACTTTAATTGGTGATTATTCTAGTTTCCTTGTAGGTTAGCAAGACTTCCTTAGTAACATGACTCTCATATCATAATCCTATCCCTTTTGAAGTATTACTTTCCATCCTTGTGATCAGATATGAGCACATTTAACATTATATCATTTATTATATAGACAAATCTCTCTCAATCCCTTATTTCCTTTCATTTGAGGTGCACATAGGTCAGTGTTGATATTACACACTTACTTTTGGATATGTCTAGGAGCCTTTAGACACCATGGTATTTAGGCCCTATTCTCTTGTGGAAAAGTGTAAGCTCTCTTTTGTTAATCACATATTTCATTCATGATTGGTTCTCTGAATCTATATGGAGAAGGAATAGAAAAATACAAAAGAGTTAAAAACTAAATCATAAAAGAAAAAAAAAGGCATGGTCAAAAGGAAAAAATAATATTAAAATTAAAATCCCACCAAAATATATGATTTTTATTTGGAACATCTCTTATCTTAGTCAAATCTCAAACTACACAATTGAACTCATGATAAAGATAAGATCCATTGGGGTGTGGTAGGCCAATAGACTATGGTAGGAGGTCTCATTATAGCATATATTATCTAGTGAACTTAATTTCGCACATAAGTACCATATCTTCACATTAGACTGAAAGATATATAAAGGGTCCTATGGAATAGGGAACACATTTTGGAAAGGTAGGTCCATTTTAATTTTCATGCATATAGCCTTCATGGGATGATTGATGTACTTCACTTGGTATCCCATATTTTTTGTTCATTAGTCAGAGTGTCCTTAGTTTTTGATGTTGATAGTTATTTCCCTCTCCCACTTGTTTAGTGTGTCTCATTATTTCTAAATATGTTTACATCACCCATGTGGCAGCTCACATTACTTATTTGTATCATATTTTATCCATATTCCCATTGTTGGATATCGATATTAGCTGATCACGTCTACCTACTTACGTCTCTTAATTTCTAGTTTATGAGTTGAACTGTAATACCTCAGATAGGACCAATTTTCCTTCATAAACATCCATTACACCATCTACTTTCCACACCATCTCATTTTCATCCTAGTCTTATCATTAGGTAGTTTTGATTTATTAAATTGTATCTTAGAACATGTACTAAGTTTGAGTTATCATCCTTTAAAGTTTTTATTTTCATATCCATCACATTCTTATTTTATTTTTGTGGACTTTACTTATCTTACATAGAACATTTAACATGCTTACTTTTCTTTCTTCATGTTTCTCTTGACATGTTCGAATTGACATTATTTTCTTACATCTTGATTTACATTTCATTTTCAGTCATCTATGTTTTATTTATGTTTGGTTTAACATGTTTATCTTACATGATGTTACCTTTCACTTTCTTATATATATTTTTAGAGTTTTATTACATTCATATTGCATTTAATTATAATTCTTTACATGTTTCCCAACATGATTTAGTATTTTTTGCATTCATGTTTGTCTTTTATGTTTTACATGCTTCCCACTATGATTTAGTGTGTTCTACATTAATTTTTAGTCATTTAGGTTTTACATGTTTCCCAACATGTTTTAGTGTGTTCTAATTTCCTTTGTATTCATTCATGTTATACATGTTTCCCAATGTGATTTAGTATATTCTACTTTACTTTTTAGGCCTTCATGTTTTGCATGTTCTAAACATGATTTAGTATGTTTTATATTCATTTGTCATCATTTTGTCATTTACATGCTTGGTATTTTGGTTCTAACCTAACCTCAAAAATATTGGTTTGTCAATTTTCTAAGAAATTTAATTAGTTTTGAGAGTTATTCATTGTTACTTTATGTATCCTACATACACACACATTGATTCTATTATTAGTCTTGTATCCCTAGGGTTTCTCAAATATAGGTACTGCACCATCCATGATCAAGATTAGGATATTTACATGTAGGCATTTAGTAGAAAGATAAGTCAAGGTATGTATATAGTAATTTTAGTTATTTTCATTTCATTTTAACATTAATTTCAGTATTTCATTTTCAATTAGCTCATTTTCATGCATTATTATGTTCTTTCTCAAAGCACCATCCCATGTTACACTGTCATGACACGTGATGAGTTTTGAGTGGGGCATATGTATACACATAAAAAATTTTAACTTTATAATTTATTGACAATTTATATCTTACAAAAACCTATCTAGTTTTAATATCTTTGGGTGCACACCTTAAAGGGTACACCAAGAAAGGGGTGGGTAGACCATTGGTTCTTTGTAAGATTGTTGTGGATTTGTGTCATTCCTAATATTAATCAAATTTATTTATAGTTTCTATCCTTTCACCACCCTTGATGTCCTAAAATCCTAAAATACTGAAATATGGCTAAGTTTAAAATCCAATAGAACCCTCCAAAACAAAGAATTTACATTATAACTCCTAGATGTCCAAAACCACTCTCAAACACCCTAAAAGTGTGTGTGTGTGTGTGTGTGTGTGTGTGTGTAATAAAAATAAATATACTTAAATGTTTATTTTATATATACTACATGTTTCAGTACCTTTCATGCCCTTATCCAACTCCTTAAGTAATATCCCTTCTTAAATAACCCCTAAGTAAAAATCCACATTTCCAAATATGTTGACCAACACATATGGAGTAAGCGATTTTACACCCTCTTTTTCTACTAATTCATCTAGTTTGATCTTGTTACAAAGGGTTAAGCCACACATTGCAAAACTAGGTCATCTTGGCAGACCTAATTTGATCCTAACAACTAATTTTCTCACCTAATAAGATTGAGTTTGTTGACCTTGCCAGCTAAATTTTTGGAAGGGTTTAGGGTCAATACTTTGCTATAAATATCACCTTCAATTTAATTTAATATAGAAGAATATTCATTTTTTCATTGTTACATGTCATACTTCTATAAATTTTACACTTGAGGAGTCATTGCTTAGGGTTTTTCCTTGGAAGGAAAGACGCTTGTCTTGTGGGAAACTCTTAGATGCAAAATATGAGTCTTTTATCCTAGAATTGATTTTTATAGCGTGATCCTTAAAAATCCACAAAAATCTCTTATAAATCACCATTGGTCAAGGGAGATATTGAAGCAAGATAGGTTCATTCAAGATAAGTATTTCTATCTCTTACTCTTTAATTTTTTTAGATAAATATTACACAAAGTAATAGGTTGAATGTTTTATTCCTTTCTTAGAATTCACTCTACATTGACTTGAGTAGAGTTTTCTTTTACATGTTGTGTTTTATTTGTTTAGTTATCTCCCATTTATTCCATAAGATTTTGTGAGCACTAGATTAGATTTCTTTTATGTATTGTATACCTATTTAGGGTTATTGTGTAGTTTTAATTGACTAGAGGATTTATAACCCTCTCTAGTGGTGTTGTATGATAAGATATCCCTTAGGTATGTTTAATAGATCCAAATTGGTCATGTCTTGATATAAATAGCTATGCAATGATTTTTTGGTAAGATTACCTTCTCTGAGCTTGGAATTAACTAAGTATAAAAAGTTGTAGATCCATCCTAATCCATTGCATATAATTACTAGTGTTATATCTTAAATTTTCACCCTTTGAGAGGGTGTTTCAATTCATCTCACCTAAGCTACACATGGAAATAATCCTAGGTTTTGGGTGACCTATAAAATGGATTAAACCTATAGATAAGGGATAGATCCCTTAATGCATCACTTATGACCAATCAATAATCTATCAACTTGTAAGGAAAGGAGAGAAATAAACTATGAAATAAGGGGGTGATACACCAAATTTTATGACCACTACTACTAATTTTCATGTGCACTAAGACCTATAGGACTATAATAAATATAGCATCTCCTAAAAATAACCTATTACATCAATGATTTATAGATAGGTAAGATAATATGAGACTAGGAGGGAAGATACTTGCCACTTATAACTCTCATGGAACCCTTTATGACACTCTCCACAACATATAATAGAAATTCAAACTAGATGATGTCAAGATGAATAGGACAACAAACCAAGGTGAGTTAAGTCTACACTTGATTAGATCAAACATTTCAAACTCCACATTACATAAAACCATATAAGGAGGTAAAAAATAGTCATTTATTAATCAAAGGAATATAAAAAATCACTAATATGCCATACTCTTGGTGGAAGGATCCATTTTTAGGCCATAGTAGAAGAGAATGAGAAGGAGAGAGAATATGGACATTAGATAAAGTCATGATGACTGCAAGCACTCATGAAACAAGTTACAAATAAGAAAACTACCAAATAATATTCCAATAGAATCTTCTTCACAAGTGTTATTTGGTGTGATGATAGCCTTCTCAAATGTGGCATAGGAGATGCTTCAATGCCTTGATGACTCATCTTTGAGTTGTTAAAATTACCCCTGTACCTTGATTGGGAAGTTACAATCCACTCTTACAATTGACTATCTCTTGGTGACCTTTGACATTTAATACATGCTTGAGAACTCTTAAAATTGGTTTTGTATTGGTAGTCGTATTCTCTTAGGTGTCTTAAAACCCTTCATCTTCACTACACCTCTCCTTCAAGGATTTTCAATGATAAACTTAAAGAATCATGCTTAATCTACTTGTGCAGTAAACACTTCAAGATTGCATTCAATCATTAAAATGACCTATTCACAGCTTTAATATCCTTTGAGATAAATTATGAGGTGATTATAAGGATCTTTAAAAGTTTTCATGTCTCGCAATCACCTTGGAAAGGTCTATAACAAGTCATTAATGAAAGTAAGAAAACACACTCTTCATTAGGTCTAGATTTTTATTTAAAACCTCTATAGTTACCATGAGAGTCTTTACAGTGATCTAGAATTCATCATCATACCTCTTCCCATGCTTACAAAGCCTTTTCAACTAGTTTAGGAACCTAAACACAATTAAAACCTTGAAAATAGGCTTGTAACTAGATTTTCTAGGAAATTTTATGTACATCTTCTCCACACACATTCCAATGTCTAATTATACTAAGTGATCAGGTGTCCCTAATAGGTCATACTAGTGATTCTAGGCCCAATAAAATGCATTATAACCTTTTAGTAAGAAAAACCTATGCCTCTTGTTCCTAATAAGGTTTTAGGAGGGTTTAGAGATGTTTAACTTATTAAGGATTATTAATAAATTTGAGGGATTAAATAATGCCACAATATTTGAGTAGTGGGACCCAATTAACACCTTTAATCACCATGTTTAACGATTCATTTTATCATTCAGGTTCTAATTAAAAAACTATCTTTTCGAGCCCTTCATATGGCAAAATAGGGTTTTTTAAGAAATTGCTCTCTTAGTAGTAGTTCATGCAACATAGTATTTTTATGAATTAATTAATAACACAAACATGAAGTGGGGGGGATATAATATAAAATAATTTAATTTATTATCATTCAAATCCTTAGGTGATTTCTATGGGAAATTTTAGACCTTCTCAAGCTTGTAGGATTGTGCAACAAGGTCGAGATGAAACTTTTATGTAAAAGGTCATCAAAACATTTTTTTTCTTGTAAATACCTATAATGGATATAAAAAACCTACCATGGTGTCTTCCAATGTTTTCCAAAATTCACTTGATCTCCAAATAGCTTTAGGACCTAATTTGCCCATCATGAGGGTTTGTTGGTAGATTAAACACCTTGACCCTAGCAACCCTGTTTGGAAGTATTATTATTCATCCCAAGGTTCCAAAAATTGTGAAAAAATCATTGAGGAATATCAAATTTATATTAACTATATAAAAAACACTTTAAATAAAATAATCACATACTATCTTCATATTATTAGAAGTAGACCTGGAGCTTTCCACTAAGCCTATCTAGGTTTCTCTTAACAATATTTTTGTGCATCTTACCTTTGTTAAAACCATTTATCACTACATACCCATGTATGTGATTTAATTAGGTGGTGTCTTACACTTTTATAATTTTAATAAAGAAACTATTTCCGTAGGGGCTCATATTAATTCCCTCATTTGAAGATTCTAGTCTTTTGATCAAGAATGCGAACCTGTAGGCCTATAGACCTATAGGTCTACATTTATACACAATTATACCATTAATGGAATAATTATTGGTCCCCTAAACCATATTATCATATAATTAGTATTACAAAACTACTTAAAATATAAAAATCATCCTATAAATATCCAAAATGTCTTTAAACAATTGACTTGATTGTAAGCTCTAGACCAATGATCTTAGATCTATGTTTTGTAATTTCACTTTAAGAATGATCCTAGGGGTTTGTCTATTGATGAATAATATATAAGTATCTCATGTATCTACCTTAAAATAATTCAATGTTTATCTCATATGTACTATCTCTCAAGACCTCAAGGGTACCTTCTCATAGGACTATCCACTCTTACCCTTGAAGATTATAGGCTTACATTTATCATGTGCATGCATTGAATGCATGATTAAGCATGGTGTGGGATAAATTTTTAGGATACTTGAGGATTATGTTCACTCATCATCCTACCTATAATGACTTCAAAGATTTGAATCAAATTATTTGATCAGATGATGGGGTTTTAAAGAGGCTTTAGGTGTAATATAGCTCTTAGTGATTGTTCATAGAGATCTACCCCCTTTAAACCCATAACTTTGCCATAGTTGAAAAGGGTATATAGGTACCTTCCTTTGTCTGAAATCTTTTTACTTAACATTAATGCTCAACCATGTACCTAGTTAAAACAATCTAACTTTCTTAACCTATTTGGTTTCCTGATGGAGGTTATGAAGAGGTTTTAGTTTATTTGGGCTTGTAGCTCACTATTAGGTATGATTTGAGACCTAAATAAAAATAGTAGAGGATGTTCTAGGTATATACATATATCTAAAACATGTTTCAATTGATTGATATTTGCTCTTACTTACCATAAGAGACATGCATGACCTTATCAAAATTTATTATTCTGTAAATAGAACTACTCATCCAAAAGGATAATGTGTAATAACTTCATTGAAGATGTTAATAGAGTCTTCTCTGACTTGATGGAATGATTGTAATGTTTAAATAATCTTGTTACCTACACTTTAACATGATGAGCCTATGTTTAAATCTTATAATAACCAAATAAGAAGGTTTTATAAGAGATTATACATTAGAAAAGAATTACTTAGACATTTTTACAAAGTATACAGACAATTTGAAGTATAACATGACTTGAAAAGTGTCAAATGCTATAAATAATCTCTTTTGCCTCCTACATACTACATTGGTTCCTCATACTTGATGTCTCCTTCAATGAATTCATTTTCACATTTCAACCAATAAAACTTAACCTTATCAAATTACCTTAACCTCTCCAAAACATGGGATTGCGATGTTTATTTATTATAGCTTTTACTCTTCATGCACATGCTCACTAAGATCATCATGCCATCTTGATGAGTTATCATGTCACCAATGTCACAACCTAGACCAAACACAAACTTAAACTTGAAGAAGAACCTTAACACTATCAACATTACCTTAAACAATGCTAAGTGTTTTATGAGAAATCTGAGACCATGGAGATTGACTATAAAACTGAGGGTCATGACTCTTAGAATTGGACTAGACCTCTAACACGTTGACAGATTCTAAGGACCGATGAATAATACATCACCTAATGAAAAATAATGACATCAAAACCATGGTATAATATAGGCTATAAATAAATTTAAAAGGATGAAGACTAAGTTTTGAATTAGTATAACTAATGGTAGTTAAATTGGCTAACAACTACCATGTCGTAAGAGCATGTTTGGGTGATGAGTATGTTGCAAATGTGTTTGCTGATTTTTTAGTTGAAATATATGGCCTTATATTCCATAAAAAAAAAAAAAAAATTATACCTAAGTTTGGTGAATTTTGAAATTATGTGTTGGATTAAATGTATACAACACCTCGCTTCACTTACCCAAGTGTCACAAAGATGACACATGAGCTAAAAAGGTATTATATCTGGCCTGGTATGAAGCATGATATTATTGATTTTTTTTTTAATGCATAGAATGTTAGTGTGTTGAATTTGAGCATTTACATCCTGGAGGATTGTATTACCCTCATGACATACCAAAGGTTAAATGAGATATAATCTCACTTGATTTTATTTTTAGACTACCTAAATCATGTAGCAAACATGACACTATTTTAGTGGTAATTGATATGTTTGCCAAAGTTGGTCACTTTATTGATGGAAATCTAATTGATGATGCTTTCATATTTGTTAAATAATTCACAAAATAAGTTGTTAAATTACATGGAATTATAAAAGTGATTATCTTTGATAGGATGATCTTTTCACTTCAAGTTTTAGGTGAACTTTGAATTCAACATTTGGAGCATGTGTGAACATCAGTTCAACATACCACCTAGAAACAGATGGTTAGACTAAAAGGATTTACTATGTGGTTGAATATATGTCAAGGATATATGTTATGGATCAAAAAAAAAGTAGAAATACTACATTCACTTAGTTTAATTTTCTTATAGGAGTTACTACCATTGTATAATCAAAATGGTTTCATTGTAAGATTTATATGGAAGCAAATGTAGAACCTCTTTTGGTTGGGATAGTTTGAAAATAGGGCTATTATTGGTCATGATGTACTTCAATATTATGAAAAATATATGGATCTAATTTTAAAAAATCTAAAAAGGGCTTATTATTGACAAAAGAGATATGTAAATCACAAAATAACACCTCAGGAGTTTAACTTGTGTGATAGGGTCTTTGTTAGAATTAGACCTCAGAAATTTTAATAAAGTTTTAAAAATAATTCCAAACTAACTCCACACTTTATAAGAATATTATATTTTTTGGACAAGATTATTCATGTTTCCTATCAATGGGACCTTCCTCCTTCTTTGTCTAGGATTCATTATGTTTTCCATGTAGCTTTATTAATAAAATACATATCTAATCCTATATAATCCTTCTCTTATATTGGAATGGAATTGATGCAGGTGTAGGAAAATAAATAGTTAAATTATATTTATTTTTGTCTTTAGGAGGTCTAATAGGTCATTTTTGTTCAATAATAAGCCTTATACAAGTTTCATTTATCATTTATAAGCCATTTGGTGTTGTTTTTAGGTTTCCTACCAAAAACTAGAAATTCAAAATTTTGACTTTATTGTTAAGAGTTTAAAGGTTTTGATCCTTATGTAGGGGTATTTAATGTCTATACACATTCTATAATTGTTTATCAATATTCTATTCAATCTAAACTTGTCCTAACACCAATCTAGATGAATCTAATGTAAGTGAAAGGCTAGATTAAGTGTGTTTTAGGATAAGTCACAGGTTGTTGAGAGATTATTATTACATGAAAAAAGAAGAAACCAAGTTTAGGAATTAATAAAAATAATATATACAATTATATAAGGCTAATAATACATGAATACAAGGATAAAATCTCAATTTGTAGGTTTTTGGAGTAGTAATCTATGATAGTCTGCAGGGGTATGTGTATCAGTTTTAGAAAATATATGTATAAGAGGAAATTTTGTCATGTTTTTTGAAATTATGAATACATAAGTAAATTTTATTATTTTTATTTATCTTTATTCAAATTTTAATGATGATTTGTTAAAATTTAGAGGTCTGCAAACATAGTTTTAAGTGATATAGTCTTGAAAAATGCATCTACAGTCAAGAAAAATTGTTGTTCTATCACTTTAAAGGATTGTTAAAGGTGTATAAGTGATACACATAGGTTTATAATTGTGTTTTAGATAACATAAAATATATATATTTTTAAAAATATCTAAAATTTTATAATTATTCAATTTTGAGTGCTCTCAAGCCTATTTATAAGCTTACTAAGGTTTTGAATACGAAAATCACTATAACTTGAGATTTAAGACTTAAAAATTCATGAAACTTTGAGGAATGATTTAATAAAATGTTTTAAAAGTTTTTTTTACCTATTTAAAGAAAGTTATATCAATTTTATAGTTGGGAGGCCTTATTTTTATGCCTAGAAAACCCTATTTTGTATATATTGCATTTATAAGATAAGATAGAGGTTTAAATGGATATGATGAGTTGGTATAAAATATAAATTAATGTTTTAAAATAATTTTTATGATTCCAAAATTATTATTAGTCCATTATAGTTCAAAAATAACAAGTATACCTAGAAGAGATGACTACAAGCTTGTAAATCAAGTCAGACTATTGAAGGATATAGGATCTTAAGGACCCCCTTACATAGTATTGGTATAAAATCATAGTATTAGGTTTTATAAATTTTAAAATATATTAAGAAAGGAAGTAATAACAAGTTTTGAAATAAAATATTATGAATATATCAACTAGAGTAAGAGGCAAAGTAGGTCAAAGGAGGCAACCTACTACAACAATGTTACTAGAGGAAATGAGAAATTTCAAGCTCATTTGCATGATATGAATGTTTCTCAAAGAAGGGGAATTTTTATAGGATGTTTTAGTGATATATAAGTTGAAAATCCTTAAGAAGAAGAGTCAGAATAAGGAGAAAGAGAATGGAAGAATATAGATATATCAGAGCAGTCATAGGAGTTGGTTCCAAACATAAACTAGAAGTACCTATGTATAAAGGTATATTGAATGTAGATGAGTTATTTGACTAGATTAATGCCATGTAAAATTATTTTGAAAATAAAGGAATAGAGGATGAAAATAAAGTGAATTTTTTTAGTACATGATTGAAAGGTCATGCATCCCTCTGAAGGGATGGAGTTCAAGATGAGCGGAGAAGGAAAGGTAAACCAAATATCATGTGTTTGGAAATAATGTTATCTAAATTAAAAGGAAAATTTATGCTCAAGGATTACCAAACAAATTTGTTTAAGAGATTTAAAAACCCAAATCAAAATGGAATGCGTGTAAATTACTATACAAAGGAGTTATACAAACTAACCATTAGGGTAGGACATGTTGAAGAAGATGCTAAAAAGCTGGCTAGATACATCAATAGAGTAGAGTTTAACATCCAATATGAAGTAAATATTCTATCACCAAGATTAGTGGAGGATGCATACCAATTTTTCCTTAAAGTATAAGAGAAATTATCTAGAGAAAAAAATCAATATTCAATAGGTAGAGGTAGAACTCTTAGAGGTACAGGACAACATGGTTAAAGGAGTTAACTACATATCCATAATGAAGAAGCTATTAGTTCACCAAGTAAAGGTCAAACCACAAGAGGTGGTTAAAATTTCAAAGGTAGGAGACCTTATACAAGAGTCAAAGGTAGATGTTTTAAATGAAATAAGTATGTGAATAGATCTTATGAGTGCCCAAAGAATCCTTCAACAAGTCAAGATAGTGCTCAAATTATCCAAGATGATTAGGAGAGTGGGTGATCACATTCTCATGAATATGCACATGAAGTTGGAGAGTATTTGTCTAAGAACAATGTATTTTTTAATCTAAAAAAGGGAATAAAGGATAATACACAAAGGAAAACATTATTTAGAACCATTCGTAGGTTTAAAGGTAAGTAATACAAGGTAATTATAGATAGTGTAAGTAGTAATAATCTAGTATCTTTAAAAATAATTGAAAATTTAAGCTTGAAAAGGGTAACACACCCCACTCCTTATATGTCATGGCTAAAAAAGGGATATCAAGTCTTTGTAAATGAATAATTCAAGGTGGAGCTTAAAATAGGTAGTTACAAAGATGAGGTGTTATGTGATGTCATGCTTATGGATGTCTACCATGTTCTATTAGTAGACCTTGGAAATTTGATAGGAAATACATACATGATGGGAGAATCAATACTTACACTTTTGAGAAATATGGAATAAAGTACACAATATTACCATTTAAAGAGGAGAATGAAATAGTACAAGACAATCCTAAGTTGTTTCTAATAAGTGGCAAATAATTCTTATAGTAAATCAGAAAATAAAAGGTAAGTTATGTATTAGTTGGCAAGCCTATAATAGTTGTTACAACCACAAAATTGACTAATATACCTCTATATATATAGTATTTTCTCAATGAATTCATTGACATAGTTGTGGATGATTTACCTAATGAACTAACTCCAATTAGAAGCATTAGCGACCATATAGATCTCATTCTAGGAACTAATCTACTAAATAAGGTAGTTCATAGAATGACACCAAAAGAGAATGAGGAAACAAAGAAACAAGTAGAAGAACTATTATATAAAGGCCTAATCATGGAAATTTTAAGTCTTTGTGGTGTTCCAATAGTCCTAACCCCTAAGAAGGATAGAGGATGGAGAATATGCACTTGATTCAATAAATATAAACAAGATTACAATCAGACATAGATTTACTTTGCCTAGAATTGATGATCTAATGGATTGTTTAAGTGGTGCACGGTATTTCTCCAAGATAGACTTGAAAAGTTCCTACCATTGTATTAGGATCAAAGAGGGAGATAAATTAAAGATAGTTTTTAATACCTATGATGGACTATATGAATGGATTTTGATGCCATTTAGGTTGAATAATGAGGTGCTCAAGAATTTAAAAAGTAAATTTGTTATTGTTTACCTATATGATATATATTTTTATATTCAATCAAAGGAAGCACATCTTAAACAATGTAGAATGGTATTAAATAAATTATAAGAAGAAAAAGTTGATAATCAATCTCAATAAGTGCATTTTCACAAAGACATAATTATTCTATTTGGGATTTGTCATTTTACATTAAGGTTTAAAAAAGGATAAATATAAGGTCAAAACTATATTATAATGATCTACTCCAAGGAGTGTATTTTAGGCAAGAATATTTCATGGCTTAGATAGATTTTATAGAAAGTTCACAAAGACTTTTAGTGGTATTTGTGCTCCAATAATGGAAATTATCAAAGGAAAATAAACCAATTTCAATGGACTGATTCAAATGAGATAATTTTGCAATTATTAAATAAAAATATCATAGAGAAGATTATATTTGCTTTCCCTTATTTTAGTTAGTTTTCCAAGTAGAATGTGATGCTAGTGGGATTGCCATAGGAGTTTTTTGAGCCAAGAGGGGAAAAAAATAGATTAATTTAGTGAAAATATCAATGGGGAAAAGAAGAGGTACTTAGTATATGACCAACATTTATATGCTATTGTCCAAACCTTGAAGAAATGGAGACACTATCTATTTCACAAAGAGTTTATGCATTGTACAGACAATCACACCTTACAATTCATTAGTATTCAAACTATAATAAGTCAAATGAATATGAAATGGTTTTTATTTTTTTTATTTTTTTATTAAATTTAAAAGTGGTAAAGCTAAAAAATTTACAAATTCATTAAGCATAAGAAGTCTGATTATGTAGGAGTCTCAAATGAATATCTTAGGATTTTATTCATCAAAAGGCATGTATAGAGAAGATTCTAATTTCAAAGAGGAATATGAAGCATGTGAGAATATAGTAAACAAATATATAAGTATATGGATGGAATATATGATATAATAGGTACTATTATTCAAGGGTATTTAGTTATGTATACCAAGAGGATCAATGAGAGAATATCTACTAAAGGATAAATATAGTGGCAGCTTGGCAAGACACTTTGGAAAAAAATACTTTCTCAATTGAGTGAACACTATTATTGGCCAAGAATGCAAGATAATGTGACTAAGTTTGTATAAATATGCATAATATTCCAACATGATAAGGGGAAATGTCAAAATGTAGGCCTATATCATCCATTCCCTATTCCTAGTAGGCCATGGGATTTAGTGAGTACGGATTTTGTACTTGGGATGCCAAAGACATAAAAATATAATGAATATATATTTTTTGTGGTTGATATGTTTTTTAAAATGGAACATTTCATATCTTGAACAAGAATAAGTGATGCAACTCACATTGTAAACTTGTTCTTCAAAGAAGTAGTGAGGTTATATGTGCTTCTTAAAATCATTGTGTCTAACAAAGATACAAAATTCATTGGAAATTTTTGGAAGACACTTTGGAATAATTTTGGGACCAATTTAAGCTTTAAATCATCTTACCATAATCAAACTGATGGTCAAATTTACATGTTCAATAGGATTCTTTGAAAAATACTCAGGAGTTTGGTAAGTGACCATCCAAAATAATGGAATCAAGCACTGGCTCAAGCATAATTCACATATAATGATTATCCAAATAAAATTATATGTTATATAAAATTATAAATTATGTATGGAATCCATACAATAGGTTTTTATGAGCTGAGGAACTTGGGTAAGTAGGAAAAAATAAGTGCAGAAGGTGGTGATTTTTTTACAACTATGCAAGAGTTGTATGAGCAGGTCAAAAAACAACTAGAATTGAGTATAAGTATAAGTGAAGTGATGATATGAGAATAAAACAAGTTAATTTTGACATACGTGATCTATTAATTACACATATTAGGGAAAAAAATATTCTGTAAGGGGGAATATAACAAGTTAAAGATGAAGAAAAATAGACCTTGTAAGGTCTTAAAAATATTCTTTGCTAATGCATATGGGTTAGAATTTCCATTTGAATTTGGAATCTCACCCATATTTAATTTATCAGAAATTTATCCTTTAAAATGAGAGGATAACTCATAAGATTCACTTGAAGATATAGATGATTAGACCATCAACTAAGAACAATAGTTACCAAAGGCACAACCAAATCAAATTGAAGGATCGATAGACAAGAAGGTGGTGAAGAAGACCAAAGATAAGGAATACTTAAAGTACTTGATCAAGTGTAAAAAACATTCACTTGAATATGTAACATGGATGACACTTTTGTATATAGCCAAGCATGGTAGTATTGTTGAAAAATTCATGAGCAGGAGGTCATGAATAATTCTTTTGTTCTTCAGTAGTATGATGCATGTGCATGAAAATAAGCAATTAAATTATATTTATTTTATTATTTAAGATGTCTAAAATCTCATGTTTGGTCAATAATAAGCTTTTTATAGGTTTCATATTTCATTTCTAGGTCATTTGGTGGTGTTTCTAGGTTTCCCGCCCAAACTAAAAATTTAAAATTTTGAATTTGTTGTTAAGAGTTTGAATATTTTAGGCATGTTGTAAAAGTTTTGATCCTTATTTAATGGGTCTTTAAATTATATTCACATGTTATAAGTGTCTATAAATATTTTATTTACTCTAAACTTGTCCTAACACCAATCTAGATGCATCTAACATAGGTGAAAGACCAGATTAAGTATGTTTTAGAATAAGTCATAGGTTGTTGAGATATTCTTCTTACATGGAACAAGAAAGTGTAGATTAGGAATACAAATATAGTTAGTCCATGCATTAGTAGTGAGAACTAAAACTAAGAATATAGGACATAACATACTAAGCCAAATCCCTTATGGGGTTTTTCAAATGAAATCTAAGAGCTTTTGAAAGAAGGAATACAACCATCAAACCTTCTCAAGAGCATCCCTCCTCCAAGAGAGGCCCAAAAACATGATTTTCACCTAATTCAATTCTCCAAGTCTTTATAAATAATGAGTGGCTAGTTCCTCTATCATATCTAAATGCACCAATGAATTAGGATCATGAACTTGAGCAATATGTGCCAATAGTTGAAGCTATTCTATTGCAAAATCAACATAATAACATTACACAAAAATAGCTTGAAAGGATGAGTGAAGACCCTTGTATTTATAGAGTTTTATAAATAATTAAAATTAACTATGACCATCCATCTTAAGATCAAGATGTGTGGCCATGAATCAATTCAATTTTGGAGGCTCAATCCATAAATATATCCATTAATATTTGTAAAGAAGGGGTATTAATGAAGCATGGGAGGGATTAAACCATATATTTGTTCCATTTATGGATTATGGATTCCACCTCATTGATGATGTCACTAGATGATTTAGATATTAGAAATGAATTTATAATTAACAAATCTTCAATAACTTACATGTATTTTCCACTTAAGCCCTTGATTTGGTTTAATTTGTTTGAGTGGGCTTAATTAAATTTTTTCAATTCTTTGGAAAGTTGTTCACTTAATCAGACTAGTCAAAATGTTTATTTAATGAGTCATAATTTGACTAGAGTATAATTAGAAGAAGGTTTCAGTTGAATATGGAGTAATACCCCATTTAGGACATTATCAACATGAAATAACAATGCATGTGTTGTGTGCTTTCGAATCAGAAGAATTCAATGGTCTAGAGTGTCATTTGCATGGTTACAATTTGGCTCAAAGCAATTTGAGAAAAATTAATAATCATATAAAATGCATTACCCCATTCAGGGACACATTAGCCTAAAGTGAAACTTGTATATGACAAGATCGAACCATTTAGTGTCTTTGAGTAATTTTGGCCCAAATTGTGCATTGTCACAAAATTTTGAGCAATATTGACAATTTCAACACAATGGTGATAAGAATTGGATGTATACAGAAGGAAGCAAGTTTAATAATTAGTAAAAATAAGATAGACCTTGAACCAATAAGAAATAAGCTTAATAATGCATGAATACAAGGAGAAAAGCTTGAGTTGTAGGTTTTTGGAGTAGTAGTCTATGATAGTCTATAAGGGTCTGTGTATCAGTTTTAGAAAATATATGAATAAGAGGAGAATTTGTCATGATTTTTGACATTATGAATATATAAGTACATGTTCTTCATTTTTATTTATTTTTATTCACATTTTCATTATGATTTTTTAAACTTTATGTTAGAGTAGGGGTTTTCTTTTTTTCCATATTTATTTATTATGGGAATTTTTCCCTCACTTGGAGGTTTTCTACTTTCATGGAGAAGCTTGCTTATGTGTGCAAGTTGACTGGGTGACTAAGAAGTAACTCCCTTGACTAGTTATTATGGTCATGGGAGTTAATCCTCTATTATTGGCCATGTTGACCACATTTTTTGGAGGAGTTACTTGTCTATTCCAGGGGTCTTTTGACCATCTTTTTTGGAGGAGTTACTCAGCACTCTCCTATATGTGTGCATTTCATTTGAGATATTTTCACTTAATGGAAGTTTGGATTTTGGCTCCTATCTCTATATTATAATACTCTCACTTGTATTTTTCATTTACTTTCAGATATTTCATGTTGTGCACTTACTTGTCTCATGTTTTCAATCTACTCATGCATTCAACTTATTTAGACCTTGGACTCAACTTTGATATGGTATCATAGCCAATCTAATAAATGTTTGTCTGATTTCTCTTTGGTATTAATATATTCTTGAAATATTGAGATTTTTGTTTATTTTGTGAGGAAATTTTTTGAGGGTTTGAAAAAAAATTGAGGTGTTATTTTATATCTCAAAAACATCATGATTTGTTAAAATCCTAAAAAAATATAGGGGTCATTTTTACTAAAATCACAAGTTTTTATTGGTTTAGTCTTGGACTGTTAGGAATTGTCATGTGGGTTATGATTACTCTATGGGTTGTTTATCTCTTGTTTTGGTAGGTTAAATTTTTTTGCATAGGACACCATTTTTGGATTATTCCATTAAGACATTCTAAATCATCTTATAGAGGCAATGTGCAATCTTTGGAATCATTTGGATACTTCTTAACCATGGCGGCATTTAAACCAACTGTTGGGAGAAATGGCTAATCATCTTATTATTTTATAATCAACCATTATGCCTTGGTATTATTTTATTAATTAGATATCATTTTTATTGAGGGGTGACCTTCAACCCCATGCATTACTTCTCTTGTTTATTCCATACCTCTTGCTCACTGTATAAAGTTGTGACCATATACCTCTTATAATCATGTTGCTATCTATGACCTATTCATGACCACCTGAAGGATGTCATTGATCACTATATTCCTATTCATTGGTTGGAATACACTCCTCATCATTCCCTTCCCACACTATCCTTCAAACCTATCCACTCATTCAAAACTATCAACTGGTAAGGTTTCATTGAAAACTACTCCTTAAATTTTAGAGGTTTCTATTGCCACTTAAAAAAAGTTGTGGTTTCCTTTTGATGGGAAATAGTTTTTTAAATATTTTTACCTAAGCCTCTTTTTTTCATTGTTTATAAAAAAAAGGTCAAAACATATTATTGAATTTATAGCATTTTAATGTGTAAAGGTGGTTTTGGTTTTAAAATAAGGGGATGTGGGCCTTGTTTAGAAAGCTTATGTTGTAAATGTCAAATATAACTCAATGTCGACATTTTAAATTAAGTTTTTTTTTTAAGGGAGACTTTATATTGAGGAAATAGGCATTAAAAGTGAGATTTTTTAGTAAAAATAATATATTATGAGCCTTTTTTAAAGAAGGGAAATAGTTTGTTTAAAACTCTTAATATCCTTGCTAGACAAATATTGAAGGGTGAGGTCTAATTTGGTAGGTGGACAAACCCACTCACATTTAAAACATTAATTTCTCTCTATTTCTCACTATTTGTACTTGCATTATTTGGACATATTATCAATAGAGCCTAACATCCTCACCTTATTTTCAAAAAATTGTCTTTCAACACTCTTACTGATTGCTTTAGACACACTATTGGTTGAGTCTAACATATTTTTAGCATGAATTTGCAACATTTTGGTGGGGTTCACCATTTAATAGTTAAGAATTGGTGTACTTTTTTTATATCAATTTTCATTCTAATCTGCACTATCATTTTTTCAATAACTATAATTTACACTACTATTACAGCTCAACTCAACACAAAAATGGATCCAGGTTCAATCAACCCACTAACTCCCTTTAACTATCATGAATGAAAAATCAAGATGTTAATCATTCTAAGGAGTAAGGGTTTGTATAATATAACCATGGGTGATGAAAATGAGCCTAACATAGATGCATAAAAAGTTAAGTGGTATAACTATAGTGATGAAGCTTATGGGATGTTGTGTCTTTTTATAACACCTGATCTCCTACTGCACTTAGAGCCTACCAAATCACCCCATGATGTATGGGCCATTCTAGGAAATCTATTTGGGGATAAATATGTGATGAGAGGTCATTATCTTGATAATTAACTCATTTTTCTAAGTCTTTTCAACTTTGACACCCTTCAGGATTTCTTCACTACGTTCACATCCTTAAGATTGTATTTGAAATAATGTGGGATAAAGAAAGAAGATGACCAATTTGTTATTTCTATACTCTCTAAACTTGGTCATAACTATTCAATATTTGTCTCTACTTTTCATTCTACTAAAATTACTTTGGGAAGTGGATGGAAAATGCCCTCTTTAGATGCTTTCATTGCTAACTTAACTAGGGAGCAAGACAAGTTGATCCAGATTTCTTAGAATGGGAAAGTAAAGACTTCAAACAAAAAGAAGAAGAAGAAGAAGAAGAATAACGATAAAGAGAAGAAGAAAGAATCAAACTCTACCAAAACCAAGACTAAAGCCTCCTCTTCCAATGACAAACCTAAGAAAGAGAAGGTTAAGTGTGCCAAGTGAAAAAAAATGGGCATGATGAACACAAGTGCATGAAAAAGCAAATAGATCTCCTAACTCATCTCCTAAAGAAGAATAACATAGGTGTTCCAAATTCCATCAAGTATAATTCATCTACCAAAGATTATACTAAAGTAAAGGGCAAGGGGAAAGAGAAACAAAAGGGAAAGGCTATTATAATAGCTACAACTTCAACATCTTCATGGGTTATTAACTAGAGTGCTTCTCACCACATGGGCTCTTCACTAGTTGAGTTTTCTTCCTTAGAGCATTGTAGCATGTCTTTTATCAATTTATGTATTGACACTTCTATACCAGTTGTAGGGAGAGGGTATATTAAAATAGAAAGAGGAACATTCAAATATATTCTTAGTGTTATTTCTCTTTCAACCAATCTCCTATCCATGTATAAAATCATTGATATCAAAAAAGGCATGAGGATTGAGTTTTTAATAGATTTAGTTATCATCAGGGAGTTTCATAGTGATTTTACAATGGTAATGAGTAGGGAAGATCACCAAGATAGGTTATACACCTTCCCACATTTTGCATGTGATTCTTCTCCTGCTACATTACTAACACATTTAGATGAAGTTAGTAAATTATATCATGCATAGTTTGGCCACCTTAACTACCACTACCTTGAACAACTTATTAAAAATGACATGTTTATAGGCTTTCCTCGAGTCCAATTATCTAATGGACTTTATGAGGGTTTCTCTCTTGGAAATAATCCCAAAGAAAAATTTAACAAAGGCAAAGCATGGAGGGCTTAAAAAGCATTGGAGTTAGTTCATAGTGATGTATTTGGACATTTTCTTAGTCTATATTTTACAAGGGATAATTATATTCTCACTTTCCTTCATTATTTCTCAAGATATACATGGGTTTAATTTCTTAAGAAAAATTCTAAAGTGTTTGAATATTTTCAAGACTTCAAGGCTCTTGTTTAGAAACAATATAAGAAATCCATCAAGGTTATTTGAACTAATAATGGAGGTGAATATGTCAGTAAAAAAATTGAGTAGATTTGTACCACATATGGGATTTATTTATAGTAGATATTTATCTATAGTCCTTCATAGAATGGGGTTACATAATGCAATAATAGATATTTGAAATAGATGGCTAGTTTTATGATTCACTCTAGGTCTTTGGTACCTCAGTATTAGGTGGAAGCCATTAATTGTGTTTTCTATATTCAAAATAGGGTTCCTCACAAATCTTTGAAAGGAATAACTCCCTTTGAGGCTTGACATGGAAGGAAACTTGATGTTGATCACTTTAAGGTTTTTAGATCTCTAGCTATGGCACATATAATAAAGAATAAACATAGAACTATAGAACCTCAATCCAAGCCTTGCATTTTTGTTAGATATCTAGATAGTTTCAAGAGGTGCCAACTTTTACATCCAACCACACATGAGTTTTTTATAAAGATAAGTGTTCACTTTCAAGAGAGTCCTAAAGAATTAAAACTTGACACTTATTATATTTCATCAGATTCACTTAAACTTGATGATTTTTCTTCTAACTCAGATCATCCAGAGCAAATTATTGAGCCAAGATACATCCACATCTAGTCATGTTTTAGAGGATGAGGATTTAGCATCTAACTCACCCACTTTAGGGCCTCTTTTGTCTAGACAGACACTTTAGAGTGAAGGCACTTGGGTAGGGGATCCAATAGATGACAAAAGCACTCAAGTAGATTATCATATTAGTCCACATGCCTTATTTTATTTAGTTTTAGATTGAAAAACATTTTGAGATGCTTTATACATACTTGAGTGGGATAATTCTATGTAGGAATCATATTCTTCCTTGATAAAAAATCACACTTGGGATTTGACTTCACTTACTAAGGAAAGGAGGATGGTTCAATATAAGTAGATATATCAAACCAAGTTTGCAGTAGATGGGTCAATATATAATTATAAGGCATGATTGGTCGCTAGTGTTTTTTCACAAGTAGCTAGCATTAACTAATCAAAGACCTTTGCACCTATTGTAAATATAACTTTGATCAAACTCCAAATAGTTATAGCTATATCACATGATTAGGATGTGTATTATATAGATGGGAAGAGTGTCTTTCTTCACAAAGACTTTGAGGAGGATATATACATGGAGCATCCACCTGGGTTTATTCAAGATTCATCCTTAATTTGCAGACTTAGGAAATATATTTATGGCCTCAAAAAGACCCCTCAAGCTTGGTATGCCAAGATGGATTCCTTCTTCCTTACTTCAAGTTTTAATGGATGTCATTTAGACCCTAATGTATACTTATTGAGGTAGGATGATTATATATTGATACTGGTCCTTTATGTTGATGATCTTTTGATTACTAGGAGTTTTTCATCATCTATTGTAGTAGTGAAGACAAATTTATAGGACACAATTAACATGATAGACTTTGGTCTTCTGCATTACTTCTTTGGCATCAAGATTGCATAGTTCAATTTAGGTATTTCACTTACATAACCCTAGTATGGTCTTGATCTTTTGGATCAGTTTCACTTGAATGATTGTAATCCATTTATGACTCCCTTTTTATCAAAATTCAAGATTGAGGTTGAATATTCTACAACTTTGGTTGATGCCACTTAGTATCAATAGCTTGTTGGTAGCCTCATCTATCTGACTCACACTAGGCCTAACATTTCATATGTAATGGGACTTGTATAAAAATTCATGCAAGAACCCCATGATTTGCACTAAAAAGTAGCTAAGAGGATCTTGCACTACATTTAGGGCTCTTATAGATTTGGAATAAAGGTTAACTTGGTTGGTTTTTCAGATTCAGATTGGGTTGGTGATACTTAGAATCATAAGTCCACTTTAGGTTATAGTTTTTCTCATGGTCCTATTCTTATTAGTTGGTCTAAAAAGAATAAAAATGTTATTGATATATCTTCTATAGAGGTAGAGTATAGGGAAGATGTTAACATAATTAGTAAGGCTATTTGGTTTCAGAGGATTTTATTTGAGTTTGGCATTCTTATTTGGTGACCCACCATCATCTATTATGATAAATAGAGTACTATATAGATATACAAGAATTTGGTTCATCACCATAAAACCAAACACATTGAGACTGACATGCATTTTATGTAGGAGCTTATTCATGGTCAGGTCATTGAATTGATATTTTTCTAGTCTTTAGAATAGGTTGTAGATATCTTTACCAAACCCTTCACCGAGATCAAGTTTATTATTTTATGAGATTGTAATTTACATCAACAATGATATCATCCTTGAGGGGGGTATTTTACCCTCTTCTCTTATTCAATGTCTCTATTTTTGTGGGGAGTTTTTTTCCTACACGTTTTCTCATTTTCCTTACTTTATGAGAGATTTATTTGTACATGGGTACCTGATCAAGCCTACTTATCAAGACCCATTTATTTCTCACAATACCCACCTAAGTTGCACTTATGAGGGGGTGTTAGAGTAGGGGTTTTATTTTTTCCCATATTTATTTATTATGGGATTTTTTCCCTCACTTGGAGTTTTCCTACTTTCATGGAGAAGTTTGCTTGTGTAGATTGATCAGGTGACTAGGAAGTAACTCCCTTGACTGGATATTCTGGGCATGGGAGTTCTTCCTATATTCTTGGCCCTAGTGACCACCTTTTATGGAGGAGTTACTTATCTATTTTAGGGGTATTTTAACCACATTTTTTGTTGGATTTACTCAACACTCTCTTATGTGTATGCATCTCATTTGAGAGCTTTTCACTTAATGGAATTTTGGTTTTTGGCTCCTATCTCTCTTGTGTAATATTATCGCTTGTATTTTTCAATTTCTTTCATCTATTTATTTTTTTTTACTTTATTGGATCGTGTGTTCACTCTACTCATGCATTTGACTTATCTAGATCTTGGACTCAACTATAATGCTTTAAAGGTTTGCAAACACAGTTTAAGTGCTATAGTCTTGAAAAATGAATCCATAGTCAAGAAAAATTATATTTTTATCACTTTAAAGGATTTTTAAATGTTTCTAAGTGATATAAAAAGGAGGATAATGGTGGGGTATACCACCTCCAAGTGATATATTTGAAAATAGATCTCAAAATTTCAAATTATTAATTTTTGAGTGCTCTTGGCTTGTGTACATGCCTGTTAGGGTTTTGAATATAAAAATCACTATAAATTGAGATTTAAAATTAAAAAATCATGAAACTTTGAATAATGGTGTAATAAAATGTTTGATTTTTTTAAGGTGTTTTTAGAGTTTTTTGACCTATTTAAATAAAGTTATATCAATTTTATAATTTGTGCCTAGTTTATATGCCAAGAAAATCATGTTTTCCATATCTTACATTTTTAAGATAGGATAAAGGTCTAAATGGATAAATTGAGATGGTATAACATATAAATTAATTTTTTAATACCTTTTTCATGATTCCCAAATTCATATTAATCCATTATAATTCAAAAATAACTAACATATCTAAAAGAGAAGGCTATAAGATTGTAAGTCAAGTCAAACTATTGAAGAATATAGGATATTAAGGACCCCTTTACACCATATTAGTATTAGATCACAATATTAGGTTGTATAAATTTGAAAATATCTTAAGAAAGGTAGTAAGAATAAGTTGTGAAATAGAATCCTGTGAAGATGATAGCTAGAGTAAGAGGTAGAGTAGGTCAAAGGAGGTAGCCTACTACAAGAATGTTATTAGAGGAAATGAATAATATTCATGCTCATTTTAAATATATTTATCTTGTTCATATAATGGTAATTGATATAAGATATGTCAGTGATAGAGAAGAGGAAAAGCCTCAAGAAGAAGAGGCATAATAAGAAGGGAATAAAGGGTAGAAGAGAAATTCATCAGAGTAGTCATGGGAGTTAGATTCAAACCTAAACTAGAAGTACCTATGTATGAAGGTAACTTTAATGTAGAGGAGTTGATTAATTATATCAATTTCATGGATAAGTATTTTAAAAATGAAGTAATATAGTATGAAAAGAAAGTGAATTTTTCTAGTAGAAGATTGAAAGGTCACACATCTCTCTAGTGGGATGCAGATATGAGAGGAAAAGGAAAGGTAAAATAAAGATCAAGATTTGGGACATAATGTTAGACAAATTGAAAGGCAAATTCATGCCCAAGGATTATCAAACAATTTTTTTTTAATGGACTTCAAAACCTAAGGTAAAAGGAAATGAGTGTAAAATACTATGCATAGGTGTTCTACAAACTAACCATCAAGGCAAGACATATAGAATATGATGTTGAAAAGGTGGATAGATAAATCAATAGAGTGAATTTAAAAATACAAGATGAAATCATTATTATATCACCAATATATTCGGAGGAATCATACTAATTTACACTTAAAGTAGAGTAGAAATTGTCTAGGAAGTAGACTCAACATTCAAATATTAGAGGTAGAGGATTTTGCTACAACTATATAACAAAGAATTAAAAATTCACAAAGAAGATATATAAGAAAGAATATAAAAATTCGAAAAGTTAAGGTCAAACCAAAAGAGGTGGTTACTCATTCAAGGGTAGGAGACCTTATATAAGAGGTAGAGGAAGAGACGTTATTTTCAAGTGTAACAAGTATAGACATAGATCTTATGAGTGCCTAGATAATCCTTCAAATAGTCAAGTCAATGCTCAAATTTTCCAAGCTAATGAGGAGAGTGTGGGATCAAATTATCATAAATATGCACATGAATTTAGAGAGTATTTACTTATGAAGAGGGTATTTATCAAGCCAAAAAATGAGCTTAAGGTACTTGTACAAAGGAAAACATTATTTATAACCACTTTCAAGTCTAATAGTAAGTGTTATAAGGTAATTATAGATAGTGGAAGTACTGATAATATAGTATCTTTTTAAATGGTTGAAAAGTCAGGCTTGAAAAGGGTAACACACCCCACTCCTTATAATGTGTGAAGGATAAAAAATGGACACCAAGTCTTGGTAGATGAACAATGCAAGGTGAAGTTTAAATAGGAATCTACAAAGATGAGGTGTTACATGATGTCATGTACATGTATGTTTTCCATGTTTGATTGGGTAAACCTTGGTAATTTGATAGGAGAACCATACATGATGGGAGAAGCAATACTTAGGATTTTGAAAAAGATGGAAGAAAACACACACTCATACCACTGAAAGAGGAGAATGCAATAGTAGAAGACAATCTTAAGGTATTGTTAACAAGTGAAAACTAGTTCTTACAATAAGTCAAAAAAAAATGTAAGTTATGCATAAGTTGGCAAGCCTAGAACAGTTATTACAGGCACAAAACTAACTAATCTACCTCTAGAGATATAGAATTATCTCAATGAATTTGTTGACATAGTTGTGGATTATTTATCTGAATTACCTCCAATTAGAATCATTGTCCACCATATAGATCTCATTTTAGGAACTGACCTACCAAACAAGTAAAATTAAAAAATGACACCAGTAGACAATGACGAGATAAAGAAATAAGGGCAAGAATTATTAGACAAAATCCTAATCAAGGAAATTTTAAGTCCCTATGTTATTCTTATTGTCCTAACCCCTAAGAAAGATAGAGGATGGATAATGTTAATTGATTCAAGAGCTATAAATAAGATTACAACCAAGTATAGATTTGCCTAGAATTGTTGATATAATAGATTTTTTAAGTGGTGAAAGGTATTACTCCAAGATAGACTTTAAAAGTGGATACCATCATATTAGTATCAAAGATGGAGATGAATGGAAGATAACTTTTAATACCAATGATGGACCATATGAATGGCTTGTGATGCCATTTGGGATGACTAACACTTCAAGCACCTTCATGAGGCTCATGAATGAGGTGATTAAGGCTTTCACATGTAAATTTTTCATTGTTTACTTAGATTATATTCTAATTTATAGTTATTCAAAGTAAAATCATCTTAAACACCCTAGAATGGTCTTAAGTAAGTTACAAGAAGAGAAGTTTCTAATCAATCTCAAGAAGTGCACTTTCATAAAGATAAAATTGGTCTATTTTGGATTTGTCATTGCCCAAGAAGGTTTGAATATGGGCAAAAATAAGGTCAAATCCATAATATAATGGCCAATCTATGGAGTGTATTTTAGGTAAGACATTTTCATGGCTTGGCTAACTTTTATATAAAATTCATAAAAACATTTTAGTAGCATTTGTGCTCCACTAGTGGAAATTATCAAAAGAAACAAAAATTAATTTAAATGGACTGAGTTAGCTGAGAGAAGTTTTCAATTCTTAAATAAAAATATTATAAATAATCCTATATTAGCTTTTCTTGATTTTAGTAAGTTTTTCCAAGTAGAGTGTGATTCTAGTGGGATTCCCATAGGAGTTATTTTTAGCCAAGAGGGAAAACCAATTTCCTACTTTAGTGAAAATCTCAATAAGGCAAAGAATAGGTACTCAAAATATGACCAAGATTTTTATGCTAGTGTCCAAGCCTTAAATAAATGGAGACATTATCTACTATCCAAAGAGTTTGTGCTCTATATAGACAATCATGTCTTATAATTCATTAGTAGTCAAACTAAACTAAGTCAAATGCATATGAAATGGATTTAATTTTTGAATTTTTTTTATTTTTTTATTATAAATAAAAGTGTGAAAGATAACAAAGTTTTAGATGCATTAATTAGAAGTCTGATTATGAAGGAGTTTCAAGTGAATATCTTGGGATTTTATGCATTAAAAACCCTGTATAGAGAAAATATTTATTACGAGGCATATGAAGCATGTATGAATCTAGTATATATATATATATATATATATATATATATATATATATATATATGTATGTATGTATGTATGTATGTATGTATGTATGTATGTATGTATGTATGTATGTATGTATGTATGTATGTATGTATGGAATATATGCTACAAGAGATACTATTATTCAAGGGCAATCATATATGTATATCAAGAAGTTCAATGAGAGAAAATCTACTAAAGGAGAAATATAGTGGTAGCTTAGCAGGACACTTTAGAAAAAAAACTTGATCAATTGAGTGCACATTATTATTGTATATGAATGTAATTTTATGTGAATATGTTTGTATAAAGGTGTATAATATTCCAACATGCTATGGGAAAAAGTCAAAATGCAAGCCTATATCAACCATTGCCTATTTCTAGTAGACCATGGGTTTTAGTGAGTATGGATTTTGTACTTGGACTGCCAACGATGAAAAAAGGTAATGAATATATATTTATTGTGGTTGATATTCTCTATAAAATGGAAAATTTCATATCTTGTAAAAAAACAAGTTATGAAACTAAAATTTCAAACTTGTTCTTCCAAGATGTAGTGAGATTACATGGGCTTCCTAAAAGCATTGTGTCTGATAGGGATACAAAATTTGTTTGCCATTTTTGGAAGACACTTTATAAGAATTTGGGGACCAATTTAATATTCTTGTCAACTTACTATCCTCAAATTAATTGTCAAATTGAAGTGTTCAATAGGATTCTTGGAAACATACTCAGGAGTTTGGTAAGTGCCATCCAAAATAATAAGATCAAGCACTAACTCAAGTAGAATTTGCATATAATGATACTAAAAATATAATTAGATTTTATATACCATTTTAAATTTTGTATTTAATCCATTCAAGATTAGTTTATGATCTGAGTAACTTTTTAAATAAGAGAAAATAAGTGCAAAAGGTGAAGATTTTGCTACAACTATGCAAGAGTTACATGAGTAGTTCAAGAAATAGCTATAATTGAGTAAAATTAATTATAAAAAAAGTGATGATATTATAATAAAATAATTTAATTTTTACATAGGTGATATATTACTTACACAAATTAGGAAATAAATATTATTTAAGGGGTAATATAACAAGTTAAAGATGAAGAAAATCAACAATTGTAAGGTCTTAAAAAATTATCTACTAATGCATATGAGTTAGATATTACATTTGACATTGAAATCTCACCCATATTTAATTTATTATACCTTTATCCTTTTAAATTAGAGGATAACTTATAGAAGGAATATGAAGACAAAGATGATCGGACCATCAACTAGGAGCTATAATTACCAAAGTCACAACCAAATCAATTTGAAGTCATTCTAGACAAGAAGGTGGTGAAGAAGACCAAATAAAAGGAGTAATAAAAATAATTGATAAAGTGTGAAAACTATTAAATTAAATATGCAACATGGAGTACACCTTTAGAGATAGCCAAGCATGGCAATAGTGTTGAAGAACTCATGAGTAGGAGCTCATGAACAATTCTTTTGTTCCTCATTAGTCTAATGTAGGTGCATAAAAATAAGAAGTTAAATTATGTTTATATAAGTATTTATGAGGTATAATATGTCATTTTTGGTTAATAATAAGCCTTTCATAGGTTTAATTTTTCATTTATACATCATTTGGTGTGTTTCTAGGTTTCCTACCAAAACTAGAAATTTAAAAATTTGAATTTATTGTTAAGAGTTTGAAAGTTTTGGGCATGTTGTAAATTGTTTTATTCTTATTTAATGGGTATTTAGGTACATTCCCATGTGATGAGTTTCTATAAATCTTCAATTCAATATAAACTTATCCTAACACTAATATTGATGCATCTAACATAGGTGAAAGTATAAATTAAGTATTGTTGACTAATTTGACCCCATTGTGATATCAACAAATTATAGGCTCAATGTCCATCTAAGGAGATCAATTGAAAATAGGTAGTTTTAAGTAGTTATACAGCATGAGTAACACACTTGGAATGTGGGAAGACTTCATGAGGGTCCTTTCAAATCCCTAAAGTTAAATTTCATGCTTAAGAAGCTTTGAAAAACCCAAAATTGATCAAAATCAGTTCTCCTTTCCCATCACTCTCTTAGACAAGGTCAAAAAGGTCAATGGTTTTCCTTCAGTATGGATAGGAGGAACATAGTTCAAGTGAATTCACTTGGTGGGTCAAATTAATCCCTTTGTACTTCCATTTCATGGTAATATTTTTAGGATTGGTGATATGTGCTCTATGAACAATCTCTAATATTGTTAGCATCTCAAAACTATCTGCATAACCCTAGCACCTTCAATTTTATCCTCTATTTTCATTGGTCTGAGGTTGCCAAGTGATTTATGAATATTTTTAGAGTATGCTCATACTTCTCATGTGGTTATCAAACTAGTTTGCATGTGTGAAACATGAATTGGTAATAAAGATCACTTTTATTATGCTAGGATGAACACATTATGGTCTACAGAATAGTTGTTTTCAATTGCAGAGAGTCATATTCTTTTAAGTGGCTTCATATCAAAGGTAATGCATTTATTTCTCTCCTCTCAAACCATAGAAGCTAGTTTCTCCATGGAATATTTGAATTTGAGGGACTTCAAGGTTGATGGAGATGGGATTCTAAGATAATGGGTCTAGATTGATCAGACTTTAATATAACTGTCACCAAGAAGATTGTGTAAGAAGGTTTAAATAGTGGTTGATAGGAGATGTGGAATTCATGATGAAGACTTGTAATGTTTGAAATTTGTTTGAAGGACTAGAAGCATTAAGACATAATAAACTATACACCTAAACCCTTCATTTCCACTCACAAAGGTGTAGAATAATAAATTTTCTTAGAAGGGATTATTACCTTAATTTATCCAAAACTATGTCTTGTACAGTGTCATTCTATGATATGAGATTATGAAGTCTATGTAAACCTAAATGGCCTCACCCTTGCATTCTAGGCCTTAGAAGATCACATCTTGACATAATAATGGTTATTTAGTCAAGATAATGAAGGTTTATTGACTTCCAACTTAGACCATTTTTTATTGAAGATGATCATAGAGTTAAAGTGCCTTTTAGGCCCAAATGAACCTAAAACTTGAAGTGAAACAATGGCCTTATAATGCATTGTGAATAGAGAATGGTGCATAGTTCCAAAGCATGAGATTCATTTAGGTGTAAATATGCCATATTAACCTCAATAATAATATGAAGGTGTAATTCTTAGACATAAGTGAACACCTATAGGAAACCCTTGATCCATCTAATTTCTACCTACAGTCTGGTTCATACATAAAGTAGCCTAAGGCCATAAGAGGATGCAAGCTTGAATCACATTCAAAAACATGAAGTGATGAATATTTTTAAACCACTTTAATAATTTTTATATCATTTTCCATTTTTCTCTCATAAAAACATTAAAATATACAAGATATCCTTTGTTTTCCTTAGTGACACACCTACAGTCTAACTGCAGGCTAGTTTTAACTAGTGGAGAGGTACAATTTAGAAGTATGCAGAGGTGAAAAATGGATGGATTATGTTAAAACCAATATAAAATTGGTAATTGCATACTCCCAAATTTTTTCAATAATTATTATCTTCAAACTAAATTGATAAGCCTCAAACTTAGTCTAGCTAAAACCTTGCATACAAACCTTGCACAATCACTAGGCTTGAGAAGCTAGTTTTGGGGGTTTATGGTGTTGAGAGGTCTATGGGTGTGATCTATCTATAAAATTTATTACATATCATCTCCATGAACTAATAAAACTCTTCACTATCTAATTTTAGTTTAATGAATATGGGATATGCCATCTATTTTATCTTAGATAGAGGGCACTCCAAAGGTAGCCCAACTTGTAGAATGAGTATATGGCTAGTGAAAGGATAAAATATAAAGTATTAAGGCACTATGAAAGGATGTATATATTTTTAATTAAGGTTTAAAAAGTGATAAGAGGCCTCATATTCACTGTGGTACTCACAGATGGTTAGAAATAGCAAACACATAACTAGGCCTACTAGGTCTAGAAGTATGCCTAAAGCCTATAGGTGCCTAAACTCATCCATATGACTATATGATCCTTAAAATACATGTAATAAATTTTATATAATATTTTAGGTTTTATTTGATACATCATCTTGTAGATAGCATCACAAAATTGGTCATTGTTGCCTAAAGTCTTATCAAGGGTACCCAAAACACAGTCAAGAGCTTTAGAGGTCATGTTCATTTGCTCATATGAGTATGGACCAACTGTATGGTGAATTAAAAATATATTAATATTTTAAGGGGGTCATATACCCAAAATTTATGGAATTTTTTCACAATTTATACATCTAACTTTTATTAACCATTGTTAATAGTATAGGAGACCAAAAACCCTCCTAAAACCCTTATTTGAACCTAATGGAGAGGAAATAAATGAAGATGCATCTAGGAGGATTAAAATGGCCATGAAAGTGTTTTATACATGTTTATAACTCTCTTAGGATATTTTATACCCAATTTATTTGTATTTTCCCTTGTATGGATAAAACTAATTATGGGTTTTATATAGGTTTTAATGTGCTTCATAGGTATAAAAGGGGATTGATGAATAAAGATCATTGTGGAAGGTATTTAATGACTTTTCCTATCTCCCTATACTAATATCTCACCTTAGATAAGAATGGAAACCTCTCTACTAATCCATTCATTATATGCAATCATGGACAGATAGTGAGAAGGTAAAGTGACTGCCTAAGTGTGATGGTGAGGAGAGTGATGTTGAATCTTTTGAGGCCTATTTTATAGATTAGAAGACAAATATGTATTCAAAAGGTGTCTAACATCCATAAAATAATATTTATAAACTATAGGCCACCTAAGTGACAAATATGTGAATCAAATCTAAATGGATAGTGAACAGTGACTGTAAATAGTGAACAAGTGTCCATGAGGATTTCATTAGTTAGAGGTATAGATGATTGTCACTATCTTGTTTTAAACTTATAATGTTAGGGCATGTATGGAAAGGAATCCTATGGAAGTTATAAGGTATTTTAATAAAGATATACTACTCATCATCATGAGGGAAATTTCAAAGAAGAACCTATTGATTGTGGTTATTGATGTTAGGTTGTCATTGATGTCAAGCTTGGTCATGATTCATAGTGTATTAATGACAAAGTGATCAGATTGATGGTTTAGAGAGTGTGTGATTCACTAAGAAATTTATGGATGATATTTATGGTATGGTCATGTTGTATATACCCTATGGGATATTATGGGTGCTTAGAGTGCTTATGAAAGTGAACAAAATTCATCAGAATAGTCATATGAATGTCTAAGCTCAAGTAGTCATCTTGGCAAATAAGGTTGAGTAAGAAGTTTGATGACATTATAATTCACACATGTGAAGGTTTAAGGATAATTTTTATATGTGTATGGATTACCCTATTAAAGGTGATCAAGTGGTTCAAATTTTAGGTCTAGGCATTGAGTGTAGTAAAAGTTATAATAGTGCAAAGTTGGCTTCTCAAACAGAGTTTACTAAGTTCCCATACTTAGCCAAATTTATGATATCAAAGATCTATGGTGAGAATTTAATAATATCATATATATAATGGTGAGAATTTAATATGAATTGATAAGGATCCAATGCTTTAGTTTAAAGCCAAATAGTCGAGATTGCACTCACTAGTGACATGTGTCACAATCATGGAGTTTGAGTAGTAGATCTAATGAGGAGCATGAAACCTATCAGATAGAGATCAATGATGAGAATGTGATCATGAAGATTATTATATAATGAATAATATTGATTCAATAAGTCAACAAAGTGATCAAAATACATGTATGGATACCAAGTGGTGAAAGTTCACTGGAAGATTGACTGTAGGGTATGTAGAAGGTATGCAAGACTGCCAAGTGGCTTAATCATGGAAACATAGATCAAAAATCAATGGTGAGAAATGAGAGTTAAATCTAGGAATATATTAAGGAGATATATGGAGTTAATTTTATCAAGTTGTGTGAGGGCATGAGATTAAGAAATGTGTCTTTAATATTTACATTACACAGTGACCGTTAAAATTTGAATATTCAAATCATCAAAGGGAAAAACCAATATGTAGTATTTGAGATATATATTTTAATATAAGACTAATTTAATGATTATGTAAAAATAAAATTTGAATAGGAACTCAATGAACGTATATAAAAGTTAGTTATAAGGTTTGAATGTCTATACAGTCAAATATTTTGAGCTCTAAAGTTGACTGTGTTTGACTATGTTCTGCAAGTGACCTAAGAAGGATAATTAAAGAGCTATCGATGGTATTTTGATTTCTAATATGAAAAAACTTTTATATATTGTTTTATACATTATTATTACCATATATGTGGATTTTTTAGGTTTTACCAATCCATATTCAATATGAACAATTGCTTCGAAGTAGACTGTGTTTGTTAAATACATTGGTAGATTGAGTGATCATGTTCCAAGGATAAGTTAAAGGTGTTATGAGAATAATTGAAGAATAAAATGAGCATGAAGATGTTACATAAGTCTATAATGATTATTATAAGTCATTTTTTATCATAGTTTTCCCCTGATCAGTTATGAAGAGTCAAAATAGCTTGACTATATTTTGACTGTATATAACGAGTCTAAGTAGTCATTATAAGAGAGTTGATTTGAGTGATTAAATCCTATGTTTAAGTGTCAAAATAACATAAAATTTTATCATATATCCTAAATTTTTCACCCATGTGATATAATCATAAGGATATGTGAAATATTTTAGTAGTTGCTTCATAAGTTTGAGATTGTGTTTTCTATGTATGAAGACTCGAAGAGCAAGGAGACCTGATTGGTAGGTTCAAAGTGTTAATTTGGTGTTCTAAGTGGAATGGCATAATGAAGGAGTATTAAAGGGTATATTTTATAAAAAAATTATGTTTTAAAATAATTGATAAATAATAAAGGTGGTCCAAGTAAGTCTCACATGTAACATGTGAGTATGAAGGCCTAATTATTAGGTCTCACCAAGACCTAATGGTGGTTTGGGGCTAATGAGGTAATGACCAACATATGAAGAGTGTGGTTATAACATGTAACATTTTTATGGACATATTTTAATTTTTTTTCATTTATGTAAAGTATATTGGCTAACCAAGATGGGTTAAAGGAAGAGAGTAGTATAAATACAAGGTCTATTTGGACTAATTATGCTAGTTGTGTAAGTGTGGATTCAAGTGAAGAAGATAACATTTAAAAGAGAAGGTATATGTTATTTAGGAACATAAAATAGTGAAGATTATCAATCATTATTATTTGATTAAGTTTATGAAGGAGAACACACAGGTCATTGGACCTAATGAGCCCAGAAGAGGCAGTCTTAGCAAGTTAGCCCTAAAAGCAACTTGAGAGAGATTAGAGGTGAAAAATGCAGACAAAGGTGATCATAATCAGTTGAAAAATTATAAAAAATTATTCTAGGTGATATATTTAGGTATATGAGTGGGTGCTTAGTTTCCTAGGAGGTTGGTTCCTCCTTTAAATATAAAGCTTGCTAAAGGTCTAGTTGTTATGGGTGCTCAACTAGACAGGGGAAGTAGTTCCTTATTGGATTGGTGTTGTTTTCACTTATATTTAAACCTTTTTAGGAGATTAAAATCTCTCCTTATCCAAGTGTCACAATTTAATCACCTCTAAGCTTTTGGGTAGCCTAAGGAATGAGGTGAATCTCTAGATACGACTAGCTCCCTTGATGTACCACTTTGGATTGCAACTACTACTAAACTTTGGGAGGAAAGGGAGAAGGATAACTGAAAGAAAACTAATATAAGAGAGGTGATACACCAAATAACATGATTACATCTAGCCATATGAATATGACATTTGAAATGAAAGGACAAACTAAAAATACACTTATCCAGTCTTTGTCTTCTCACATCAATGCTACATTGTGAGGTTATGGATGAATGTGCAAAGCTAGGAGGACTAGACAAGAGGTATATAAGGTAATAATGAATATAATAAATCACCTAAACCTTGAACATATTTTGGAACACTTCACATGCCCTACAAGAATAGGCTACAAATAGGTGAAAGAATAGAATAACATGCTAACGAATCCATAGTTTTCAATAAGCAATATTCAACATCCAATTGAAAAAACTAAGAAAATTTATAGAGGAGGTAAACATTAGTATTATTATTTATCAAAATTTATACATTTTATCATGGATTTTCCATACTCATGTGGAACATAAAATACAATGCCAAAATGGTTGATTCTTATAGAACTTGAGAGAGAGAGAAGAAGAAAGAAGTCCAAAGGTCACAAGGACACTTGTAAATTTGATCAAAAGAGTTACTTGTGTATGAAAATAGGTAATGGGATGAACCATGAAAATGTATGGAGGTACAAATGTCAATCCAAGTCATAAACCCCATGAAAAGTGGCAAGAAACTCCTCATTTTGGCTCAAAAAAATTGCCTACATGATTATCCCTATTTTAATTAATTATAAATAATTAGTATCAAGTAAAATGATTTGAATGAAGTTTTAGGACATTATACATGCCTCTCTATGCATTCGTTTCAGGCCTAGTCATTTGTAATCACCTAGAAAGGAGCAATCATCATTTATTATCCAAAAAACTACTCTTCCATGCACCCTGCACACTTATCTTCCAAAAAGAGATCAATTTATCATGAGAATATGTAAAATTAAGTTAATGAAATTTTTAAAAACCCTCCATGGCATTATAATCATTAAGGACACCTTAAAAGTCCATCTACCTGAAGTTTTCACACTTCTCCCTAACTTGTCCATTATGCCAATTTTGACTAGCTATCTTGAAGTACCTAGTTTGGATATTTAGGATCTATTTCAAGGAATTATAATTATATGTGGAGTTATATTAAGTCTTAATATTTCCACCCATGTGATTTTCATCTCTTGAAACCTCCTACAACCTAAAAAACACACAAAATAGTTAAGAAAACCATATTTTTTACCCCATTCATATAATTTCATATAGACAAAAAGCATGTGAGGTATCCTTAAGGATTTAAATCCAATTTATAGTAGGTTTCAGATCTAAAATGTCTATTATAATGCATTTCCAACTCCATTTTCACAAACTAGTCACTTATAAGGGTTTAGGAGGGTTTTAGGCCTATTTGACCTCTTAATATTTGTTCATAAAAACCAATAATTCAGCCTATATAAAAATTCTATAAACATGTCATTTAATACCCCTTATAACATCCTTGGAATCCATTGGCACCCATGCAATGCCTCATGAAATATATGAGCATTGAAACTTGTCACATCGAGCCTTTTCTTTCATTCTAATAGGCTTAAAGTTGTTCTTAGGCTAAAATTGGCTCTCTCAAGGTTACCTTTGCATATAAATTGTTTTTAATCATATTTATTGTCCCCAAAAACATGTTTCAACATGTTACCAATCTCATCTCATGTTCTAAGTGTGAAATACCCTCAAATTGGAGATAGGCCTAATCCTTGCCTAATAGGCTTATCTCAAGCTTAAGCCCAAAATGCCTTTTTTGATGTATTGTTTGCATTAAAATATATTAAAAACATCATTAAATGTCTCAAAAACATTATTAAATAGGTTATAAGGCACATCCAATGCTATAAGTGAGAGTGGTTCTGCAATTAGAAATTAGGCTTCACCATGCTTCATGAGCCTATCTGTAGCTTTAGATATCTAGGTAGATTTGTTACATATTTTCCCTTTGTTATTTGGTTTCTAATGTTTTCATAAGTTTAAATTAAAATATAAAAACCTCCTATCAAGTTTTAACTAACCTTTGGTTCACCCTTCACACTCATTTCCTAAGACTGCAAGATTCATGCACAAAGGGAGTGCCCTCTGTCTAAGACAAAATAGAGGGACATATCCTATTATCTCAAACACTATTGATTATTTTAAAATATTATCCAAGTGGTAGGGACACTATAAAAAAAAATCATCATTTTTTCAAACCATGTGACCTTCCAACCTTCCACAAAACCAAAATAGACCCTTAACCAAGTAGAGTATGTAGGGTTTCATCATAGGGATTTTGATATTTTTTTTGGAACTCTTCCTATATTACAAACCCACTATGATAGTTTCAAAAGTTTATATTAATCATGATGAAGTTTCCCTAATCTTGAAAATATTTTTAACCTCATATGTTTTCCCTCACACTTTGATTGATCTAGCCTGAGTGTCCCTTTAACTGTGTTCTAAACAATGAAAACTATAGGTTTTCTCTCACCTTTAGTTTAATAAATATTTTATAAATCTCCCTATGTTCATATAGGGTCATTTGGTACCTATTAGATCCATTTGTAACCATCTTCATGTCATATCTACCTCAAGGAAATTAACCTCTTTGCTCTCTGCCTAATGACTAAGACTCCTTGCAATCTGGCCATGTTGTAGGTGTCTATTGGCCTCTTGAGACTTGGGTGTGATGTTTTATAAACTACCTTAATTTAAATTTTATCACAAAAATACATGTTTTAATTTTCACTTCTTCATTTGTCGTAGAGCACTACTTTAGGCCTAAATAATGGGTCACTAGTAGACTAAGGTACTCTGCCCCTTTAGACTCTACTTGTAGGTGATGTTTATGTGTTTAATAATTTTCCATAGAGTTTTCTTAACCTTACCTAAAGTTTTCAAAAATATTTTCATCCATGCTCTACTTTTCTATATCATACTTTGAAGTGGATTGCTCCTAAGACTAGTCTTAAGTAGTAACTATATCTATGTGTTTCCTTTTCAAGGGATGCTTCATGTAGGTATGCATTGACCATTTAAACTTTGGTCATGATGTAAAGAGACATTACATGGAGTTATGAGAAACATTTATATATTCTCAACATTGTATTCACCTTGTAATTCATTTCTCACACTACCTCCCTATCAAACTATGTCTTACCTTGACTGTAACCATGTTTGCTTGTTTAGTACACTTATAGGTGTACTTAACATGAATCATGTCATTTGGAATGGTTTTTTAGAGTATAATTAAGCATGAGATAACCCTATCATCTCTTTCATGTTTATTTATCACCTTTCATGCCTTAAATCACCACCTATGTATCATTCAACAACTCACTATCAACCTACCTTGTTGTAGGTGCCTATTTCCATAGTGTACAGATTGGGAATGTGCAAGTGAGGAAAAAAATGGTATATAATCCTCTCTTTTTATTATCTCTTATCCTATGGATGGTCCTTTCCACTATTTGAATCCTCTGACCATGGAAGTCAGGTCTAGTTTGTAACTTTTGGAGCTAAAGTCCAGTTTGAGTTCTTTCATGTAGATCTCATTGTCTTAATTTAGTGCATAAAATGTGATTTTGGAATCTTAAAAAACCTATCCTCATATAATATTCTACCTCTCATACTTTTACAAGTTATTGTTCCTACTAGAGGCTATAATATGAACACAATAGGATGCATCAAATATCACTATAACCTTGTTATAAAGTTTCCACAAAACTAGTAGGTTCTCTATTTTTCTAACTTACAGACAAAAGACATTAACAAGGCTCAAATGATCATTCCAATACTTCAACATGGCCTTTTGACTCTCTATCAAGACCACTTGTAGGTGGCTATTGACTGTATATATGGGAAGTGTGTATGAAATCAAGAAAAATGTGGATAAAAGGTATTAAAATAACTCAAACTCAAAGTACAACTTTAAAACACACAATTGCCACCAAGTAAACTTGAAACAAGTTCCAATACTTCTCCTTCAATGTGAAAACCACTTGCACATGTGAATAAAGTGGGTAGAGGTATCTTATGACTATTTGATGTGACATGTGAGCTTGCCAAGTATGACAATTGCCTTGGAGACTAAAGATGAAAGGTGAAGTAGAATAAAGAACACTTTGAAAATATTTTAATTAACACAACTTTTTGAAACCATGGAGAAACACAAAGTTCTAGAAAATGTTGAAACTACCCATTACACTCACAATAGACTAGTCTACAAATTTGAGGTTATTAGCTCATACAAACACCAAAAAACATGAAACCAAGCATGTGGATCATTGGATAAAGAATTAAACATCATTTGGGAGCAACATCAGTAACTAAATTATATGAAATCTCCCAAACAAGAGAAAAAGCCATAGTGTGCATGAAATAACTAGCAAATTTGCATAGTCAACTTGTTAGAAATGGTTCATAAATCAAAATTGATAAATTTTAAAATTTATTATTTTAAACTGAAGGTATAAAATTTTACTATCATCTACCAAGAGCAGTTATCTTGAAACCTCATGATCTATCTGTACCAAGTACGAACCTGCAAGTCACTTTTACTTGCCAAGAAGGGTGAGAAGAGAGATGAGCAGTTTAGAGAAATAAATGTTACTTTAAAATCATAAAAATCATGGAAATCATCATGGGGGATATGAATAGTAACATTTAAACCTTTTCCAAATGGTACACTTCCCAAGGAGGTCATACAAGTGCCAAACTCTTCCTTTTCTTTAAGAAAACTAACCTCTATTCTGATGAACCTATAAATTTTAGTTAGAAATAGTGGATTAATACTTTTTAGGACATATTTCATGTGAAATCACCCATTTATACTTTCACATTTCCCAATAAACCCATATAACTCATTAGATGCACCCTTTTTTACCCCTAAAATGACCCAAAATGATAAATGGACATAAGAACTAATTGACTAAGGCCAATATAGCATCATTCAAATTAATTAACATGTAATACACTAAATTGCACTTGTATTATATCCATTATATATCTATAAAGTCAATTTTTTACCTATAGGTGCCCCTATTTGACTAAAAAGTCAAATTTGGTCGACAAATTGGTGACTCATAGGGGTAGTATGCCTGATATACTAACTAGAATAGTAGCCTTATCAGTCTATTAGGATTAATATTCATCTATATTTTAAGGTAAATAAGGATACCTTTGACCATTAACTTTTAGCTTGACCAAGACAAGACAACTAATGACTACCTCAACACACAAAGCAAAGACACACACAACAGAGAGAGAAAACACACACATGTGATCAAAGAACTTAGGAGAAATAGAAAACAACCTATTTTATACAAATAAAAATTAACATACCTCACCCATAGATCAAAGGTAAAGTTTGAAGCATCACCTTCTTCATGAGATGGAACATGGTGCAAATCATGTTTCTCCTTGGATTGGATGTTTCGTGGATTAGACCTATTCCTTGGCACTTCAATTACCATGCTCTCAAGTAGACAAATTTCAAATAGGTATACAATGTATAATTATTCATCTTTCATCCAAACATATTCAACCTTGTCATGTGGATCCTCAATTTCAAGTTCAAATGATGATTCAATAAAATATACCTTCTTACCCTCCATAGTGTTTTCAACAGGATTGGGATTCCTCTCAGTTGCAAGTTCTTCTAGCTCACCAAGGAGCTTTTTAAATTCTATCCAATCTTGATCATTATCCTTCTTGGAATATTCCTTATTCACCTTGTCATGCACTTGACCCTCAGCTTGTCAAAGCTATTATATCTCTTCAAAGGGCTCCATTTGAAACTACCAATCATCCTTGTCAACAACTTATTATATACTAGCATCACCAAGTGACTTCATGAAAATAGGTTCTTGACCAACAGAAAAGGCTTCATCTTTATGTTTGGTTGAACACTCAATATCAAGGTTACTCATCAATAATATTTTCATCAAGTGTACAATATTTTGGAGAAGGATAAGCTTCACACAACCCATCAAATTCCTTGTAAATGGCATTGAACATCTATCATAAATCTCCTTCTTCATGGATGCCATCCTCAATAACTATTTCCTCTATCTTGGTCTCATGAATCTCTCCTAGGATTTCCACTCCTTGAGGGATGACTTGACTTTAATTCTTGATAATACATTCCATTTCATGTTTGAGATGATCATCTACAACCTTTTGATTAGTTGTAGATTATTCTTCAAGGGCTATAAGATCCTCCATCTCTTTCTCCTTCATGGTAATGCCAAGACTAAGCATCTTGAAATAATGTGGCCTAGCCCAATGAGGCTGATAAGAAGGTAGGTTTTATTCAAGCAAGATTTATCTTTATTTATCAACCATTTTATCTTATTTAGGTTTCCATACCATAGGTCCAAAAAGGCGAAGAGTGATAGGGTGAGGACAAGATAACTAGTTGGTGGAGGTGGCACATAAAACTTAAAGTCAGATTGAGGGTGAAGTATAGGGGAATCTTCATGGACACACATCCCTTAAAATTATATGCATTAGCTATATGATTGTCATTTTTTACACCAAAGGGATTCCCTATGGTGATTTCTTCCTCATGATCACTCATGAGAGCCTCTTGATCAGCCATGAATTGAAGTTGCTCTTCTTTACTTGCTTCTCTCAAGATATGTTCCTCTTTGAGAAGGAAAGGTTGATGGATAGGCTCATGGATTTAGGGTGAAGGAGCTATAGTATGATATTTATTGTAAGGTGAAGGATTTGGATTTGTATTTTGGGATGAAGGAGAAGGATTATGAATGGGTTTGTAAAAGAGGAAAGTACTAATGAGCTCATATGGAAGTGCATTCTTGGGTTGATTAGGAGTAGCATCTAAATGAGTAGGAGCTACATCTTACCAATGATAATTTTTTGTAAAATCCATGAAAATAATTGGTTTCATATAAAAATAATTATAGGGATTCTCTTAAGCTGATATGTAGGTGTCTCTTGATAGGTTCCTTCGTATTTATTCTCATAGGTTTATCTAACAACATAATGTCCATGTGGAGAATAAAATGAAGGACTATAAGACTTCCATGGATCATAGGACTATTGAGGGATAAAATTTGGTTCATAACAAGGATAATTTTAGGATTGATACACTTCATGACAATGCTGATTATAGTCACACCAAGGTTCATTAAGAACTTGTTTATATTGATGGGGAATGGTACAAGCTTGGAAGGTTTCACCAACTTGTAGAGAACAAAACTCAAAACCAAAGTCAGCCATGAAACCTCATTAAAAGAAATAACATAAATAAAACATATTACCATCAATATTCAAAGGATAACATAGGCTAATTGACCAGCTAATACAACTTCAAAGTCACCATTGATGCTTTGATATATGCCTCTAAAGGCTGCTTTTTGATAGATAACACCTAAAATATCTCAACTTCTTAGACCAAGAGTCCCACCAAGCATGCCAAAAACTATTTTCACTTGTATTTGAACCCTTTTAGGAGATCAAAATCTCTCCTCATCTAAGTAGAATAATGGAATCACCTCTAAGCTTGTGGGTAGCATAAGGAATGAGTTGAATCTCTAAATAGGGCTAGCTCCCTTGATGTACCACGTTGGATTGCAACTACTATTAAACTTGGGGGGGGGGGGGAGGTAGAAGGATAACTAAAATAAAACTAATATAAGGTATGTGATAAACCAAATAACATGGTTACATCCAACCATATGCATATTACACTTAAAATCAAAGTACAAACTAAAAATACACTTCTCCAATCTTCATTTTCTCACATCAATTCTACACTACGAGGTTATAGATGAATGTGAAAATCTAGGAGGACTAGAAAAGAGGCATATGAGGGAAATAATGAATATAATAACTCAAACCATGAAAATATCTTGGAACACTTCACATGCCATATAAGAAGATGTTGCAAATAGGTGAAAGAATGAAACAACATGCTAAGGAATCCATAGTTTTCACTAAGAAAGATTCATTATCTAATTGAATACACTAATAAAAAGCATATATGAGGTAAAAATTAGTATTATTATTTATCAAAATGTATAAATTTGAGAAGGGCTTTACCATACTTAGGTGGAACGTCCAATACAATGCCAAAATGGCTAGTTCTTATAAAACTTGAGAGAGAGAGAGAGAGAAGAAAGAAGTCCAAAGGTCACAAGGACACTTTTCAGGGTGATCCAAGGAGTTATTTTTTCATATAGAGAGGTTATGGGAGGAACCATGCAAATGTTTGGAGGTATAAATATCAATCCAAGTCATAAACCTCATGAAAAGTGGCAAGAAACTCCTCATTCTCGCTCAAAAAAATTGTCTACTTGATTAGCCATATTTGAATGCCTTATAACTAACTATGATTAGGTTAAATTATTAGAATCAATTGTAATGAAATCAGATATGTCTCTCCATGCATTAGTTTTAGGCCTGGTCATTTGGAATCACTTGTAAAGGAGCAATCGTCATCTGTTATCTAGAAAATTGCTCTTCCATGCACTTTGCACACTTGTATTTCAAAAAGAGATCAGTTACTCATGAAAAAATATAAAATTTAGTGAATGACATTTTTCAAGACCCTCCATGGCCTTATAATCATTAAGGACACCTTAAAAGGCCATCTACTTGAAGTTTCCACACTTCACCCTAGCTTGCCCATTATGCTAGTTTTGATTGGCTGAGTTGAAGCACCTAGTTTATATACTTAGGATATTTTTAAAGGAATTATAGTGATATGGGGATTGAGATTAAGTCTTAATATTTCCACCCATGTCATTTTCATCTCTTGAAACCTTATACAACCTACAAAACACACAAAATAGTCAAGAAAACCTTATTTTTTCTCCCATCAATATAATTTCATAAAAAAAAAGTAGGTGAGGGATCTTGAGGTAGTCCTCTCCAATTTAAATTAGTTTTCATAGCTAAAATATGCCATTATAATGCATTTACAACTCCAATTTCATAAACTAGTCACTTGCAAGGGTTTAGGAGGGTTTTAGGCTTGTTTGACCTCTTAAGCTTCATTCATAAAAATAAAACATTTAACCTAAAAAAATTTAAAAAAAATGGCCTTCAAGATCCTTTCTAACATACTTTAACTCCCTTGTCACCCATGCAATTCCTCATGAAAGATATGAGCATTGAAACTCGTCCTATCAAGCCTTTTCTTTCATTCTAATAGGCCTAAAGTTGCTCTCAAGCCAAAATTGGATCTCTCAAGGTTCCTTTTACATATAAATGGGTTTTACACATCTTTATTTTCCCAAAGAACATGTTCCTAATCTCATCTCATGCTCTAAGTGTGAAAGACCCTCAATTAAGACATAGGCCTAATCCTTGCCTAGTAGACCTGTCTCAAGCTTAAGCCCAAAATGCCTTTTTATGTATTCCCTAAATTAAAATAACTTGAACACATCATTAAATTTCTCAAAAAAATGATTCAATAGATTATAATTCATAGCCAATGCTATAAGTGAGAGTGATTTACCAATTAGAAACTAGGCTTTACCATGCTTCATGAGCATGTCTACAAATTTAGCTACCTAGGCCACTTTGTTGCATCTTATCCATTTTTTTTTTTGGTTTTAAATGTTTTAATAAGTGTAATTCAACTCTAAAAGCCTCCTAGAAAGGTCAAAATCACCTCTAGCTCACCCATCACACTCATTTCCCAAGATTGCAAGATTCATGCAAAAAGGGATGCCCTCTATCTGAGATAAAAAAAGAGGGCACTCCCCTATTCTCTTAGATAATATTGATTGTTTTATGATATTATCCAAGTGTTAGAGATAAAATAAAATAAATTTCATCCTTTTTTCAAACCATTTGACCTTTTAACCTTCCATAAAACTAAAACAAGCCCTAAAATAGGTAGACTATGCAAGGTTTCATCATAGGGGTTGTGCTTTGTTTGTTTATAACTCTTCCTCTATTCAAAACCCACTATGATAGTTTCATAAGGTTATATTAATCATGGTTAAGGTTCCCTAATCTTGAAAATATTTTTAACCTCTTATGCTTTCCCTCACACTTGACTGATCTAACCTAAATGTCCCTTTGAATGTGTTCTAAATTATGAAAACTATAGGTTTCTTATCACCTTTTAGTTAAAAAATATGTTATAAACATACCTATAGTCCTATAGGGTCATTTTATTCTTATTATATCCATTTGGAACCATCTTCATATCATATCTACCTAAAGAAAATCAACCTCTTTTCTCTTTGCCTATTAACTGAGACTCCTTGCAATCTAACCCTGTAGTAGGTGTCTATTGGCCTCTTAAGACTTGGGTGTGATGTTTGATAAAACTAACCTAATATTAATTTTATAAAAAAAATACATGTTTTAATTTTCACTTCTTCATTTGTCCTAGATCACTACTTTAGGCCTCAAGAATGGGTCACTAGTAGACTGAGGTACTCTACCCCTTTAGACTTTGCATGTAGGTAATGTTTGTGTGTTTAAAACCTTGCCATAGAGTGTTCTTAATCTTTTATAAAGTTTTACAAAACCTTTTCATCCATTCTCTACTTTTCTATCTCATAATTTTAAGTGGATTTCTCCTAAGACTAGTCTTAAGAAGTCAATTGTATCTCTGTGTTTCCTCTTTAAGGGATGCTTCTTGTAAGTATGCACTAACACATTTGAACTTTGGTTATGATGTAAATATACATTATATGGATTTATGAGAACCATTTATATTTTCTCAACACTATATTCACCTTGTAATGCATTTCTCACACTCCAAACACTACTTCCCTATCAAACTATGTCTTACCTTGACTGTAACTGTGTTTAAATGTTTAGTACACCTATAAATGTACTTACCATGAATCATGTCATTGGGAATGGTGTTTGAGGTTATCCTTAATAATGATATAATCTTATCATATATTTCATGTTTATTATTCACCTTTCATGCCTTAAATCACCACCTATGTATCAATCAATAGCTCATTATCAACCTACCCTATTGTAGGTGTTTATTTCCACAGTGTATAGATTGGGAACGTGCAAATGAGGCAAAACAATAATATATCATCATATCCTTTGATGATCTCTTATCCTATGGATGGTATTTTCCACTATTTGAATCTTCTAACCATGGAATACAAGTTTAGTATGTAAATTTTGGAGCTAAAGTCCATTTTGAGCTCTTCCCTATAAATATCGTTGTCTTAATTTAGTGCATAAAATGTGATTTTGGGCTCCTCAAAAACCTATCCTCCTCTACCTCTTAGAATTTTCCAAGTTATTTTTACTAATATAGGCTATAATATAAACACAATAGGATGCATTAAATCTCACTATAACCTTTTTATAAAGTTTCCACAAAACTAGCAGGTTCTCTGTTATGCTAACTTAGGGACAAAAAGGCCTAAAACATAGTCATTGCACCTTGAACATGGATATAAACTTGGTGATAAAACTATAAATATTAAAAGGTTTTTCAATATGTTTTTAACCTTTTATGACCTTAAGAAGGCTCAAATGCTCACTCCAATACTTAAACATGGCCTTTTGATTCTCTATCAAGACCACCTATAGGTGGTTGTTGATTGTATATATGGGTAGTGAGTATGAAATAAAGTAAAATGTGGATGAAATGTCTTAAAAAAAAATCAAAATCAAATTCAAACTTTAAAATACATAATTTCCACCAAGTAAACTTGAAACAAGTTCCAATACTTCTCCTTCAACATGAAAACCACTTGCACATGTGAATATAGTGGGCAGAGGTATCTTACGACTATTTGATGTGAAATGTGAGATTGAAAAACATGAGAATTTGCTGGGAGAATAAATATTAAAGGTGAATGATAACAAATAAAACTTTGAAAACATTTGAATGAACTTAACACAACTTTTTGAAACTGTGTAGAAACACAAAGTTCCTAAAAATGCTAAAAAATGCCCATTGCACTCAAAAGAGACAAGTCTATAAATTTGAGGTTATTGGCTCATCCAAGCACCAAAAAAATTGAAACCAATAATTTTGAGGATTGATAAATAATTAAAAATCATCTGGTATCAACATCAACAACTATATTGTATGGAATCTCCCAAACAAGAGCAAAAACCATAGGATACACGAAACAACTAGTAGATTTTCATAGTCAACTTGTTAGAAATGGTTCATAAAGAAAATTTGATAAATTTTAAAGATATATGAAAATTAAGGTATAAAAGTTCATTATCATATCACAATATAATTTATCCTAAAACCTCATGGGCTATCCATACCAAGTACAAAATTGTAAGTCACTTTTACTTACCAAGAAGGGTGAGAAGAGAGATGAACAGTTTTGAGCAAGAAATGTTAATTCAAAATAATACCAAGAATGGAAATAAGCATGGGGGAGATGAACAGTCACATTTAAAACTTTTCCAAGTAACACACTTCCCAAGGAGGTTGTACAAGTGCCAAACTCTTCCTTTTCTTTAAGAAAATTGGTTTTTATTCTGATGAACCTATAACTTTTAGTTACCAATAGTGTATTAAAACTTTTTAGGACATATTTAACATTAAATAACACTTTTAGACCTTCACATTTCCCAATAAATCCTTAAAAATCATTAAATGCACCCTTTTTGACCCCTAAAATGACCCAAAATGATAATGGACATAAAAACTAATTGACTAAGGCCAATATAACATCATTTTAGATTAATTAAAATTTAATACACCCCATGACACTCATAGTATACCCCATATATACCTATAAAGTCAAGTTTTTACCTATAGGTTCCTCAATTTGACTAAAAAGTCAAATTTTGTCAATAGGTGTCTCACTAAACTAAGTGATGTGTGTTCCTTGATCAGTTGGTGCTAGTCTAAATGTTGGATCTTGTTTTATAGGAATGTAGTCCATCTTGAAGGGTTCAATGGGTTTTATCCCCCAATAGGGTTTCCCACATATATGATGTGTTCATGTGATGTATGTTCTTATGTATGCTTTGGATGTATGTGCTTTCATGTTTTTATTGCTTGATTAAGTTGATGTATGCCAAATGTTTAAGAGTTTGGAATTGATTTGGATTATCTTGCATCACTGATTCACCCCCATCTCAGTGATTGTACCTCTAATAATTGGTAATAGAGCAGGATCTTCTTTGCAATTTTAACCACTTGAAGGTGATCCAAGGTACAATATGGCTAAGCAATTGAAGAAAGAGTATCAAGAGTTGAAGGCTCAATGGAGGTTACTTATGCATGTCTAAAATCAAGTGAATAAAATTGAAATCATCTCAAGGCACTTTTTCAGAAGTATAGAGGTAAGTTGAGTGATTATGATCAGATTAAGATCATGGCCTCAACCTATAAGGCTACTAAAGATGAGTGCATCAAGCTCAATAAGGAGATAGAATCCTTGAAGGCAAGATCAAGATCAAAAGATGATAAAGAGAAGATCAAAATTCTTGAGGATAAATTAGGGGTTACAAAGAAAAATTTGAGTTCAAAAGAGGAATAATGCAAACATCTCAAGACTCAGTTAGAAGAGACAAATGCCAAGTTGAGTTAAAGTAAGGTGAGAATGATAATTTAAAGTTCAATATTGATTATTTAAAGATTATTGAAGAGCAATCATGTAAAATGAAGGATGACATGGATAAATGAGCTAAGAGGGATAAGGAGGCTATCTAGGTTCTCAAATTTTAGTTAGAGGCTATGAGTTCAAAATGAGAGCTAAAGAGGATGAGAGCATTTAATTTAAAACCAAGCTAGATTTATTGAAGGATGAACATGAGCAATTTGTTGTCAAGGTAAATAAGACTAATAAAGAGCAAGAGAGGTTAGCTCAAGATAAGAAGGATGCAAGAACCAAGATCAACAAGAAAATATCCATTAGACAACCAAGTTTCATGAGGTATGAAATATATTTTAATGGTTGTTGTTATGCTTGTCACAAGTTTGGGCAGATGGTCAGCTAGAGGTATGGATAATTTAGTCTATATAATTGTCATGACAATGGACATATTTCTAGATCCTACCATATAATTCATGGGAAAAGACTAACCTAGGTATGGAGACCTAGACAGTCAAACTTGAGCATAATGAACCTAAGAGACAAGATGATATGTTTGCTGAGATTCATAATATTCATCAAGTAGAAGTTATGGATGATGTTATTTGTTTCAATTGTCATCAAGTTGGTAATGTTTCAATATATTATAAAATAAAGATCTCAAGTCATAAGAAGGTGCATGAACATCTTAGAGTGATCAAGAAAGGTCAAACCTTGGTATGGAAACCCAAGGAAGTGAAAACCAAGAAAACTAATTTAGTTGAGTTGAAAGATCAAGGTGGACTACCTTTTAAAGTAAAAGAGGAGTCAAATATGAAGATGGTTTAGGAATGATAAGATAATGTGTCATCTAGCCAAGTATAAAAGGAGAATCAAAATTCAGTCCAAGTCAAGCTCAAAGAAAAGACCAAAGTGCTAATTGAGGCTAGTTTTGAGGGATGTATGGATCCAAAAGAACAACTTACTATTGTTGAGTAAGTTTCATGCAAAGAACATCAATTTTCAATGCCTAGTGATTAAGTTATTTCTTCAGATGAAAAGGTATGCCTTGAATATTTGTTGTCTCCATGTATTGTCAATTCATTGTTAAAAGAAAATGATAATATTGTAGTGGATGAGCAAGTTGCTTCTTTTAAGTCTAAAAAAAATAAGAAGAAATATCAGTGTCAAATGACCAAGAAGGAGAAGGAATATGAGGTTTTGTGGGAAACTCTTGGTTTCATATTGTTCTAAGAAATTATGGGTCAGGGTGTCTCTATCTAAGCTTCAAGGAGACACTTGACAAGTAAGAAGAATTATGGTGGATACTAGTTGAGATTTAGTTGATGTTTTAGGATAAGAATATCATATAAAGATGTGTTTGGTGAAGGGGGAGATAACTCAATTAGCTTGAGTGATTTAAGAAGATGTGCATGATGTTAAGGGGAGCATATGTGAGATGTTCCAATCATGGTTGAGATATGAAGTCTAATATAGTTATGAATTCAAGGAGATTGATATGATGACTTGATCAAACCAAGTCATATGTTTTGATAAGGTATTGAATCTTCATGCATGAGCAAAGGGAGATTATGAGTTTTGTAGGTAGATAGGTCCAAGGATCAGAAAATCCCAAGTTCATTTTGATTTATATCAAAGAATATATCATATGATATGGAGCTTGATGTTAAAGGGAGATTTCTAAGCTCTGTGAGTAGTTTGTCAGGTCCAAGGATCAAAAAAGTCAAAGTTTAGATTGGTGCATGTCAAAGGGGGAGAAATTTATTCATATGATTGAAATTATGTAAGTATCATGAGCATCTTAAATAGTATTTGAATGCACACATGATATTGATGAATGATTTTTGGCATGTTGAGGAAGAAACCCTTTATCATTAATGTCAAAGGGAGAGAAAGATTAGAATTAAGAAGTTCAAACGAAGTCAATATGAGGGTGTTTTTCCATCAATGACAAATGGTGAGATTGTTGAGTATGGTCATTGATGTTAGGTTGTCATTAATATCAAGCTTGGTCATGATTTATAGTGCATTAATGATAAAATGATCAGATTGATAGTTTGGAGAGTGTTTGCTTAGCTAAGCAATTGATGGATGATATTGTGTTTGGATATTGATGGTAGATATGTTGTTATTGATATCAAGTGGCATTGGTGATGACAAAGTGGTATGTGATGTTAGTAAAATGGAGCATGGTGGCATAGTGTGCTCGAAGTAAAGGGATACTTGCAAAGATGTGCATGGGTATTCTAGGTGGACGTTGTATGGCTGAATGTATCTTGGTATGATGTTTTTTGACTTGTTTTTGATGTGTTATATGCTCAAGGATTAACTTCATTTGGCCTTCATGAGGTATGCAAGTCAGGTTATGCCTTATAGACTTGATCATGCATGATTTCCTAGGGGGTTTTGAGTACTATGGATTGTGTGACATAGTAAAGATCTTAGTATTATTATAATATATATGTTATACATATATAGGGTGTTAAGAGGTTAGGTGTATGATTTGAAAGAGGTGACAAGTGTTCTGCATGATAGCTTGGCTATTGGCCTAGGTGGGTTAATGAGGATTTGTGAAGGGTCAAAGAGTGATTTTAGAGTGTTTAAGATTATATCTACATTATAAATGATCATAGTGGAGTGGTAAAGTTAATTAACCAAGTTAGAGGTCAAAATTTGAAGTAAAAGTCAAAAAAGGGTCATATGGCTTCAAGAGGTGCTAGAAAGGTGTCTAATGAGTCTAAGGACTTTCTTATGTTTGTTAGCATGTGAAATTTTTGCATGGGGAGATGAAACTTTTGGATATTTTGGGTAGGGACACTAATAATATTCTCCAAGCATTAGTTCATAGACTAAGGTTGTATCCTTTAAGAACGATCGTTAAGAAGCTAAACATGTTTTTGTATGTAAAATCCCTAGTCTTAGACCTGATAAAGAATATCTTGATGGTTTGAGATAAAAATGTATTGGGTGATTAAATATGATAATTATATGTTTTTTAGTACTCCTTCATGTTTATGATAAATTATTTTTTGTCTCTTGATAGTGTGTGGGTCCCAAAAAAATGGGTTTTTAACAATATTCTTATTTTTTAGGAAGATTTATGTGAATGACTAGATAATGTAATGGGTGATTTTTGAAGCTTAGGAATTGTCCAAAAAAACCATGAAAAGTTTCAAGAATACTCATATTTATATTTCAAATTTCTATAAGGTTAAATTTGACTAGTCGATATGAAGAAAATGGTGTCATAAGTGAGAAATAGTGAAAAGAGTGAAAAGAGGAATTAGAAGGCCTAATAAGTGAGTAGGAATGGGTCTAAGATATTTGAGGTGTTTTATAAGATTTATTACCTCTATCCATGATCTTATTATAATTCCTAGTTACTTGGAGATGATTTAATGGTTGACTCATAGTTGACCATGTTGGTTTTGCTAGCAAAAGGAACCTATTTTGGATGATTGAGTTTGTTTGTAGGGTAGATGGTTAGATCAAGTCTTTATATTGATTATAGAGTGTTTAGGAATCCTTAAAGTAATTTTTAAAATATTTTAAATATTTTAATAATCTTTATTTAGTCAAATATAGTCACACAATTGGTGATATGCTTCGTGTGTAAGGTGTTTGTGACATGAGCTCATGGTATGGTTTAGAAAGCTTATGTAGAGGATCATGACCAACCTCAAGGGACATGAATAATTCTTCATAATATATTATAAAATTGATATGGTTGACCATAATATATTATTGTATATATACAAGGTGTTTTATGCCTTTTAGGTGTGTGAAAAGGTTATACAAGCAAGTGTGTGTGTTATTATTTGAAGACCTTGTGTGAAGGCTGTTGAGGGTCTTGGTGACCAATGTTTGTATGAGTTTGAGCATAGAAATATGTCATTATAATAATAATAATTTTATGATTCTATTGATTATTATTATTATTATTATCATATTTATGAGTGCATATTTAAATATAAGTGAAAGATTAGTGAAGGGGTTATTTACTTATGTTGAAGAGATAGCTTGGTGTTGGTGACTTGTGTGAAGTTGCAAACTTGAAGAAAAGTGTTCATGAGAGGTTTATAAATTAGATAGATAAGCAATTAGAGTTAAATAATTATTTATTGGATAGGTTTTTTTTTTGGTGCTCAACAGCTTAGGCATGTTGGTGCTTGTCAACTTTAGGGGTTGGTGTTCCTTGTGAAATGGGTGCTTCACTAAAGCCTCTTGTTTGTTCCATATTTATAGCATAGTAGTCCATTATTGTTTCAGGTTTGAGAGTGTTTTTTATACACCATGAGGTTTTCCCACATAAATATTTGTGTAATGGTTTCATTCATGCTTTTTCTTTAATTCATCTATGTTGCATATTGATATGATTGATTAAGTAGCTTGAAGAGTTGGGAATTGGATTGCAATATTTTTTAGCCATTGATTAACCCCCCCTATAAGTGGTGTGTAACTCCATAATATTTATGGTATGTTCATGTTTTAAATACCCTATGGGATTTTATGGGTGATTATAGTGCTTATGGAAGTAAACAGAATTCATCAGATTAATCATATGAATATCTAAGCTCAAGTAGTCATCTTGGCAGACAAGGCTGAGTAAGTAGTTTGATGACATCATATTTCACATGTCTAAATTTTTTAGGATTATTTTGATAAATTTATAGATTCCCATATTAAATTTTATCATGTGGTTCAAATTTTAGTTTTGGACATTGAGCATAGCAAAAGTTATAATAGTGGAAATTTGGCTTCTCAGACAAAGTTTACTAAGTTCCCATACTTAGCTAAATTTATGATATTGAAGATCTATAGTGAGCATTTAATTGGATAATAGATATAATGATTATAATTTAATATAAATATATAAGGATCCAAATTCATGTTTCAAATTCAAATAGTCAAGATTGCATGTGCTTGTGACATGTGTCACAATCATGGAGTTTGAGCAATAGATATAACGACAAGCATGAAACTTATCGGATAAAGATCAACGGTGAGCACATGATCATGAAGATTATGATCTAATAGAGTGTATTTATTTAATAATAAAATAGATTTATCATAAGGCATACATGGATTCCAAGTGGTGGAAGTTCATTGGAAGACTGACTATAGGGTATGTAGAAGCGATGCGGAGCTGCTAAGTGGTTTAATCGTGGAAGCACATATCAAAGATCAACTATGCACAATGAGAGTTCAATCTAGGAAGATATTGAGGATATAAAAGGATCAAATTTTATCAATTTTTGTGAGGCCATGATATTAATACATGTGTCTACAATGTTTTCATTACATAGTGACCGTTGGAATTTAAATATTCAAATCAACAAAGGGAAAAACTAGTCTATAGTATTTGAGCTATATATTTTGATTCAAGATGAATTTCATGATGATGTAAAAAAAAAATTGAATATTAATTCAATTCACATCCAAATAAGTTATTTATAAGTTTTTAATATCTATAAAATAAAATATTTTGAACTCTAAAGTTGACTATGTGTTTGACCATGTTCTGCAAGTGACCTGATAAGGATAATTAAAGAGTTATTGATGGTATTTTGATGTTTTAAGATGAAATAAAAAAATTATAGTGTTTTTTAATCCATTATTTCCAAATATGTGTATTTTTTAGGTTTGAACAATCCATATTTAATATTTAAAATTGTTTACAAGTTGACTACATTTTTTAAATGCACTGGCAGATTGAGTGACCATGTTGCAAGGATAAGTTGAAGGTGTTATGAGAAAAATTAAAGAATAAAATTAGAATGGAGATATTTTATAAGTATATAAGGCTTATTAAAATTAATTTTTTGGCATATTTTTCCCTTGATCAGTTATGGAGAGTTAAAATAGATTAATTGTATTTTGATTGTATATGACCAGTCTAAGTGGTCATTTTGAGAGAGTTGATTTGTGTGCTTAAAGCATGTATTGAAGTGTATAAATAAAATTGAGGTGTATTATATGTATTTAAGGGTTAAACCATGTTATTTAATCATATTTATATGTGAAATATTTGATTAGTTGCTTCAGAAGTTTAAGACTGTATTTTTTATGCATGAAGACCTGAAGAGTAAGGAGACCAAATTGGTAGGTTTGAAGTGCTGAGTTGGTGTTACGAGTGACATGGAAAAATGAGAGATTAGGAAATTGTATATTATAGATAGGTTTTTTGTGTTAAATCATTTGTAAATGATGAATTTGGTCTAAGTAAGTCTCACATGTAACATGTGAGAATGAAGGCCTAATTGTTTCAGGTCTCACCAAGACCTAATGGTGGTTTGGGGATAATGAGGTAATGAATGACCTATAAATAGTGTTTTTATCACATTTAAAGTGTGTATGGACATATTTTAATTATGGTTAATATATTTAAGTCATCTTGGCTGACCAAGATGGATTAAAGGAAGAGAGCGGTATAAGTACAAGGTTTATCTGGACTAATTGTGCTAGTTGTGTAAGTGTGGATTCAAGGGAAGAAGATAACCTTTAAAAGAGAAGGTACATGTTAGTGAGAACCATCAGAGAGTGAATATTATTATCCATGATTATATGATTAATTTTATGTAGGAGGACACATAGGTCATTATACCTAATGAGCCTAGAAGAGGTAGTTTGAGCAAGTTAGCCTTAGAGGCAACTGAAGAGAGATTGGAGGTGAAGAATGTAAACAAAGGTGATCATCATTAGTTTGATAAGTATAAATATTTATTTCAATTTATCTATTTAGGTAGATAATCAAGTGCTTATTTACCTAGGTTTTTAGTTCCTCCTTGTAAGATAAAGCTTGTTAAAGGTCTAGTTGTTATGGGTGCTCAGCTAAATAGGGGCAGTAACTCCTAGTGGGATTGGTGTCTCACTAAAATAAGGGATGGGTGTTCCTTGATTATTTGGTTCCAGTATAAATTTTTTATCTTTTTAATAGGATTATATTCCATCTTACAAGGTTTAGTGGATTTTATCCCCCAAGAGGGTTTCTCACATATATGATGTATTCATGTGATGTATACTCTTATGTATGCTTTAGATGTATGTGATTTCATGATTTTATTGCTTGATCAAGTTGATGTATGTTTAATGTTTAAGATTTTAGAATTGAATTAGATTATCTTGCATCACTGATTCACCCCCTCTCAGTGATTATACCTCCAACAGAACCATGGAGTGTTTCTACACCAACCTAAAGGATATGTCATGTTTGTGATATAACTTTGTCCAAAAAGACATTCATGACCTATTTCCCACTCCATTCTCTTGAATTTTAACTATTTTCCAAGTCTTGACATTTGGTATTGTGACATATTCACTTCTATTCTTCTCTCTCCTCTCATATCTATAAATATGCAAGCCATTTTGGATTTTTAATATATACACACTTGTTGTGGATAATCCATAATAGTTTAAATACTATATTTGCCTTTGAAATAAATATTTCCAATCTAGTTTTCCATCTTCATAGTGTTTGTGTAAAAAATAGGTTAGTAGGTACATGGTGCTGATATACCCCAAATACCCCTCTATCAATAAATGTCATCTACATAGCCAATAATCTTAAGAGGGCCTCACACTTATGTAGTTCTCCCCTAAGTGTTGGGTTGTGTATGAATCATGCAATGTGTGATAAACAAGTACAATAGTGACCTAACTTGTAACTTGTCAAATGTGGCTTATTGAATGCTCCTTTAGTACTTTAAACCTTTAAACGTGTTGTCTATATGACCAATATGGAAATAAGAGAAAATAGGTACATTTTGCTCAGTTGAGTGCTTGATTGAGTTTTTTTGGTAAGTTGCCTTTGGTATTTTCTAGGTCTGTGTTAGGTTAGGAATGAATGAAGGTTGATCTTTTATTTCTACCAATCCTTTTGGATAATCTCTCACATAAAATCACTTAGGTTGACCTTTAGGATACATTGCATTTGTCAATCAGATGACTTTAGGGTACTAGATACTTGTGTCAGAATAAGACACTTACATCAATGTATGTGTCTACTTGGGATGCAAGTCTCTGAGCAATTAAAAAATAGGTGCAGTTTCATAACTTAAAAATATGGAAGATAATCATGTTTATAGCATTATTGGTAAGATATAAGGTTTGAGTCATTAGAATAACATTGGTTGGACTAAGAGATAAGCAATTAGGTAGAGAGAGATAATGCATGTAAGCCTTTTGGTAGCAAGAAAAGTCTATAAGTTGAAGGTACATCCATGATATGTGTTTTTCAAGTCTACAAGATTAAGGTGATTTATAATTCAAAAATAGTGTCTACAAAAACCTTATAAGTCATCTAGGGTTCCAATTCAACTAAAAAGAAGTAGGTATATACCCTTAGTAAACATGTAAGTATAAATTTTGTACTCAAGTAGTTTAGGATAACAAATAAAGCAATAAAGTATTATATCTAGCCTTAAATACTTTCATATAACTTCTTTTAGACACTATTTTATGATTATAGAGCACCTCAATCTTGTACACTTGGCAAACTCAGATGTTGGTTGTTTCTCTCAATTCTAAACATTTACCACATCTGAAAGTCTCACATCTACTTTATCTTGTTCCCCTTAGCCTATCTATTAATCTAACCAGTCTTATGTTGATGACATAGACCTTCTCTCTTACCCAAAATGCTTAAAATGTATTTATCTTCCACCTCTACAAGTACTGAGAGTATACATGTTTCTTTGTTCCCTGGACACTAATGTCCGAGATAGATAGTAGTGTTGATGTTAGTGTCCTAACCTAACGTAAGTGTAGAGTGCCCTAAACTCATCCACTTTTCAAATGAAAAATATCTTAGTGCTTGTATTAAGTGATTTAATGTGAGTTACTTCTCTAAAAGTATTTATATAAATACAAGATCAACCCTCATTCATTCCTCACTTGGGGAAAACCTAGAAAAATAACAAAAAAACCAAGGTAACTTATCAAAATCAATCTATCAAGCATTAAATTAAACCAAGCTTATCTATTTCCATCCTAGTCATATGTACAACACATCTATAGGTATAAAATACTAAAGGAGTATCCCAAGATCTTGATTTTCTAAGTTACAAGCTAGGTCATTATTGTACTTGCTTTCCACATAATGCATGATTCACATACAATCCAACATGTAGAGGAGAACTACATGAATCTGAGGTCCTATGATAGAGTATTGGGTATGTAGGTAGTTCCAAATGATAGTGGTGTCTTTGGGGTTATATCAACACTATGTGCCCACTAACCCATTTTTCCCCAAGGTCTTTATGAAGATCAAGAGCTAGGTTTTGCCATTTCATGATGAATGATAGTCTGTGACCCAGATATGAATACATAAAAGTGAAGGAGAATAAAAACCCATAAGCATACAAGTGGTCACATCCTTTTCCATTATTTATTTCATATAAGATGCTTATTTTGAACCTAGATAGTAGTGTCGATGCAACGTCCCAGGCTAACATTAGTGTCCAAATCTCTAGAAGCATCTGATCCAAACTTTGATGACTATTTTAGAACTATCTTCTATCTTTCTTCTTCTCTATTCCAAATCTAGTATTGTGTCATCATCATAACCATCTAAGTATATTACTTTTTTATAATTTGCATACATATCTTAGTTGTACTTTCCATATTTAGACTATCTCAATTTTATGAATTCAGCATATGCCTATATCTGAGTTTAGCATCTAATTAGCCTATTATAGATCTGATTATCACCCTTGTGCCATTTCATTTTTATATACCCCTTTAATCAAATATAGGTCTAACAATAATATCACCTAGATCATTTTAAGGTTAAACATTTGGTGAACCTAATATTTGAATGCCATTCTACCTAAGCATACCCTATAGGATGTTTGTTTCCTACTTTGTCATAACCTTTATGTTTTTCATTTCTCTTATCATGGTTGATATTGATTGCTTTGATGACTATGATTATGAAACTCTCCAAATCTCCCTCAAGGAAGGAACTAAATTGACTACTCTTGAATTTTTCCAAGTGCTAAAGTTTGTAATATAAAAACATTGAATGATGGTAGTTGTTATCCATCTAATCATGTACATGTTCCCTTCATTTCAAGGGATAATTTGATCCATCTTAAGGGAGATAAAAATCCTTTAGCCATACTTCATACACCACCATTATATGAATTTGGAATTTAATAATTGTAAAAGTATAGATACCAAGCTAATGATTGGCAAAACATGAGCAAGGTATAACTCACCCTATATCTCTTAAACATAACAATACAAATAGGCAAGGGTTGGGGTTTTCAAAAAAAATGTTGAGTTATAAACCATTCAAGTTAAATAAACATGTAAATTTTACCAAAAATGTGGGTACATATGACCAAGAGCTTCATTTATTTGATCATCAAAAATTTTGACAACTGCATAAAGAGATTATGGCTGATTTGCAAACAAATAATAAGGGGGACATGTCTTCAAGAAAATTGATTAAAACCCTAAAAATTCCTGCATTCCTGAATAATATCCCTCTATTTAAGGGTGATGGTTTTTACATAACTTCATTTAAAATAGATTCTATATCAAAAAAGTTGTCCTTACCAAAGTTTTCCCAAGATAAAATTGTTGTATCCTTACCAAAGGAAAATTAAACAAACTATTCAAATGGTACAAGCTATTCAAATTATATACCAAATGTACCAAAGTTCAAATATCCATACCATTACCACAATATCCTAAATTTGTTGATCAGTTTGGACCCCAAAGTTTGTCTAAGTGTTTTGATATTTTGGCATGGAACTGACATGACATAGAAGGAACATAACTCATAAATACTATGGTGAATAATTAGACTAGTGCAGAAGGACTATGGCACAAAACCAACAAGGTGTGAAAGGACAATGGTGTGAAATTACCAACATGAGAAGACCCATTCAAAGATGGTGTAACTATGAAGGACCCAAGAGCATAGGACTCATAGCAGCGTGAAAGACTTGAGAATTTCATGGGAAGTGGGAGATGGTTAAGGAATGATTATCAAAGGTCACCCAAACCTTATCCATTGAAAGTTTTACATCATCTCGTAAGGAGATAGACACATGGTAGAAATAATCTAGTATAGAATGAGTATATAGGGGGACAAAGGCCCATGTCCTTAGAAGAAACTAAGTAATAGACCAGCTTGACTCTCAGTTCATGGAGAGTTCATTGGCCATTTACTCCTATTATTTATGTTGTAAATACTTGGTTAGGGATAAACAAGTATAAATTCCCCTATATAAAAGCATTGTGTGTGATAGATTTTGGATATTAATGTGTGAATGTAGAATATAAGAGTTTACAACATTTTAATTAGTTTTGTTGTGGGTATGTGCATGGCGTTGGGGGGCATAACCCATAGCATGTACACATTATAACATTAACACATACATGTTATTAAAATTTATAGAAATGCATATGCATTATAGGAACACGTGTACATTTCTATAAGTTTTAATAATGCATATGCATTGTTGAAAATATAAAACAAAAAAAAATCAACATCCTCCTCATTCTTCCCATTCACATTTTGTTCATTACATTTCACATTGTATCAATTCCCATTCATGTTTTTCCTTCAAGATCATGTTTTCACCTAAAAGATTCACAATTTGCCCTCTATTCACCAGATTGAAGATGCTACCATGAATAAGAGGTATGTTTTTTGTAGATTAAATCATGAAGAGGTATATTTGTTATAGATTAAATTTAAAAAAAAAAAATGAACTTTTATGAATATGAATTGCATCTAGTTTATTTTCTCATTTTTCTCCAATAAGTCAACATGTTCCACCTAGCCTTCCACCCAACCCTCCTAACCCTCCACCTAACCCTCTAACTAACCCTCCTATAGTTCCCCTAGATCACCCAAGTAGCTAGGAGGATATTGTTACTCACATAGTAGAGAAAAATGTTGAAATTGAGCAAATAATTAGGAGAATGAGGGAGCTCACTTCCACAAACACCCACTACACCTATTTGGCCAATAACCTAGAGTTAGTATTAGCTCAAGTTGACTTGATATCAAGTTAAATTGATAGATGGAGGTCATATAAGGATAGTTTTAAGGTTTATTATGCTGACAAATTGTTAGGATATGAGATAAATAATAAAAATATAACAAAATATCAAATTTGTGCTTTATTTATTGACTCGACCACCAATGCCCCATTTTCCATAAAGACTAAATGTTTCCCAGTCCATCGATGCCAGCATGATTTGATTAAGGCCAATTTTTGGGAGTGATGATGGATGGTGTTTGACTATCTCCCTTGTAATAACCATGAGGTCCCTTTAAAATTTTTGAGGAAACTCTATTATGAGTTTGTCCTCAATAAAATTCCAAACTAATTTGAATATGGTGAGTTTCAGGGTTGAGGGAAATACTTCATGTAGGATCGACCAGGTGCACATCATGCACCTAATCAACTTGCAAGGATCCATACCCAAAAGCCATTTCATCTAGATATTCCCTCTATAATGATAGAGGTTATGGAGATAGACACTTTGCATCCACTTAGTGCACTTAATAATACACTCATTCATCATATGTGTTGAATTTCAAAGATAGATGCTCGTGATACTCTAGCTAGTGGTTGTACCTAACCCCATCCATGCAAATGTTATGGTGCTATATGTACTAGACCTTTAGATGATGATGGTGGCACTTCAGGGGGATTAGGGGATATGGTCTTGAATGATGATTTGTTCTCACACACATTTGGTTTGGATACATTGGGAGTCTGTATACACATACAAGTATCTTTTATATAAATTTAATGTTAAATTTTTAAATTATATTAACATTTAAGTAAAAAGGTAAAAATTAATTTACACATTTAAATTGAATAATATATATGTATTTTTTTGTGTTCTAGGAGAAGTTGCCTTCAACATCATAACTAGGTAATGGGCTAACCTAGGCTACTACATCTATGCATGTCAGTATTACACCATAGACATTTACAGAGGTAAAATTTCAAGTGAATCTTATATACTCTAGATATAATTTCATACACGTTAATTACATCCTTAGTAGATTTTATGTAAGAAAATATAAAATACCTAACTTAAAATTTTGTTGGGATTTTTATTGTTTGATGTATTAACATGGATTGGCATAAATTTTTAGAAACTCATCCTCCATCTTAACTATGATTTCAATAACCACAATAGCAAGTTGAATATTTTCTTGATATCCCATTATATGTAGTTTCCATAGTGGGTCAATCCCAATTAGTAGGATTGGATGTGTGTGTATATATATATATATATATATATATATATATATATATATATATAATTCATTTGATAAAATTTATTTTGTAAAATATATTTCTATCATTTTCCCAATCAAGCATAGTATGTATTCATAAATATGCACACCACTCCTTTCTTTTAAATACTACCCTCATAGCCAAGCACTTGATTCTTTATTATCCTAATCACATATAGCAGTTCAATCTCTATGATCTATATCCAAAATGTTCATAGCTATCAATTTAATTCCCATCTTGATTCCATCTGAGCATAATAATTTCATCTCTATCTATGGAGTTAAAAAATTTAGATGGCATAGCCTCTTGATCCCATTTTACGTAGTCAATTTCATTGGTTTGTTGGGAGAGTGTCCATTAGATCCCATTAGTTTTCTAGGAGAGTGTTGACTATAAACAATGGCCTATATGTATATGGCATAGGCCTTGTGACCATATACAAATAGGGGACCTTAACCCCATATAGATAGATGGGGTTGAGTATTTTGTTACCACCACCTACTTAGGCAGCCCAAATACCTACTATATCTATTTCGGGGAGAGGTCCTATCTATATCCATTGATGCATAACTATATCAAATTCTATAGTAAACTCTACATATATCCCTTCTTTTCAAGGTTTTCTTTCATCCATTCATAAACAATTCCCTTATTCCTTTGGTCATTCAAATAACAAAGATAATATTAGTCAAATCAATCCTTCTATCTTCTTATCACACTCTCTTTACATCCTTGTTCATGTCACTAACTCAAACTCTCTATCTACTTACCCCTCACATATACCTTTCTAGCTTTACCTTTTACTAGCCCTATTTTTGGGTAAAGATCCTTGTCTAGGCCTTAACCCTTCTCTAGGACTAACACTAGATCATAGCCTCATTTACATACTTTTCCATGCTTGACAAGCCTGAAACCACCTTCATTAGTGAGAAGACATCAAATAATGTAAGATTATAAGTTTTTGGATTTTTTCAATGGTCAAATATCATTTTATACACTAAACCCTAGCTTGAAATCTTCATCAAACCATTTATCCCTATGTGTGTGCCTTGCATACTCATAAACAAATTTTCCCATGAATTCAACCATAAATTTTGAAACAAGTATCTCTTTCATAACAAGCTCACACCTTTTAGATTATTTTCCATCTTTTACTTTATAAGTCACATATTTGTATTTGCTCACCAACTAATTCCTATCCAATTACAATTATACACTCCTCATGGATACATTTTTTCAATTTTGGTAATATACCACAAATGTTGCAATTTTCATCCAAACATGCTTTCTTATAAAAGAACTGTCCATCTGGAATTTCACAAAAAATATTTCAAATAAATTCCCTGGCTAATTTTAGGGGAACTTATATGCCAAAATCCTACAAAATGTTAGTAGTATGTAAAGTACAATGAATATGATTAGAAACATCATAGTGCATTGAAAATTCAACATGTTACCTACAACAACAAGTGGTGTGTGTGTGATTTATTTTTACATAAAAAGGTTTGGCCATCTCAAAAAGTCTTTGACTAATAACAATTTGTGGATGTTTTTCCAAAAATTGAGTAAAATTATGTTTGATTCATATCCAAAAAATGTTTTAAATGCAGTTCATGATTATGAGAACCAACTCTTATTTTTACTACATCTGTTTCATTGGGTGAAACTCTTGTATTATCTTTCCAAAATTATGCAAGTAAGTCTTTCAAAGCATAGGCTATAGCCTTATATTTTCATGGAAGTCTACCAAATAATGCCTAGATTTATTTCGTATTGGGTTCATTAAGTCTTTCACATCTTGAAATTTCTTTCATTAATGTTTTTCTATTTATATCAAGTTTTTGACTTGTTTTTGAAATCAATCATTTTTCCTTGTTTTAGCACTTACTGCACAAGTTGTCATTATACATTAGGAAGCATTATAATCTTTGTTACATGATTTTGGACCTACAATATGATATGCATCATATGGATTTTCAAAAATTTCATCATTTTCATTATCCATTTTAGATGTTCTTAGTCCTAATGTGTACATTATAAGTATCATCTTAAGCAATTTCATCAGTGAAATAAATAATTGGCATATTTGACTATCATACTCCAAATTATGAAAGAAACTATCCCAAAATTCTTGAGCCAATATTATTTAATGGCAGTCAAACATTTTTTTAAGTATTGGTTTCAAAATATTTTCATAAACTTCAATTAATTACTTATCTTTTCTACACATAATTCTTGGAGGTATTGCTATTGATGGAATCCGGTCAAAGGGTGTTTCAAAATCATTATATGTTTCCATGAAATTTTATTCATTATTTATTTCTTCATTATATGTTTCCATAAAATTTTATTCATTATTAATTTCATAATTATTTGATTCCATTAAATTTTCTTCATTTTTTGTGGGTAAAGTATCATGCATAGGCTCTTCATCATAATAATCAAAAACTTTAAACTTTGAATGTGAATTTTCAACATTATCTAATTTCTTATTATCAATTTCACCATAATTTATTTCATTATTATGAATTTATTTATAATTCAATTAATTATTATAAATTTCATCAGTATTCAATTGATTATTGTCAATTGCCTCATTATCTAAGGCATTTAGCTCATCAAGGTTAGTGTTTGTACCTTGTTTTTTCTCAAAACTCTTCTAATTAATTTGATGCTTTGTTCTTAAACTTCTTCCTCCTCCTTGAATGTGAATCGGAGCATATTTTGACAAAAGCAACAAAGAAAGTACTTCAAATGTGGGGTCTAAGAAAAACTGCAACCAAGAAAGTACATAGAGTACATAGGGAATGTCTATGGGGATATCAATATTGATTAGGGATAAAATAGACATTGAAAAGTGATTTTTGTTTGGTACTCTAAGGAACATGTATGCATTACTATAATGTATACACATTCATATAACGTGTATGCATTCCTTGAAGTATAGCCATATACTATACTAAGAAGCAAAAAGGCTCATATTAAGAATTTTTTATATTATAATATGATGAAATAACACTTAATAATACTATAATATGATGCATAAATCCATAATATGATGTAATAAGACTATCATATGTTGTAATAATTCTATCATATCATGCAATAAGGCTCAATATGATGTAATAAGACTATCATATGATGTAATAAGACTATCATGTGATATAATAAGATTATCACATAATGCAATAAATATCTAATATGATGTAATTAGGCTATCATATGATGAAAAAAGGCTCAATATGATGTATCTGAAACCAATATAGAAACCTATGAGTCAATGTGGAGAGATGAAAAGTCTTACTTACTAGAGTACTTGAGGGTGCATGCATTCTATGAAACTTTAGGCACCTAGGCATAAGCATGGTATGTTCATGAAGAGTGACATATGGGTACTTGATTTTGGCATTTATTAGAGGAAAACATGAACTTGACATTATCTTATTCTGCTCTAAGGATGGATTTGTGCTTCACTCTCCAGGCCATGCATGAAGTAGTTATTGATGACCTTAGTCCTATTAAATATCTCTTAAGATATATACATAATGTCCCAAAAGAATTTCTAATTATCTTAAATGAACCATTGGCACAACTTACTTCCATGTCAGAACTAGTCCTTGATCAGGACCAACATGAAGAGATATGTCTAGGAAAATAGAAGCTAGTGTTTTAGGTAGATGAAGGTGAAGGGTTAAACCCACTTGACCCTATATCAAATCTCTTGGATGTCCCTACAGACTATGGTATATAATTTTTTTGTGACACTGGTCCTACCATAGACCACCCTTACTTAGAGCCCTTTCAAATTATCTAATGTAATATTGGCATAAAGGAAGAACTAAAAATAGGTAATGTAGGTAACTATTGGACTAACATAAAATTTTAAAATATATTTAAATTGTTAAAATAATACCAAAATATCTTTCCAAAAAGCTACAGTGAGATGAAAGGAGTTCATCCATTCTTAGGTAAGATGCATATTAAACTAGTTGATGGTGCTCGACCAGTTAGGAAAAGGCCATATAAGATGAATCCTAATATGCGGGCATGTGTAAAGGAAGAAATTGGTAGTATGTTGTGTGCTATAGTAATCACCCTAATTTATAAATATAATTAGGTTAGTCCCATGGTGATTAGTATAAATAAATATGGATGCATTTGAATTTGTGTTGATTATCAGGTACTTAACACATCTTGCATTACTGATCCTTTCCCAACATCATTCATAGAGGAAATACTTGAAGGCATTGTTAGGTATGAAATATATACTTTCATAGGTGGATTTTTGGGGTACCATCAAGTCTAGATCATTGAGGAGGATCAACCTAAGACTATGTTTTCCACTGAATGGGGATCTTTTACATATATTATCATGCCTTTTGGGTTGAAAAATTCACCAATTGTGTTCTCACGTATAGTCATTGAAGCCTTTAAGGATTTCAATTGTAGCATAAATTTTAGATTCAACTCTTATTACTAATTTTAGTAATAAAAATATAAAATCTAAGCACACCAATAGGAGGGGATAAAAGAGATAATCAGCTCAATAATAACACTCTTACCATCACCTTACCTATTTATAGATCTTCTCCAAAATTATCCATTAGATGTTTGATGCAAACTTTGAAGATTATTGGATTGTTTGCTTGATGTTGATAATGGATTATAATAGATGGATTGACTTGATATTGGATATGAATGGATACAAGAAGGTTATGTGGATGCAAGATAATGGTAGCAAGTTGGTAATTTTCCAAGTTATTTTGAAGGAGGGGGTGAGCTTGGTTATATAGGCATGGAGGGAAAAATCAATGGCTCAAATTCAAATTTGAGCCATTGAGATCAATGGCTAGGGATTTGCCATGGAATTTTTAATTCCACGGAGATCTCTAGAATAAAAAATTCTAGAGAAGAAGGGGATAAAATAGAGGATATTTCTAGAATCCTCCAATTCTAGAAATATCCTATTTGGGTTTAGGGATTTAGGAGAGGCTAGAATAGGGTGGTAGTTAGGTAGGTAGATTATTTTGTTTTTTTAAATTGGCAAGTGGCTTAGGGAGTAGGTTAGTGGGTAAATAGACCTTGTTAGGGGATTAATGAAGGGATTAATTGGTTATGGAATGGGTTAAGGTTTGTAAGATGTAGGAATGGGAATATGGATAATGGGACATTAGTTAACTTAGCTAAAAAAATGTAGTTATTACATTAAATTAGCAAAAATAGTAGAATTAGTAGGGTGAGCATATTTTAGTGCATAAATTTTGCCCTTCTTTGAAAGGGCATTGTGAGTTGAGTGAGGTGGAAGGAATAATGGTCTTTCAAAGAAGAACCATAATAATGTTAGATGATGTCAAAACTAAGTTAGTAGGGTATGATGTCCAGTAGAGGGATCATGCAGGGGAAAACTAACTCAGATGATCACTTGAATAAAAATCCTAGGGTGGAATAAGACTAAGATAAAAATGGGGTTAGGATTCCCCAAGATATAGCTATGGTTGAAAATGCCCCCCAAGTTACAAGGGGATAAAGTATCTCATTAGTGATTGGTTCTAGATAAATGACCAATGTCTAGAAAAAGGATTTGATTGATAGGATGAAATTGATTTAGATGAGATGGGTTCAAGCTAGTGATAAATCTCATAGCAAGGACACATGTTAGGGAAGGCTTGGAAATCGATAATAGAGATAGCAGTGTTTGATTGATGATAGGGAGCTACTTTTCATAAGATATATAGCTTATATGGACATGTGATTGTCAAGTGACTAGCTTGAGGATGGGAAGGTGATGAAGGATGACTAGTGGCTGAGTTATCACTAGACATAATGTGGGCCTAGGTACTACTTACATAGTCCTAAAAGAACTTAGACCAATGTAGTACTGGTGCAAGATATAGAGTAGACCGTAGGGAGATAGAAAATACATGCCCCTGATGATGAAAGAGATAGTTAGAGATGATGAATTAGGATAATTAGATGATTTGACAAGAATGGATGTGGGTTATATTAGCAAAGGACTATTAGGGGTGTATGGGGGGAAGAGGAAGGAAAGAAGGGGGTTAAATAGGACAAAAAAGTCAAAATAGGGTCATTTGAGTATTTTATCTTTTATGAATTTTGAGCTCTAATTCAAAACCATAGATCATCTTCCCCTAGCTTCCCATCATGGGGAATGAGTGTAGGAGTTCTAGAGGGCACCAAAGGCTAGACCATTAGTGAGTGTTTGACCCTTAGCTTGGTGAATTAATGAATTTTTGTTATTTTTAGCTAGATTTTTGTGGGTTTTGGTAGAAAAAGATGCCAACCAAGTCACCTCAATTATATTATGATTGACATCAATGCCCTCAGTCATGACATTACTATTGTGACTTGCAGCATTTTAGGGAGACTTGTGATATTACAATGTCATGAGTCTAGGGTCGTGGCATTGTAATACCACAACTATAGGGTCATGATATTGTAGTTTCATAATTATAGAGTCATGATTTTACAATATCATGATTTAGTGATTCATAGTTTTACTTGGTTGTAAGGTTAAGTAAAGCCACAAGTTACGATTGGTGACTTTATCAAGGCTATGATTGGGGGCATAGTTATTAATTGCATTTTTATCATGATTAAAAAAAGGGGTAAGGTTGAAAAGATAAAGGATGAGTTAGATGATTAAGAGGTTTAGTTAGATAATTAGGATGGGTAGTTAGCTAGGTTAAGGGATGTGGTTAGATAGTTAGATGGATTAGATAGGATAGAGGAGGTGATTAGATAGATAGGATGGTTGGTTAAGTTAGGTTAATGGATGTAGTTAGATATTTAGGTGGATTAGATAGAATAGTAGAGGTGATTAGATATTTAGGATGTTTGGTTAAGTTTATAGGTTGGTTAAGTAATGTTAGCAGGATGGGGATAGGTGAAAGGGTGAGACTATGGGGATGATTTTAAGTTTGATTAGGGTTAGTAGGATGGGGGGTAGTAAGAGGTGATTGGGATTATTGGGTAGGGATAAGGGCTTAAGGGATGGGAAATTAGTGATTTAGGTGATACAAAATGGTAAGTTTGGAGGAGATAAAGATAATTTAAGTGATTTGTGATAGATATGATAGGTGATTTATGGTGGATGTAGTGATAGGTTTATAGTGACTAGTGAAAAAGGACCTATGAGTGATGGCATCCTAATCATGACACCTTATAATAATCCACGAGATGAATTTACTAATAGAGTCTAAGTGTGGAGTATTGGAGTTGGTGGGGTTACATGATGTGGCAACAATGTTGATGATACATATTGACCATGCACTGATTACTACACAATTAGAGTATTAGCACTCAGAGACTAGTACATTCTACTTCATGATGGGGGAGATGGCAATGACCCTTGAGGATGTCTATAAAATTTCACTTTTAAATGTGGGGTGATAGGATTTATTGGAGGTCACACACTCTGGTAGTAATACTACAAAAAATAGCTAGAGGTTTATGGGTAGGTGTGCATGATAGGTGCATAGATATTGATGGATGTTTGCATGAGGGGATGATTGATAGGCTGAATTTAGATGTGATGTATGTTATCACTAGTGTACTACTACCAAATAAGAGTGGCCAGTGGTTTTATCTAGGCCTATGAGATGTTATGGATGATATGGTCTAGGACTTTAGAGTGTTTATCTGGGGACCTATTGTTTTGGCATATTTGTACATAGATTTTCACCAAGGTACTTATAGAGGAGTGGTGAGATTTGGGCCTTACATGCTTTTACAAGTGTGGAACTAGGATCATATTATCATCCAATGACCATTATGGAATTTAGCATCATGACATCCTGAGAAACCAATGGTATTTGGTTGGTATATTTTATTGGGAGTACAGTGAGGTCACACTAGAGAGATGAGATTCTACCAAGATGCTTTTGATAGTCTTCATCTAGAGCACATCACTTGGATGCTCTATATGGGCTTACATTTTTTATGGGATGATGAGGTGATTATAACCCAATATATGTTGATCAAGTGTTATTTTAAGGTCATAATGACTTAGTGATAGAGCGATATAAGCCTGATCATGTGCAGTGATAGTTTGTATTCATACATGATGTGCCTAGAGAGGATCATCTATTTTCTTGAAGTGAGAAAGAGAGGTCTCATTAAGGGAGGTTAGTAGATAGGTATGAGGTCTATACATATTATGAAGGCATTGTCCTAGTTCCTTAGGACTTCCAAACACCTATTCTAGATCTGGGGGTTACTACCACATACATAGCTTGGTGGAGACTGAAGATTCCACTAAGATTGACTCATCCTAGAGTGGTCATTTGATGTGGGGTAGTGAAGAGATTGTTGCAAGCTCATGCCATACTTTAGAGGTGTATGAGGCAAACACCTACATAAGATGGACATGATGGATATGATGTTATGGTTGTAAATGGAGGGGATGGTGATTAGATGATGATAACAAAACATAAGGGGCCTTAGGTTTAGGCTTAGGTATAGGTTGGTATGTAGGTACAACCATAGGTATAAAAATAAGATAGAGGTAATAAGCCATATATATAAGTGTAGGGTAGATCCCAGGTGTAGCCATAGGCTCAAGTTATCACATAGGTTGGTGGGAGTGGCAGTGGAGATGATGTAGGGCCTTCATAGTGGCCATTGTCAGAGAGTGAGTAAGCTTTGTTATCTTGATTGTAGATAGATATCCATGATCACCTATCATATATTTTTAGGATTACCTAAGTGAAAGATAGGTTATAGGCCCAACTACAGGTTGTTATAATGTAGAGAGATGGGTAGCTAACTCAAGCATAGGTTTAGATGATAGGTTTAAAGGGACATATCTTAGCATTGTAGGCCCTGGTAAAATAGATAAATGGGGTATTGACCCAAGCTTAGACATAGATGATTGGGTTGTAGGAATAACTCATGGTATTACAGGCATAGATAGCCACCTTACAAGGCTAGATCTAGAGTAGGAATGCCCATATTATAGGTTTCTAGGGCTAGATTACACAAATGCATGCATGGATTTGCACCCTAATGGAAAGGTGGAGATAGCTAACAGGGCCAAGGATGAGGTTGATCAAGTGATGGATGGGGATGGGATGGAAAATGTGATGAAGAACATTTTGAGATTAACCTATAAGGCACAGTATTACAGGATGTTATATGAGGCAATAGTGTTGATTGAGTAATGTGCTCCATCTTTTTAAGCCAGTTCATCATGGTCAATGCATCATCCTTCTAGAGGATGACCAAGACCACTAGGACCACTAGGACCATAGCCAGAGACATGAGATGTATAGATGTATATGGGATTTTTATGCTATTACTCATTCTTGCCCCATGAACCCATGTATTCTATCTTATTTTTTGACATGGACTCCATGTGGACTATTGATATTATTTCAATATATGATGAGATGTTTAGATGATGTGTTATGTATTTTTATGCATTGATGATGATGATGATGTTTTGATGTGATGGATTATGTTATTTTGGATTATATGGTGAGATGTGGTTAGATTAGATTCATGATATATTAGATATGTTGTATCATATTGATTTTTTTATGATGTGATATGGTAGATGCATGATTTAATGTTTACATGATGGGTTTATTTATGTGATGAGATACATGGTGATTATATTTATAATGTTAGATGTGATGCAATAGAATTGTTTTATTTATAATGTTATATGATATGTGTTATATGAATTCATGATTGATGTGTAGAGATGAATTGTGATTAGACACATTTGATTTTATATGTATGATGATGGAGTTATGTTTCTAATGATTTTTTTAATGGTTTGGATGATATATTGAGTATGATGTAATGAATTTATTATTTTATATTTATAATTATGTGATATATATGTGATATGGATTAGTCTATAGGCCAATAATGATGTGATGGACATAATGTAATATGATAATGGGAAATATAAATGAATGTGCTACTAGAAGATTGATCCCCTTTGTAATTCATTAAATATCACATTTTTAGTTATGAATCCTCCTGTACCATGGTGGTAGGATAATGATGAGATGGGATATGATTAGGTTTTGATCAGGATAGAGATAATTTATATGGGATGGGGATAGTTGGGATAAGATTAGGTCAATGGGATAGGTGATGGTTTTGGAAGCCATGGAGAATGTTTGCAATCCATTTTAATGTTGCACCATTTGGTCATGTGTCGATGACATGAAAAGTCAAAGATACATCAAAATAGGTGTGTGGGGGAATTCTTTTTGAAAAGTGGTTTGAATTGAAATGAATTTAGGGCCCACTTAAATCATCCTTATTCCCAAAAAGTTAACAAAAATAAAATATATAAAAACTTACTAACTAAAAAAGATAACATAATTAATATGTACATGATTAAACAACCACACTCATTCAAAAAAAACACACAATCACACAAAATAATCACATAATAACATAGACTAAAAGAAGGATATTAACAAGGATATATAATCGGGTAATGATGTAATTCTTAAATGATCATGGATAATGGGCCTAATAGCGAGTGCAGGCTATATACATGGGATATTTAGTGCCCAAAGTTATTATATTTAGAACAAGGTTCCATCAAAATAACTATATATGGGGGATAGAGTGACCCCTTGAGATTCGGTATCATAATGCATGTTAATCCCCAGAATAGAAAACCTATATGTGACTTTTTCATAATGACAACCTTAGAAGGAAGGTTTGAACCATGGTCTCAGGGATATCAAGAGAAAAATAGAGATGGTATTCATCTTGAGAATAAAAGGATACATGCTTGTCAAAGAGGATTTGATGAGGTGATAGGATAAGGGATAGTGATAAGGATGTGATGGGACTTGGGGACATAGACATGATAATTATGGATGAGAGACTCCAAAGAACTTACCTAGCAAGCATCCTCATTACTCAATAAGCAATGTCTTCTTCCTTGTGCTAGAACATCTATCTCCTATTATGATATAAGGACCTATTAAAGATACCCATTATTAAGACCAGGGTCAAGAATGGTTTATTTTACCATGAAATAAAAAATTGGTTTTTATCATGGTACTTTCCCAAGGTGCCATAAGATTGGTTTTCACCATTGGACATTTTTTTTTAATTTATTTGGACTGTTGGGGAGATGTGATAGTGATAAGATGGAGTGGAAAGAGTATGCCCCCAAGAGTGGGGACTCATAAATGAAGGATGTGGAGCCTGTTAGGTGTAGAAATGTTTCAGATGCATGATATTCATTTGATAATCAAGTTCTTCACCATCCAATATGGCTAATTTATAAGATCCTAACACAAACTTGGCAACTATGATATATGGCCCAAGCCAATTAGCTTCAAATCTTCCCTTTTTATCCTAATCAACATTAGTATTCTTTTGATTTTATTTCAAGACTAGGTCACTAACCTCAAATTCTCTAGACTGTATTTTCTTACAATATTATCCTTTTAGACTACTCTGATATGCTCAAAAATGATCAAGGCCCTTCTGACATTTCTCATCTAGAAGCTCCAATTCTTGTAGCCATTCTTGTCCACAATTATGGTTTGTGGTAACGTCCCTTAATGAGATTCAAAGGGAGGGGATCTCTATTTCCATTAGTAGGATTGATTCTATCCCATATAAAAAGGCATAGGGAGTGGCCCTAGTAGGTGTACAAATGTTTGTTTGATAAGAGCAAAGATTTAGATATAGTTACAGATATTAATTCCTACCTACTTGATTAACTATCTTTTTAAGGATCTTGATAAGGGTCTTGTTGGTTACCTCAACTTGTCCATTCCCCTAGGGGTGATAGGGAGAAGAAAAATGTTTCTTGATGTGATACTTATGACACAAGACCTCAACTTCCTAATTATTGAATGATTTGTCATTATCTAAGATGATGTTTGTAGGGATGCCAAAGCAGAAAATGATTTGATTGAGGATGAATTTAGATATTTAGAGGACTGTAGTATAAGTAAACAGCATCACCTCTACCCATTTAGTGAAATAATTTATTATTTTAATGATAAATTTGTGGCCATCTAAAGATGTAAGATTAATCTTACCAATCAAATCAAGGCCCCATATAGAAAATGGCCATGGACTCATTATGGGCTATAATTCTTGTGCAGGTGCAAGACTGATATTGCCATGATTTTGACAAGTGACACACTTCTTCATGTACTGGTAGGAGTCTTATTCCATGGTTAGCTAATAATATCCAGTCTAGAGCAATTTTTTGGCTAGGATCATCCACTGATGTGACTACCACAAATACCATCATGGACTTCTTTAATTGCATGAAATGCCTCTTCTGATTTTAGACATATCAATGAAGTCCCATCATATCATCTACATTAGAGCATGCTACCAAATATTTTGTAATAGGTAGTGAGATGGATGAATTCTTTCCATTGGTGGTGATTAGGGTTAGGTGGTAGGATGTTATCATGGAGGTACCTATAGATTTCATGGTACCATGGAAGACTAGGGTCATTAATTATGTAAATTTATAAAGGATCCATAGATTAATGTGTTGGTAGAATCATATGTTTGATTAGAAAATTCCCTTATAGAATGTCTTTAAGGAGATCAATAGGAGAGCCAATAGTGGTCATTGAGTTAGCTTCTTTGTTATTCCCTCTTGGTACTTGCTCAAAGTTGATAGTTTGAAATTTTTGTTTTAATTAATCAACCAATTATTTATAAGGGAGTAAATTATCATCCTTTGTTCAGAACTCATCATTAACCTACTTGATTATATGTTGTGAGTCTCCAAATACTTGTAAAAGTTGGATATTCCATTAAATGGCTAAGTGAAGACCTAATATCAAAGCTTCATATTTTGAAATATTTTTGGTACATGGGAAGGTGAGGAAAAAGGATTTTGGGATGAGGTCCCCTTATGGGGTGATGATAAGGATGCCTACCCCTGATCCATGTGTTGTACATGAGCCATCAAAATGTAACTTCTAGCCACTAGATTCTAAAGTACTCATTATAGACTCATCCAAGAAGGTTGTTATAATAGGTTCAATTACTTCAAGTGGTACTCTAACTAGTTGATATGCTATTGATTTCCCTTTAATTTCCTTTTGATTAACACATTCAATGTCAAACTCACTAAGTAACATGATTCATTTAGACATTCTTCCTATAAGGGTTGATTTTGACAATAAATACTTAAGAGGATCAACCTTGGAGATGAGTTGAACCTAGATATTAAGCATGTAATGACAAATCTTCTATGAAGCAAGGACCATGGATAAACATGTTTTTTCAATTAGATTATAGTTAAGTTCATAAGATATTAGAGTGTGACTAAGATAATATATTTCTTGTTCCTTACCCTGATCATTGTGTTGTGCCAAGAGGGCACCTATTGCACATGGAGTTATTGAAATATACAAGAGTAAGGGCCTTCTTAAGACATGAGGTGACAACACAGGTAGGTTGGCTAAATATTGTTTGATATTATTAAAATCATGTTGGCACTCATAGTTATATTTAAAGGTAGTCCCCTTTTTTAGGAGGTGGGTAAAGGGGTGACACTTATCTGTGAGCTGAGAGATAAATCGTTGGATGGCTTGTAATTTTCCCTAAAGCCTTCTAAGTTAATTAATATTGTGAGGTAGAGGCATTTATGTGATTATGTTTACTTTGGTTGGGTCTACTTCTATGCCTCTTTTAGACACTATGAATCCTAATAACTTTCTTGAAGTAACACCAAACACACACTTCTTGGGATTTAACCTAAATTTGTATTCTCATAATCATTCAAAGATTTATCTTAAAACAACATGGTGTTTTGACCTGAGTCGGGACTTTTCTAAGATGTCATTCATATAATCTTCAACTATATCATGCATCATGTCATGAAAAATGACTATAATGGCCTGTTGATAAGTTACACCAACATTTTTAAGTCCAAAGGGTAGACTTGATAGAAAAATGTCCCCCATGGAGTGATGAAAGTCATTTTATGTTGGTCTTTAGGCATGATTTTAATTTGATTGTAGCCTAAAAATCCATCCATGAGAGACAACATTTCATAGCCTATTATTGGGTCCACGATCATGTCAATACTTGGAAGGGGGAAAATATCCTTTAGACATGTCTTGTTTATGTCATAGAAATCCATGCAGATTCAAATTCCTCCTTGGAGTTTAGCCATAGAAACTATATTAGAGATCCAATTAGAATAGTCAATTGATTAAATAAATTTGGCTTGTAAAAACTTTTACAACTCCTCCTTGACTAATAAAGCCACTTTAGGGTGCATTTTTGTAATTTCTATTTGATTAGTTTAACATTGGGATGCACAACCAAGTGATGTACTACTAAGGAGAGATCTATTCCAAGCATATCTACATAACTCCATGCAAATATGTCTATGAATTCTTTTAGCAACTCAATGATAACTTCACATGCCTTAAGCATTAATGATGCCCCTAGTTTGACCATTTTTGGATGTTGTTCAGTCCCAATGTTGAATTTAATCACCTTTTTCTATAAGAGAGGGTGATTGATCTTGAAAATAGGGAGGCAATGATATTTTTGGAACATTTGAAGCAAAATAATTTGGGAGCTCTATATCAATGTAAAAGTACTCTTATGATCTAAAAGAGACGTGTGGAAGTTCATCTATATTTCTAAGAGGTTCTTCTTCTTTAGATTATTCTTCATCAATTTGATCATGGGGTTCTTGTTGTTCCCCAAAATATGTAGATTGATAGAAATTTATGGAAAATCCTTTCTTATGGTCTCTAAAGGGCATAAACTCTTAGGCTCCCAGAAACTCCAAGATTGCTTCATCATTTTAAAATGTATCAAAAGAGGGATCCTATTTTTGATCCCAGTCGATGAGTGAAGGGTAGTGGAGGGAGATGTTAATGGTGCAAATGGTAGTGTCATTGAAGAGGTTGGTGGCAACAAGCTCCTTGAAGTGACTATAAACTAAACCCATCTTGACTTCTTCGTCAGAGAGAAACTACTCAAGGATCGAAGGAGTGTCCACAATAATATTGTTTAGGTCATGATCAAATAGTATGTACCCTAAACCAAGATACTATGGTATTATTGAAATATGATGGTTTCAATCCTTCCTTGCTCTTGTTTCCCTGGTCCTTTCCCTTGATAATTCATATTCTACTTCATCTTCTAGACATGGGGGTATCATTTGCTTAGAGATATAAGGGCCTCATTATCTAGAGTAAGCCATGAGTCATCTGATTCTTCAATACATTCTTCTGATAATAGACCTGTTGGGTGAATATTTTGTCACCAATTGACTAACATCAAAATGGTTACATCAACCATAGCATAAGAAGATTTATGTGGTAAAATGGGTGTGGTGACCACAGCCAGAATGAGATAAATCTCTCCTCTCAGCAAGGGGAGTTTCCCTATAATTTATAGTGTATATATATAGGGGTGAAATCATACCATCTATCTCTATTTTTTTTAGAGATGATGTTCACAGAATAGGGGAGAGTTCCTGGGTAATTGTTGAAGGCATTTCTCTTCTTTCAGAAATGATGTTCAAAAAACTAGAGGAAGACTTCCTAGGTTGTAACGATAACCACAAGAAACCCATAAAAGCACAAATTCTTTTGTTGCTTCTCTCATTGATTATGATGAAGGACACCATAGGATTAAGTGCAACCTAAAGTCTCCACCTAAAACTACAATAGAGTGAAAGATTACGAAGGATAAAGAGAGCTCAAATTCTCTCTAGTATCCTTTACACAAAACACAGATTGAAGACAATTATGGTAGAACCAAATCTCCCATAGTTGGCTTCAGGACATCTTCTAGCTTATTTCCACTTATTCTATTTGTTTGATTAAATAGAAAAGATTGTACTCAGGAAACAGACATAAGAACAATTTTCTAGATGACACAAGCTTATTCCAACATAAAGTTTGAAAGGTCAGTTGCTTTCTCATTCACTTAATAAAATATGATTAGCAGTCTAAGCTCAAAGTCTCAAGAATGCCTTTCAATTTGGGCAGAGTTTCACTTATGATAACAGAGACATATCCCTTATACAAAATGAGAGATTACAATATATAGCATCACTAGAAAGGCTTGGGTGCTTGTTTTCATGAGAATGGCCCATGTTGAATTGAATGCATTAAATATACGTGAAAGGGCCATGTTAGAATAGGTCATTAGCCTTGACTTTGGTGTTCTAAATCATCTCAAATTTATCCTCCTAAGCATGGGTTGTCTGGTCTTCTTTATGATGCTTACATGGCTATCTATTCACCTTTAATGCAAAAAAATAGGTTGTGCCTTTGAATGTTTATGTTCTCTGATGTCCACTTGGTGGACTGTTCCACCTACTGGAAATAAATCTCATATAGATATTTCTATATTACCTATATTTTTTCTCTCTTTCCTTGCCATGTTTTGTATCTCTTTTTCTTCTTCAGTTGAACCACTTCTTTGAACCATTTATTTGAACTTCTTTCTGGAATCTTCTACTTCCTTCATTCACTTGAAGCTTCCTTTCAAACTTTAAACTCTTTGAACCCTTGAACCTTTAAACCATTTTAGTTCAAGGTTCAATTGATTCAATGGTTCATTCTCTTTCTTTGAATCCTTTAAAGCTTTGAACTCTCTGGATCCTTTCATTTTCTAAGTCTATTGAACTTATTGAACTTGTTGAACCTTTGAACTCTTTTTGTTTCAAAGTTCAATAGTTCAATCTTCACTCTTCAAATCCTTTTATTCTCTAAGTCTTTTGAACTTGTCGAACCCGTTGAACCTTTGAACGTTTGATCCTTTCAAAGTTCAAGGTTTGATGGTTCAACGATTCAATGTTAACTCTTCGAAGCCTTCTTTTCTTTAAGTCCACCAAAGTCATTGAATCTTTGAACTCATTGAACCTTTGAACCTTTTAGAGGTGGGGTTCAATGGTTTAATGGTTCATTCCAATTGTTTAAAGCCCACCGTTAAGTCTTTTGATTGAAGCTTGGTGTTGAACCATCCTCAAAACACTAAGGAAAAGCCTTAAGTGTTTTGAACTTCCTTTGAAGAAAGCCCATCTGTTGAATCTGCAACTTCCTTAGTTGAAAAGGATTGAATATTTGAAAAACTTAATTGCTCAGAACATTTCAAAAGAAAGAAAGAGACCATTTTGGCCTGCAAAACCAAAATGATCATCATGTTATCACAAAAACAAGTGATGGATTTTGGGAACAACAAGACCTACACTAGAAAAGGTCATTGGTCCAATTTGATTCTTGATAGGATTAGCCTTTTGCATGGTTGGGGACCCATAACTATGTGGGGAGAGTGGTAAATCACTTATATAAAATGCTTTATATTCATACTCTCCATAACACATGGATGTGATTTTCAAGTGAGTGACCTTAGGTAATAGATCTAATGTAGGTACAAGCTGATCAAGGGATATATACTTGGTAGCTATTAGACTTAGGATGAAATTATCTATGTTAGGAAAGTGATAATATGATGAGGATTGATCCATTTGAAAACTATGAAAATGATTAATTTCTATAGGAATGGTGACTTCCATTCCAAAGTGGGGTAATTTTAGACACTAATGTAAAGTAGATGGAATAGCTTGCATTTCATGGATCTACAAATGTCCTAGTAGCATATTATAAGGTGGATCAACATCCATAATGTGAAGTAGAATTTGGTGAATTATGGGTCCCATAGCAATGAGAAGGTAAATAGTTACTACAGATGACCTCTCATTGTCATCATAGGCTTTGATCATAATCAAGGTAGGTCCTAAAGATGATTTTGAATACCCTAACTTCTTCAAGAAGTCTAGATTGCATAAATTCAATGTTGATTATCCATCTATGAACACCTAGGAGCTGTGGTGGTGGGATATAGAGACTTTAATGAACAATGGATAATTATGGTGGAGGCTAATTAGAGACATGTCCTGGGCACCAAAACTAATATTCTATAAAGGGGATAAATGTCCCACTAATTCTTGGAACTGATTGGTATCCAGGTCACTAAAGACCTTAAGGTCATTAAAAACTTGATTAAGTATCTCCCGATGTAAAGCAGAGGTTTTGAGAAGATCCATTAATTAAATTTGAGCTAAAATTTTCTCAATCTACTAAATAATATCAAAAGACTTATCAAAAGAGTTTGAAATTTTCTTAAAAATAGTCCCCTTTTGATTAGTAGAGGAAATAGATAGGTCTTTGGGTGGTGCCACAAGAATTACAATTTTACTACGTCTAGTGGTAACCACACAATCAACAATGGACTGATTGATTTTTAAAATGGTGAATGAAGGTGGATTAGACTCTTAGGGGTTACAAATTTTAATGGTGTCGATATAGTGATATGACATGGTGTGGTAATCAATGTGATTTAAGGAAGAAGCCTGACCTTGGTCTCTTGGTGATTTCTTATTTATTTGATCATGCTTGGGCAGCGGGTCCTTATAAATTCCTAACTACCCAATTACAAATTGATTTGAAGGATTAGCTCCTTCTATTTCAATGTCACCCCATTCAATTAAATCCTAAATGTAGTGCTTAAGTTGCATACATCTTTCTATGTCATGGCCTTTGACCCTGTGGTATTTGCAAAATTCATCTTCATGGTACCAATCTAGTTTTGGTTGGTGATCATCCATAGGTCTAATTTCAAGAAGGGTGATCATATTATCAATGATTAATTGATCAAGGATTGTTTTAATTTGTACTCCCAAGCTAGTGAGTGGTCTTTTGCCAGTTTAAGGCTTCAGCTTGCCTTGTGTAACTTGAATGAAAGAGACATTTTGTTGTTCTATGGGGTTCTTCTTTTGTATTGTTTGCACATGTTTCTACTTGGAATAAATCACCCCATCTCCCATGGCATTCTTATTTTTGTTGAAGACTTTTGGTTTTCCTAAAAAGCAGTTGTCTTGATTTTGATTGCACTCATTTTAGGAGTATGATTTGATTATCCCTTTTTCAATAAGGGCCTTTTCAATTTGCTTCCCTTTCTCAATTACTTCACCAAATTTCTTATCACATTGAATTTTTAATTAATATTTGAGTTCAATATTAAGGTTATCCACAAATATTTTGGTTAACTACTTTTTAGGTACTATACATCATAAACAACTTGCTAAGCTTCTCCATCTTTGCAAGAAATATGTCAGGCTTTCCCCACTTCTCTCCTTAGTTTTATAAAGGTATATTATAGATATGGAATGTTCAATATTAAATGAAAAGTGTCTAACAAAATTTTCTCTCAATTCTCTAAAGCTATATATAGACCCTTTGGGTAGGTGCATGAAACATTCTAAAGCAAGTCTAGTAAAGCTTTTTGGGAAAAATCTCAATAAATAGGCATCTTCATATGCTACTTCTTTTCAAGTCACATATAACTCTTCTAAATGATCTATGGTATCACCTTTTCCTTGACATTTTTTGAATTTTGGTACTTCAAAGTAAAGAGGGAAAGGTATTTTTAAGATGCTCATGTCCAAGGGTGAAGAGCAAAAATTTTCATATATGTATTTAAGATCTTGTGAGTGTGATTCTATTTTTTGGAGGCTCTCCTTCATTGCTTTCAAATATTTTAATGTGGGATCCCCAAGAGGATTAGAAGTTTGGTTTTGACTATTTTGGGGGATATGGGTGTTATGGACATTTTGGGTGTTTTGGATGTTTTGGGTGTTATGGACATTTTGAGATGGGGATGAAGGACATTGATTTTGAGCATGAAGTAAGAGGCTAATTTTCTATGTTAGTTGGTCTAATCAATCCTCAAATATAGCTTGCCTCCTATAAACCTCAATATGATTATTTCAAAGGGGTGTTGGGTGTTTTTCTTCTATAAATTAGTGGTCCACACCTCCCTCTTCTTCGGGTATTTGATTTGTATGTACATTTGGATGTGGTGTATTGGGACAGGTGGGAGGACAAACTATATTTTGTAAGAGGTTATGGTCAAAATTTTAGGGTAGTGTGTCCCCTATTTCAATGGTACATGATAAAACATGATCACAATTTTCATATAAATATCAATCAATTAGGTTCTTAACCTCATCATTATGGATGGGATTAAACCATTCATGTTCTTCTCTAGGGTATGCATATCACTATGGGTATCATCATAATCTCAAGTTGGATATTATAGGTTCTCCATTGGATCATTATTTTGGTTAGAAGCTTATCCAATCTTAAGTTGGGCATGATTATGAATCGCCATTTTGAAATTGAGATGTGATGAGATGTGATAGATTATGTGGAAGTGTTTGAATATTATCTCCATCTAGAGACCAAATATACTAGTGATCAAAGAGAGTGATATGATGATTTTTAGGAAAGAATAGGATGACTAAGAATTACCAAGAGACAAAGCCTCGTAAGAGACCTTTCTATCAATGATGAGGGAGAGTGATGGGATTAGATACCTTATCCACTAGCAAAGGGATAATTTGATGGGTGATAGGTGAAGAAGGCACTTGATAGAGATGAGTGATGGGTGCTATATTATAATCTTAATAAGACTATGCATATTGATAATACTTAGTTTAGGGATGTAAGAAGTGACAATGTTGCTTAAAAGGATGGGTGACCACTAGAACTTAATTCCAAGACCAAATATAGTATTTGTTGATGATCAGCATTCCCTTATTCTTAGAATGGGGACCTTCTTTTCTTTAATTTTCAAAAATTTCCAAGATGCTAAGCATATTAAATCATCTGCCTACATGGCGACTTGACTAAATTTACTAATGCTTATGTTTCGGTTAATCATTCATTTTGTAATGAGGATTAATACTTTGAAATATTCAAATTATTTCAAATCTTATTCAAGTTTTATTCAATAATAAATTATTGACCATTGACTATTCAATGATATGCAAATAGGGTTTCACTAAAGAAGCACAACCTAGATCTCTAATAGACATAAACACAACAAGATTCATTGGGTTTTGTCAAATTAAAATTATGTTGTGTTTAAGGCATTTGGTTGTAAAGTTCTACATTAAACTTTTTAAAATTTGCCTAAGATAGGAAATGACGTCTTCAAAAAAGCTAACATAGTTTCTCACTTGACCTCGTAGGACATAAAATTAAAGTTATGGTTTATGATGCCTCATAGGATGTCAAAGTTTAGACTATAGCCTAAAAGGAGAAGGTGTCCACCTCATTGGGCCTCATAGCACCTTAAGGATTCATTACATCCCATATAAAACATCTAGATCAAATCTACCAAGTTCGTGAGCTACATGGCATCATCTAAAGGGTTGGTGAGAAGCTAGCCATTAGAATTCAAATATCGAGGCTATGTGTCAAGATCTTAGCCCCCATGATCAAGCCCATCTAATCTAAGCCATCATGCATATCCCATACATCCTGCCATAATGTAGAAGCCTATGAGATGTCATCGTGTCTCAAACCATGACCAACCAGACCTAAGTATCCCTTCAAGGTGATGTGTGGCCCCCTTAGGTTCATTAAAGGTTACCACATGTCTATGCTACATTACATCCATCTAAATCCCATGAGATCTTAGAAGGTAGACATGTAAGTGCACCCAAACTGTTTGATCAAGGTTTGGTTATATACAATTATTCAAGGTGTCTTTTGAGAATGACACTTGGTAGAAGAATAAATAATAGTCTACAAAAATGATGTGTGTCCCCTTTGGGCCCACATGATGATGTTACATGTCATTCTCATGTTATTTCTATCTGAGATCCATAAGATCACCTCTAAGAGGGGCATGTGTCTCCACCCAAGCCATCTGATTAGTGCCAAGTTACTAATAGTTGTCCAAAATCCTTTCAAGAGATATCCCTAGAAAAGAAAATTTTTGATTGCTCATGAGAGTGATGCCTAGAAAAAAAAGCTATGATTTCTCATGAGAGTGATTCATGGCATTCCCATAACCAATTAGAATTAAAAAGTACCACTTGAGAGCTCATTATTGATTTAAATATGCCACGTGGTGAGATATAGATCAGTCATTATGCAAATTAGTAGTATAAGAATCCATGAGGAAATCAAAAGGTGCCACATGTTTGAATTTTGATCCAACCAAGTAGCTTATTCATATTTAGGCCCTGTGAGTACCTAGTTGGATCTGAGGTGGCATACATGTGTTAAAATGTGGTAATATTTAGATTTAAATCTAAAATTGAGGGCAAATCTACTTCAAATTAAATTTAAATCAAATTTTGGTGCCATTAATTACTAAAAGCAATAGTTTAAAGATTATTTTAAATATATACAAAGTTGACAAGCTTACCATTAATATGGCATGAACCAAGATCACCATAAACATTGTATTAATTAGAGTGATCTTTTAAAAGTCTATGCAATCAAAGATATTGCTATTTTCATTTCAAATCTATATGCATTTGCTTTCTCTAGTGGTTGTGCTCTCATAGTTAGACAGAGCTCAATCTATTTACAAATTGCACTCTTGATCACCATTATTAGAGCTTGAAAGTTGCAAAAGGATACAAAATACATTGATTTATACCTAGAGTATTACAAAATATGGCATAAATAGGTCAATCTACTCTAAGTAAGAGAATTTCTTTCAGGTATGATGACTTTTTTTTTCAAAATGGTACTTTATTAGTCTTCAAAGATACTGAATTAATTATTGAGGCTATAGCACCCAATGACCTACATTATAGTAGCATATACTTTAATGTATAAGTAGATATGGATGTTGATGAGGATTAAACCATGCTTCATATAATCCAAATAGCTTTAAATATCCTCACAATCAATGCAGTCAGTCTCTACAAGGCCATAGCTAAACTAGAGGTCATGCCCTGCGCTCACCTAGTTTACACTATTTTTGGGAGGTAAAAATGCAAAGATGGATTGCTCAAGTCAATATCCCAAGGGCTCCCTATTGATTTCATACTAGGACTAAGCTTCAAGAAGTATTATGACCTTCCCTCACCATAGATAGAATACAACCAGGTCATTATCGATAACTCGTATAAAGTGCACTCCCTAAAGAAGGTCTTGGCTTCATGGGTGACTGACCCAATGGGAGTTGTTCACATAGATGATCAAAGAAACTTTCCAATCCAAAAACTCAGACAAGGATTCGTAATTGGCCTAACCCTCCTGAATAGAGTATTTGGCAATCTACACATTATTTACATAGACATAAGGGCTATTCCATTATTACAAATCATCTTAGAAGACCAACAAATTCCCCTAATTAGGGAAATTATTAGTAAAAATTTGGTGTATGTAATTTAGGACACTTTCAAGAATGGTGCCCCCTTCTTCATGATGAGCTATTTTCTAGATGCAATCTGTACAACTGCTTAGTTAGGTGAGAATTCATGGTCTTTTGAGCGATAAGAGGTTGTGACTCAGCTCTTCTCTATAATGCATATTCATTAGTTCAGACATAACATAAGAGTGATTACATAAGGGTTATACCTAGTGGTATATAAGTCAATCATTGAATGTGAGATATAAAGGGTTCCCCCTAAAGTTAGGCAAACCTTTAGATACATGGGTAGTTATTGGTTATACTCAGATTGCACAGTCATCAGAATAGAAGGAACAATGTGTTAGAGGTAAAATCACTGAGAGGGGGGTGAATCAATGAGCCCAAATAATACAACTTCAATTTCAATCTTTACAAACACTTAATCAATTACCATAAGCATTCATGAAGTATACACATTATTCATAGCAATGAGTAAGAGAGACAATGCAAGATCAATTATATAACACATGACATATGTAGGAAACCCTCTTGGGGGAGAAAACCCATTAGAACTTGAAATTGGACTACTATCTTATAATCACAAGAACTAATTTACACCAATTGTAACTGATCAAGGAAATATAATCCCTATTTAGTGAGACTACAATCCCACAAAGTGCTATAACACCTGTCTAGCTGAGATGTAACAACAACTAGATTTTTAACAAGTTTCACCTTTAAAAGAGGCTGAAACCACCTTAGATGTTCATCTAACACAATAACACCTATGAACACATACACCTTTAAACTGATGTCTTCAACATCTAATGATGGACCTCTAATTATCACTTTTCACCTTCGCTCATACTCAATCTTTGAGAACACTATTCTATCAACAAAATTATGACCTATAGGTCATCCAAATAGTCTTTAATCCATTATAATCTTCAACTCATCCACAAGGCACTCTACCACTCCTTTTTTTCATAATTTACACACACAAGCCTCTCTCAAATCTTTCCCAAGTTTCACACTCAATTATAGAAACCAATACATTTGGTTTCACTATTTATAGAGCAAACATGATAATCACACCTTGGTCAGCCATTAGGCATGCCTTAACCCTTAAGGCATTTTTCACATGTCTTAAAACCAATCTTCATAGGTCATCCATAGCATTTATGGGTCACCCTTAAGAAACTACACCTTTCAATTAGGCCCTTGTAGCCCTTATAGGTCTCATGTGAACCCATTCACTCCTTTAGTACTCCATCAAACAAAACAAGAACATAGGACCAATTCCAAAAGCATGGACCCATTCCATATGATCTATAGGTCCCCCTTAAGTGCCAACAACCAACATATTACCCTTTCAATTAAGCACAAATTGCTCAAAAAATATTTTGTACACACAATCACCATGAATGAATACATAGTTAACTTTTAAACCTTTATTCATATTGTATATGATTGGTCAAACCTTCATAATGCACATAAATCATCCTCATAGAGTCTACAATGTGTCCCAATACCTAATTCAACATAAGACATATAAATATCATAAACACAAGCTTGAATATCCTTCTTGAGTCACTTGTAGAACATATATGAAAACACAGTCAACTTTAGAGCTCAATATCTTTGTCTATACACACTTCTAGATATTTAAATCCAAATTAACAGATGTACCTTGGAGTCCTCTACCATTTTATTTTTTACTGTATGGTCAAATTCATTTTGGATCAAGATATATGACTCAAAAACTAGACATTAGTTTTTCACTTATTAAATTCAAATATTTAAATGTCAACGTTCATAGTTAAACTTTGAACACAAAGCTCGCATCTCATGTCCTCATTGCTCAGATCAAATATGCACCATTAACCTCTTCTAAACTTTAACACATAGGTGACAATGCTTAAACATTAAACCTTAGTCATTTTGACCTCATCTCATTCACCCTTGCAATGTTGAGTCAATACACACCATCAATCTTTGCAAATCAACTAGGTATTTAACTAGCAATGCTCACCGTTTGATCAATATATACAAACACCCACTCGCCATTAGATCCTTATCCTTTACCTTTGCTTAGTTTTTAAACAATATGCACTTTTTACCATATCACTACTTTATGACACCTTTGAGAAAACATGCTCCATTAATCTCCTTGAGACTTACTCAAACTTTACCTCTTGTATATTGACTATGGGGACTATTGCAATATGCCTAGAAGGCCAATTTTGCATAGTCATAACTTTTGCCTCGCTCACTCGCATGTTCTCAAATTTATACCATATGATCTCCTCACATAGGATAATCCAACCATGTGTCAAATTGACCCTGAAACCTTTGAATGTGTGAGATATAATGCCATTAAAATTCCTTCTCATAATCTTTTGTCATAGAGCCAACTATGCTTAGAACTTGTCTGGGAGGCCAACTTTGCTCCTGCATAACTTTTGCCAGCTTTACTACATGATATAAAATTTAGGGAAAATAAACTATGTACAAAATTGAAAAAACCCATATGATCACCTTCTCCTCAAATTTCCACACATGTGATATATGATACCATCAAAATGCTTACTCTACACTTTCTTGCCTCATGCAAGTTTGGCTAAGCATGGGAAAACATTGTCAAAATCCCTGGGAGCCCAACTTTGTACTTGCATATATTTTGATGAACTTAGGTGCATGACCTAATATTTAACACATAAGAACTAGGAATAATATTAAACAAACCCATGTGACCATTTCCTCTTGACTGATCCACACATGATAATGGTGATGTCATCAAACTATCTACTCAAATTTTATGCCACTAGATCTAAATTGTCTAGATGAAAACTATGATCAACCATATGAATTACACTTATGAACATAAGCAATCAAAGCATATAAAACATCTTAGGGACCTCTTTCACATCCTTAATACTCCATACTCATCCTTGAACATCTCTATCCATATCAACACTGAAGATCAATCAAGCATACTAGGACAAGCACATTGCACACTTTCTCATTATCACTTATGCTATAAAATCAATTAATTCACTAATTATAACATCTCCATGACATCATTGATAATACTCTAACAATATCCCCCTTTTTCATTTATGTCAACACCCATTAATATAACAATATATAGCTCACCTTCCTTCTTTCTCAAAGCACTCCAACAACATGAACTTTCTCCCCCTTTAACATAGTGACAAAGTGGGCACCAACTAATCCTGATGACATAAAAAGACTATAAATAGGAAAGGAACATCTTGAAAATATAATACAAACTCCCCCTTACCTTGAGCCTACTTTTGCTTGCCTTGACAACTTCCTCTTGCTCCATGCAATACTCTCTTCAACCAAACATTGCAAGTAATGAAGAAAAAATAGGAAAAACCATTAGAATCTAATGGAACTTACCAATAAAAATCTAAGATGGAATTCCCCTAATATATATAAACCATTGCATCACATGATCATCTTCAAATCTCCATACACCATGAAGAGCCACCACACATGCTCACTAGCCTTCTCTCTTAAGCTACCTCAAGAATCACCATAAAAACTTAATGACACTCACCAAATAGGAAACATGCACTAAACCAACTTTATAACTCTCCTTGAAATAAACATACCTTTCTATTTTGGAGAAACTAATCAAAAACTAATCTTCTTCACACTAGGCCTATCTAGTCTCCTTGTAGCCCTACCTAGAACTTGTAGAGCCCACAAATTTTAGTAGACACACATTCAAGACATGAAACTTAATATTTGGAGCACTATCATATTCCCCCTCAATCACATCAATTTTTAACAAATATCTTAACTTATGCAACATACTTCCTTCACAAACCAACTAGCTAATTAGGCCTCCATCTTGATAAAAACATGAATAATTTGAAAACCACAAACCTTTGGATCTCTATGAAGCTTTATTTGAAAACCCATTTGGCCCATTAAATTTATTAGGAAACCTTAGATATCAAATCATAAGGCAAAACACTTTTTTATCAGAGCCCAAAACCCTAGAATCTCAAAACAAATAAGGTTATACATAGCACTTTCCAGTCAACATCCATCTCTAAAACTTCTTGCACACTTGGAGATAGATAATACACACTTCTAGACCAAAAATTGAGCCACCATACCTTTGAGAACATAGACTTCCTATAACCCATTTTAGGTCTGCTTGCCCTTAAGCCAAAAAAACTAAGAAAATTGAGAGCACTCAAAAATATCCATATCTTCTTTCTCAGATTCAAATACTCAATCCTCTGATCCTAAGACCTAAAAAATTAAAAATCTCCCCCTAACTCCATGCTTCACCTTTATCATGACATCTTCAACAAGTCTTCATATACTATCCAATCATAGTTAATACTTATATAGAGACACCTCATCTTCAAAACACTATGAACTTCCATGGCACACATAACTATTCAACAAGCCTTTAACAGGCTTATCAAGATCTAGGATATAACCCTATAAGAGATACCTTCAACTTATAGGCTCACCTGACATATAATAAATGGATATGCAAATAGATATTTGAAACTCACCTTTATACTAGAGCATCCAAACCATGATCAACAAGCTAACTCCTTCTCAAGATAAGACCATTGAGATTCTTTACAAGATTATTTTCTCCAACAAAATATATATAAAATAATTCACAAACATACCTTTTTCATACCATCTCATCAAATAATATTTGAAAACTACCAAGCTTCCTCTGACTAACAAGTGTCTCCTTGAAACCTAGATAGAGACACCCCTTTTGACATAGTGAGACTAAAAGTCCCAAAAATTAGGAGACTCGCATATCTCTATATCTTTCTCTAAATTATAGTAATGCCTCATCATCCAATTGATTTTTAATGGATGATTGACTTCATTCTTTGCTTCAGATTTGTCAATAAATGTTGAAAACATGAACTCTTGATTTTCCTTCATTTTTGATACTTTTTCCACCTTGGAAATTAATCTATCAAGACTCTTAGACTCAATAGGGTTAGTCTCCTTAGTCTTTATTTCCTTAGGTCTCAATATGATAGTTTGACTCTTCTTGTCTTATGTAGCCATCTTACCAACTTGATCCTTGAGTTTACCCTGATTTGCAACATAGCCTTCTAGAGTAACTTTCTTATCAACCTTATGACTAGAAGAATTGGTAAGGATTACCTTTGGTTTCCATACCTAAGTTTATCCTTTCTCAAACATTATATGAGATATATATCCCTTTACATACCTTGAATACCTATTAACACTATTTGGATAGAATCTAGCAATATGTCCACTCTTCTGATAACTAAAACAAATAATATCATTCATACCTTTTGATAGATTTGAACTATGATTAATTTTTGGCCAAAACTCCTATCATATCTCTATGAATGTCCATTCTTGACTAAATTCATTCTACAATCCTTAGCTCTATGACCATACATATTACATGTATAACAATGGCCATGAAATAAAATAGCATACCTTGAAGAATTTGGTTGTCTAATAGACCTTCTTGCATTACTTTCAAATCTTACATTCTCCTTGACATACTCAGGCTTCTTATGCTTCTTTCTTAGTTTGTTCAGCTTGTCTATGTGTTTTTCATGCTCATTATTTAACAAATTTATCTCAATTTTCATCTCATCAATCTCACCTTGGTTTGAACTATTTGCTTCTTCTAATTGAGTCTTAAGATATCTACATTCTTCTTCTCTTGTTTTCAGATTTTCATTAGTTTCCCCTAACTGATTCTCAAGAATATTGATCTTCTCTTTATCCTCTTTGACCTTGTTGACAATGTCTTTCAATCTATATGCTTGTACTTCAATAGACATGATATGTTCTTGATACTTCTTTCCTTCTTTCTTGAACAAACCTAACAAACTTCCCTCAAGAGAATTGACTTGTACTTCAAGACCTTTGATCATATTTTTAATTTTATGATTCCTCTTCTTTTTCTCCTTTAGTTCACCAAGTTCACTCATGAGCTCAACTTCTAGATCAACTTCTTCTTCCTTACTATCATATTCTCTATTGTTATGGCAAGCTTCTATATCAAGCATGATGTCCTTTTCTTTTGAACACAAACTTGTCTTGGAATTTACTAGTTGAACCTTGAGATCATTGATAATATTCTCTTCCTCCTTAGAATTTTTATTCAAAGTACACATCTATTATTCAATTACATTGATCACATACTTCCACAATTGATTTTATTTCTTCAACTTCTTAACCATGTTTGTACCTACTTAAGATCACCTTCAAATTGTTAAGCTTCCTCCAAAGGAACCACTCTAATACCAATCATTAGAGGTACAATCACTAAGAGGGGGTTGAATTAGTGATCCCAAATAATCTAACTTTAATTTTAATATTTACAAACACTTAATTAGTTACCAAAACCATTCACGAAATATACACATTATTCATAGCAATGAGCAAGAGAGATAATGCAAGATCAATCACATAACACATGACATATATGGGAAACCCTCTTGGGGGAGAAAACCCACTATAACCTAAAATTGGAATATTATCATATAATAACAAGAACCAATTTAGACCTTTTGCAACTAATCAAGGAACTACAATCCCACAAGGTGCTACAACACCTATCTAGCTGAGCTACAACAACCAGACTTTTAACAAGTTTCACATTGCAAGGAGGTTGTAACTACCTTAGATGCTGAGCTACCACAACAATACCTATGAACACATCCACCTTTAAACTGATGTCTGTAACACCTGATGATGGACCTCTGATTATCACTTTTCACCTTTGCTCATACTCAATCTACAAGAGCACTATTCTACCAATAAAATTAGTACTTATAGGTCATAAAAATAATCATCAATCTATTTTTATATTCAACTCATCCACAAGGCACTCTACACCTCCTCTTCACAATTCACACATAAAATCCTCTCTCAAATCTTTCCCAAGTCTCACAGTCAAATCTAGAAACTAATACATTTGGTTTCACTATTTATAGAGCAAACATGATAATCACACCTTGGTTGACCATTAGGCATGTCTTAACCCTTAAGTCATATCTCACATGGATCAAAAATAATCTTCATAGGTTGGCCATAGCATTTATGGGTCACCATTAAGGAATTACACCTTTTAATTAGGCCCTTGTATCCCGTATAGGTCTCATGTGAACCCATTCACTCTTTTATCACTCCATCAAACAAAACAAGAACATAGGACCACTTCCAAAAGCATGGACCCATTCCATATGATTTATAGGTCCCTCCTCTTAAGTTCCAACAACAAATATTTTATGCTTCTGCTTAATCACAAATTTATTAAACAACATTTGTTATACACAGCCAAATTATAAACCTTTGTGCATACTTCATATAATTGGTCAAACCTTCATAATGCACATAGATCATCCTCATAGATTTTATTACACTCCCCAATATCTAATTCAACAAGATACATCAAAATAGCATCAACACAATCTCAAAAATATTTTTTAGGTCACTTTCAAAACATATACAAAAACACAATCAACTTTGGAGCTCAATATCTTTGTCTGTACACACTTTTAGATCTTCAAATCCAAAATGATAGATGTGCATTGGATTCCTCTACCACTTTGATTTTTAATTCATGGTCAAATTTATTCTGGATCAAAATGTATAACTTAAAAACCAAACACTATTTTTTCCTTATTAAATTTAAATATTTAAATGTCAACTGTCATACTTAAACTTCAAACATAAAGCTCTCATCTTGTGTCCTCATTACTTAGATCAAATACGCACTATTGATCTCTTATGAACTTTAACACATAGGTTCCAATGCTCAAACATTAAACCTCAATCACATTTACCTCATCTCATGCACCCTTGCAATGTTGAATCAATATGCACCATCAATATTTGTGAATCAACCAGGTCTTTAACTAGCAACACTCACCGTTTGATCAATCTTTACGAACACCCACTCATTATTGGATCCTTATCCTTTACCTTTGTTCAATCATTAAACAACATGCACTTCTTTCCATATCACTAATTCTTGACATCTTGGATCAAATTCACTTTGTCGATCTCCTTGAGACTTACTCAAACTTTACCTCTTACATATTTGACTAAGTATGGGGACCATTGCAATATACCTGGAAGGCCAACTTTGCATAGTCATAACTTGTGCCTCTCTTACTCACATGTTCTCAAATTTGGACCATATAATCCAACCATGTGTTAATGTGCTCCTAAAACCTTTGCATGTGTGAGATAAAATGTCATTAAAATTCCTTCTCAAAATCTTCTATCACAAAGCCAACTATGCTTAGAACTTATCTGGGAGGCCAAATTTATTCTTGCATAACTTTTTTCATGCTTTGGTCCATGATCTAAAATTTATCACAAATCAACTATGCATAAAATTAAACAAACCCATATGATCACCATCTCCTAAAACATCCACATGTGTGAGATATGATACCATCAAAATGCTTACTTGGTTCTTTCTTTCCTCATGCAAATTTAGCTATGAGAAAACACTATCAAAATGCCTAGGAGCCCAACTTTACACTTGTATATCTTTTGACATGCTTAGGAACATGACCTAAGATTTATTACATAATAAATAGGCATAATATTGAACAAACCCGTGTGACCATTTTCTCCTAATTCATCTATGCGTGGTAATGTTGATGTCATCAAGCTACCTACTCATATTTTTTACCACTAGACCCAAATTATCTAGATGAAAACTATGATCAACCAGATGAATTCCACTTATTCACACAAGCACTCAAAGCATAAAAAACATCTTAGGGACCTCTTTCAAAACTTTAATACTACATACTCATCCCTAAACATCTCTCACCATGTCAACACTAAAGATCAACCAAGCATACTTCAAGCATACTAAGACAAACACATTGTACACTTTATCATTGTCACTTAGGCTATCAAAAAACTTCATTAACTCACCATAACATCTCCATGACATCACCATGACATCATTGAAAATACTCTAACATGATGGTGGCCCCTATTAGATTACCAAGGTTTGTAATAATGAGGCTAGTTGAAGAAGAGATGGCCTATGAATTTATACATGGAGTTGATGGAATCTTCAAAAATGAGAAGAAAACATCCCCCCATAAGGTTCCCTACAAACTGGGTAGGACTAGGATCACCAAGTGGCATGATAATATTGTAGTTACTAGGCATAGGGATTCATACCTATTGTCTAAAGATGACTTTAGATCATGGGATCCTAAAAATGTCATTGCCAAGCATCTATTCAAAATAAATAAATATGTAATAATGGAATATAAGCATCAAGAAGTTCATGAGTTAATATATAGAGATTCTCTAAATTATGAGGTGGTGATTCAGGATGTTGCAAAGAAGAACATTAAACTAGAGGTGACACTAGATAGAGAGAACAAAAAGGAAGATATTACTGAGTCTCAGCCACCACCAACACATGGGATCATTTTTTATGATGACTATGAATAAGGGAAAGATGAAAAAAAAGAAGACAATATTCCTCTTGTTAGAATAGGCCATCTAGACCTCCATAACTTGCCACTTCAAGCATTTAGGACTTACCTCCAAGCTTTGAGCAAGGAGGATCTAGCAGTCAGCTTGACCCTTCCCAAGGGCCCATATTATTCTCTACATATACTATGGGAGCCACTTTGGAAAGCTTAGGCCATCTTGACCCTATTTTTATTAACCTTGAGGAACTACAATAAGGCATTGAGCTCTTCATGGAAGAAGTGTAGGCACTAGCTGGAAGAAACATCGAAAAGGTCTACAAGAGGAAAAAGGAACCTAAGGCCACTATGAGGGAAGAAATAACCCCTCCACAAATTTATCAAGTGGTTGCAAACATACCACATGTTACCTTGGATTACAAGCTCCCAATGGAAGTACATTCCCACTTCTTTCTTTTCTAATAGCAAGTACAACTCTTTTTATTTTTGCTTCTATATTTTTTCTCCCTACCATTATTCCCCTATTGGCTTTAATTTCATCAGTAACTACAACTACCATCACTCAATCCTCAATTAAAATTAACTTGAGCCAAGCTAGTGGTTCTGTAGGATTTACTATCCCCCACTTCAATTCTCATGCCACTACCAATATTGCATCTTCATCAGGGACTAGTGTTGGCTAGGCTATTAGTTCCACTTCTTATAAGGTAGAAAAAACAACTAGTACAATATCACTTTCTATTGGTCCCCCTATATCTATAATTTCATTAAGGCCCATTTCAAAACTTTTCACTTTTCCAAATCCACCTTTACCTACATCCGCATTCAATGTAACTACGGATGCAAAGGTGAGTGTGCCTTCATTTGTTCTAAATATGGGCCTTGTAAGAACCTTATTTAGTGCACTTGGGAAAATGGACACAATAAAGTTACCTCACATTCATGTTGCATCTCTAGCCTCTACCTCAATTACACCACCTCCAAAAAAAAACAATTCCTACTATGCCCCTAATTAGATCAAATATATTATATTGGTATCCAGACAAGAGAGGCCTTAGGTAGTCTTCTCAACTCCACAAATTGGCATGAGATTTGATGTTTCTATAGGTATAATGAAAAGAGTGGTGAGGAGGTAGGTGGAGTATCTCAAGTCTAACTCAATTTTGGCCCATGAAAGTGAATAATCCCTCTTCACTTTAAAAAAAAAGAGAAAAGTTATCCCATGTAAAGTGGATGATTATGTAGATGACCCTATGTCCATGGTCCAAGCCAATGCAGAATCCATAGTGGCCTTAATGAAAGGCATATAATAGGAGATGAAGAGATTGAGGGAATAAGCATTGCCTCTAGTGCTTAAGAACACTATAGTCTAGGTACTTAATGTAGTCATCAATGTCTTCAATTTGTATAAGGTCATGAAGAGAAGGAAAGAACATGGGACCCTGTAATATAATGTGGTCATTAAATATGACCAAAAACTTGTACTTTATGATGCTAGGTTGGAAAACCTAGCTACAGTTGTAAGGAGTAACAAGTTCCTAGACCTTAAGGTCTTGCCACTTAAAGACATCATTCCATCACATACCATAATAATGAATATAAGGAGGATATTGAAAATATGGATGGAATAAGTTAAGTATGTAATTGCATCCTTAGAGAAGATAGAGTTCAAGATTGCCCTTTTTTTAAAGCACTAGGGTGACCAAACATGATGGTTTCTTCATGGATGACCAGGAATTTAGGGCTCAAATGAAGGTATTTATTTCAAAGTTCCAACAAGACATAGTCAATGCCAATGCTTTCACTGAGGTGATGAACATTGTGGCTTTTGCCAACCAAAGGCTAGAGAGAATCAAGGCCATTGAAGAAGCATTGAGGCCTATACTTGCAGAGCATGGCAAGCTTATTCAAGAAATGTCTGACGTATTCCAACCTATGATCTTGGATTTTAGCCAAATTTACCAAGATTACTTAGCATGTATAGAATTTTGGACAAAGGAAGAGGCAGAGAAACAAAGGCAACAATAGCAAGCTAGTCAGTAACCTCCTCCAAGACCTTGAGGAATATTCATCTTTATTTCATAAATTCAAATTTAGAATATTCTATTGCAACAAGTGGCATTTTAGCCACTTGGTTATATTTGAGCATCTTTTAATGGTTCCACTTAAACTTGTATAGGCAATTTTGAAGCCTATATATAGGGGTATTCCCCCTCATTGTAAAATAGGAACAATTGTTATAGAATTAATGTAAAATATCCAAGAATTTGTGAGATTATCTTAGTGCTTTATTGTGTGTTTTTTTGGTTTCTATTGCTCATGGTTTTAGATAGATAATGGTTTCTTTTCTTCTAACTAATCTAGAAATAATATCAATATATGCATCTATTGGTTTGAGTTTAACACTAGGATAACAAATATGTTAGTTTATGTGCTCTATTTTACCTCATTTGTAGTTGAATGTGCTTATGCAATTTAATGTGGATGATTAACTTTTTTGCAACATATGATTTTAGATATATGCATTTCCTTTCACTTGAAGTTTCAACTGCATTCATTTGGCTTTGAGTATTACACTAGGGTTGGTTAATGCTAGTTTTATATGTTTTTGTCATAAAAGTTGGAATAATTGACACCTTTAACCATCTGAAGCAACCCTTCTTTTCTACCTGACCCTATTTACATTTGGATATACCCCATGATTCACTTTAATTTAGCTCATTCTATAAATATTCATGGTTTGTTTGTGCTTGGGAAATAATTGGAAAATTTTAAAATAATTTCACAAATATTAGCAAGAAATAAAGTGTCACTGCGTATTAACTATTGTCCCTACAAGAGGGTCTACTTGAAAACTTACAAGTTGTGGCCATATCTCTTCTATTTTTCTATTTTCAGTAGTAGTTATGTAACAAACTCAAGCCTCAAGCCTTTTAGGATTTAAAATTGAGTTTATAACTTTCCCTTATTCCCTAGTGACACAAGAAGCACATTAAGTGCATTAACAAGAAGGGAAACGTTGGTGCTAGAAGGAGGGCCCCTACATAATTACGTTCATGCATCTTGGTGAAAATGTAATGTACTTCATTAAATATATGCATAATTATTTTAAAGTAAATAAATATTGTTAAATAAAATTAAAGATCTACATTCTTTGTATGAATCTTTGCATCCTTTGAAGGATTCCATCAAAGTTAGTGTTCATTCATGGAGATTTGGTAAATAATTTGGATATTTGTGAGAATTTGTGCAAAGTTCAATCATTGAGACCTCACTTATGTTGATTCTAGGCATTTAAGATCATAATTACTCTAATTCATTTGGGATTGAGTAAACCTGTGCATAACTTTGTGCTAAAAGATGTTTTAAAATACTTAAACACTCTCATATTGTTCAATTGGGCATAGAAATGCTTTGAAATACTGGTCTAACACTGATCTTTGTAGGTTAACAAGTGGAACTAATAGTATTTTTTTATGTATTACAAACTTTGAGGTTTCAAGGCTTGGATCCTCAAGGATCAAGGTAAAACTATTAGATCTAGTTTGTAAAATTGATTTTCTATAAGTATATTGATGATATTTGATATTTGACACCTGTGAAGCTACCTTTAAAGTTCCACTACTCTCAATACCCATTCTACATCTTGGATTTGCCTAGGATTAGAACCAAGTCTTGATCTAAACCAAGAGTCCCTTTAACATCCCTAAAAACTCATAGATAGGTGAGAGTAGACAAAGGTAAATGTAGGAAGTTGAGACCTAGCCAAATTCCCCATCTAACCAAAATTTACCACCCCTCTTTCCAATCATGGCATGGTTAGTTGGCTCATCCATCAATATCCTTGGAGCTATGCACTATCTACCAAGGAACCCAAAAAAATATTTATTTCTCTTTACCCCCTCCGATGGAGTAACCACTGAAGAGAATATAAATTCATTTAAAGCATCTTTGAGGATACTTAATGTAATTCATGAGGACATGGCTAGCTGCATTTTTCCTTTACATTTCAAGACATGGCTTATGATTGGTTCCTAAACTTGCTAGAATATTCCATCACAGGATGGGATCAATTCAATGATACTTTTATTGCCCAATTTGGTAGGGTAGTAAGCTTGGGAGTTATGTATCAATAGTTCACCACCCTTAAAAGGGATATAAAGGAGCCAATTATAAAATTCAACACAAAGTTCCAAAATATGTATATCCTTACATCCCTACCCTATAAGCTAGTAGAAAATTTGGCTTTAAAAATATAAAAAATTGCCTTAGACCCAATGACAGCTATCTTCTTGAGAAGAGCCTTGAATATTGACACATTGCCTTTAGCATATGTTAAATCTATCCATCTTGATGAGAAAAGGCACTTGTAGGGGCATCTCACCTTTGCTATACTAAAAAATGATCCAATGATGCTTGCTCTAAATGTCATACCCAACATGAATTAGAATCTGCCTACATTAAACCAACTACCATTAATTAACCAATTACCATTAAGCCACATTGTACCCAACCAATAGCTAGGATTCTTCAACCAATAAAATCTTGGATCAAATCCCTAAAACAACATCAATTAAGCACTAGTTCCTATAAATAACACCAAAGTTCAAACTACAACCTCAAACAAGAATTCAGAGCCTCCAAAGGGAAAATTAGATTCAATATAGAGAACCATTTAGAAACTTGCTAATTATTTCTTAGATCTCAAGAAATAGATGAGAAATATTGGTAAGATTTCCAATATAAATTATAACTTCTAGAGATATAATAGATCATTCAATAAGACTAATAATAATAGTGAGCCCCTTTTGAGCAAATTACATGAGATCGACATTTGTGAGTTAGCCTTGCCCAACTAGTGTTGAGTGCACAATACTACCAAACATGGAGAACTATATTATGTTGAATTTTGTCATGCATTCGAAGCCATTTAGATCTAAATAGATGGGTTAGAGATGAATCCCACTAATCAAATTGATGTTAAAGGTTTTGACAATACCAATGATGCTTCTAGAACTCCAAAAATAGTCCTCATGGTTGAGACCTATGATTTTCCCAGTTAAGATGAAAATGAGCCTAAAGATAATGTCAATGAAGTACATGCTTTCCAACAATATCAAAGGAATAATTATACTTTGAGAAGTAAAGGTCAGAACCCACCTATGATAATGTCCACCCCACCTAATAAAATAGATACACCTCCTGATGGCAGGACAAATAATAATCCTCCACCCCCTAAAGGTAAGGAGAGTTAGCCAATAGTAGAAGCTCCCTACACAACATCAAAAGGTGGATATAACATAGTAGAGAATATGAAAAATATCAAGGTAAACATAACATTGCATTAACTCACTCAAATCATTAAATATAATGATTTGCTACTAAAATCATTGAATGAAAATATTAGTTACAGCAAAGCTAAACTAGCCCATGCAAATGTGGTACTGTATAAGAGTAAGCATGAAGTTCCATCGTTTCTATTGACTATAAGGATTTTTGGTAAGAATTTTCATAATTTGTTGTTAGATTTTGATGCTTCATCTAACATTATGCCTTTAGGAATCTATGAAAAAATAGATTAATCCCAGTTAAATCAGAGAAGTTAGTGGTGCAGTTGGACAAATCAATAGTGAAATTGGTGGGTGAATTGTTAAATATTCATATGAAGCTCACTCATAAACCCCAAATCTAGGAATTCATCGACATTCAAGTCATTGACATCCCTGAGGATTATGGATTTTTATTGAGTCATGATTGGACTAAATCCTTGAATATATATATGTCCACTAATTATTCCCACATGTGGCTACCTTAGTGTGAGATTCCCAATAAAATCAAGATTGACCAGGAACCCAAAATGAAATACACAATCACTAAATATAATGCCAAGAATGAAGAGGTAAATTACCAATCCTCTAACTTAGGTGTTTACACTTTGGAAACTATTAATTTTGTTACAAATGACAAGGTGAAAGAAGAAATCAAAGGTCCTTGTACATTGTACTTTGATGGTGTATGGGCTAAGCAAGGTTTTGGCATTGGAATTGTTCTTACAAATCCTGAAGGAAAATAGTATCTAGTTTCTTATACATTATAGTTCACTTGTACTAATAATTTAGTAGAATATGAAGTTCTTATTTTAGGACTTCAATTTGTAATCAAACACAAGGTAAAAAAAAAGTGTATGGTGATTCAGAATTAGTTGTTAATCAGGTCAGTAGCAGATATCCATGCAAGCTTTCCTATTTAAAAAAGTATAAATTTAGAGCTTGGAATTTGATTGAGTATTTTAACTTATTTAATATTTTTTCCTTTCCCATGGAGTATAACCAATTGGTAGATGCTCTAGCTTCAATAGTAGTAAACCTAGTGCCTCTAGAGCCTTTAAACTTTTAGGAGTTTACCATGGAAATAATCTCATGCCCTTTTGTGCTAGACAATATCAATCACTTCCAATTTTTTGATGATGATAAGCAAATAATTTACTTCATGTGTAATTTTGGCATATTCAAATCCCACATCATTGATGAATAGGATGAAATTTTTGTAGAAAATTCAAAGGACAATGAAGATGGAGTAATCCAACTCAAAGAGAATCAAATCCCCAAGGGCATGACCTCCTTGGAAAAGATGTTTGACTTAGATAAATAAATAAATGAAGCTAAAAAACCCAAGGTCAATGGAAAATATTATAAGCAAGTCAACATGGGAAATCTTGGGAATGAGCAAAGTGTCAACATTGGTTTAGTTTGCACTATTGAAAAGTTGAAAGAAGTCGCTACCATGTTAACCAAGTTAATATATGTCATTGCCTAGTCATATAATGACCTTAATATATTTAATACTATTGTGATTACTCACACTATCCCCTTGAAAGAGGTCTAAAAACCCTTCACATAAAGATAGAGGCCATTGGATCCAATGCTATAACCACTAGTTTATAAGGGAATGAAGAAATTACTAGATGCAAGGATAATATTTCCCATACGGAACTTGACATGGGTTGTAAATATTGTGTTAGTCTGAAAGAAGAATGGATAAATCATACTCTGTATCAATTTCAAAAATTTGAATAGATCCTCAGAGAAGGATAATTATCCCTTTCCATCTTTAGATGAAGTCATTTAGTTGGTGAGTGGATCTACAATGATGTCATTCCTTGATGGTTTTTTAGTCTACAACCAAGTTCTAGTGAATAAAAACAATAGAATGAAAATTACCTTTACCACCAAGTGGGGAATGTTTGCATATAAATGAATGCCATTTAGATCGATTAACATAGGAGAAAATTTACAATGAGAAATGGACCATGCATTCCAAGGATTAATAGGTAAGTGCATCATTATTTACATGGATGATCTAACAATCTTTTCTAAAAATAGAAGTGATCACATGATGCATTTGGAACAAGTGTTGAAGAAGTGTAGGAGGTATGGCATTTATTTAAACCCCAAGAAAAGTATCTTCTATTTAGTTGAAGGAAAAATTCTAGGACAATAATCACCTAAGAAGGTATGACCATTGACCCTGATAGGATAAATTCAATTTCAAAGATAAAAATCCCTAACAACAAAAAAGAGTTGAAATATTTATTTTTAAAAATTAATTTTGTAATAAAATTTATCTTTGGTTTTGCAGAGATTGTAAGACAACTCAACGTGATGCTGAAGAAAGATGTGAAGATAGAATGGACTATTGAAATAAAGAAGGCATATCAAGACATTAAGCATGTTATTGTTCAAGCTCCTATTCTGATAAGTCTTAATTTTAGTAGACTTTTATCTAGACTATTTTGCTTCTGATCACACTATTGCTATTGTATTAATGCAGAAAGGGGATGACAAAGAGCACCCTATAACATTCATGAGCACCAACTTGAAGAACGCCAAACTTAAATATCATATTTTAGATAAGCAAGCCTATGCTTTGGTAAAGACCATCAAGAAGTTTAAGCACTACAACCTAAGGAATAAAACATATGCCATAGTGTCTAATCTAACTGTCAAGTGGATGTTATGACAAAATGAACTTGGAAAATGAAGAGGGAAGTGGATGACCAAAATCCAAGAATAATATATAGAAATAAAATCTACTAAGCTAGTAAGAGGCCAAGGTCTAACTAGCTTATTATAAATATTGATCCATGTATTCACATTTTTCAAGTTGAAGCAAGTCAAGTGTTTATTGGTGATTAGGACAAGGATACTGTTCACTATTTGCTACATGGAATGTGTCCCCCACACCTTAAAAGGAAGTTAAAAATGGCTCTCAGGCTGAGATCATCTCATTGTATGATGAAAAGGGGAGTCCTTTATAGAAAAAATTATGAGGGGATCTATCTAAAATGTGTTTCTAGAGTTGAAGCCCCAAAAATCATGAACAATTTCTATGACAAACTAGGAAGTGGTCACCCTTTAGGGTGTACCATAGCACACAAGATATTAAGATCAAGCTACTACTAGCCAACCATATTTAAAGACACCCACACTCATATGTGAACATGTCATCAATGCCAAGTGTTTGATCTAAGAGAGACAAAGGTATCCATGCCTTTGCAACTAGTGATTGAAATGAAGCCATTTTCATAATGGGGCCTTAACTGTGTAGGAGTGATCAATCCTAAATTATCAGTAGGTCATAAATTTATACTCACTATTATGGATTATTGTATTAGATGGACTAAATCAGTGGCCACTAAAAATAATAAAGCAATTGATGTCATCAAATTCCTAGAAGAAAATATCATCACTCAATTTGGAATGCCCCTATCTTTAGTATATGATAATGGCCCAGCCTTTATATTAGCCAAATTTATCGAATGGGCATATGATAAACAAATATTCATCAAGTCTACTTCAAACTATTACCCTTAGGGTAATGTAGCTGTAGAATCTACCAATAAAAACTTGATGAACACCATCAAGAAGTCTGTAGAGAAGAAACCTCAAGAATGGTATTCCCTACTAAAGTATACTTTATGGGTAGATAGAATGAGATACAAATAGGCACTCAAGGTGTCCCTATTCCTATTGGTCTATGGGAAACAGCCTATTTTTCTTATCACACTAAATTTTCCCACCTATGAGTTTATGGCTGAGTATATGGAAGATGATGAAAGAGTATTATCCCAAATACTGAACATCATCCAAATGGAAGATGCCATAGATGAAGCATTGAAGAATCTTAGCAAGCATTAAGATGTTATAAAGAGATGGTTTGATAAATGAGCCAAAGTTAAAGTGTTTCACATATCAGACTTGGTCTTACTATGGGATGAGGCCCATGAGAAGAAAGGACAACATAATAAGTTCACTCATCTCTATATTGGACCATATCAAGTGGTAAAAATACTAGGTGAAAATGCATTCAGGCTCAAAGGCCTACAAGGACATGACTTAACCTTGCCAGTCAATGGATAGTACATGAAACATTATTTCTTTGTCACTTTGTTATAAACTCTAGAAGGATAGTAACCTTGTTTAGAGTTAGAGTAGGTAGGAGTACAGTAGTTTCCTTTCCCTCTTTGCTTTTCTATTGTGTTCTTTCTCGCTTTCTTTCTTTGCTTTCCTGTTGTGTTCTTTCTCACTTCACGCTTACTATTTATTTTATGTCATGTGTTGTAGCTTAGTAATAAGTCATTTAGACAAGAATTCATTAGCTCAATCTATGTTAGTCTAGTCTTGAAAATGGGAAGAAGGGATTATTGGTGTTAAACAATAGTTGTCTAAAATTCAAAAACCTCTATTAGTGTTTCAATTTAGAAAAGTTGGGTGAGGTTAATTAGAAGTTAGTTTTCTCATAAAAATCCAAAGTCATTTTAAGGCTGTAATATAGTCTGAATGACTGAAAATTTGGTTGAACTAGAGTTTGGATCTATATAGACCATCATATTGTCACTTAAATTCACCAAATAAATTTCCAAGGTAGAACTTGATATCTAAAAGTGAATGACATATAGACTGTCTTGACAAAACCTTACACCTGGTTAATTCTAGTTCTCAACCATTCTAGTTTAGGAAAGCAGCCATATAAAAAAATGATACCCAATGAAATGAAATGAAATCATAAACTACTTTTAGATTCCATTGATGGTGATTTAGGCAATCTCTATTTGGGCTATGGATGCCTAGATGGTAGTAGATCAAGGTCTAGAGTGGAGCCAAAGGTATCTCTATTGGGTCTATGGATGTTTGTCTAGTAGTAGAGCAATGCCCAAGCCATCCTCAACTAAGAAAAGTATAATTATATAAAATCTAAAGAATGTTTAAGTCATTTCATGTTTGATGTTTTAAAACTTGATAGTTATCATTTATGAACCTAGTGGCAATGGTTAAGGAACCTCAAAGCATATGCATAGTATGATTGTCTACAAGGTTTAAACTCTATTTTAATCTTGTGGGATTTCATTAGTTATGAAAATTAGTTTTGGAACTAACTAAAAATCATAATGAGATAACTAAATTTTTATTCATCTTTGAATAGAATATTTAGATTCTAACATTTTACAATGTTTCCCCACAGAGGTCTCCATTTGTTGATGATCAACATTCCCCTATTCTCAGAATGGGAACCCTCCTTTCTTCAATTTTTAAAAATTCCCAAGATACTAAGCATATTAAATCATCTGACTGCATGGGGAATTGACTAAATTTACCAATGCTTGTGTTCTATATTTTTTATTAGTCATTCATTTTTCAATAAGGATTAATACTTAGAATTATTCAAATTATTGAAAGTCTTCTTCAAGTTTTATTTAATAATGAATTATTGAACATTGATGGTTCAACGATATGTAGACAAGATTTCACTAAGGAAGCACAACCTAGCTCTCTAATAGACATAAACACAACAAGCTTCATTGGGTTTTGTTAAATTAACATTATGTTAAGTTTAAGGTATTTGGTTGCAAAGTTTTGTGTTAAACTTGTCTAAATTTGCCTAAGATAGGAAATGACATCTTCAAGAAAGTTCATTTAGTTTCTCACTTGACCTCATAGGAGGTCAAATTAAATTTTTAGTTTATGATGCCTTATGGGACATCAAAGTTTAGAGTATGACTTAAAAAGGATAGGTCTCCACCTCATCAGGCCTTACAGTACCTTAAGGATTTATTTTTGTCTCAAGTAAGACATTTAGAGTAAATCTACCAAGTTTGTGAGCTACATGGAATCATCTAAAGGGATTTCAAGAAGATATCCATTAAAATTCAAATCTTAGGGTTACGTGTCAATATCTTATCCCCCACGAGCAATCCCATCCAATCCAAGCTACCATGTATCTCCCATACATCCCACCATAGTGAAAAAGTTCATGAGATGCCACCACATGTTTCAAACCACAACTAACCAGACTTGAGTAGCCCTCTAAGGTGGCACGTATCCCCCTTAGGTTCATTTAAGGTTAACACATGTCTATGTTACATTGCATCCATCTAAAACTCATGAGAGCTTGCAAGGTAGACACTTAAGTGCACCCAAGCTATCTAATCAATATTTAGTAATATACAGTTGTCTGAGGTGCCTTCTAAGAATGACACTTAGTAAAATAATAAATACTATCCCATAGAAATGATGTGTGTCCCTTTTGGTCCCTGCAATGATGCCACATGTCATTCCCATGCTATTTCTATCCAAGATCCACAAGATCACCTTCAAGAGAGACGTGTATCTCCATTTGAGCCATCCAATTAGCACTAATTTGCCAACAATTATCCAAAATCCTTCTAAGAGAGATGCCTAGAAAATCAAAGGTATGATTGCTCATGAGAGCAATGCTTGGTTAAGAAAGCTACAATTTCATGTGAGAGTGACGCATGGAATTCCTGAGGCTAATCAAAATTAAAAAACACCACCTGAGAGCTTGTTATGAATTTAAATATGCCACATGGTGAGATATAGATCAGTCATTATGTAAATCAACATTCTAAGAATCTATGAGGTAATCAAAAGGTGCCACGTATTTGAATTTTAAGCTAATCAAGTAGCTTAGTCATAGTTAGGCCCTACGAGTACCTAGATGGATCTAAGGTGGAATCCACATGTCTAAATGTGGAAATAATTAGCTTTAAATATAAAATTGATAGAAAATTGAATTCAAATTAAATCTAAATCAAATTTTGGTGCAATTAATTGCTAAAAATATTATTTTGAAGATTGTTTCAAATAGACACAAAGTTGACAAACTTGCCATTAATACAGCACAAACCAAGATCACCATTAACATTGCATTAATTAGAGTGATGTTTCAAAAGGATATGCAAACAAATATACTTCTATTTTGATTTTGAATCTATACACATTTACTTTCTATGTTATCTATGCTCTCACAGTTTGACAAAGCTCAAGTCATTTGCAAATTGCACTCCTAACCACCATTATCAAAGCTTGAAAGTTGTAGAAGGATACAAAATATGTTGATTTCTACTAGAGTATTATAAAATATGGCATAATTAGGTCCTTCTAATCTAGCTAAGAGAATTTCCTTCAAGAACAATGACTTTCTATTCCAAAAAGGTACTTTAGTAGTCTTCAAGGATACTAAATTCATTCTTAAGGCCATAGCATCTGGTGACCTGCATTACAATACCGTATACTTTAATGTAGAAGCATCTAGGTTTGTTGATGAGGATGAAACCATGCCTCATATAATCCAACTAGCTTCAGATATCCTCACCATGAATGCAGTCAATCTCCACAAGGTCACAACTAAATCAGAGGTCATGCCATGCATTGACCTAGTTTACACTATTTTTAAGATGTCAAAATGCAAAGATGGATGGCTTAAGTCAATATCCCAAGGGTTCCCTATTACTTTCATAGTAATACTAAGCTTCAAGAAGCACTATGATCTTCCCTCATAATAGACAGAATATAACTACGTCATCATCGACAATTGGTATGAAGTGCACTCCCTAAAGAAGGTCTTGGCTTCATGGGTGACTGACCCAACAGGATCTATTCTCATGGATTAATAAGGAAACTTGCCTATCCAAAAATTTAGAAAAGGAGTCAGAATTGGCCTATCCCTCCTGAATAGAGTATTTGGAAATGCACACATTGCTTACATGGACATAAGGGTCATTCCATTGATACAAATCATCCTAGGAGATGAAGAGATTCCCACACTTGGGGAAATTATCAACAAAAATTTGGTGTATATAATTCAAGACGCTTGCAATAATGGTTTCCCCTTCTTCATGATGAGCTACTTTCTAGATGTAATATGTGTAACTACTCAACTGGGTTAGAATTCATGGTCTCCTAAATGACAAGAGGTTGTGGCTCGGCTATTCTCTATAGTGCATATTCATCGATTCAGATGCAACATAAGAGTGATTATGGAAGAGTTATACCCAGTGGTCTATAATTTGATCACTAAATGCAATATGTAAAGGGTTCCCCCTGAATTCAAGTAAACCTTGAGAGACATGGGTAGCTATTGGTTATACCTAGACTTCATAGTAATTATAATAGGAGTGATGGTGGCCCCTCTCAGATTGTCAAGATTGTACCAATGAAGATAGCTAAATAAGATATGGCATATCAACTTCTACATGGATTTTATGGTGTCTTCAAAAAAAGAAGAAAAAAACCCCCATAATGTTCCCTAAAAACTGGGGAGGACTAGTGTCACCAAGTGGCATGATATTATTGTAGCTATTAGGCATAGGGATTCATACCTATTGCCTAAAGATGACTTCAGACTGTGGGATCCTAATAATTCATTGCCAAGCATCTATTAAAATTCAATAAAGATGTGGAAATGGAATACAAGCATCAATAATAATTTCATGAGTGGATATACAGAGATGCTCTGAAGGATAAGGTGGTGCTCTAGGATGTTGTAAATAACATTGAACTAGAGATGAGACTAAATAGAGAGTAGAAAAAGGAATATATTACCAAGTCTCAACCACCACCAACACATGGGAGAATTTTTGATTCTAAATATGAAGAAGGGCAAGATGAATAAGAAGATGACAATGTTCCTCTTGTTGGGAACAAGTCATCTAGATCTCCATAACTTGCCACTTCAAGCATTCAGGACTTACCTCTAAGATTTGATCAAGGAGGATCTAGTAGTCAACCTAACCCTTCCCAAGGGTCCATATTAATCTCTACATCTATTATGGGAGCCACTCTATAAATCCTAAGCTATCCTGACCCTATTTCTATTGACCTTGAGGAATTGCAACAAGGCATTGAGTTCTCTATGGAAGAAGTGTAAGCACTAGCTAGAAGAAACATCAAAAAGTTTTACAACAGGAAAAAGGAGCCTAAGGTCACTATGTGGGGATAAATAACCCCTCCACTAGCTTCTGAAATGGTTGCAAACAAACCATAGGCTACCCTTGTAGCATAGGCTCCCAATGTAATTACCTTTCCACTACCTTCTTTCCAAATAGAAAGTACATTCCTTTTATTTTTGCTTTTGTATTTTCTCCCCTACCATTGTTCCCCCATTGGATTCAATGTCATTAGCAATTACAACTACCACCACTCAGTCCTTAGTTGATACTAGCTTGGGCCAATCTAGTGGTTCCATGGGATTTACTATCCCCCACTTCATTTTTCATGCCACTACCAATATTGCATCTTAATTAGGCACTAGTGTTGGCCAAGCTATCAATTCTACATAATCCTAGGTAGCAACAACAACTAGTGCAACATCACTTGCTATTGGTTCCCCTACATCTACAAGGCCATTAAGGCCCATTTTAAAACTTTTCACCTTTTCAAAGCCACCTTTGCTTGCATCCCCATTAAATATAATTACAGTTGTAAAGGTGAGTGTGCCTCCAAAATTGCCATCATTTGTTCTAAATATGGTCCCTACAAGAACCCTATTTAGCACACTTGGGAAAATGGAGCCAACAAACATTCCTCACATTCCTATTGCATCTCTAGCCTCTACCTCAGCCACACTACCTCCAACAAAACCAATGACTATTGTTGCCCCTAATTGGGTCAGAGATATTATACTGATATCCAAACAAGAGAGACCTTAGGTAGTCTTTTCTATTCCACAAATTGGCATGATATTTGATGTTGCTATAGGTACAATGAAAAGAGTGGTGAGGAGGCAAGTAGAGTATCCCTAGTCTATCTTAGTTGCAACCCATGAAATTTAAGTCCCTCTTCACTTTAACAAATAAGAGAATAAGTTGGCCCAGGTGAAGTGGATGAGTATATAGAGGACCTTATGTCCATGATCTAAGCCAATGCAGAATCCATAGTGGCCTTAATCAAAGGCATGCAATAGGACATGAAGAGATTGGGGGAATAAACATTACCTATAATGCCTGAGAACACTACAGTCTAGGTAATTAATGTAGTCATCAATATCTTCAATTTATACAATGTCATGAAAAGAAGGCAAGAAGATGGGACCCTATAATATAATATGGTCATTAAATATGACCAAAAACTTGCACTCTATGATGCCAAGTTGGCAAACTTGGCTAGAGTTTCAAAGAGAAACAAGTTCCTTGACCTTAAGGTCTTGCCACTTGAATACATCATCCCAGCATAGACCATAATGATGAATAGGAGTATATTGAAAAGATGTTTGGAATAGGTTAAGGATGTAACTGCATCCTTAGAGAAGATGGATTTCAAGATTTTCCTCTTGTTAAAGGATGCTATGGTCACTAGGGTGACCAAACCTAATGGCAGCTTCATGGATGACCAAAAATTCAAGGCTCAAATGAAGGTATTTGTTGCAAAGTTACATTAGGACATATTCAATGCCAAGACTACCACTAAGGTGATGAACATTATGGCATTTGCCAACCAAAGGCTAGAGAGAGCTGAGGCCATTGAAGAAGCACTAAGGCCTATACTTGCAGAACATGGTAGGCTTATTCAAGAAATTTTTGACTTATTATGGCCTATGATCTTGGATTTCATCCAAATGGACAAGGATTACTTAGCATGCATAGAATTTTGGACAAAAGAAGAGGCATAGAAACAAAGGCAATAACATCAAGCTGGTCAATAACCTCCTCCAAGACCTTGAGGAATATTTAGATTTATTTTGTAAATTCAAATTTAGAATATTCCATTGTAATATGTGGCATTTTATCCACTTGGTTATATTTGGGCATATTTTAATGGGCACACTTGAAATTGTATAGGTAATTTTTAAGCCTATATATAGGGGTATTCCCTCTCATTGTAAAACAAGATCAGTTGTTATATAATTAATGCAAAAGAGCCAATAATTCATGAGATTATTTGAGTGCTTTGTTATGTGTGTTCTATGGTTTTTATTTCTCATGATTTTAGAAAACTAATGGTTTATTTTCTGCTAACTAATCTAGAAATAATATCAATATATGCATCTATTGGTTTGAGTTTAACACTAGGCTAACAAATATGTTGGTTTATGTGCTCTATTTTATCTCATTTGCAGTTGAATGTGCTTATGAAATTTAATGTGGATGAGTAACTTTATTTCAACATATACTTTCATATATATGCATTACCTTTCCTTTGAAGTCTCAATTTCATTCATTTAGCTTTGAGTATTACACTAGGGTTGGTGAATGCTAGTTTTATATGTTTTTGTCATAGAAGTTGGAAGAATCGAAACCTTTAACCATTTGAAGCAAACCTTATTTTCTACCTTTCCCTTATTACCTTTGGATATACCCCATGACTCACTTTATTTTAGCTCATTCTATAAATATTTATGGTTTATTTGTGCTTGGGTAATAATTGTTAAAGTTTAAAATAATTTCACAAAGATTAGCAAGAAATAAAGTGTCATTGTGTATTAACTATTGTCCTTATAGTAAGGTATGCTTGCATACTTACAAGTGGTGGCCATATCTCTACTATTTTTCTATTTTCAATAGTAGTTGTGTAAACATCTCAAGCCCCAAGTCTTCTAGGACTTAAAATTGAGTTTATTACAATCCCCACATTACCTAGTGACACGAGGAGCACGTTAAGTGTGATAATGAGATAAGAATGGATGTTAACTTAAGGGTTTCTAAAGTGTGTCATATATAAAATAAGGTATGGCCGAATCAACTTGCAAACAATGTAGGTTTTACACAACACTCAAACAACATGCATAGTCATGAATATTTAATTAGTCAACTGATAAGGGTGTGTAACTCGACACTCGCACAATCTAATGGCTTTGTATGTGAGGTTTTAGGTTGGTGACCCATTACAATATCAACCAAACCTTTGTAACCCCATTTACACACAGTTACTTAGGAGTTAATCTTGCCTCCTATAGTGAAATGTATGTTGTGGCTAAAGGCTCCTATTCTAGGTATACACAAGGCTTTATAGGTGTGTCTCCTACCTACATGAAGGTAAAGTGGGGCCCAAGTCTATATAGGATGTTTTCTAACTACTTTATGTATTAGAGCTTAACCATCCCTCACTCCATGAAACCCTTTATGGGTAATTTTGCTTAGGCACTGAATGATAGTGCTCCTAATTTTTAGACTCCACCAAAACATGGAGTTTGGTCTAATTCATGGTGATGAAATCCACGTCACTAACCCCTAGTTGTTAAGCCCATGTGTGGGGATGAATTCCACATTACATGCTATCCTAGACTCGAGGGGGATAATAAACAGGTAAGCACAAGATGATTAATTTACCAATTAATTGTCTATGTGTGAGAGGCACAAGTATATACAATTAAGAAAATATATATACAAGCAAAATTACACACACAAAATAAGTATATACAATCAAAACTAAAATATAAATGTTTTGGCACCCCTCTTAGAGTCACAAAGGTCAAAAAATAAAATGGGTGACTTAACCTTGATTGGTCCTGCACTAAAAGGGGTTAGTAGTTTAGCTTTTACAAAACCACAACTCCTTATAAAACTACAAAGACACGATGTAATATCACAATCAGAGATCATAAAATCACCACTACAAAATAAAATTGCAAATCATGGGTTGTGATCTTCTAGAAGTCAACTGACCACGATGATTAACCTGTAAAACCATGATAGTTAGATAAAACCACAACTTAGCAAAGCAAGACCATAATTTACAAAAATTCACAATATGTGGTTTTTTATAAAATAGAAAAATTATAAAAATAAGTCTAAGGTAGATGGATATTAATGGAATAACTAGTTTTCTACAAAATCGCTACTCTTTGGTCAAAGTTACAAGTTTGAGACTTGTGGTTTTGAAGAAAGAGGAGAAATAGGTTAATGGTGAGGTGTTTGATATTTTCTTTACTCTCCCTCCTATGCCTATTTCTCCTTGTAGACAAACAACAAACTATCAGGACACCCCTATAAATATAGTTAGACCCAAAATGTCTAGATTCCAAAATGTTTAGGGTAATTTAGAGATAACCTTAGCTTATGGAGTATGCTATAATTATTTATTAGAAGTTGAAGGAATATTATCTAGAAAATAGAATCTATCAAGGGAAGATTTTACTAGTGTGTTCAGGGGGACAAAACTATGATTCTCGATGATAATAACGTAATTCCCAGGGAAAAGGCATAGATGTCAGAGTCACAATATTACAAATTATGGTCAAATGGTCTAAAGCTTGATTCCTCTTCTTCTTGAAAAATAAAAAACCAAAAAGCCTTCCAAGGTAATTAAAACATAATAATAACACCTTATAGAATGATTAGTAGTAGACAAGAGATAGGGATTAGAGTAAAACTAAGTTTGATAAAACTGTGACTACAATTATCAATATCGCTATTACCAGGGTAAAACCATATATGTCAAAGTCACGATATTGTCATAGAAGCACAAATAGTCCAGATGTTAGATTATATTTCTTGACCCTACACACAAGAGATAGCACACTTCTTGGCAACAAAATAGAATGTTTATTAGCTTGTAAGAGGAGTTAGTGAAAGATAAAATAGGGATATGACCCCAACTACTAGCTTTCACAAAACTACAACTCTAACTGATAAAATCATAATTACTATGGAAAAACCACAACTTGTGAAGTTTTTTCAGTAGTCAAAATCCTATAGAATCAAAAACCATTAGTGGTTAAGGTTAGCGGTTAGACAATATCATAATTTTTTCTATAATACCACAACTTCAATACCACTAATACTAGAGCAAAACCATAGATTGTCTGTGCGTGAAATTTTTTTAAAATCCAGTCTTCATTTCACATCCAATTTGTCTTAAAAGCATTCAAATCAATTATATCAAGTTTATAAGGTTATTTAAGGGAGTAATGTCCCACTGCAGTCACCAAAATGTAGCCTAAATTTTAGATTCAACTCCTATATATAATTTTAGTAATAAAAACCTAAAATCTAAACACACCAATAGGAGGAGATAAAAGAGATAATCAGCTCAATAAGAACACTCTTACCATCACTTTACCTCTTTATTGATCTTCTCCAATATTTTCCAATAGATTTTTGATGCAAAATTTGAAGATTGTTAGATTGCTTGCTTGATGTTGATAATGGCTTCCAATGGATAGACTTGATATTGGCTATGAATGGATGCAAGAAGGCTATTTGGATGCAATATGATGGTATAAAGTTGGTAATTTTCCAAGTTATTTTGAAGGAGGGGGTGAGTTTGGTTATACAGGTATGGAGGGAGATATCAATAACTCAAATTCAAATTTGAGCCATTGAGATCAATGGCAGGCAATTTCCATTGAATTTTTAATTCCATGGAGATCTCTAGAATAGAAAATTCTAGAGAAGGGGTTAAAATAGAGAATATTCATAGAATCCTCCAATTATATAAATCTCCTATTAGGTTTTAAGGGTTTAGGAGAGGCTACTATAGGGTGTTAGTTGGGTAGGTGGATTATTTTGTAAATTTAAATTGGCAAGTGGCTCAGGGAGTAGGTTAGTGGGTAAATAGGTCTTGTTAGGGGATTAATGAATGGATTAATTGGTTATGGAATAGGGTAAGTTTTATAGGATTTATGAATGGGAATATGGATAATGGGACATTAGTTAACTTAGCTACGAAATGTACATATTAGGTTAAATTAGCAAAATTAGTAGAATTAGCAAGGCGAGCATATTTTAGTGCATACAGCATCCATAAGTTTATTCAAGTCTAATTGGATGATTGGATAATGTATGTATTATTCAAGGACCATTGCTCTAATATATGGCTCATGCTTGAGTGCTATCGAGTATTACAAATATCACTGAATCAAAATAAGTGCCTATTTGCTACACCTTTCGATGTTCTTATAGGACATATTATTTATAAAGGTGGATTTCTAGTAGACCTGGCAAAGGTATCTATTATTCTTTTCCTTCCAATGCCCATGTCTCAACATGAGGTTTGTGCCTTTCTAGGAAATATAGATTATTATTGTAAATCCATCCATTGATATGTGAATATTGTCATGCCTCTGAAATAACTCTTCAAACATAATGAACACTTCATCTAGAATTACTCCTATCAAGAAGCTTTTGAGACTTTAAAGGACAAGCTAGTTACCACTCCAATCCTCCAATTCCCTGAATATACAAGCCCATTCCATGTCCATTTTGATGCATCTAGAATGGCGATTGGTGTAATCCTTACCCAACTAGGTGAAGGTCACCTTGATCACCCAATCTACTTTACTAGTAGGAAACATACTCTAGCTAAGTGAAATTAAACCATTATGGATTGTGAAGCATTATCAATGGTTTATACTCTACAAAAATTTCAATAATAATTATTAGCAACACCTTTTATGTTTTATGCAGATCATGAATCCTTAAAATATCTATTAAACAAACTAGTGTTGCATGGATGAATCTACCATTGGATAGTGTTATTCCAAGAGTTTCAATTTTTTGTCATGGTCAAACATGGAAAAACCAATTGTGGCCCTGATCACCTCTCATAGATTGATTCCAGAGAACCACTACATGTTATTTAAGATGAATTGCCTGATGTTTAGCTCTTCCATGTTATTGATGTACTTGAGGAGTTGGAAGATATTGTAGCTTTCTATCTACATACTTAGTGCTCGACTGTCTAACTCCATAGGCCAAGAAATAACTCATATTCCATGTTGTACCCTTTTAGTTCATAAGAGGGGACCTTTACAAGATTGGTAGAGATGAAGTTCTTCATCATTGTGTCATAAAACATGATCGTTCTGAGGTACCTCAAAAATTTCATGAAGGAATTATAGGTGGACACTATGTTGGAGAGGATATTACACACAAGGTTTTGTTGACCAGATTATGGTGGCCTACCCTTTTTCAATATGTTAAGATATATGCTGGGAAGTGTGATATTTCTCAATACATGGGAAAAACAAATCATTGAGATGACATGCCTCTATGTCCAATTACCTCTCAAGAACCATTTGAAAAATGGGTCATTGATTTTGTTGGCCCCATCACTCCAACTGGACAACAAATAGGTTCCTAGTATATCATCACACCCATTGATTATCTTATGTGCTAGGCTAAAGCTATGTCAACAAGAGATTATACTACTAATATAGTTTCACACTTTATTTTGGATCATATCATAACTCGGTTTGGATGCCCACTAAGTTTTACTAGTAAACATGGCACCCACTTCTTAAATGAAACTATTCGCATCTTACTTGCATAATTCATGATTTTTCATCACAAATAACACCATATCATCTATAAGCCAATAGAACTATTGAGGTCTTAAATAAAATCTTAGGCACAACATTGATGAAAATTTGTAATATTGGTTGAATTGATTGGGATGATAGAGTGTCTACAGTACAGTGGGCTTATTGAACAACCTATAAGTGCATGAATAAGAGCATACTATTTAATTTGGTATATGGCAAAGAGGCACTCCTACCAGTGGAGTTCTTAGTACCATCTCTTCTTATTTCATGCATTGGATATTTGGATGATGAATCATCCTTGAAGGCATGCCTTGATACTTTTTTTAAGCTAGATGAAGCCCATTTCCTTGCTCATTAGATTCAAGATGTGGAAAAGCATAAATAAAAAACATGGCATGATCAACACATCAAGCATAAAACATTTAACCCTAAAATGAAAGTCTTGCTATACAACTCCAAGTTTACATGCCATTCTGAAAAACTTTAGATTCACTGGGACGGTCCTTTTGTAATTCATATCATTCAACCAAATGGTGATTATTGATTATAGAGGTTTGATGGCCAAGGTATTCTAATGGAAGTTAGCTTTAGCCATATTTCACCTATGAATAGTTTAGTTTTGTAAAAATAAGGTGTATGTCATTAGTCTAGGATTTCATGTTTTTAATAAAAGTGTTTACTTTGTGGTGCACAACATTTCTTTAATGTAGTTTTGCTTAAGTTTTACACTTATATTTTCATGGAGGATCACAATTTAGTTTTAGTGTGGGGTAAAAGGTATCTAAATTCATGATTAAATTTAGGCATGTAAGTTACCTATGGCATGAAAGTTACTTAAACCATGTAAGTTTCTTAAGGCATACAACTTATTTAAGGCATGAAAACTACATAGCCTAAGGATAGAGTGTTCCCACTAAATAAGTTTGAAATTTTGAAATAAACAAGAATAGTTGTCTCACTCCAAGAAAAGTGCAGGACATAATTGTCTTCCACTTCAAAGGAAGGTGTGGGATGGGACATGCCATTAATGTGAAATAATAGTGGTTGTGATAAATGTACCAATGGCATGACAAGCCAATACTGTTAAATGCATTTATGGTGAGAAGTGATGGTCGAAGAATGGCGTTTGTTAAAAAAATGTAATAATGATGAGAAGTGAGGGACAAAAGGAAAAGGGGTATTAAATATGGGTTAACCCCCTCGATCCTATAAAAAGACAAGTTAGCTCATTTTTACATTTTACCTTTGTTTTTATTTGTGATTATAGAGCTGAGAGTGATGAAAACTAGAGCAATTCCAGAGCAACTATACGAAGCTTCATAAGTCTAAAAATATGTATTGATTCAAGCATCAATATATGCAATAAAAACATAGGGTTAACTTTGAGGCATGACCATAACATGGAAAACTTATAATTTGTAGGTTGCAAGGGAAGTCCACCATTAGAGGGCAAAAAATCATGAAAAGTTGAGGTTATCAACTTAGCAATAATGTATTCCTTCGAGAATGTTGGACAATCGGGCCTCAACCTTTGGGATCTTTAGAGGGTGATGTGGCCTAAAAAGAAGGTTGTAAGGACTAATTCATGATGATACCAAAGGAAGAGGAAGCACTTGGGGGAGAAGAAGTATTCATTAGAGAAGAGACACCTAAAGAGCATGCATAGTGTAAGGAAAGAGAAGAAACTAGTATGGCATGCCAGGCAAAGATGACACAATCATCTCCACCCCCACCATTGATGATCAAAGAAATGAAATACCTAGATATGGTGTTGTGCATGAATAATTGGGTCTCAAAGTTACCCACTTATACAATATTTGATTACAACCATCGTTAACCTAGGATTGAGGTTGACTTGTAAAATGACTATCGGGTTGAGCATCAGAACACCAAAAACCAATTGGTGTATGACCTCAAAATCCTCGATGCTTTTGACACTATGAGTTTTTTATAATTATTAAATCTACCTTACTTTGGAAAACCCATGGAGGTAATCAAGTTCTTACTATTGCACATCCATGAGGACTACCTCTACTTCATCAAGCACAGCATGAAGATCACACCTGAGAGGATAAGTAAGGTTTTGGGGCTCCAATGTTTAGGGTTAGATGTAGAATATGAATTGGGGGACATCAATGATATTCAAAAGATATCCATAGCATTGTTGTATCAAAATTAGGGCCATGCCATGCACATCAAGAACCTGTAGGATCCTACCCTTTAGATTGTAGTGCACATTATAATGACTAAGATTGGTGGCACCGATTGGTGGAAAGAGGTAGATATGACCCACCTCTACATAACCCACCAAGTTACAAAGGGATTTAAGTATAATTGGGCTATTTAATTTAGCCATAAAATCATTGAGGATGCATAGAAGGCCCATCGAATGCCTGATCATAGGTTTCCATATGGAGTATTTTTGTTATTAATGGTGTTTGATGAGATCAGTGTACCTAATTATACCAATACATAGGGAGTGTTTTTGTTATTTATGGTGTTTAATGAGATTATTGTACCTAATTATACCAAGGGATTGTTGAAGTGGGCATACCCACGTGAGAATAAGTCCCCTTCTGAGTACCATAAAGCATTATGTGTCTGGGGCACATCACCCCCACATAAAATAAAAATGAAGTCTTAGTTTGATGGGATAAATGATACATTTTGAAATATTTGCCCACCTTGGCTAGTGAATAATCTTAGTTCACTATGAAGCGTCACTTCTCTCTAGTGCACATCAAGATGATCCCTTATAAAGAACTCTTTATGTGGATTAAGCTATCATATGCCTTTTCGGCATGGTACTTTATTGACTCAATAAACCAAATATATGATGTGTATCCTATTACCTTGGAGGAAGACAAAATTGAGTTAGATATTAACACCCTTCAACAGATGTTTGTATATCTAGGCAAGAAGGCCTATAAGGATAAGAAGGAGACTAACCAAACAAACATTAAGGTCAAACCAACATTGGTGGGAGAAAAGGTTCATAATTTATTCTATATGATGTATCCCAAGCATAAGAGTTTAAAGGGCATATGGCATACATGGGAAAATCTTCCACCAGTACCTCCTTTAATAGAGAAGAAGCAGGCTAGGCATGATGTTAGTATAAGACCATAATAGGTTCCTTAAAAATAGAGGACTACCTAAGCACTGCAACCTAATCCTTCTCCACCTAGACCTTCTCCTCTCCAACCTTTTTCACCATGCCCTTATCCACCTTTCCCTTCTCCTCCTCGACCTTCTCCACCTCACCCTTCTCATTCCCAACCTTCTCCATCCAAAGTTATACATCCATAAGTCCTGCCACCTCTACCTTCTCCCCTGCACATTCCTTCACCCCCACCTTCACCTCCTAAGACTTCACAAGCATATTTTCCATCAAGTGGTGTACCTGAACAAACCCTAGATAAAGAGAAAGAAAAAGAAAAACCTAAATTTTAAAAGGAAGAGTTGGATACTGATTTCAAGAAGACACCCTCCCCAACATGCGAGGAGGAAGCCACCTTTAAAAACTCACCATTGGACATTGGGGGTCCATATGGTAAAGAGGGGGATGGTAAAGAGCATCAGATGAGTGGAATGGATATCGATAGCACTTCTTTAGCTACCAAAATAGAGGTTAAAATATTAGAATGAGACCTAAATAAAAGCAAGTAGTTGGTTGGGTCTGAAAAAGAACCTATCATTGATTCATCCTATAATCTATGCATCTCGTATCAAACAGGCATCCCTAATAAGATGTTATATTTATGGCCACACTTCCTTCCCCAAGATGAAACCTTGGATACAAGGTGGAATATGTCCTTTTTTTGGACATGCATAACGAGGATCACCATTTTGAGCTCCCTCAAGATAGCCTTTTCTTAGGTCCTAATACTTCAGTATTGCCCAAACCACTATGGGTTGATCCCCAAAAGATCACCCCTTTGAAAGTTAGCACTGCATTTTTGAAGATGGCTCTTGATTTCATGTGCCATAATATATTATCAAACTCTAATGCATATGATTTAGAGAAGAAACATGCCCAGGTGGTAGGTATGTAAAGAGGTTTCCACCAAGAAAGTACTCGTAGAAGAAGTGGTTGTTTTAAAATAGCAAGTAAAGGAGGCCACAGAGGCCAAAGTCAAGACTTTAAATTTGTGCAAGATAATTTTGGGCCAAGAACCAGCTTTAGAAAATGGCATGCCTCTAGATAGGGACACCATAAATAAACTAAAGACATTAGTGAATCTCCTTTTCAAGCACTACAAAGAGCAGCCCATGCTAAGGAATGAGGCACTAGTACTAGCAGAGTAATTCATTGAGGTTGTTAAAGTATGCAAGCATGTCGTCGAAAGAGTTAGGGAAGTTATCACCATCTTGGATGGGATTTTTGAATGACTAGAATGACCAAATAAAATCTTGGAGACTTGACTCCATGTAAAGGAATCCCAGAGGCAACAAATGGATGATGTTTCCCTCTTAATAAGGGATTACACTAAATATGAAAAAGCATTCAAGGATGTGGAAATAATGGAGGAGAAAATAAATGCACATCGATAGCAATTGAATGCCAATTTTGAATCCCTTTAAGGATAGGTTGTTGGTGAAGTCTTGATATTGGAAAAAGTCCAGAAGGATGTCACCACATCCTTGGATGAATTGGTCAAAAAGGCAAATGACATTTTGGAACAATCTGAGGATTTAAATAAGTATAAAGTGGTCATTAAAGAAATAATTACAAAGTTGCTCGACATGTTATCACATTAGGACAATTTCAAGAAGCAGATCAAACATATGGGCCTAAATTTTTTGTAGAGGCCACCACCGAGACTTAGTCCAAGACAGAATAAGAGTGTAGTGTGGGGTGATGTTGGACCCCAAATTTTGGCTAATTTTTTTGATATTTTGGCATGGAATCATCATGGCACAAAAGGATCATAGCATAAAAATATATGGCACAAAAATAGACTAAAACATAAGGACCATGGCATAAAACTGATAAGGCACAAAAGGACAAGAGAATGGAAGCACTAGTGCGAGAGGACCTAGTTAAAAATGATATAACTATGAGGGACCTGAGAGCATAAGACTCAGAGCAGTAACTAAAAACTTGGGAAGTGTATGTGAAGTAGGAGACAGTTAAGGAATGATTATCAAGGGTCACCCAGACCTTATCCATCAAAATTTGTGCACCAACCCATAAGGAGATAGACACATGGTAGCAAAGATCTAGCATATAATGAGTATATATGGATCACAAAGGCTTGGGTCCTTAGGAGAAGCTAAGTAATAGAGTGCCATGACTCTTAGTTCATGGAGAGATCGTTGGCCATTTATTCCTATCATTTATGTTGTAAATAATTGGTTAGGGACAAACAAGTATAAATACCCCTATATGATAGCATTTTGTGTGACAAATTTTGGATATTAATGTGTAGAAGCAGAATATAAGAGTTTACAGTATTTTAATTAGTTCTGTTGTTCAAGTTCTAGTTATTGATAGTTATGCATATATGAGTACAAGTGGCTTAGTTAATACTTAGTGTTTTAATTGTTGAAGTACCTATGGTTGATACTTAATATGATTTCTTTACAAATATTTACTTTTTTTTAGTAACATTTCTGAACTTCATGGCATTCCTTTGCATAATAATGGTTATTGAGCATCATGATATTAGGATCAAAGTGGTGCATCTCTTTTTATATGTAACTGCTAATCAAATATAAGTCTTAAACCAAATAATATGATTGATATGTTACTATACAACATAACCCATGGGAACTGGTCTCTAGATGCATGCTTTGGGTGAGCACGTAAGACCACAATCTTGCGTGCAGGGCTAGTATGCTAGTTCATTGGGGTTAGACTTTAGCACTACAAATATTATTAATATAAAAACCTAAAAATCATGAACTTTCACTTTTTATATATGAGGATGATGATACTCATATACCTAGATTCAAAAAAGGTAGTAGGTTGGAACCAATGATAACATCCATGACAAACACCACTATTCCCATAGAATATCTAATGTTTATGATGACCACCATTGGGGATCTTTAAAATCAAGTTTTTATACTTCAAAAGAAAATAGATTTCCATAATGATAATGCACATGTAACCTCATTCAATAATCAACCTCTTGCAAAATGTATACTTGAATATCCTTATCCACATGATTTTGAATTACTAGATTTTTCTCTCGTTTTGAGACACAAGAACCCATTTGATCACATGATTAGCTATGTACATTATTTTTTTCAATGGGCACAAGATGATAAACTATTTCTAAAAGTATTCCATATGATAATTTTTGATGAAGCTCAAAATTGGTTCTATATTCTATCAAAAGGATCCTTAACCACTTTTTTCCAATTGGAAGATGTTTTCTTCGTGACTTTCAATATCCACAAGGTGCCAAAACTTACATTAGAACATTTTCACAATTTCAAACAATGTGATGATGAATCCTTTCAATATTATACTATTAGATTCAAAAGTACGTCATATGAGCTACCTTATAAACCCTCATACTTAGAATTGCAATTTATTTTTTGTCGAGGGCTTATTTCACCATTAAAGGAATGAGCATTGCATAAATAGTATGAGTCATTTTCACATTTATATGTGGATGTTCATAGGTACGCTTACTTGATAATTACTCATTCAAAGTAACTTAACATACCTCCCTATAAATGCAAAAGTTTTATCCCTCACACAAAGGAAGGAGATAAATTACCTAAGGAACATTATGAACAAAAATGTGGTGTCCCTAATCTTTATATGACCAGTTTTCAAATTTTACTCAATATGGGGCCAATCCAAGGTCCATGTCTAATGAAATAATCCCAAAATAAACAAAACAAAAAGTATCCCTGATAACAAGATTTAATAATTGCATTATTCATGGGCAGTGCTTATTTTTGGCATAACTATATTGATCCTACACAAGCAAAAATTACTTGTAATGTAAGACGTTTAAAAAAATGGCTTCTACCTAAAAAACTTAGAAAATAAAGGAGGTTGAAAAGACTCCTTAGACAACATAGTAATACCAATTGCTTGTGGTCCTAAAGTAATTCAAACAGGGGTTTCGGTTATGCCTACCACATATCCATATGTAATTATACTAGGAACTATTTGGCTATACAAAATGGAAGCAAAAATTGATCCAAATCAATAAGGTTTTTCCTTTCCTCATAAAGTCAAATTAATACATATCCCAAATGATAGCATTACTTTTTCTACTACACATACAAAACATGAAGAGGAAAATGCCATGTACCTTTTCAACCTATCTAATCATGATAAAAACAATGAAAAAGATCAAACTTAAGGTTGTAAGGTTCATAGTGGGTATACATATATGACCATTCATTGTATGGCATCATAGGATGATCTTTCCTCTTCAAAAATTCCAAAAATACTAAAAAATCAAAAACATTTTTAGCACCTACATGTTTTATTGGCTCCTTGGCATATATGTGTTAGTTTCATGTTGATGGATGGCATATTTAGTTACTCCTACATACACATTTGTGTCACACTTCTACTTGAGTGTGATACAAGCATACACATGTGTGTCACACTTTTACTTGAGTGTGATACTAGCTCCTTGACATCTATGTGTTAGTTTTATGTTGATAGATGGCATATTTAGTTACTCCTATATACATGTGTTTCACACTTATACTTGAGTGTGATACAGGCATACACAGATACATGATCTATTTCTATTTTAGATGTTGGGCCTTCCCTCTACTCATGTCATGTATATATTTGGGGCATCCACTTCTTTGATCTTGATACACACAGGTTATATGGTTTGATGGTCATATTTTATTATCATGTTTGAGTTTGCATATGTACTTACACATGCCTTTATTCATGATTATTTATTACACATGGTACTTGATATGCTATACACTTAAATTTTTTTCTAACATGTTTGATCCATGGGCTACTATGACATGTTTATGTTGGTTGCTTATGCTTTTCCTTTATGCACTTCTTTGATTGTCTTGATTTGTTATTATATTCCTTATTCAAGCATTTGAATATGATCCTTTGCTTGTGGACCTTGTGTTTATGTATGATTTCATTGACATTTACATATTTCATTATTTATTATATGGACATTTTAATATGTCATCCTTTCCTTTATGGACATTTGACTAAGTCATGTCCCTTCGATTGTGCGGCATTTGGACATGCCCCTTGTTTATAGTTTCCTTGGATCATTGCATTTTGACTTGATTTTGAGTGTTCTTACGTGTGTGCTTGATTTAATTTTTAATATTATATTATTACTATCTAGATGTTGATATGATCCTTCTCATGACTCTTAGACATACATGTGTTCACATTGGTTCTATGCACTTTAAAGCTATATCAACCTAGACATGTTCCTTCTATATGCTACATGGTTACATTCACAGATTATACATTTGTCTTATCTTTTTGAGGTGAGATAACTACCAATTACTATGTTTCCCTCACATCAAAAGGGGGTAATATTAGTGGGGTCATGTCATAGAGACATGTTATCCACACTTGGCATAGTTTTCAGATTTAGTGGGGTCATGCTTTGGAAGCATGTTCTCCACATCTATTCAGTATTCAGCATCTCCATATTACAATGGGTGCATGTTTTGGAAACATTTTTTACACATTGGTACTTATATCATTTTTCATATTTATCTATATATAATTGGGGCATGCTTTGGAAGCATGTTCTCCACACTTACATAGTTTTCCAAATTGGCCAAAGCACATGGCTATATGATTCAGATTCATAGTAATCATAGAATTATATATATTGGTACTATTATTATACATAGTTTCATCATGAGACATATCTAAGGTTTATATGTTATGCAATTTGTATCTAATATTAAAAAATCTAAATTAGTTTCAGATTATAAAACTCTTTTATATACTATATATCAAAAACTTTTTCGTACTGATACCCCATGGACTTTTATGAACTTTATTGAGCCAATCTACTTTAGTAGATGGTTCACTTTTTGGTATGGTTGAGGTGATCAAATCACTCAATATTGCTAATTTTTAAGGTTGGACTTCATTGTATCATCCAACCTCACCAGATTATAAGTATCATTGGGTTACACAATTGAGCTAAGCTCAACTACCAAGTGGCATCTCTCTCTCTCTCTCTCTCTCTCTCTCTCTCTCTCTCTCTCTCTCTCTCTCTCTCTCTCTCTCTCTCTCTCTCTCTCCTTGGAGATATGCACATTAAATATTTATCTTTTATCATAATCTTAGTTTCAAATCCTTACAATGATACATCTTTTTCAAATCAAATTGATAATTGGCAAAGGCAGTTACATCGGCACATAGGTCTACTCCTAAACCTTACTCTTTCAATTTAAATATATTTCAAGTACTTTCAACATAGATTATATGCACTATTTATATATTATAACATGATCTTGGTTGAAGGTCGGTCATAATCAAAGCACTCAAGTTGGGCATACACAAAGATAAGGTGTGTTATACACACCTAGGTGTGCATTCCTTTCCTTTAAACTAATTTCATTGTTGGATTAAAGGTGGGGAATGTAGACACTATTTTATGATTATATATCACCTCAATTTTGTACACTTGGAAAAATCTAACCTTGGTTGTTCCTATCAATTCTAGATCTTTCCTCATTCTGCAAATCTTGCATTTACTCTATCTTATGCCCCTTGGACTATCTCTTAATCTAACTAGTCTTATGTTGATGACACAGACCTTCTCTTTTGCCTAGAATGCTTAAATGTGTACTTATCTTCCACCTCTACAAGTTTTGATCATGTACCTATTTCCTTGCTCTTTGGACACTAACGTCCAAGATAAACACTAGCATCGATGTTAGTGTCCTTACCTAACTCAAGTATCCAATACCCTAATGTCATCTAATTTTAAAATAAAACTTATCCTAATTGTTGACCTAAGTGATTTAATGTAATTTATTTATCCAAATGGATTGATATAAATACAAGATCAACCCTCATTCATTCCTCACCTCAAAAAACCTAGTAAAAGACCTAAGAGACCAAGGAACTTATCAAAAGCACTCTATCAAGCATTCAATTAAACACGGCTTCCATATTTCCATATCATTCATAGGTACAACATATTTACAAGTCTGAATTACTAAAGGATCATCTCAAGACCCCGATTTTCCAAGTTACAAGCTAGGTCACTATTGTACTTACTTTCCACATATTTGATGATTCACACACAAGCCAACATGTAGGGGATAAATACATGAGTTTGAGACCCTCTTCTAGAGTATTGGATATGTAGGAAGTGCCCACTAATAGTGGGGTCTTTAGGTTTATCTCGACACCATGTGCCCACTAACCCATTTTTCCCCAAGGTCACTATGAATATGGAGAATTATGGTTTTACCTTTTCAGAAGGAGTGATAGTCCATGACCCAAATATGAATGAACCAGAGCAAAGGCAAAGTAAAACCTAGAAGCATCCAAGTGGTCTCATCCTTTTCAAATTGGTATTTTGTATAAGAAACTTGTATCAAACTCATAAAATAGCATTGATGCAATTGTCCTAAGATGATATTAGTGTCTAGAGATCTAGAAGTGTCAGATCCATAATTTGATGACTATTCCAAAACTATCTTCCAACCTTCTTCCTATCTGTTTCAAATCCAACACTGTGTCAACATCAAAATCAGCTAAGTATATTACTTCTTTGACGTTTCCATACATAGCTTAGTTTTACTTTCCATATTTAAACTATCTCAATTTTATGAATTTAAAATATGCCTATACCTAAGTTTAGCATCAAATTGGATTGTTATGGATTTGATTATCACCCTTGATCCATTTCATTGTTATATACCCCTTTAATAAAATATAGGGCTAATAATCAAATCACTTAGATCATTTTAGGGTTAAACACTTCCATATTCTTTGCCAAGACCCTGTTAAGGTTACAATATTATATGGTCATGAATAGGGCTTTCCTAGAGTATTACTTCATGGCTAGAAAGCCTAGCCATAAAACCTATATGTTTCCCATATTTATGATTTTGAAACTTAACACAAATTATTATTTAAGGAATTCTTATCAATTTGTGTAAATGAAATGTCATACAAGGGTTTCACCGAGAAGAGACATGTTTTCACATGATAAACCATAAATTACATAACTTACACACAATACCAAAGTTGAACTTACATAATTCCATATCTATAACTCATCACAAACATTCATATAACTCTTCTTTCTCCTTGAATCTTCCTCTTGTTCTCCTCGCTAAGCATCGTTTATCCTTTTCCAAACCTTTTTTTCTTTTTTCTATTATTTATTTTGGGTTTAATAATATGCAATACTCTTGGTTATCTAAGATGGCATGCCTAGAAATTTATCATTGCCAACATAAAATGGATAAACTTCAATTCGTACATGTAGTTTCACTAATTTTACACTACTTTGCATGGCCTAATCAAACTTGAATGTAAATGATGATTTTTGCATGGATATTCCCTGATTGAATCGATAGTCAACTAAAACTTACTTATCTTCCTCTTCCCACATCAACCAACCATAATTATATCAATGACTAAATGACATAGTAACTTATAAATGAAACCCTATGTGGAATTGACTTGTTTAACTTCCCCAGGGTTTAATAACTCAATCTAATATGGGGTTGGGGCTAAGGTGATGAGGTTCTTTCTTGCCTATTCCCTTTAACTTATTATTTATTTTTTTCATTCTATATACCATGAACCTAATTAATAACTAATGTTTCCAATACTAATGCCTATGAAATAATATGTCATGTCCCTTTTTTATGGTATGAAACTTATGTTTCTTCACACTATGCAATGTGCCTCATGTATGGCATTATAAAATTGTACCTCAAATAATGCAACAAATTTTACTTTAGTGATTTTACTCATTAAACTAGGGCTTATGTAGGCCAATTGTAAAGTGATGGAAGATAGATCTGGACCTTTGTTGAGTTTAGTTATAGTAGTGACTTATATTGGCAATCAAATTCTAACTTGAGTCCAATTCTACTATAACACTTATTGTTTGGCACAACCTATTAGTCTTAGTACTAAAATTATTAACTAAACCACATAATATGTATTTAACATGAACATTGAATGAGATTTACTAATGACTTAGACATATACATGCAATGAATGGTGTTAATGTCATTGGGGTGCCTAATTTATCTCTTTTGTTTGGTTTACCTTGCCTCTTCTTATGTGTGTTCCCATAGCCAAGCCTAGATCTTGATGAAAAATCCAAACACATATAAAACCACCACAAAACATCATCAATACTTGACCCAATGATGATGAAATTAAAACCAACAACATGATAAAAACTATTGAAATAGTAATGGCTACTCAACATTCACTAATAAATGGAAACAATAATAAATTGATGCATATCAATAAAATATTGAACTAAATGCAACTAAAATGTCTCAGCATACAAACACAGTTGAATATAATATTAAATCAAACACATGACAATCATTTGTGTTATTAATGCAATCCTCATGCCTCATGGCACTTATTTAAACACAAAATAAAGTCTCATTATGGGGGATATGAAAAAAATAAATATTTATGTGCATCATGTGTTATCATGCAATAAAACAAAAGTTATAATATTTTATAATAATTAATATAAACGCATGTATGTAACCATTGAAAATTTTCACCATGTAATGTTCAATAGTAAGATACAACCCTATTTGAGGATGAGAGAGCGAGGGGAAATAAATCTGACCCAATATAACATTGTGATGGGGAAGAAAGTCATGCCCCATTGTAAGCTCTACATGCACAAGATATAGATAAGAATAATCATAAGTAGATAAGTAAGGGTATAATGTACCCAATGGAAAAATAAGGTATTGATAAATAACATTCCCCAATGTATTAATGTGCCCCTAGGAGGGCTACATATAGAAATGAATCACATATGCAAGTAGTAGTATGGCCCAATATATCCATCGTAAGGACCATGGAAATGGAGGAACCAAGCATAATAGTTTGAAATTAGTAGCTTTCATGATTGGATTATAGAACTCAACATAGTATAGTCAAGCAATTTGCACAATCATGTAACTACACATAGTAATAGGAAATCATCACACAAGGACATATGACATACAAAAAGCAATGAAAATATGACATATTATGATCACTAGAAGATATTTTATGGAAAAATACTATACAAGACATTCAAAATAAACATGAAAAATCACACAAAATCACAAACATGCACATACATATAATCGAGCAATCATAGACATGAAAATGATCGCAATGAGTATCAATGTAACATTCATATGTAACAAAACAATGTATATATCTATATAAAAAGTAAAATTTAAGCAATAGGAAGATATGTCTAATAAATGTAAGTATCTTTATATGATAAATGTAAAACCTTAAATGATAGTACCATAAAATCCATTGTAGAGGGATATCCCTGATATAAAGAATACTACCATTTTAAAATTCCTATGCCATGGGCATAAATGTAGCCACATAACATCTATAAGTCCATGATCATATGTAACCTATATATCCTACATCTCACACACTCAATTAATACCATGAGAATCATGTATGTAACATGTATATGAAAAACTTTAGCATATACAGATAAGCATGACATGTATCAATCGACAAAGATAAATGAAAATTTTTCCCTATGTTTTCTATTGTTTTTGCATTTATAAATTTTCTAGAAGAAGATTACAGAAGCCAAGGGGTGTCATAAATAAGAAGCAAGGATAACTCAATCAAGAAAGAAAAGAAACCAAAGGGTAGAATTATGATAAATTAAGGAAGGAAATCAATATATCCAAGGGGCTAAACTAGGAAACTCCAAGGAAGGAAATCAATCAACCCAAAGGAAAATAAGGTGGAAGAAAGAAGAGAGTATTCCAAAAAACCTATCACTTCTCTCATAAATTAGTGCATACTAGGATGAAATTTATTGATATATATGTCTTCATCATTAGGAAAGTCGTACATGTATTTAGAATGTGATCAACAATCAAGGGGAAAAGGCCAGTGTAACATAGCAAGCAACATAAAACAAGGGGCCTTAAGAATGTCAATGTAAATAGAAGGCAAGGGCCAAGTCAAATGTAAAAGAAAGAAGAGGCATAGCACAAACTTGAAGGAATAACGAACATGAAAGGCATGACACTTAATAAAATATGCACAAAATAAACTATGGTATAATAATGATATATCTATGAAGCACAAGAGATATGATAGCATGGATAACCTAGACTGGGGGAGTCAAATGCATCGATTTAAGTATTAGAATAATGGTTGTAATATTTTTAATAACCTAAATCATTATCCCAAAGAGAGATATGGTGATAGTGGGCTCAAGGAGCCACCTTAACCTGTCAAAAATTGCATGTATTAGTTCAAATGTGTATTGGTATATTTTAACTCTTAGTAGGTGCTCAAGTATGAACTGATGCAATAGGTTGTAGATCAACCTTGGGACATGGATGATTAGGCATTATATGTCTTGATGGTGTACATGTTGGAGTTGTAACTTTGGGAGTTGTGACTCATAATGCCAAAGCTATAGATGAAATGTATTGGGAACCATAAATGAAGGTGGTGAAATAGTAGAATGTGTCATATGAGGTTAAATACAATAATTTGTGTATTTTTTGTAACATCTCATGTTGTTTCTAAGGTGGAATAGGTAACGTGAAATATGTTCCATGAATGGTATGTACTTTGTTATTATGCACAAACTAAATACAATTATGTAGTGTGGATGGTATCACTCTCATTTGATTTATCCATGGGCATCCAAGTAATAGATTGTATGCGCCAATATCTGACACTACGTAGAGCCACACTAATAAGGTATTTGGACAAATTTTAACTAGTAATGTAATATGACCAAAGGATGTGTGTGTAATACCTTCATAACCTCTAAGTCTCATAGTTGTATCAAGTAAATATTGTTGCATGTAACCTCAACTGGCTATAAATAATGTTCTAATTATATTTTGGCTTGAATTGTTGTCAACCATAATGCCATGTGTACTTGAATGATGTGAATCAACAAAACCATGTATATAGAGAGGACCATTGTTCCAATCATCATGTACAATATTATGGTCATAAAATGTGATAGATGATGTTTGTTTATGTAAACTAGTAACCGTATCAATAATAGTATCACTAATGTGATCATAAAAAAATGTTGATTGTTGTATGGATGCAGTCAAGTGAACATTGTCTTATTAGTATTATGTTTTTTCAAAGGATTGTTGAATATTTGAAATTGTATATTAGGCATTATGATGAATTCACTCATTTTAGAATTATGGCCATCAATTTTAATAGTTTTACTATCAATTAAATCATGTATCTTATGTTGTAGTTTATAACATCAATTGGTATAATGTTTGAAAGCTCTATGGTAATCAAAATATTGATTAACATCAAGTTTTTAAGGCATATGTTTATAAGTCTCCAATTAATATGGCTCGGATAGAATAGTCAAGTTGCGCTCAATTAATCATTTAAACACTTTGTGGGTAAGTTCAGGTAACATTGTAATATATATATATATATATATATATATATATATATATATTCCTATAAGGTGGAAGGATTATCTTATTAGGAGGTTGAGATACTGCATTTATAGTTTTAGCCTCGTTACTAGCTTAAAAATTAATCTTAACATTAGTCTTAGCTTTGAATGTTAATTTTTCTTAATATTTGGAGGTCGTAGAGGTAAAAGTGTAATATGTATGCTAAGCATATTGTCCTCTAGAAGTTTAATCTCACAGTTATGAAGCATATGGAAAAGTTCATCGAAATATTGGTAAATGTTGAACGTAATTTTTTCTTTGAGTGGCGGTAGAAAAATATTGGAGAAAATACTTTGTAGCTCATTATCAAGGATTTGATGAGACATTTTTGTAAGCATAGTCTTGAACCTAAATATATATCTATTAAAATTATCAATATGTCCTTGTTTAAGTTGTGCAATTAAGAAAACATGGCCTTTTGGCTAATGTTTATAGAAAAATGAGCTAAGAATATGTTAGCCAAATCATTAAATTGACATGCAGAGCCTATAGGTAAGGCTTAGAAGCAATCCAAGGCATAATCCTTGAGACTTCTAGGGAAAATATTGGCCATTAATAAGTCATCATGAGGAAAATAAAAGCACAAATTAAAATAGGATCTAATTTGATGTGAAAGGTCAACCTTGTCATTATACAAGTCAAATTTAGGCATTGAAAAATCAAGAGGAAAAGGATGAACAAGGACCTCATGATCCAACTGGGTGTGTAATATGTCGTGAGAGGTAACCATATGATTAGACCATTGAGATCCTCACGATAGTTGTGTGATTTTCAATTGCATAACTTGAAGTTGTTAAATCAATGGATCTTGGGATGCTGGAGCATGTATGGGATCCATCGTAGGATTAACATTGATATCAATAAGGGTTTGATTGGTAGCTTCATTATAACCAAGACCAAGAGATTAAAGATGATAAATAAGTCATGGTGGTACATTAATCATTAGATTATAATTAGGAGGTGCCAAATAAATATTAGGCTGTGTAGGAATAGTATGAATAACTTGAGGAAGGATGCTAGGTTTAGGCATAGAATGATTAGGAGCACTAGCCTCACCATCAAATGCAGAAGTAGAGCCTCCAATAGGTGGATTAAAAACATTCAAGAGAACATGCATATCATTCTTAGGTGTCAGTTCCTTATCCATAATTCTATTTTAAACTTCCTTTAACTTAAGCAACATAAGTTCTGAGCATACAAGATTCTTTATAATTACATCTCTACATTTAGCAATTTTAGAAAGTATATGAGGATAAACATCATCAAAATAAATTGTATCATTATAAACATTATTTGCATAATCATCATCAAGATTGAAATTTGAACATTAACAAATATTTAGATCATTTGTAGGATTCGTATCAACAACCATAAATGATGTAGAAGGAACATCATTATAAGTTGTCATTTTTTAATTCAAACAAACACAAATACCATACAAAGGAATCTGAAGTAAATCACAAGTAACACCACTCAATGTAGCACTTCATCTAGTAGGATGTATAAATCCATTCTTCCTAGTTGGCATGAGATGTAAGAATGAACAACATGAAGAAAGATAGGGCTAATGATTTAGCAATGAAATAAGAAACAAAAGATATAATTCTAAAATGTAAAATAAGAAATGAAACCTTACAGTGGAAACCTTAAAATCTATAAGAATTCAAAGAACATAAGGGTTCACCACAATCTGAAAAGCAGAAGTAAATCCAAGGAGCATGTGTGAAAGGTAAACAAAACATTAGGCTTGGACCAAAGGGAAAAATCATAAAACAACAAAAAAATCAAACCCTATTATGAACTCCTAGGTTGGTGATTGCAAGATTAGGTCACCAATTAGTTTTACCTAAAAGTGAACTCTAGACTATAATGTCATAATTAAATGGTAAAATGGGGCACACAATAGGGATATAAAATAATACAATCTAAAACAATAAATCGAAACCTTAATGTGCAAAAACTTCAAAAATTAAAGTATGAAAAATGGTTGACCAAGCAATGAGAAGCAATGAAATGACAATGGGAGATGAAAACATACACATATGATGATTGTATTGGATTTATGAGACTAGATTTGGGCTATATAGTTGATTTTACTACTCTGTGGTAAATTTGGACTATTGACTATGCTAGGATAGTATTGGCAACTCATTGAATATGTACGAAATGTATAATCAATAGGTCATGGAATATGTACCTTTGTTGCTTCCAAATGTGTATTGTTGACACAGTGGATTTCACCCTGGGCAGGAGGTTGAGGTCCTGCCTTCCACACGTCAAAATGGAACTCCACTCTTGCCTGTGGGGACAGCAAAATTGGGGGGAGAGTCTCTAGGTAAGGGCTAGCTCCCTTTGATGCATCTGAGTTATTCCTATAAGTGCTAATATATATATATATATATAAAATGGGGGGGGGGGGATGAAAAGGGAGAAGGATTACAGGAAAACAAAACCTACTCTAAAAGGGTGATGCACCAAATGATTCGACCTACTCACACTCACACTCTAAACCGTACAAACACATACGTACACTTTAACTGGTAAAAAGACCAAGCTGCAGGAAGCTTAATAGGGAGGCTTTAATGGAACACACAGAAAAAGGGGACTCACCATAGGTGCTATAGAAAAAGCACACTATCTAGTAACCTCCTGTCTCTACACTCTAGGTATAGCTCTTCTTGTCACCTACAAGAATGGCACCTTATAGATACTAGATGCATTGGTGTCAACCCTATGAAAGCAATAGGAAGCAATGACCAAACACAAGACTAACACTCAGACACACTCAGAGGTATCTAACCAGAATAGAGGTAAAAATGTGTTTTATTGATTCCAGGTGAAAATTGCTAGGGCTTCGCCTTACAATGTGAAAGATAGATCTTTTAAAATGAGAAGTTACAATATATATAGATAAGAGGGAACAATAGCGCCTTCTTTGAAAAAGACTTTTGGTGCCCTTTGACAAGTGGCCCATGCGCATCCCAAGGGTGTTGGGAAGAGGAAGCTGCTAAAATATAAATGTTGTGTCAGTTTTAATTCTAACTTTAGGTGTTTAAAAACATAGGCCGCGTCATTTCTCCATAACCAAGACTACTCCTTGAAGGCACCCACGTAGTTTGTCTACTCATAAATGCAAAATGGAGAAAAAATGTGTCGCACCATTCACTGTTTGCATCCCATTTATGACCACTTGGCAAGCACTGCTCCAACCGCTGGAATAACTCCTTGAGTCGACGCCTTCCTTCACCACTTGGACTATTTTGTCTGTTTCTACACTTGACTCTTTTGTCTTTTCCTTGCCTTGTCTCTTTTGGCTCCTTTGGCCCTCAGGGGTTATCTTCTCATCCTTGCTGGCTCCTTAGGCTATTTTATTAGCAGGTCATTGAGTTCATTCTCAACCTTTGTCTTTTTTTACCATCATCTTCCTGGTTTTGTCTTTTTTGCTGGCTTCTATGTCTGTCTCTTTATTCTCTGGGATCTTTTCTGGTTGGCGCTCAAGAATTCAAAGATCAAACGACTATTTCTCCATTATAAAAATGATGTTTGCGGGCCCGTCACCATTTGAAAAAACAATGACTAGTCTATTTCCTTGAAGTTGACGGCTTTGAAGATGTCACCATCCTTGGCAATTTATGCGGTCTTTTCTCTTCGACCTTTTGTCGCTCTCTTACCTTCGGGCTTTGCTTTGGACCCTCCCAAAGGGGAGGTGTCCCTTCGACTTTGGAGAAGTGCCCTTCGTTTGGTAGTTGAGAGTCCCTCGCAAGGGCACCTACCCTTCAGGGTCCTTCGGCGGCCTTTTGTATTCGGCTAATTCCCTGCGGACATTTTTCCATGGAATTTTTTCTCACGGATAAAAAGTCCGCAAGAATTACTTTGAGCACTTTGCCTTAGTCTTTTTGGAATTTTTCTTGAGCTTTTCCTCCGAATTTCTTCAGAATTTTTGTCTGAAGAAATTCCTTCAAACAAAAAGTTTGAAGAAATTATTCTTCGTCCTTTGTCTTTTGACTGCCATCAAAGTTGCCCCTCAAGAAAGTTGAAAATGACCCTTCCGAAGGGTGCCTCCTTGAATTAAATGAAAATCTAAAGGAAACTTGCCTTTTCGACTAATTTATGTGGCCTCCTTGAAAGTGTTCCCTACCCTCTGCAAGGGCTCTTGAGTCTAGAACTGCCCTCTGCATGGGCACTTGAAATGGTACCTTTTGTGCCTAAGTGTCGAGGACTCATCTCTTTGAAACAACCCGTTGAATCGAACTTTAAATGAAGGCATTAAACCGACTGTTAAACCAAGCCATTGAAGCAAAATGATGAACCAAGCACTTGAATCAAACTAACTGAACCAGACTCTTGAAACAAGCACTTGTCCATTTTGCACCCAAGTGTTGGGAACCCATTTATTCTCTGTAGACTCTGTAGACATGGACATGCAGAGTCCGTAGAAATGGACCTACAAAATCCGTAGAAATTCTTGTGGAGTCCATAGAAAATCTTATGGAGCCTGTAGAAAATTCCAGACTTGTGCAAAATTAAAAAATGAAAACTGGCTCAGGATAGTAGGGAAGGAAGGGGACCGATTTTGGCCTATTAGACCAAAAATGGTCAACAAATTCGTGAATCCTAGGGGAAGCATGCCTGCTATGCTTAGAAACTAGTTGCCTTAAACTCCATTGGGCATGGAGTTAGAATGTAACTTAAAAGTTCAGGAACAACCCTAATAGATTCAAGAATCAATCATGAAGATTTACCCCAAAAGGAAATGAAAACACACACAAAACTAAAAAAACTACTAACATGTGCAAAAGGCACTTAGGGAAAATAGGAGAAAAACAAGGGAAACATATACATGGTGGAAAAGGGACTCAGTGGTAATGCTCAAGATGTATCTCATTAACTGGGATATACATTTCTTCACCATCCAACTTGGAGAGTTGGAATGCATTATGTTGCTTGCATTGAGTGATGACGTATGGGCCACTCCATAGGGCATCAAACTTCATGTGCTTTCCAGGCTTAGCTCAGTCCTCATCCCATTTCAAGACAATGTCTCCTTTAGAGAAACCTTTTGATGAAGATTTCTTGTCGAAGTGTCTCTTCATTTGCTATTGGCGGTTGGTCATAGAAGCCACAGCCTGGTCCCTTGTCTCTTGGAGCTCCATCAACTCGCATAGCCTAACCTCCATGTTATTTCCCTCTTCTAATTACAGCTGATGAGTGATGTCCAAGACTGAAAACTCAAGTAAAATGGGGAGCCTACCTTCCCTTCCATAGATGAGCGTGTATGGTGAGTTAACAATTTCCCTCTTTGGGGTGACCCTATCTGCCCACAAGGCTATTTTCAACTTGGCATGCCAAGTCCTCTGATTCTCCTCCATGGTTTGCTTGATGATCCTGATTAGATTCTTATTTGTAGATTCAGCCATCCCATTCCCTTGTGGGTAGTAATTGAATGAAGTGCTAAGATAGATACCATATCTCAGCACCCATTCACTTGTTTTAGTTCCCAAAAAAACTAACGCGTTATCTGAGATTATGGTTGCTAGAACCCCAAACCTTGCCACCAAGTCCTCATAAAAATCTAGGACTACACTTTCATTAACTTCCTTCAGAGCAATAGCCTCTACCCATCTTGTGAAATAATCCGTGGCAGTCAGAACCCACTTGTGTCCAGCACTAAAGGGAGGATTAATCATCCCTATGAAGTCAAGGTCCCATTGAATGAATGGCTGCTCTACCTGAATAGGTTGTAAATGCATGGCAGCCAAATGTTGTTTCCCATCAAAAAGTGCACATTTTTGGCACTTTCGTACCCAGGCATGGGTGTCCCTGAAAAGAGTAGGCCAAAAGTAACCAGCTCTCATTATTCTTGCCGTTGTAGCCCTAAGAGCAAAATGATCGCTGGCTGGCCCATCATGGAACTCAGACAGCACCCTGTCGGCCTAACTTGAGTCCAAGCATATTAAAAAGACTCTTGAGAGATCCCTTCTTAATAGCACTCCATCAGTCAGGACATAAGGGAGACACTGGAGTCTGAAATATCTCCTATCGGTCCTATCAAGGCCCTGCAAACACTCACTAGTGAGAAGGAAATGCCTCACATCTGATGCCCAATCCTTCATGACAATTAGTTCTTCTATTGTAGCTGCATCATGAATTAGCAAACTGTCCTCTTTCTGCTACTTAAAGTCTATAGCAAGGTGCTCACACAGGCCTCTCCCTCTTACCAGTTTGGTGATCTTGATATCCACATCATATTCCATCACCTTAGTGATCCACCCTGCTCTCTTTTCATTCAGGTCTCGGTTAATCAAAAAATCCTTGATGCTGGGATGTGGAACCATGAGGTGGATTCTGCTATTGGACAGCATATGTCTGAATTTCTTCAGACTCTGTATGACTGCCAAGACTTGCTTTTCCACATATATGTATTTGACCTTAAAACCATCTAGGCCTTGGCTAAAAAATGTAATTGGTTGCTCAATGTTATCATCCTTTGCTTGGGTAAGCATGGCAGAGATTACCTCTTCATTGCCAAAGGTGTAGAGGTTGAAATCTTTGGTGAAGTCAGGGCTGATCAAAGTAGGAGCCCGGGCTATGGCTTGCTTGATTTCTTCAAAATTATCCTTTCTTTGTGTTGTCCATGTGAACTCCTCACCCTTCCTCAACATAGAGGTCAATGGCTTGACCATTTCCACAAAATTTGGGATAAATCTCTGGATGAAATTAATCTTGCCGAAGAAGCTTTGCAAACCTTTCTTGTGCTTAGGCAAGGACAACTCCAAGATGGAGCGAACTCTTTCTGGATCAATGGTCAAGCCTTCCTTAGAAATGATGTGACCAAGGAGCTTCCCCTCATGGACAACGAACATGCATTTCCTTGGGTTGAGAGAGATACCGAACTATCTACACCTCTCAAAGATTTATCTAAGGTGTTTCATGTGTTGGCTCACTTACTTAGAGAAAACTGTCACATCATCAAGATATACTAGCACAGTGTTATTTATTAGGCCTTAAAAGGCCATGTCCATAACTCATTAGAAGGTGGCACCAACATTAGATAGTCTAAAAGGCATTTTCATGTAAGCAAATGTCCCCCATTTAGTTGTGAAGGTTGTCTTGTGTTGGTCACAGTCTTGCATCAAAATCTGGTTGTATCCTGAATACCCATCTAGGAGGAAGAAACGCTTGCTACCCATCAGCATTTGAAGGATCTGCTCCATGCTTGGGAGAGGATAATGGTCTTTCAAAGAGACTCTATTGAGGTCTTTAAAATCGATGAACAATCTAATCTCCCCATTCTTTTTTTGGATAGAAACAAGATTGGCCAGCCAAGAAGAGTGTTTGATTGGAAATATTATCCTAGACTCAATCAACTTGGTGAGCTCCTTCTGCATGAGAAGCTCAATCATCAGGTTGATAGGCCTCTACTTCTGCTTGATTGGCTTGATGCCTTTTTCTAGCTCAATGGTATGTTGGGCCAGATTTGGGTAAAAACCCTTCAAATCACTATACTCCCAAGTGAAGACATCGGTAAATTCTTGGCACAATAAGATGAAAGCCTGCCTTTCACAGTCTGTGCACACTTTTCCAAGTGTAAGCAGCTTATCCTTAAATATTTCCACCTTCTCATGGTGTTCCTCCTTTGTTGCAATGCATGTCTTGTCACTTTTCAATTGGTCATCTCCATTGAAGATACCCTCTAGAGTGACCAAACATTTGGGGAGCTTATTGATCTTCAACTGAACAATTTGGCCACCATATTGTTGTTGTAGCTTTGCCTAGTTTTTAGCAGTGAATTCCACTTCTTGCAAGAAGAGAGCTATTTGCTAGTCGTTGTCGAAGACCTGCCAGTTGGTGATGTTGTCAGGTACAGAGGGTCAGATCACTACCTTCAAGTGGCGTGAGTTGTGGTCTCAGCCTATTTCTTGAGGGATATCGAACTGGGCACCCACTGCTGCCAGCCTATCTGCTTGCTTGTTCTGCTCTCTAAGAATGAAGGTAATATTGAAAGCAAAGAAATTTTCCACTAAGTACCATACCCTATGTTTGTAAGACTTTAATAAAGAATTCTTTGTCTAATTCTGGCCTCTTACCTAATTGACAATCAGCTCACAGTCACCAAAAACTTGCAGCTCTTTGATTCCTCTTTTCCTCACCCACTCCAAACCATGGATGAGGGATTCATATTCTACAACATTGCATGTGCAGGAAAATTGGAGCTAGAAGGCTAAAAAGTATCTCTCCTTTGAAGGAGAAACCAACATCACTCCACCACCAGCTCCCAACTTTCTTCTTGAACCATCAAAGAACAACTGCCATAGACTTGAGCTTCCCTGGCTTGCTTTCATCAAATTTGGTACAAAAGTACCCTCTTCATGCATGCAATAAATTATAAGGCCTGCCTCCTCAATGAATTTGTAAGGATCATGCTCGAAGTTGTCACTTCTCTATTCATCTAAGAGCAGGTCTGCAACTCCTTCAAGGGCAGAGGATGGAGATTGGTCTACTTGGACTCTTCTTGGTCAATGATGGCGTATCTGACATTTGCTGCCTTGAGCGAGTATGGTTCCAGATGATCTCTATGGAGTGGCTCAGATTCAATCTTAACTTTAGTCCCATACTTGGTTCTAAAAACTAGATAAGACCAATTTGATGCTAAGTAGCCACCTATCTTGGATGTAAAATTCCTGGATAAGTAGATGGCAAAGTAAGGAAGGACATCCGCCACTACCACATCATGAGGGACTCAGAAGTTCAGGCAAACGTGTAGTGTCAAGATCAAACCTTTCACCACCCCAATTGTCTTTGCTAGTGTTACATCTAGCTGCAGGACTCCCTTAGTCATTTCTTCATATTTCAAACTCAGCTTGTCAGGTATGCATTTAGGCATTATCGAGGTGCTTGCTCCACTATCAATGATGCAATTGTGCACCAAGAAATCTCCTATGACCAAGGACACATAAAAAGGGGGAACCTTTTCTTCTTTCCTGACCTGACCTAAGGTGGAAGGCTGTCCATTCATCATCAAAACATTATCGGCTTTTGCTGGGACATCTTGTTCATCTAGCTGATGCAATTTCTTTTGCAGAATATCTTTTTGCCCTGGTATTGACAATGAATCCCATAAGGAGATGTTCATGTGTAGCTTCTTCATCTGGTCAACCACATTGACTCGAGGATTGCCTTCCTTCAAATTTTCTTTGGAGTTATTTACAACCTGAGGTGTAGGCCGAGGAGCTGAAGGTACAACCAGTGGTCTAAAGTTTGGGACCTTTTGGTTTATATGCGATGAAGAAGGTATTGCTGACACTTGGGTAGTAGCCTGAGCTTCTTCCATTTCTCTCCTTTTGAATCTTGTATTGGCTGTGACATAGTCACCCTGATTGTCCATAGTACCCATGTAATTGACTGCATAAAACTCACCTTCCAAGTGGTTCATGAGAGTAGAATCAGGCTTGGTCTGACTGTTGCTCATGTCGAGTTGCATTAAAGCCTCAAAACCTTGGAATTGGGCAACTGCCTGATTGTCTTGTATATTTGGGTAGTGACCCATCATTTTATTTATATAAATAGCCTGCTCTTGACCATATCCCATGGTTGAACAACTTGGTTGTTCTTGCACCAGATTGTTTTGAACGGGCACCATAGCCTTGGATTATGAAGGGGCGCCTGGATTGTAGCCTTGAAAGGGTCTAGTTTGTGTATGTTGACCCTATCCTTGATTGTAATTTTGAAAAGGGGGTCTATTTGCTTGAACATACTGTTGGTATCCTTGGTTTGGTTGGTTGCTTTGAGCTTATTGCCTTTTAATAGCCACAAGTTCATTTGTCATATTTTGCAACATACTCTTGACTTCATGAAGTTCATTAGATGGAGTAGCAGCTAGCTTTTCTATGCTAGGAAGAAGAGCTAAGGTGGGAGCAACATTCTGAATTAGAGGCAGCATTTCAAGGAAAAGTGGCATATGGGGTCTAGGAGCTATTTTCCCACCCTGCACTAGGCAATTTTCAACTGCTATAGCTATGTCATAGGCGACATGCAACACATGTCCTCCCATGGACTGTATCATAATAGTGATATCGTTGTTCAATGCTCTTAAGTAATACAGGAAAGCATAGCTAGGAGTTAGTCTTACCAGAATGGGGATTCTATCCCATGTCTTCTGAAACTAAGTGTTGAAATCTTGCATGTATTCATGTGGAGCTCTTTTCATTGTAGTCAGTTGCTCAGCAAGTGAGAGGTGGTCGCTCTTCTCCCCAAAACGGTCCATCAAGTGAGTGCCCAATTCATTCTAGGAACCAACTGAATTTATGGTTAAAGTCCCATACTAGTCCAGAGCTTTGCCCTTGAGAGATAAAGCCAGTAATTTGGTTGCAATATTATCCTCAGTAACATTATGAATATTGCAGAGGTTAGCAACATTTTTGATGTGCTTGATAACTGTAATGGGCTCCTCTCCATCAAATGGAGGCACACTTTTGAGGACTGCTCCTGCAATTGGATCATAACGCTGGAGATTCAAAGGACTCTGACCATGAAAAGTCACAAAGGGTAATGCCATAGCTATGACAGGATGTAACCGTGGCCTTCTTGCATAGGTGTTCTTTATAGTAGGTTTGGGAAAGTGGTTTGTTGAATAAGGATGGGTCCTCTCAAACCTCAGTCACTTTGCTGAGTTCAAAGGCAATTTAATGAATTTGAAAATGACACCCTTAGAAGTAGACTGTGTGGTGATTTTAGGCATAGGAAATCAGATTGGTCTTTGATTAGAAACTAAAGCTCTTACCAGTGGAGTCACCAGATGCTAAAAATGGTTGATTTTGCTGTAACAAGACCAACATCAATCCTGAGACTTTACTAAGTGTAAAAACTAAGTCCCACCGGGTGTGCCAAAAACTGTTGACATAGTGGATTACACCCTGGGTAGGAGGCCGAGCTCCTGCCTTCCACACGTCAAAATGGAAACTCCCCTCTTGCCTGTGGGGACAACAAAATTGGGGGGAGAGTCTCTAGGTAAGGGCTAGCTCCCTTTGATGCATCTGAGTTATTCCAATAAGTGTTAATACACACACACACACACACACACACACACACACACACACACACACACACACACATATATAAAATGGGGGGATGAAAAGGGAGAAGGATTACAGGAAAACAAAACATACTCTAAAAGGGTGATGCACCAAATGATTCAACCTACTCACATTCACACTCTAAACCAGACAAACACATACATACACTTTAACTGGTAAAAGGACCAGGCTACAGGAAGCTTAACATGGAGGCTTTAATGGAACACATAGAAAAGGGGACTCACCATAGGTGTTGTAGAAAAAGCACACTGTCTAGTAACCTCCTTCTGTCTCTGTGCTCTAGGTACAGCTCTTCTTATCACCTACAGGAATGGTGCCTTATAGATACCAGATGCATTGGTGTCAGCCCTGTGAAAGCATTAGGAGGCCATGACTAAACATAAGACTAACACTCAGACACACTCAGAGGTATCTAACCAGAATAGAGGTAAAAATGCATTTTATTGATTCCAAGTGAAAATTGCCAGGGCTTCGCCTTATAATGTGAAAGATAGATATTTTAAAATGAGAAGTTACAATATATATAGATAAGAGGGAACAACATCACCTTCTTTGAAAAAGACTTTTGGTGCCCTTTGACAAGTGGCCCATGCGCATCCCAAGGGCATTGGGAAGAGGAAGCCGTTAAAATATAAATGTTGTGTCAGTTCTGATTCTGACTTTAGGTGTTTAAAAACATAAGCCGCACCATTTCTCCATAACCAAGATTGCTCGTTGAAGGCACCCACGTAGTTTGTCTGCTCATAAATACAAAATGGAGAAAAAATGGGTCACGTCATTCATTGTTTGCATCCCATTTATGACCACTTGGCAAGCACTATTCCTACCGCTGGAATAACTCCTTGAGTTGATGCCTTCTTTCGCCACTTGGACTATTTTGTTTATTTCTACACTTGGCTCTTTTGTCTTTTCCTTACCTTGTCTCTTTTGGATCCTTTGGCTCTTAGGGGCTATCTTCTCATCCTTGCTGGCTCCTTGGGCTCTTTTATTAGCAGGTCGCTAAGTTCATTCTCAACCTTTGTCTTTTTTCAGCGTCGTCTTCTTGGTTTTGTCATTTTTGCTGGCTTCTATCTCTTTGTTCTCTGGGTTCTTTTCTGGTTAGCGCTCAAGAATTCAAAGATCAAATGGCTATTTCTCTGCTGTAAAAATGATGTTCACGGGCCCGTTACCATTTGAAAAAACAACGGCTAGTCTATTTCCTTGAAGTTGATGGCTTCAGAGACATCATCGTCCTTAGCAATTTTTGCGGTCTTTTCTCTTCGGCCTTTTGTCACTCTCTTACCTTCGGGCTTTGCTTTGGACCCTCTTGAAGGGGAGGTGTCCCTTCGACTTTGGAGAAGTGCCCTTCGTTCGGCAGTCGAGAGTCCCTCGCAAGGGCACCTGCCCTTTGGGGTCCTTTGGTGGCCTTTTGTCTTCGGCTAATTCCCCGCGAACATTTTCCCGCAGACTTTTTTCCTACGGACAAAAAGTCTGCAAGAATTGCTTTGAGCACTTTGCCTTAGTCTTTTTGGAATTTTTCTCAGGCTTTTCCTCCAAATTTCTTCGGACTTTTTGTCCGAAGAAATTCCTTCGAACAAAAAGTCCAAAGAAATTATTCTTCATCCTTATCTTTCGACTGCCTTCAAAAGTGGCCCTTGGGAAAGTTGAAAATGACCCTTCCGAAGGGTGCCTCCTTGACTTAAATGAAAATACGAAGGAAACTTGCCTTTTCGGCTAATTTTTGTGGCCTCCTTGAAAGTGTTCCCTGCCCTCCGCAAGGGCTCTTGAGTCCAGAACTGCCCTCTGCATGGGCACTGGAAATGGTCCCTTTTGTGCCTAAGTGTCGAGGACTCGTCTCTTTGAAACAACTCGTTGAACTGAACTTTGAATGAAGGCATTGAACTGACTGTTGAACCGAGCCATTGAAACAAGATGTTGAAGCAAAATGATGAACCAGGCACTTGAATCAAACCGACTGAACCAAACTCCTAAAACAAACACTTGTCCATTTTGCACCCAAGTGTTGGGAACCCATTTATTCTCTGCAAAGTCCGTAGAAATGGACCTGTAGAGTCCGTAGAAATGGACCTGTAGAGTCCGTAGAAATGGACCTGTAGAATTCGTACAAATTCTTGTGGAGACCGTAGAAAATCTTGTATAGTCCGTAGAAAATTCCAGACTTGTGCAAAGTCAAAAAATGAAATCTGGCTCAGGACAATAGGGAAGGAAGGGGACTAATTTTGGCCTGTTGGACCAGAAATGGTCAACATGTACTTAGGCAATAAATGTGTACCACACTCTTTTTCTAATTCTAAGAACTTTTTGGTTGGTGTACAAGTTGATGGCGAGTAGAGTTATGTGGTCACTTTGAGAAATTAACAATAAGAATAAGTTGAATTATCTCTCTTTCATTCCTTCACCTAACCATCAAATATAGCAACAAAATAAGTGTGCACACATTAGCTGAATCAGGCTACCCTTCAATGAATTGTAGCTACACATCTCACACACTTGAAAACAAAGTTAATGCGGTTCTCTTGTGCATGTGAGTGTGATCCTACCCAAGTGAGAATAAGGGTTTTAACCTCCTCTCATAGATAAATAAATGGAACTATATAGTGCCACTATAATATTTTTTTAGTACAAAGAGATGATGACATAAGGCTTGATCTCATATAGATGCTTTGTAGACACAATGTGCAAGCTCCTCCACAAGTGTAGTAATAGAAAAGATGATTGTGCAACTCAAACTTTAGAAGGACTTCTAATTGATCATCACTTGGTAAATGACTAAGGTTGAACTTGTATAGCTCTCTAGGACAGATGTGGAAAGACTGACCATGGAACAGTGTGACAAGTTAAATCAAAGGCATGTGAAATCAGTCCAAGGCGAGGAACCACAAAAGTGAAGGGGATAAAATCAACAGGTCATCGATTTTGTACAAGACAAAGTCGACAAACTACCAAATATATTATCATGGGTTTTTTGTTCAAGAAATGTCTATTGACGACACTAAAAGATTGGTATCAGAGCCAAATATAAAGATCAAGGAGCGATCAAGTCTGTAAGAAATTCTTCTCTTATTAAACTTTGGAAGAACCCTACTGTGTTGTTTTCTTCTAGGATAATATTGCATCGAGTCTCTTGGCCGTTTATTAAATTTGTCATAGGCCCTTTTTATCTCTGCAATCATCTTTCCCTTTCAAAGAAACACTCATTTTTAGGTTTTCCATCTTTGATAAGAAATGGATTTTGGAAGGACTCAGTCTGCTTCTATTGTTGAGATTGTTAATGAAGCCGAACTTGAATGATCATATGAACTTCCAGCTTTTGTTCCTAAACAAATTTCTAATTATCCTGATATTGAAGTTACAGAAGATGTCTTAGAAAAGGAACTTAGCTCGTACAAACCCCCAACTATTAAAACTTATCAAGTCTATAAAAACTCAGAACTATTAAAGTCTAAGTTTACTAATAATTCTACCTACTTGTCCTTTGTGCATCCTAGAATTAAGTCTATAGAATTAACCCTTAGTTATAAAACTGGTAAAGCTTTGCAGATAATTGTCTATATTACTTAAGTCTGAAATAGATTACATTGGATCTCATGAAAATGTCAAGTTTGTGAATTTTGGTCTTATCCATGTTCATATTACCCCATTAATTCCTAGTAATATTATACCTGTTTTATATCTAGCTTTGTGTGACCATAGGCAAGTTAACTTCAAACACGCCTGTCAGTTGTCTAGTATAGGAAGACTCAATGATTTTGTAATCTGTTATGATTTTTGTCCCAATTTATCTATAGACATAAGAGATAAGGGTTGTAAATAAGTCAAGCATGGTTCTCCTGACTGTTGGGGAATGTTTACTTCTCTATATCATTTAGACATGTTTGGAGAATTCAAATATGCCTCCATAAACCTTACATTTGTCTATAGTATGACCAACATGAATCACCCTAAAATCCTAGAGAGTTTGCCATATGCCAAAAGGCTAAGCGGTACTATACAATTACAAAAGGGACATGTTGAATCTATAGAAATATCATCATAATGGAAGCTTGACTGGTTGAAGAATGTTGCTCCACAATTAAAAGGTCAAGCAAATATTCATAAAACATATGGATGGACTATAGATATTTTGCCTAGGGCTTTATCTTTCCATCACAATTCCAGTATATCTTCCAAAATGTCTTCTCCATCATGAGCATCATTTTCATCTAGAAGACCAGCTATAAGAAAGGGTCATATCCTTATACAAGATGAGGAAATCAATCCAGGTCCAAACCCTATTAATCCTGATAATCAATTACCTTTCACCATGATGAGTCTCCCAAGAGAAAGAATTCTTGAGCTCTATACATAGGATAAAATCACTCTATATAGAGGTGGAAGATGGCCTCCTCATAAAGGAATGTATAGGCAACCAGAAGGTGTTATCAGTTATTTCTCTACAGCTTATCAACCTACAGGAGCTGATACAGAGCCCTCAAATGAGTTCAAACAGAGGAATTATGTGTCTAGATATCATGCACACCTTTTTGAAAATTTTGATGATCTTTGTAAAGATGCTTTGTATATTCAAAATTCCTTATCTAGATTAGCCATAGTAGAAGAAAATACTATGCATATAAGGAAGGTCTATAATGATGTACAACAATATACAGACCAAACATTGAATTATGTCAGGCCAACACATGACAAGGTTGTTACACTGCATCAAGATGTTTCTGCTTTTAATGACCAGCTATCTTCTATTGATTCAAAATTGACTTCTCTTGAAGACAACCTTAACTAGCTTGTAGTTGAGGAGAAAAAAGATAACATGAAGATAGAAGAAGTTCCTGAAACAGAAGTTGCTCCATCATATGGAACATCCTCAGTCAAATTTGGAGGGAACTTCAGACTAGTAAAGAAGACAAGAGGTCTAAATACCTCCATGATGCAGAGAACTCAAATACCACTTCCACATTGGTATCTTAATATAGATAGTATATTAAACCCATTGAATGAGATTAGTGCCTGGTGTAATAACATGAGAGTCATTACAGTAGTATCAAATTTAGATCCTCCTACTACAACTCTCTTTGCTTCAAAATACTTTTGGGGAATCACTTTAAAATGGTGGAATTCTATGACAGAAACTGAGTAGTATCTTCGAGTCCACAATCAACCAGATCCCCTTGCAGTTTTGTATAATATGCTTATTAATGAGTTTGCTCCCCCTATAGGGAATAAAGAAATAAAATCTCACAAATGGCTAATGAAGATGAATTGTTGCGATTTAAAGCAATTTGAGCCATTTGCACAACAGTTCAAAGAATTGGCATACGAAGCCAATAGTTTCAACTCAACAGAAACCAAAATCAAGTTTCTTGAGGCATTACCTTATAATCTCATTGATAAGGTATTACAGTATATTAATGTCAAAGGTCTAAATCTTGCTGCTATGTCCCTAATAGATGTCATTGATTTTGCTAGACAACAAGCCATGCAGCTCATTTCTGAGACAAAGACCATCCAAAAGCTTAGTAAGCACCAAGCCTCTAGAATTGCTCCAATCTTCCCTGAGACTACTCCCTTTAGTTGTAGACAATATACCAGGAGGAAAAAAGCCTAAAGTGGACACAAGGTTGCTCAAAGAATGGATGACTAAGATTCTTACGCTAACAATAGATAAATCTAACATGAATATGAGGATATTTAGATGAATCAAGACCAAAGAGACACCAATTGTATGGGATGAAATATGTCCAAAATGGCCAAATGTACATAAGTGGACCAAGTGCACCAAAACATGGGAAAAAACCTAATGGAAAATGGGCTTGTACCCAAATTAGGTGTTTACAATTATGCTTCCAAGTTTACTTAGGCCTCAACATAAACTCTTTAGATTCACTTAGTTATGATGGGTATGAGTAGGGTAGGCCCAGATAGGGATGCGTATCATCCTAAGGGAGTATCCCTAGTACCTATCACCCAAAAGATTGTTTGAGAGAAGTATTGATCCTTTCTAGTATGTTTTAAGCATGTAGAGGCCCTTGATTTAGAGTGCCTAGTTGGGGACAATATATGGTGTCACTAAAATCTCTCCACACATGTTATTTCATGCAGCTCATTTCTAAGACAAAGACCATCCAAAAGCTTAGTAAGCACCAAGCCTCTAGAATTGCTCCAGTCTTCCCTGAGACTGCGCCCTTTGGTTGTAGACAGTATACCAGGAGGAAAAAAAGCCTAAAGTGGACACAAGGTTGCTCAAAGAATGGATGACTAAGATTCTTACGCTAACAACAGATAAATCTGACATGAATATGAGGATATTTAGATGAATCAAGACCAAAAAGACACTAATTGTATGGGATGAAATATGTCCAAAATGGCCAAATGTGCATAAGTGGACCAAGTGCACCAAAACATGGGAAAAAACCTAATGGAAAATAGGCTTGTACCCAAATTAGGTGTTTACAATTATGCTTCCAAGTTTACTTAGGCCTCAACATAAACTCTTTAGATTCACTTAGTTATGATGGGTATGAGTAGGGTAGGCCCATATAGGGATGAGTATCGTCCTAATGGAGTAGCCCTAGTACCTATCACCCGAAAGATTGTTTGAGAGAAGTATTGATCCTTTCTAGTATGTTTTAAGCATGTAGAGGCCCTTGATTTAGAGTGCCTAGTTGGGGACAATATAAGGTGTCACTAAAATCTCTCCACACATGTTATTTCATCCAATTGTGTGGGATAGTTTTTACTGAGACATCCAAATGTTAGTAGTAGCACATCACATGAGTCTTATGCTAGAGCACATTTAACATCACCCATTTATGTGGAAGATAGTGGAGATGTCACTCAATCATGTGGGTAGGCATATGAAATTTTAGCACAAATCATGAAATCCTTGTTTTTTAAGTTATGGGATATGTGGGCACTAGACCTAGTGTTAGCAATGGTTTTGAGGGGTTAGACTCAATGTTTGATGAAATGAGAATTATACCACATAGGGTTTTTAGGGCCTTGGTGCATGACAATCATTATCAACATCTATCGATTGATTCATTGAGTACCCATCCATGGAATAGGTGTTGATCAAGGTGTGACTGGTGGTGACATTAGCCCTTCTTCTGTGGTATACAATTTAAATAAATTTTATTATGAAATTTAAATGTTGCATGAATTGGCTTGTACATTTTTTGTTACATTTTATTTATTAATGTCTTAAATTGAATCAATGTTATGTTTAAATGTTTAACGACTTCCTCTGAGCCTCCCACTCAGCTCCCCACAAAGCTTGTGCAATGGAATTTTCAAATTATTAAGACACACTTAGCTACACTCTTAACATATTCAAAACACTCTATGGGATACACTTTTATGATGGTTGACAGTTTTACATTGAATTTATCACTAGGGTCACTTGGATAATTTAAATTATTTGATGAGGCCACAAAGAAGTTGTGGACATTTTTGTTGAGTCTTCCATTCAAACCTTAGGTGCTTCATTGCATGGAGTTGTACAACACAATGATCATCATGTTGTTCAACGTGACATTTAAATAGTTGGTATCTATTTTCATGAAGTTGTACAACACCATGATTATGTTGTTCAACGTATCATTTACACTACTATTTAGCATGTCATTAATAATGGATTGTTAAATGTATGCACATTACATATATAACTAGTTTATAACTCGGTTAAAAATAACTTAATGTAAATAAATTTAATTACATGTGTACATTCGTGTATGGTACTATAACATATGGTTGAACTTTGAATTTGTATTTTGGTGCACGTGGATCCACTAGTCATGGTCTAATGTAGAGTGCCTCACATATTCATATGTATCATGATTTAGAGCATGCTAGTGGCATGCATGTAGGTACACAAGGGAGATCAATTATGATACATATTGTAGTGAATATAACAGTTAATTTTTATTTGCATATATATTTATCAATGATCGAATTCTCAATAAGTTCTTCTATATTAAATGTAAGATTTGTTGCCACAACCAAATTACCATAGTGAGGACTCATATACTCACTCCAATGTATGACAACGTGACCATAGTGAGGACTCGTATACTCACTCCAGTGTACAACGATTATAGTTAGTTATTTTTTATGCTTTCACAATCCATACAAAATGAATATTATAGCGTTTGCAAAAAAATGTGTTCCTTTGTTTTGCCTAAAAGGACAGTTTTTTTCAGAAGCTATAATATTAACGATTATAGTTGTTTATTTTTATATGTACTTCACATGGGGTTATTTTTAGACTCATGATATGTATGTACATTTCAGCATAGACACACATGTATGTATATATTTTTGACGCGTGCCTATGTGCACAAATTTATATTTATTTTTGACACATTTCAGCTTCATCGATCATAAGTATATTTATTTTTGACATGTATTTGTTTTTGTCACATGATCTAAGGTATTTAGAATTTTTTTTTTTACATGTGAAGTGTTTAATTGTAGGTGAATAATTTTATATTAAAAAATGAAACATGTATATGTTTGGTAAATTCTAAGGAAAATAATAAAATTTACCACTAATACATGTGTATTTTGACATATTTTACAACTATATGGACATTTTATAAGAAAATTTGGCGAATATGTTTTCAAAAAATTGTTCATTGGCGAATCTAAAATTTATGAAATTAATCTAAAAAACTGAATTGCAAAAAATAGTCCCTAAAAAATAACTTGATTTATATATGACGTATAAGCGGATCTAATTAGTTAATTAGTATAATAATTTTAATTCTAGTTTAAGGAAATATTATTAATTTAGTGTATAAAATAAAAATATTTGTAAGAATCATTATATTAACATGGATATTTATAAATATTATATCACTAAAGTTATAACGTAGATCTACAACAAATCATTAACAAAACAACTAAGATAAGATGAATGATACAATTTAATCACATTTATAGAAGCAATTAATCTTATACAAATTAGATACAATGTTCAAACAATTTTACCAATTCAATTTAGTTACAATTTAATCAACACAAATTAGAAACATTTAATCTTATACAATTTAGATAAAATGTTAATACAATTTAGTCCTATTTTTAATTATGTGGGAAATCTCAGGATCCATTTCCCCAGGGTAACCACCTCCATCGTGTTGGGCCTCACATGGTGTCTACAGAGGTGCCCTTATAGCCTCTCATAGCAAAATATTCAATTTTTAATTGAAAATCCTTGCTCATTTATGCTTGTCCAAGTTTGGGCTTTGGGACTCGTATGCTCATTTCCTAATGAATGAAGAATGAAGATCAATATGTTACGTTAAACTGGTTGAGAAAATCCCATAAGACACTATAAATTAATATCCAACACAAGCATTTACATCACTTGATAAATATTCTCTTTATATAATTATGGGGTCATGTTATTTAAAGTCTATTTGGGAGCTCGCTATTATGACCACTTGAGACTTGAGTTGAAACCTCTTTGCCTATTTGAATGGTCGGGTTGATGAGTTTTCTAATACTGAAGTTTTATGCTTACATTTACTTAAAAACACAAAGGTGGTGCCATGCCAATTGATACTTATTACTCACATCCACATATGTAAGTTAATTAAGCCGGAGGCTTATACAGCGAGCGAAGCCCATATATTTGTTGAGGTTTAATTTGTTAACAAACTGAATTTCCATAACTATTGACACCTACTTCTCAATCGTTGAAGTATACTTCAGCTCAGTTCATGGTTATTTATAAAACTAGAAAATCCCACATAATAAAAATGATAGTATAAATATATCTTTTAAATTAAATAATTACAAATAAGAGAGTGCCTTCGATGTTGAAAGCCATTGTATGGTCACCTCCACATATAACTTACACAATCATCTGATCTGCAAGGCTTTCACTTGTAAAGGTTCGGACTCATTTTGTACAGGGGCATAACACCATTCCGATTAAAAGGTATTTAACATTTAGACACTCCTGTTGATGTCAGATTTTACTAAGAACAGGTCTAGGAGGCATTCCATAAATCTAACTGATCTTAGGCATCAATAATACAAAATATTGTCTCACAACTTTGAATATATTAAATTTCAATAAAGATTTGTGATCCTAAACTAATCATTTCTAGCATAGGAAGCATTGTTAATAAAAGGAAACAAATTGTGGACTCACAAAAAAAAAAAAAAAAAATCCATTAAACCATTTTCTCGCTTACATAAAAGTTTACTGCACTGTACAGATGTCTTAGGGTATGTGAATCGATTTGATTGGATGCTCCTTTTGTTATTATGCATTGTGGCCTCTACATACCCGATAATATTAAGCATAGCTACCCACACAATGATAGTCAGATGGCAAAAAAATAGAAGGGTTTCTCCAATTATTAATCAAAAAACCTTTTTTGACAACTATATATATATAATGTGCTTTATTTATTTATATATATATATATATATATATAAAAGCGTGGTTAGATTTGGCCAATATATGCCCAAATTACGAACATAAAGCAGAGACAATCTTATTTTTCAATGCCCCCTTAGTAGAGGAAATTTGCAGCCAAACAACGCTCATATTCAATATCTCAACCATATATCTCAATAAGATAAAGATAAATTTTGGTAATAAATTTTCCTTGATATTTCCTTATGTCTTGACTTTTACCTGTTGTTTTCTTGTTTAACCGAACCTTTTTTTATTGTATTATTTACCTATGGAAATCCTCTATTTTCCCTTCCAGTATGATTGAGATTGAATAACTTGGGCGAGGCATTGAGCAGCAGTTGATTTGCCACTACAGGGTTGTCCGCACATCAACACTAATTGCATTTTTGTCTGTTTGTTTTCCAACCCTGTCCTGGATTAAAGTTAAAAGAAAATATTGTTGTGTTAGTCCTTTATAATCACAAGGGAAGAACAGATTGAAAGATTCACAACTTCAAATATATGGGAAGAAATTGAGTTGCCTACTCTCAACCTTCATCCCTCCTTTAACATCTACATAAAAATTTCATGTGCCTCTTCCCACAGCGCCATTGCAAAGAAAACAAAAACATTTCAAATGCTCATTTTGTTGGAAATGCAGGTTCCCCGAAATCACATGAAAAAAAGCCATTATTGAAACACGGACCAAGCATTATAACAGAGCGTCGCCGACCCCCAATGCCTGCTCCATGCACCGGCACAAATGGCAATCTTATTTAAAAACCCTTTTTTTCAAAGAGAGGAAGTGTTACCTAAGGGGAACCACGTAACCTAAATATTTGTACGCATAGCTTTGCCGCCACGTGTGACACATTGGTATGCATGTTATAATTGTCAAACATGAAACATAAAACATGCAAAAACTGTGTCTAAACTAGCCTTTCCTTCTTTGTCGCTTGTCACGACTCACACCTATGGTCATGTTTCAGGGATAATTTTTTCTCCCTGTATAATCATTTTTGTTTATATTTATTTTTGTCTTCTATTCATAATTTTTTCAAATGTTGTGCATATTTTTTTGTAAATGTCAATAAATGTTTTTATTAATTTATATTTTCAATATTTATTAATTCATATTGCTTTTGTGTGATAATTCTTTTTGATCACTTACATGTTGGTGGTAAGCTTATCTGTTGAATAATTGATAGTAAATAATAATGCAAAAGATGGGAAGAAGACACAAATGGACATATTTAGGCATTGTAGTTGAAATTTGAGAGTGGAAATAGAGTGTGAAATATGTTCAAAATATTCTTGAGAATTGAGTATAATTTTATAAAATTATTGTAGTGTTATTTGTTTAGCCTCTTCACATGAGGTGTCAATTATTTAGTGAGTAAATGTTGAGCACGGAATGATTTAATTTTAAAAACGTTTGATTGATTTATTTGTTCTATTTTATTAAATCTTTGTAAGGCATATTTGAATTAATCAATACCTAGTTTTATTATATTTCCTTGGAATATTGCCAATACAATTTGGTGATAACCCTACCGTAACAAAATTAGCATTTTTACACTTTAAATTATAGTTATTACGATTCATTTTATTTAGTTTTAAATGTGATGTCATGATGAATAGTTATATTATTTAGTATTTTTTTAATAGTGGTTTATATTTTTAATTTAAGTTTTTGTTTATAATGTAAGTCATTAGAATCTTGTTCATAGTTTTAATATTAATTATAATTATTATTTATTTATTTATAATTATAAAAAATTGTATGATATTATTATTTAATTGTTTTTAATCCGAAGATCAATGAACAAGCAATCTATTCGAAGGTGATTAAAACAAAGTGAATATGATCAATTATTGTCAGTGTAGGTTGAAGTAATATAGATGTCAAAAATTGTAGAAAATAATATTTCACAAATATGTAGAAGCAGGGATAATCTCTTTACTAAAATACACGAGAAAATAAAAATGACTTAGTTGATGGCCGCACTACAAAAATGGTTGAAGCGCAATACCCATGTGGGCTCTCAAATAATTTTGACCTTAGAAATAGCAAGATCATCTTCTATTATTAGAGAAACAAATGACATACGTTAATGTTACATTGGTCTTTTTGTATATCTATGTTTTTTTATGTTGTAGTGGATATTGTCCGTACTTTCACTATGCCATATGATAGACGGATTAAAACTGATTTAAACCAAATAACAAAACTCCATGTCAAATAAAAAAAAGGTTTCTTGTTGGGATGTTATTTGTGACTACTCACAAACATATCATTGCAATACGTGTCAGGCTCGGTAAGTCAACATGTGCTGTATGAACAACGCAATATGCTTTACAATTCCTCTGGCTTTTCTTGCACCTTCGGGGCAACTGCTAGTATTTTCAATCTGTAACCTTTTTCTCATTTTCTGCTCTTGAAAGGTGGTGTTTTAGAAACGGCATTGGTCTTTCATGCTTGGATTTCCTGTCTGCAGATAATGTGCTAGGCATTCCAAGCTAATGTGGCCATCTAATTGAGTACATGAACACTAGACATTCTTTACCACTTTCCTGTAAGACTGGATATCCTCAACTTCTCGAGATAATGAGGCTGCCCAAATCTCAGGCAATGCCATCTCTATTTGAGAAAATAATTCATCATCAGCAATCTGGATGGGAGGAAAACTTTCCAAAACAGAATTGGGAATTACTTCAAGCACCTCCTCCAGCAGCGACTGAACACTCTGCACAAATGCTATTCAGTCACCACATCATCTGCAAACTCAGTTGTTTGCAAAGGTGTTTCTTGAGATTGAAGGCAGGCTAATGTAACTGAGCCACTTACTTTACAATGTCGAAGGGCTTCATCCACTTTTCGTTTCCAAACTCGCGCTCCAGGCTCTGAGTGAAATAGATGGAGTAAAGGCTGCAACACATCCCAAGTAAACAAAACATTACTACTTGTTTAAAATCAAAGTATCTCCTTTGAAGATAAGGTATACATCTACCTGATCAATAAACAGTTAAACTATATGAAATGAAAGATTACAAAAGGTCAACAATATATTTGTGTTTCGCAGTAGTCTAAACTTCCAAGAAGGTGAAACAAAATTACTGATGTCCAAAAATGACTAGAAGTGGTCAATGGGACAGTAGAAATATCGAAGAACCAAATAAGTCGAAGGGACTGACTAATACATCTCCAACACAAATACAAAGTATGGAAGGGATGGAAAAATAGAAAACGAGCAAAACTAAGAAAAGAAACAAAGCAATAAGAACTTAACTTCCCTACACGAGAGATGATATTCCTTGGAAAAATTAGGGCCGTTCACGAGACAATGGTTCCAAGTTCAACATTTTACCCTCCTAACATTCAAGATTGAGCAGCAGCAGCTCCAATTTTACTGGTGACTACGAGAACTTCACTGCTAGGCCACCGAAGGGGTGACCTGTTCACAGGAATGTTTGTAGGCAGAAAATAGGATGTGATTAATATTCCAATAAGATCTAATTATAAGTAACTTCTATGTAGCGTGTAGAGTTTTGTGAATGGACAGGGAAAGATATGATCTTCAAACTTAATTGAAGTCTTTCACTAATCATTGGAATTCCTGAAAAAGCAACACGTTCCATCTCAATTCAACCATACTTGTAGTTACCATGTTCAAAAAATGTGATAAGTTTCATAACTTCCGGTATATAAAAACTTTTTGGAAAGGTTTGAACCCATGCAACATGTCATATTTATATATATATATAACTGAGTAAAATCACAAATAATAATAATTAGAAATAATCACACAACAAGATCGTGAGCAAAAAACTAATTCCTTAAAATCGTAAAAAGCGTATTTATCAAGATATACGGGTATGAGTATGGGTGCAGGTACTAGAATATGATCTCCAAAACCAAAGTACACTAGAGTGCAGGCATATTGAAAGTAATGTTATAAGTCTAAAAATGTCCAGAGTTTGATCTATTGTATTATAAAATTAGAGAAGGATAGCAAGACCGAAAGCCAATCACCCTTGATTCAACCTGCCAGTGTTCTCTTTTCTCTTTTTATGGGAAAATAAAATATATTTATATTACTGGTAACAGAGTTTACATATTTGATATTAAAAGTGCAGATTCAACAGGTAATATAGTAACAAATTTTTGCTGATTTCTGTAAACTCCTATACCAAGACTTGAAATACATAAAGCATCCTAGTGACTAATAACACACTTTCTACCATCAGCATAAACAAAAGCTAGACAGAACCCATATTCACAGTCGAATAGTACTTGCACAGAACATTGACTCTTACTAAATGATTTCAACTTGTTTTGCTTCTACATATATACACAATCTTACCTGGATCCATGATAAATATTAAATACTATTATAGTGTTGACAAAACATTTTATCTGTGATCTAACATGAAAAACTGATACTGGACAGGGCATTACAGAAATTAAACACCAGGGCCATAGTTGTACTCTGACTGGCAATGGCAAAGCTTACATCTTAAAGTGTTCTGAGTTCTTGAACCAGGGATGTTGGGAAATTTTCTAATAAGACTAGTGAATGCGATTTCTGGTTTGTAAGATGCAGATGAGCTTGGCGAGAAAACTCTTTGTTAGACAACTGTTCCAAATTTAAAATGGCTCTATTGTTTACAACTTAGTGCCATGCACTCCAACCTTCTATCCACACTATCAAATTTCCAATTAAATTTTCTCCTAATGCATTGCTCACCTGATAGCTGCCGTTAAGGCAAGCTACAATGACTATGTATACACTGAAGAATGAGCGATGGGAACAGGATTCTAAGACCTCAAAGGGTGTAGGAGGGCAATAATGGGCTGGAGAAGAGACAAAACTGTGATCATTGAAAACACTAGTTTTCTGTAGTTGTCTATGACAGATAAAGGCATATGACAATGATTTCCCTCAAATATGCAGCCATTAGGCTGTTATTCCTCTGCTTCCATGTATTTTCAAGTCCTTCCATGTTGGTAAGTGATTTTTAGGGTCATTGTTTGCAAGTGTCACAACTCCTGTTACCTAACATTATTCAATGGCCTGCTTGATCATTGGTGTAAAATGCATAGTTTATTTTTAAGGGCCCCTAGGAAAAATGGCTATGTAAAATTCTGGCGAATATTCAAAATATGTTTTGAATTCCTGGCGAACTGAAGGGAAAGTAGTTTTGTTGTGAAGGTGAACCCTAGGCATCACCCGACCATAGTGTTTAGGCGCCTCCATCCAGATCCTATGGACATCATCTATAGTTTCTAGTTGGCCATCCAGAGCTTGTAGTTAGCCGTTCAGAGCATGCTTTAGACGCTCATTTGAAAAATGGAAAAAAAATGTCATCATTGATATCTTTCATCCTAAAATTGATTGCATATTTGGATTCCTCTTGAAAAATTAGAAAAGTTCAAAAAAAGAATCATCTTGATCCGAATCCATATGCAAAAGTTATGTTCATTTGAAGTTCTGGATGGCGACCTGAGGCTCTTGTCACCATCCCGAGCCTCTAGTTGCCATCCAAAGCCTTTGGTCGCCGTCTTGAGCCTTTGGTCAGCGTCTAGAGCCTCTGGTCACCATCCAAAGCTTCAAATGAACATAACTTTTGCATATGGATCGGATCAAGATGAATCTTTTTTTGAACTTGTCTAAATTTTCAAGAGGAATCCAAATATACAGTGAATTTTAAGATGAAAGATATTGATGATGACCTTTTTTCTACTTTTCAAATGGGCATCTAGAGCATGCAGTCTAGCATCCAAAGTGTGTAGTCTAACATCTATAGCATGTAGTCTAACGTCTAGAGCATCTAGACTATGTAGTTGGGCGTCTAGACTGTGTAGTCGAGCATCTAGAGCGGGTAGTCTGGCGTCTAGAGCGGGTAGTCTGGCGTCTAGAGCAGGTAGTCTAGCGTCTACACCATGTAGATGGGTGTCTAGAGTATGTCCACATATATTGGCGAATTCGGGCAGAATGTCCTTCGAGGCCATGGCAATTTATACTCATACTTGTGGAATTAGTTGTAAACAGTAGGCGAGCCGACCTAGAAATCTAATTTACAACCCAAAAATTTAAGCAACACAGTGCTCTTTACTGGTCCCAAAAAATCGCCAAATCCAAATTTAGGAAAACGGAATATTCGTGAATTAACGAAGATTCGCCACTAAAAAAAACCCTAGTAGAATGGCATGTATGAAGTTAGATTTACTAATTTCATTTTTGATCATATCTATGTAGATTGAAAGAAAACTACCATCAGTATAGGTTAAAGCAAAGCGCAAACTAGTATTAATTGTGATAGTTTCTTACAATGTATAATTCAATTAAAACTGAAGCTGATATCTGTCAAACTATAAAAATCATGCTGCACAGTTTGAAATGTGCATTTTTATGGTTGAAGGTGATACCTATGATGGGACATTTATAAGGTTTAGTTTGGAACTTCGAAACATGTGATTTTCACCAGTTGTGGTACTAGTGTTCATGTAAGCAAGCTGAGAAATATTGCTCTCCAAATTTGGCAGCAACAAGAAAAAAACTCAAATCAAGGAAATTGGAAAGATGTAAGCAGATCCTAGGCAAATTAGAAGGATACTTCATGATTCTGTGAAGATGAATATTGAGCTTTTGGAAATGGAGTAGATTTCCAACCAATTGGTCTTTAGAAACTCAAAGATGCCTTATTTTAACATGATAGAGAAACCTTAGTTGTGTTTCTTGTGTAAAAGAACATTTGGTGGCTGATAGCAACATTTGAATGGTGATTTTCTTTACAATGATCATGAATAATTTCACTCCTCTTTTAGCAATGCATTCTCTGACCTCATTTTCAATTCACTGAAGAACAGTATGTCAAATTGTCAATGCCGAAGATGTTTCATGTCAATCTGATCAACAACTGCTTGTCCTAAAGACATGACCCTGTTATAGAGACTCTATGATTTATAGTTCATATGGTTTAAGGGTTGACTCCTAGACGTCAATATGCTTCAGGGAAAAATATAATCTGATGTAAGACCGACATAGGTAGTGTTGAGTATGTAGGTCGACATGGCTAAGGCCAAATACATTAAATTGTATAAATAAAGAAAGATGGCATGAACAAAACAAAATCATCCTTGAAGTGACTTCTTCATGTTATTAGATTATCTTCTTCTCTTCTTAATAATGTTAATGTGAAAATTCCTTGAACAAAGCACTATCATTTCTCAATCAAGCATTTTAACAAACATTCGGCATGCATCAACCCAAAACAAGATTTCCGTTCATAACTCGGTTCCAATTAAAAAAAAGGGCCTTGCATATACATTTATGCACAGTTTTCTTCATGGTAAAGGCATGGTTATACATGGTTTAATTCATGCCCAATGTATTTGGTTTTATTACTTGGTATATACAGGGTGGTATAAGGGAACATGCATGGTGAGTAGGAATCCAGCTAGAGCCTAGAGATGGATGGACACATGTAATGCTTGGTTTGGCATGGGCCTTATCAAAATTAGATTGGCATGGCTGTTTACTTTATTTTTCTTCTTTCCTACTTGTAAAGGGGTTTGAAGACACGAGAAATTATTGTGTTTTCATGGGACTATATAGTTATAACCCTAATTTGAAAGACACACTTGGCCCAGACTTGGCAAGATTGATGCACCGAGCCAACTCAAACTTGGCCAAAACTCGGCTACTCAATAGGACTTTTGCCTAAATTTTTGGTGGTCAAATCGCATGCTCAAACTTGGGGAGTCTTGCCAAAACACAGAAAATTGATCCATTTTGACTTGTTAAAGGTCAATCACCATTCAGACTTCGGAATTTTATGACTGAATTGAAGAGTCTCAACACTCTGCTTATGACATAGCGATTGAGTCACATGTGATTCAATTGCGGACATGGAGCAGCCAGGAATGTATATGGCACTGAACTAAGCAGTGGGGCTCCTCTCCAATGCATGTGGCAGACATAGCTTTTTCCCTACAGCGTGTATAAGTAGACAGCCAGTGGATGTGTCACATACCATTAGTTCTTTCTTGGACTTCATTGCATAACATGCTCTGCTTTTATTTTGGAATCTGGTTCTATAATCCTTCTCTGTAAAAGGGTGCTTCCTAGAGAGATGTTTTTCAGATATAGGTGGTGAATTGCTGCGAGAGTGTCCTAAGTGGATTATATGACCAGAGCTATTCAGAAAGCCGTTCAGAATACTATCATCAGAAATGTTCACATGGCTGTTCATACATGCATGTTTCTTCAAAGATAGTAATGAAAAAACGAATAGGATGCAGCCACCTATGAACGAAGATTGCAATGGTATTGTAGATCATTAAAACAGAGGCCAAAGAGCAGTGGTGAAAGTGGACAGCCCTGATTCACTCCTATAAAAAATGAGAGATTTCTATTTGAATATTTCCAGAACTTCAATTTTTTGTTTACAAGGAAAGGGTGCCCAAGTTTGTTTTCAAAATTTCCAAAACATCAATCACTGGATTCAAAGAAGGGTGCCCACTTTCTTCTAGCTGGCAGGTGACTACACACTTTTCTCTATGCCAATGATGGAGATGCTGGGATTTTTTTTTAAAATCTCTGATTGATCTGGCCTGCTTGGAATTTTAGCCTAATCCTGGAAAACATGTCACTTGAAACATTACAATGCTTTATTAGAAAAATAAATGGATGACAAATGACAATGGCACATTAAAACTAGGAAAAAATTCAATAATAATGCTGGGCATTCAACTGAAATATGCAAGCTAATTAGGATGGAACCATTTTTATTGGTAAAGAGTAGTGCAAGTTTAAAACAATATACTTTCTTTGCAGAAAGAGTTAAAACAGCATAGATAAGATAGAGAGATGCACCTTGACTACATTTCTAATACTAGGTTTATTGATTCCATATTTTCCAATCACCGAATCTGCATATTTCTGATATTCCTGTAAAATCTGTGAAGACATGATAGTGAGACATTAAAAAGATGCAGAGTCCAAATTTCTCTAGTGATCATTACCAGCACTGAAATACCAAAATCTAGTTCCTTATTTACTAAATACACCTGTCTACGAGAGAGTCCTCTGCTTCGAACACCATATACTGCATTATCAACATTCCCTAGAGTAGCCCATGGGCTACATTGCAATGTTAGGTCCCCCGAAAAGTGAAATCAACCTAAATAATGGTGACATTACTGGAAGATGAAAAAAACGAAAAAGGAAAAATATAAACCACCCTAAGCTTATTGATCCAATGTAATTTTCAGACAATCTTTTGACCTTAAGACAACTGCAAGTATGCGCAAAAATGGCATTACAATATAAAATTATCTTGGTCTACAAATGAGTAGGATCATACGTGAAAAATATAAACCACCCTAAGCTTATTGATCCAATGTAATTTTCAGACAATCTTTTGACCTTAAGACAACTGCAAGTATGTGCAAAAATGGCATTACAATATAAAATTATCTTGGTCTACAAATGAGTAGGATCATACGTGAAAAATATAAACCACCCTAAGCTTATTGATCCAATGTAATTTTCAGACAATCTTTTGACCTTAAGACAACTGCAAGTATGTGCAAAAATGGCATTACAATATAAAATTATCTTGGTCTACAAATGAGTAGGATCATACGTGAAAAATATAAACCGCCCTAAGCTTATTGATCCAATGTAATTTTCAGACAATCTTTTGACCTTAAGACAACTGCAAGTATGTGCAAAAATGGCATTACAATATAAAATTATCTTGGTCTACAAATGAGTAGGATCATACGTGAAAAATATAAACCGCCCTAAGCTTATTGATCCAATGTAATTTTCAGACAATCTTTTGACCTTAAGACAACTGCAAGTATGTGCAAAAATGGCATTACAATATAAAATTATCTTGGTCTACAAATGAGTAGGATCATACGTGTTGTATGCAGCACGCCCCACCATCGCTCCATACACTTCCTCTTGCAATGCTGACTTCACCTACACAAAACAAAATTACTACGAAAAGATTAGTACATTTTTTAAAATAAAAACCAACATCGGAGCTGCTTGCTATTACCATTTAATGATGGCTCGTGCAAACTTGTAAGCATTCCTTAATACTTAGTCTTTGTATACAGACATAAAAAATGTTTTTCATAGTAGAAACTTAGAAAGTGCATATTAATAAATGGAATAAAATATAATGCACTACAAGAAAAGTGATGAATTCATTAACTTCTAATTTGTGAGTTTCAAGAAGGCAACATATCCATGGCATCATAGGATAGATATAATAGCAAGAGCAATAGAAAAATGAATGCAAATCTCAAGCTGCTGAAGCTCAAAAGGTCAAGATTGATTGCTTCTGCCGGTTTATGAAATCTGAATCTTATGGTTACATAATGATCCCATGGCCCACATATGTATCGTAATAGGATGCATAGTAGTAAATTCAGGATGCCTGTGATCTATAGGAAAAATTAAAGGGAGCAGAAATAACTGAATCCAAGTAGTTTTTCATCCTCCCATGTAAAACACCTGTTCACATTAAGCTCTGTTCTTTTCAGTTGAAACAGAAATCAATACAAGTACAGGATTACACAATGGAAAATATAGTAACTACCAAGGGGACTTCTGCATGAGAAAAGAGAGATAGCATATAAGCATTGTCTCCAAATCTAGAGAATTGACATCCTTTTTTAATATATCCGTTCTAGAAACCACGTGAGCTGCTAACTCCATTTAGAAGGTACATTTTTCCTAGGTGAAATTCTGAAGGACTGCCTTGAAAGCTTACTTTGCATCCACTCTGTGTTCCAAATTTCCTTGCACATTAAGCATCGTCCTTCAAACAATCATGATTGCGAAAAAGTAATACAATTGCCTATTCCAATTGACCGTACAAGACTAAAAGGAATCTTAAATATAATGCAATAGATGCCGGGCTCCTATTCCATTTGTTGATTGCCCGATTATTTCATTTTAGTTTACAGAGGATATTATCAAATGAATCCTAAACATAATACAATAGATGCCAGGCTATGAAGTGACTGTTTCCAGGAATTTAACAATGGAATTTACAGGAGATTCAACAAAGAAAGTTGAGAAAGAAGTAATGTCACTACAAATAAAACTCCTTGTAATTTTGATCATAAAAACCTGTGCAAGAAAAAATAGTTCAACACTTTGTCCAAACCCTTGTGACAGTGGTAGGAGAGGATATTTTTATTCCACACAATCATGTCTTCAATTTCATGCAACTGGAAATTTGTTTGTCAACATTCTTCTGCTGTCCTTTGAAAGTAACGAAATTCAGCCTACCAAATGCAGATTGTAATTTTGAGATTGCTTTATTATGGTTGAACCTAAGTGTTTAATTAATAAGTGGGAGTAAACTTTTATGATAAGTTAGGATAAAAGTTAAAATAGAAAATGAGTTATAATTAATGAGCGTTAATATATCAATAGGGGTAAATATTGTATGAAGCAGTAACGCATTTAGTACATGAATTCACCCTCTTCTTCACAAAATTGCATCCTTCAAAATAAGGAGGTAATACTTCCATAACCCATTTTTGGTCATGTCAGAGTGCATTTTTAATTTGATCGTGGATGATACATCGTACATAGTTAGCTGCTCTTTCCATTAAGCATATCCATAGTGTTGTTGACCTCATTGGTTCCATCGAGTTCAAACATGGGAATGCATTGATTTTGGATTTTGACTTATGCATTGAACGTTTTAGCTATTACCTAATTTTTTTTCATACCACTCAAGATTTTCTCCACTAAATATGCATCATGATTCATAATCCATACTATATTTTATGGAAAGACCATTAAAGAGAATATCCACACAGGAGGGTCTGTTCAAGATGCAGACTTCACTCTGCTGTAAAATCAAGCCTTTTGATTACTTTGTGAATAGAAAGCTAAGGAGCCCATTAGTTCACTGAAGAAGCTGAATAACAATTTTTATGGAGGCAAGAAGAGGACAGATTTATGGTACACCTACATTGCTGGCATAAAAGTTTATTCAGTTGAGAGAAGCAATGAAGTAGAGAGCAACAAGAAGCAAATTGTCTAACACAGAGGAACAGGTGGAAGAAACATGTAGCAAGAAAGTCAGAGGACAAAGCCAATATATGTTTTTTGTCTTCAAGGCATCACACAGCATAAAGCATTATGGCCCAAGGGAGATGTACTGTAACTAAAGAGTAGATGTTATACTTTGTACCAAAAGCTCGTGAGCCAATTCATTTACTTGACTCACTTGTCCCGACCTTGTACATGCAAATGGTATTTGTTCAAGATTTATGCAGGAACCTCGTAAGCATCATTGGGATGCTACGAAGCAGACTCTGCGATACTTGAAGAGCACTTCACATTTGGGCATCAAGTATGCACATGGAGTAAAGGTCCAGTTTATTGGGTACAGTGATTCAGATTATAGTGGATGTCCTGACACCATGTGGTCTACTTGTGCCTACATTTCAGTCTTAGTTCAGTTCTCGTTTCCTGGGTCTCAAAGAAAGAATTGTGTGCCACCGTCTCTATCACCAAGGCAGAGAATTGTGGAGCACTTGAAGCAGCCAGGGAAACATGTTAGATCAGGAATTTGCTTGAGGAGCTTGGATTTCCCAAAACGTCAGCGACAACACTCTACTGCAACAACAAAAGAACCATCAAGGTAGCTGCAAATCTAGTGAGGAATTTCCACACCAAGCACTTGAAGATCCATGCCTGTTTTCTGAAAGAGAAAGTGCAGGAAAAGATCATCTCCCTGCAATATTATCTAACAAAGGATATGATTGTAGATATCTCCATGAAGCCCCTGTTTGTTGATCCTTCCACTCATCTTTGAGGGATAATGGGACTTCTTGATGCTGCCCTTAAGGGGGGATATTAGGGATTGTTGGTTGTGTTTTAGCCTTGCAATCCCACAAGTTGTGTTTAAGGGGGTAAGCTAGTAGTGTAAACCAACCTTAGTGTACCGCTTTGACTTGACTTGGTCGTTTAGGATATTTTATTAATTATCTTTCATGTATTGTGGTTGGCACTTACTTTTTCCAACCACATTGTTACCTATAAAGACAACTTGCTCATTTGTTGCCTATAAAGACAACTCACTCATTTGTCATTTGACAATAAATTGCATTCATCTGTATAGTATTGTAATATATTCACTCTTCATTTCTCCATGTTCATTCATTGCACTGTTATTTTCTTTTTGGGGAGTGCATCCAATAGTAAACTTGTCATTATCTCTTATGTTTTCTATCTTTGTTGTTTTGATTGTGTTAATATCATTTGGTACAAAAGCCTGTTCATCGTGGCCTTTAAATCTAGTCCTCTCAAAGGTTTCCATCTTTTATCCTTTACTAAATCTAACACCCTTGGGCCTCCCTTGATCAAGGCTTTCAATCGAGTCTCCTTGAGAGTTTCTCTTTCTTACCCTCCACTAGACCCTTTTCCTACTAACTTGCTTCACACCTTGACAATCGTGGCCTTCAAATATAGTCCTCTGAAGAATTTCCATCTTTCACTCTTGCTAGATCTAACACCGTTAAGCCTCTCCCAATCAAAGTAGTAGGTCTAGTCCCCCACTCTATGTTAACAGTTACTTTCTAGGAGGGCCTAGTCCCTATACAGTTCTAGTACTTGTACCAGTCCAGGCACCTCCTGGATACATCCCGAGTTCTATCATCCAAGGTCCTTCCCGAGGTTCCTAGAGTGTATCCAAGTATCAAACAACAATCTTAATAAAAAATTAAAAAAACAAGTGTAAAAAATTAAAACTAAAAACACAATAAAAAACGCTAAAAAAACGAATTCAATATTTTGAATTGTCAATTTTATTTTTTTGTATTTTACTTCACACATGTAACACTGATATTATGGCTAATTTTGTTGATTTTGTTAATATTTTTTTTATTATTTTTGGTATGGAATTACCCAAGAAGTGTAGAACCCAAGGTCCAAAATAATCAGTCAACCCCCATACCTGTCCCCTTACCCTTGTAACATAGCCTCCACTAGATCTTATATTTTTCAGAAACCTTCAGATTGACAAAACAACCAGTTACCAGGTAGTAGCTTCTCAAATCTGTGTTGGTGTTCTAATCATTTTTCCGAGTTTTTTCCAGAAAAAATGCCTCATCTTGTAGTGCAGAATTTTCCTAACTAAAGCGTGATTAGAATGATTCTTGCACCATCAGAAAGTACTCTCCAAGCACTCTTCGGAAAGTATTTAAATTAAATATTCTCAGCAGTATTGAGGAATTTACAAGTATGAGAAATTGACCTTCCAGAACTGTGTCCTGTCTTATTATTTCTAATTGCGAATCAACCAGAAACATGAATGTTTTCATATATTGTAATCTGGGTACGCATACTAAGTGCTATTTTTTGCATTGTAAAGGCAATTATCACCATGAAGAAATGCTGAAAATCCTTAAATTTAAGCACAATAAATCTAGGACATACCATCTTCCTGCCAATGGTCAAGCTGAGGCAACAAATAAAACATAAAATCTTGAAGTATTGCGAAGAGGGATTGGGATTAGAACTTACATGTAGCATTGTGGGTAGACCGAGCCACATTTGAAACAATGATATTATTCAGTCCATTCCAACTTACGTATGGGCAGGAGGCAATTGTACAAAGGGAATTTCTTGTTTCAACCCTACAATTTGCATTAGAAAAAAAAAATAGGAGATGCTGACATTTTGCAGGAGCGATTGCTGCAGCTTAACACATCGGAAAAGTGATGGCCGTTAGCTCAATGATGCGTTGAGGTTGAACAACAATATAGGAATTTTCGCGTGATACGAACATGAGAAGAATACGGTTACAACTTGTAATGTTGGTGCAATACATTGTAAAAATGAATAAGAAAGGACAAAAGTTTAAAATGATGTGGAGTGGACCTTACAAAGTTCATGAAGTCTTTGATAATGATCCTATCAACTCAAAAAACTAGACAAGCAATTACATGATAATCTAACAATGTGCCCAAGTTGAGAAAATATTAAGTACAAAAATACTTCAAACTTGATTTCATTGAGACTAAACTGTTAGAAAGTTGCAGCTGCTGCCAAAGAATCAATTATACAGCTGCCACCTGGCAGGTCAAAGAGTCACTAGATGAAAAACAAACCAGAAAGAAAACACACAACATATCTGGCTTGTTGGAACCAATTGCCACTCAACAAGTCAACCAACTGTCCATCGTCGACCTTTGGCGAACCAATCATGCCATGGGAACCAAGGAAGTGTCCATAAACAGCACCTGACGAGTCAACACAACAAAGATTCAACAAGGTCACAACAATGTTCAGATCAGCCTCGAATTATGCTTTGTATAGCCACACGTGGAAACCAATGTGAATGTTTGTAAATCCAAGTCATCCTTACCCATGTTGACCCCAAGGCATACTAAAAGTAGTTAGGAGGATGGGCCCATCAATGGGCAAACCAACCTTTCCAACTACGGATCATCTAGACAATTGTGTACTTGATGTTGGAATGAAGTCTTGTCAAATCGCCCCCTGACGAGTGCAAAAGAATTCTCCACCACAACATAGAGTGCAAAAAAAGATATAAATGGCCTTTAACTTTTAAAGGTCGTACCTTTGCCATATGTACTCAAAATTGAGTGTCTTTTCATTTATATTGCATAAATTTTCAAGAGGAATACAATGGTGCCATCGAAATGACCGTGATACGTGGTTTGTCACCCGCAACATGTTAAAGCTAATTTTGTATTCTCATGATAGGAATACCTTGAAAGACCATAACTGTCATACATACTCAGAATTGAGTGTCTTTTTTTGTAAAATCACATTACCTTCTATGTTCACCTTGAAAGGACCATTATTTTGTCATATAGACTCAAATGGCACAGACCATTTTTTATAAAATCGCTTTATTTTTCGAGATGAACATTATGATTCCATCAAAATCTCTACCTTTTTTGGTCTCTCACCCACGACACCATATTGAAGCCAATTTTGTGATTTCTTGCTTACGACACCATGCTCAAGTTGATTTGTGTCACTTAACCAAGAAATCATGTTGAGTACCTAAGTGTGAAAAAATTGATCCATGTCAAGGTGATAACCATGCCACGTATCATTCCATATTGCCCTTTCTCGAGAGACTTTTTATGCACACTTCAACAAGTTAATTTCTAACTGCTGAGACATGCCACGTGTCACATGTTGATGCTTAGACACGTAAAAATATCAAAATGGAAATGTAGCTCAATTCATCCATCTGCAGTTGTATGGCTTGGGTTTGAAATCATTGACAGAGATCTCATAACAACTGGAAGATGAATCTTTCCATCTCCCCCATCAATTTGTAATGTCCCCACTTTAGCAGTTGACCAAATGTGTGTGTGTTAGCCTAGTTCTACATGGTCCCGAGGGCTAACAAAGAGTTTAAAGGGATCCAAGAGTGTTTTGGCCTAGTCATTTCCAGTTTGGGCCAAAACAAAGTTGATTTACTCAGTTTCAAGCATACTTACTATTTGTAGTAAATTATCATGACACAACGAAGGCCAGTTTTGGTGATTGGATTTGATACTCCTCGGCGAGAGCTTTCCGGTGAACTATCACTTGCACTATTCGGAGTCCGATTGCTATTATATTTTAATGCCTAAAGTGTTATAAAAGTAACATTTAACTTAATTTGCAAAATATTAAAGTGTCACTTTAATATTTACTTTATGGAGATGATACCCAAAGGAGACATAAGTAATATTTTAATATATAAAATGTTGCACATCTTTTATCCCACATTGCTCATGAGAGTTGAGTCGCCCCTTGGAGAAAGAATAAAAGGAAGTGTTTGTGGCTTCATTCAGCATGTTGAATAAGAAGAAAAAATTGATGCACTTGCAGTTTGCAGGTTATTTTGGGCATTTGGGAACGTCCTTCCCAACTGTAGCACTCTAGACATCAATCCTTGGGATTGGTCTTTGGATTCTGTGCTTTCAGCCTCATACAGCCGCACCACTGTAGCAGCCGTGCCACTGTAGCAGTCACGTCACTGTAGCAGTCACGTCACTGTAGCAGCCACGTCACTGTAGCATCTCGTAGAAGCTGCTATCTGCAATAAGAGTCCATAAAAACAAGCTTGCAGAGTCTGTAGAAGCATGTCTGCAGAGTCCGTAGAAACAAGCCTGCGGAGTCCGTAGAAACCAGCCTGCAGAGTCTATAGAAGCAAGCCTGCAGAGTCCATAGAAGCAAGCCTACAGAGTCTGTAGAAACAAGCCTATGGAGTCCGTAGAACAGCCTGCAGAGTCCATAGAAACCAGCCTATAGAGTCCGTAGAAGCAAGCCTGCAGAGTCCGTAGAAGCATGCCTGCAGGTCCATAGAAACAAGCCTGCGGAATCCATAGAACAAGCTTGCGGAGTCTGTAGAAACCAGCCTGCAGAGTCCATAGAAACCAGCCTACAAAGTCCGTAGTTCTGCTGGACGAAGAACAAAATGATCGCACCTTTGGTATTTGCTGGGGATATTCGCTTGAAACAATGTTCATTCCATTACTAGAGTATTTAGTGAGTTATCACATGGCCGACATTGTACTTGCTTACTCATTTTGCAATCAATATAAATACAGTGTGTTGGTTATTTCAGTTATGTGTGCCTATGCTTTCAATTCTATATTTATGTTACATGCATAAGACCTTGCAAAACACAAAAAAAAATAATAGAAGCAAACTGTTTCGGAGTCATAAGGGGTTTCAGCTGGGTTAGTTTTGTTAGGACTCAGAAGCACCATTGATTACCATGTACAAGCAACTAAATATACGGAATTAAACCAGAAGTAACAAGTAACTAGAATTCGAAAATAACACAGAATATGAGAGACAATACCCAATTGTATTAATACTCTTCCAGAAGAAAATACAACAAAGAAGATGCCATAGTCTTCTTCCTTACACACTTCTAGGGCTCCCACACCTGTAGGCATAAACAGTAAATCTCTTCAAGAGCTCACTCTCTCTCTTACGGTCCCAACACACAACTCAAACACAGAGTTGGTGTTCACCTCCAACCAGTCAGTATCACTATTGCCAGTACCACCAGTCAGTATCACTACTGCTAATACACAAGTGCTCCACGCACTCCAAAACCGAGTACTCTACTCACTCCAAGTAGATCTCTCTTGATCTTGCTACCTGTTGTGTTGCTGTCACCTTTGATCCTGCTATCCTGCAAATCCACTTTAGACCTTGCACACACAAACACTTGCAAATCAACTGATCATAGAAGATCTCTCTACACCCTGAAGAACCCTTGTCCTTGCCTCACCAAGTCCTTATGATTCTTCAACCAGTAACCCGATGGATCTTCTACCAGAACTTGCACAACCTGCAGCTCTACTTGATCATACACACTCGGCACCCCTGTGGAACTACGAGGAACACACCTTGCTCTCTTCACTCTGAAGGAGCTAACCTTGCTCAATTCAACTAGAACAAATTACAATACAGCCCATGAGTCTATTATATAGATCTCATGCAAACAATAATTAGACACCTAATTATAATAATTAGATCTGCAGCTCCAAGACTAAAATTAGCGTTTAACATGCAAACAATCGGTTCGTTAACAAACTGTCCGTAACACTCATAGTTCTGAACCGCACAGGCGACCGACGTCGGTCCCTGTCTAGCTGGAGATGACCGACGTGGGCCGATACATGACCGATGTCGGTTTGCTTTGCACTGGATATGACCGACGTCGGTTGATCAGACCGACGCCGGTTGCTCTACAACTTAGCAACCTCTCAACAAGCTCCTCCATGTTTGCATCAGTGAAGCTTTTAGCTCCACAACCTAACAATCTCCCACTTGGAGATAAACAGCTACACTGTCCCTGTACTTGTACACCGTCTAATCTGTTCCCTGACTTGTATCCCTCTTCAAGCTCAATCCTGAAGACCAATCACCACACAACCTGTGGTGCACCTCCTGTCATCCAAGTACCCTGCCACATCCGAACCTACAAACCCATGTAGTGAAGTCCTGACTCTGTATAGCATGTATACCTGCTGCTGGTCCCTCTCAAATACCTGAGAACCCACTTCCCCGAATTGGCTCCTGACTAACACCTGATTCACATCAGCTTCCATTGGAGACAATCAACATGTGATCTTCCATGTCTCTCATACCAAAGAAATACCAACTGTTAGGACCCGGAAGCACCATTGATTACCTTGTACAAGCAACTAAATATGCGAAATTAAACCAAAAGTAACAAGTAACAAGTAACTAGAATTCGGAAATAACACAGAATATGAGACAATACCCAATTGTATTAATACTCTTTCAGAAGGAAATACAACAAAGAAGATGCCACAGTTTTCTTCTTTACACACCTCTAGGGCTCCCACACCTCTAGGGCATAAACAGTAAATCTCTTCAAGAGCTCACTCTCTCTCTTACGGTCCCAACACACAACTCAAACATAGAGTTGGTGTTCACCTCCAACCAGTCAGTATCACTACTGCCAGTACCACCAGTCAGTATCACTATTGCCAGTACACAAGTGCTCCACGCACTCCAAATCCGAGTACTCCACGCACTCCAAGTACTCAACGTACTCCAAGTAGATCTTTCCTGATCTTGCTACCTGTTGTGTTGCTGTCACCTTTGATCTTGCTGTCCCGCAAATCACCTGACCTCGCACACACACACACACCTGCAAATCAATGATCTTACTTACCATGTAGATCTCTCTACACCCTGAAAAACCCTTGTCTTTGCCTCACCAAGTCCTTATGATTCTTCAACCAATACCCCGGTGGATCTTCTCTCTGATCTTGCACACTTGCAGACCAACCTGATCATACACACTCGGCACCCCTGTGGAACTAGGAGGAGCTACCCTTGCTCTCTTCACTCTCAGAATGAGCTAACCTTGCTCAACTCTATACTAGAACAAATTACAATACAGCCCATGAGTCTATTATATAGATCTCATGCAAACAATAATTAGACATCTAATTACAATAATTAGATCCGCAGCGTCAAGGCTAAAATTAGCCTTTAACATGCAAACAACCGATTCATTAACTAACTGTTCGTGCAACCGACAGTTTCGAAACCGCACAGGCGACCGACGTCGGTCCCTGTCTGGCTGGAGATGACCGACGTCGGCCGATCCCTGACCGATGTTGGTTTGCTCTGCATTGGATATGACCGACGTTGGTTGATCAGACCGACGCCGGTTGCTCTGCAACTCAGCAACCTCTCAACAACCTCCTCCATGTCTGCATCAGTGAAACTTTTAGCTCCACAACTTAACAATCTCCCACTTGGAGATAAACAGCTACACTGTACCTGTACTTGTACACCATCTAATCTGTTTTCTAGCTTGTATCCCTCTTCAACATCAATCTTGAAGACCAACCACCACACACCCTGTGGTGCACCCCCTGTCATCCAAGTAACCTGCCACATCCGAACCTACAAACCCATGTAGTGAAGTCCTAACCCTGCATAGCATGTATACCTACTGTTGGTCCCTCTCAAATACCTGAGAACCCACTTCCCCGAATTGGCTCCTAATTCTCTGACAACTCCCACTGCTGGAGAAAACTCAGGTCTATATCAGACCTCATGTGATTTCGGACACTGAACTGTCCAGCCCTTGGTGTGCTCCGATTCTGCATCCTGCGTATTGAACCTCGCCAGCACCTGATTCACATCAGCTCCCACTGGAGACAAAATCAACCTGTGATCTTCCATGTCTCTCATGCCAAAGAATTTCACTGCTCTCAAATCCTTCATGGCAAACCACTGAACTAACCTTACCTTTAACTCAGCAAAACCCTGTATGTCTGAACCTTCAACAAGCTCATCCTCCACATATAGTAATAGGATAATGTCGTGACCATCATCCACCCTGGTAAGACAAACACAATGGTTACAATGACACTGACTAAAGCCATGCTTTGTCATCCACCTGTCAAAACCTGTACCACTGTCCTGCAGCTTCCTCAAGACCATATGACCTGGCCTTCCGTCTCACATATCCATTCTCTCTATTCTTTAACCAAGGAATCCATTCGTCTCTTAGTGCTTTCTTCCGACTGGCAACCCTACCAAATCTCCCGTTTGGTTCTGCATCCTATTCATGCCATGCTCCCACTCTTTTCTGGATCCTTCCTGCTCTGCAATGAGCAACTAGTATAAAAAAGAGGAATAACGAATTTGAGGCTTACCCTTTCAGTCCTCCACATGAGCATTTGAGACTCCTTGACAGCTTGCTGTCCGCCCAAAATCCGTTTCAGTGACCGACCTCGGTCACCACACAGTCTGTATCCGACCGATGTCGGTTCCATGCGACTGTCCAGGTCACCGACGCCGGTTATCCTACCGACGTTGGTCTCCACCTGCCCGACACCACCGACTTTGCTTGTCTGCACATGACCGACGTCGGTCCCTGTCTGTTCGACGCCGATTTTTCCTGACCGACGCCGGTCCCTGTGTTCTCCTGTGAGTGATGACTTTTTACCCGTGAGCTCTCTTTGGATCAAAACCCTGTCCAAACTGCCCTGCTCAGAGTTACTCAGCCTTCTCCACTGATCTCTGTCCGTCATCTCCTCCATATACACCAAGGCTTTCTAGTTCTTAAGTTTATCAAATACATCTGACTTCTGCTTAAGAACATGCATCTTCTTCTTGCTCTTGTGACCAAGCCTACAAAGCCACGTCCTTGCAACAGAAGAATAATCAGTAATATAAGCAAGTAGATAAAGAGTACCTGCTTTCTTACCACCTGCTAATTCAAGTGCATCTGCTATGAGAGTTCTTGTGCATCTCTCATCACCCAACTTTACTGAAAAAATTAGCCGCATTTTCAAGACTGAGACTTGCATGACCTTCTTCAACACCCATGTGTTGGCTGCCTGCAATTTCAGCCGTACTTCCCCTTTGCCAATACTTTGACAAGGCTCACCAACCCCTCTATTTGGGGCTGCATGGAAAGAGGCAACAGAATCTATAAACCAAGATTCTACTTTATCCAAGGAACATCCCAGAGCAATCTGTGCAACAACACCTGCAACATCTGCTTCTTCAATTCCTTCATGCTGATCTTCTACCAACCAACAATATTTTTTTACCTGCTCTTTCTTTCCATAACACCGTAATTGACCATTCGTGCTTTTCAATTCCTCCATTCTTAGTGTACTTTCTTCTGCCATTGCTATACTCCCACTCAATCAAAAACCCCTGAGAGTGACCTGTAATCAAACACGACCCTGCTCCCTGCAACTTTAGCTCTGATACCAATTGTTAGGACCCGGAAGCACAATTAATTACCATGTACAAGCAACTTAATATGCGGAATTTAACCAAAAGTAACAAGTAACTAGAATTCAGAAATAACACAGAATATGAGAGACAATACCCAATTGTATTAATACTCTTCCAGAAAGAAATACAACAAAGAAGATGCCACAGTCTTCTTCCTTACCTCTAGGGCTCCCACATCTCTAGGGCATAAACAGTAAATCTCTTCAAGAGCTCACTCTCTCTTACGGTCCCAACACACAACTCAAACACAGAGTTGGTGTTCACCTCCAACCAGTCAGTATCACTACTGCCAGTACCACAAGTCAGTATCACTACTGTCAGTACACAAGTGCTCCACGCACTCCAAATCCGAGTACTCCACGCACTCCAAGTACTCAACGTACTCCAAGTAGATCTCTCCTGATCTTGCTACCTGTTGTGTTGCTGTCACCTTTGATCTTGTTATCTCGCAGATCACCTTTGACCTCGCACACACACACCTGCAAATCAATGATCTTACCATGTAGATCTCTCTACACCCTGAAGAACCCTTGTCCTTGCCTCACCAAGTCCTTATGATTTTTCAACCAGTACCCTGGTGAATCTTCTCCCTGATCTTGCACACCTGCAGACCAACTTGATCATACACACTCGGCACCCCTATGGAACTAGGAGGAGTTACCTTGCTCTCTTCACTCTCAGAAGGAGCTAACCTTGCTCAACTCTAAACTAGAACAAATTACAATACAGCCCATGAGTCTATTATATAGATCTCATGCAAACAATAATTAGACATCTAATTACAATAATTAGATCCGCAGCTCCAAGGCTAAAATTAGCCTTTAACATGCAAACAATCGGTTCGTTAACTAACTGTTCGTGCAATTGACAGTTTCGAAACTGCACAGGCGATCGACGTCGGTCCCTGTCTGGCTAGAGATGACTGACGTCAGCCGATCCCTGACCGATGTCGGTTTGCTCTGCACTGGATATGACCGACGTCGGTTGATCAGACCGACGCCGGTTGCTCTGCAACTCAGCAACCTCTCAACAACCTCCTCCATGTCTACATCAGTGAAGCTTTTAGCTCCACAACCTAACAAGTTTTGGGTGTAACAGGGGTGCCCATTATAGTGGTATCAGAGCTTGTTTTCCTGCCATCCTGTGAGGTTTCATGCATCCAACACATCAGTACTACTTGAGGAGAAACCGGACAAACCCAGACTTACGTAATTTTTCAGAGATTGAAGAGGAGGGTGACCCTTTTTCAGCACCAGCCATGGGTGACAGAGATGGGGAAAGGGGAGAACCTAGCACTAGGATGATGCTCAGTGATCTTGCCAAGGGTCAGAGGGAGCTACAGGCTACATTGCAGCAGATGGCTCTAGCAATTACACAACACTTGACTAGAGCAGATTAGGGCAATAATGCCAACCAAGGTAATAATGCTAACCAGGTAGGTGGACAGAGTAATGGAAGTAATGGAGATGCATCGATTAATAGAGGAACCCGAACATATGCTAGAGCAGGTTCTACTACAAGACCACTCATGCCATAGTTTCCTCCAAGACAAAATGACCAGAATAATGTGGGTCCTACACAGCAAGAGATTCAGGATATGATTATGGATGATTGGAGGAATTCTAGCTCAGAGTTATAGGCTGAGATGACACTCAAGGAATATATGGATGTTAGACTCAAGCATATGCCTATGAGAGGAAATAGGCAACAAAATTTTGAGATGAGGAAGAAGTTGGGGAAGTTGTCTATTCCATACTATGATAGTACGGAGAAGACTTCAGCACAGACATGGGTCTAGAAATTAGACACTTATTTCCAGCTTAATCCCATGCCTGAGGAGAATGTGATTAAGTATGCTGCATTGCACTTGGATGGGAGTGCCCATGAGTGGTGGCACCACGGTATGGTCACACTTGGCCATAACTAGATAGATACCTATGCATAGTTTACTGAGAGACTCATTGACAGATTTGACACGAAGGATCCTGAACTTCATTTTAAGGAGTTAGCGCAGCTTAGACAGTGGGGCCCTGTAGATGGCTACATTTCAGATTTTCAGAGGCTTTCAGTGTTGGTGACAGACATATCAGAGAGGAGGTTGATAGTGTTGTTCATGGATGGACTGTCAGACCCCCTTCGTGGTTGGGTGAAGGGACATGATCCTCCCACTCTGCAGGATGCTATCAGGAAGGCTAGAGACTTAGTGCCTTCTGCTTACAGGGGCAAGTTCACTTCAAAGGACTCTTTTTTTAAGAAGGATAAGGACAAGAAGCCAATGCATTAAGACGTACAGCCATAAAAGGGAGAGTCAAAGAAGTTGGACAGCGAGTCACTGAATGAGCTAAGAAAGAAAAAACTTTGTTTTCAGTGTAGGGAGCCGTGGGATTTATCTCACAAGTGTCCTTTGAAGGCTAAAGCCAAGTAGATGGAGTACTTTTCAGCTGAGGAGTTACAGTCACAGGATGATGGGCAACAATCTGATTCTGAGTCTAGTCAAGAGAGCAATGCTTCCGAGGAGAGTTCAAGGGATGAGAAATCCCTAGCAAGGTTGACAGGAGCCCAAAAGGCAATTACCTTTAAGTTGTGTGGTACGATACAGGGACAGAAGGTGATTGCATTGATTGATACAAGGGCCACTCACAATTTTATAGATGCATAGCTAGTGGCTAAGAGGGGTTGGAAAACAGAGGAGCATGCTGGATTTAGAGTTATGGTGGCTAATGGCAAGAAATTAGTGTGCACGCAGAAGATTTCAAATCTTCGCCTTAGGTTGGGTGAAAGTTATGAGTTGGAGGACGATTTCTATGTAGTTGACATGGGTGATTATGATGTCATCTTGGGAATGACATCGATGGCTTCTCTAGTAGAGTTTACCTTCAACTTGGCGAAGTTGGAGATGAGGTTTCAGCATCAGGGCAGGACGGTGGTGCTTCGAGATTTACCCAATGGGGGCCTCAGGGTGGTATCATTAAAGAGGATGGAACGGTTATTTAGACAAGATGATGTCGAGTGGGCAGCTGAATGTTTGATCATGCCTACACCTCCACAGCAGTAGGTTAAAAGCCATCCTCCAGATATACAAGAGATCATTTCTAGGCATGATAAGGTGTTTGGTAGCATTCCACATGGGGTTCCTCCCAAGAGGGGTATAGAGCATGTTGTCGAGCTAGAGGAGGGGGCTAAACCAGTCATCATCACCCCCTACCGCCATCCTAAAAAGCATAAGGATGAGATAGAGAAGTCGATAAAGGAGCTATTGGAGATGGGGCATATTAGACCAAGCAAAAGCCCCTTTGCTTTAGCGGTTGTTTTGGTAAAGAAGGATGGGACAATGCATATGTGCATTGATTATAGAGCTCTCGATAAGAAGACAATTAAGAACAGGTACCCCATCCCTAGGATTGATGAGTTGATTGATGAGCTGCATGGAGCACAGTATTTCTCTAAGATAGACTTACGTTCAGGATACCATCAGATCAGAATGCGAATGGAGGACATAGAAAAATCTGCCTTCAGGTGTCACCACGAGCACTTTGAGTTTTTGGTTATGCCATTTGGGCTAACCAACGCTCTAGCTACCTTCCAGAGTTGTATGAATCAGGTGTTCAGAGGGCAGCTTCGAAGATTTGTATTGATATTCTTTGATGATATCGTGGTATTCAGTAGGACTTGGGAGGAGCACCTACAACAATTAGAAAAGGTGCTGGTTATTTTGGAGAAGGAATCACTGTATGCCAAGGAATCGAAGTATGAGTTTGGCATGACAAATTTTCTCTACCTTGGCCATATTATCAGCGCTGATGGAGTTAGGGTGGATCCAGGAAAGATTAAGACAATTGTTGATTGGCCTACTCCAACAAGCCTTACACAACTCAAAGGGTTTTTTGGATTATGTGGATTCTATACGAGATTTGTGAAGGGTTTTTCACAAACTGCAGCACCATTAACAGATCTAACCAAGAAGGGTGCTTTTGTATGGACAAAGGCAGCACAACAGTGTTTTGAACATTTCAAGCAGGTGATGTCTTCATGTCTAGTTCTAGCTCTACCCAACTTCACGAAGCCTTTTGAGCTTCATTGTGATGCATCGAGTGATGGGATTGGAGCAGTATTGATGCAGGAGAAGCATCCCATTGCTTTTGAGAGTAGGAAGCTCCGAGGGGTGGAGAGGAGCTATTCTATTTATGATCGGGAGATGTTGGCCATCATGCATGCCTTGGCCAAATTCTGATCCTACTTGGTTGGAGGGAAGTTTGTGATCAAGACGGATCACAACAGCATAAAGTATTTCATGGGCCAGCGAGACTTGAATGATAGGAAGCAGAAGTGGGTCACTAAATTTTAGGCTTATGACTTTGACATTTTGTCAAAGGAAAGAAGAATGTAGTAGCTGATGCCTTATCCAGAAGACCTCACATTTGTGGTCTTGTAGAGATTTCAGGAGATTGGAGGGATAAGATTATAGCAGAATATGCCGGAGATGCTTGGGCTTCTGGATTGATTTCAGGTACTATACAGGATGATCGCTATGAGGTGATAGATGGGTTGATCAGATTTCAGGACAGGATTTATTTGATTCTGTCATCACATTTAAGAGAGGCGATACTGAGGGCATTTCATGATGCACCTACGGCTGGGCATCTGGGGGTCTTCAAGACCTACAGGCAGATCCGAGAGCGGTTCTCATGGAGAGGGCTCAAGGATGATGTTCAGAGGTATGTCAGGGAGTGTGCAGTTTGTTAGCAGAATAAGGAAGAGCACACGTTTCCTGCTGGTTTACTACAGCCCTTACCCATTCCAGACAGGAAATGGGAAAGCATTTCTATGGACTTCATCACTGGCCTACCACGAGTGCAAGGAAGAGAATGCATTTATGTGGTGGTAGACAGATTGACGAAGTTTGCTCACTTCTTTGTTGTCCCTTCTACTTACACAGCAACTTAGGTGGCAGATTTGTTCTTCAGGGAGGTTTTCAAGTTGCATGGGTTACCAAGATTTATTATTAGTGACAGGGATAGCAAGTTCATGAGCGCCTATTGGCAGGAGTTGTTCAGGCTGTGCAGTACAGATCTTACACCTAGTATGAGCTACCATCCTCAGACAGATGGGTAGACGGAGATAGTAAATAAATGGGTGGAAGGTTATTTGCGGAACTATGTGACTACGCAGCAGAAAGCCTGGGTTAAGTGGTTACACATGGGGGAGTATTGTTACAATACCACGCATCACATGACCATCAAAATGACTCCATTTATGGCATTGTATGGGTATGAAGCACCAAGCTTCATGGATATGGCTTCGGGGGACAACAGAGTGCCCAAAGCCAAAGACCTATTGCAAGATAGTCAAGATATCTTGAGAGCGCTCAAGGAGAATATACAACAGGCTCAAAATCAGCAGAAGTTGTATGCTGATCAGCATAGGGTAGAGCGCAGTTTCGAGGTGGGGGACAGTGTATTTGAGGCTACAACCATATAGGCAGTCATCGCTCAAGAAGAGCAGAGCAGAGAAGCTGAAGCCTAGATTTTACGGTCCCTACAGGGTGATTCGCAGAGTGGGATAAGTCGCCTATGAGCTTGAGCTCCCAGAGGGTAGTCGAGTGCACATTGTATTTCATGTGTCTAGGCTTAAGAAAGCCATTGGTCGGAGTGTAGTGCCTTCTGCAGATTTACCCCCTTTGGATGAGGAGGGGAAGCTCGTGTTAGTACCTGAGGCTATTCTGGACACCAAAGAGAGGAAACTCAAAAACAGGATAGTGAAAGAGTATTTGGTCAGATGGAGAGACCTGCCAAAGGAGGATGCTACATGGGAGAGTGAGCAGGTTATTCAGTAGGCTGGGCTAAGATTCCTTGAGGACAAGCAATTTCAAGGGGGGCGGGCTATAATGTCCCCACTTTAGCAGTGGACCAAATGTGTGCGCGTTAGCCTAGTTCTACATGGTCTCGAGGGCTAACGAAGAGTTTAAAGGGATCCTAGAGTGTTTTGACCTAGTCATTTCCAGTTTGGGCCAAAATGGAGTTGATTTACTCAGTTTCAGGCATACTATTTGTAGTAAGTTAGCAGGACACAGCGGAGGCCAATTTTGGTGATTGGATTTGATACTCCTCGGCGAGAGCTTTCCGGCGAATTATCACTTGTGCTATTTGGAGTCTGATTGCTATTATATTTTAATGCCTGAAGTGTTATAAAAGTAACATTTAACTTAATTTGCAAAATATTAAAGTGTTACTTTAATATTTAATTTATGGGGATGGTACCCAAGGGAGACATAAATAATATTTTAATATATAAAATGTTGCACATCTTTTATCCCACATTGCTCATGAGAGTTGAGTCGCCCCTTGGAGAAAGAATAAAAGGAAGTGTTTGTGGCTTCATTCAGCATGTTGGATAAGAAGAAAAAATTGATGCACTTGCAGTTTGCAAGTTATTTTGGGCATTTGGGAACATCCTTCCCAACTGTAGCACTCTAGACATCAATCCTTGGGATTGGTCTTTGGAGTCTGTACTTTCAGCCTCATACAGCCGCGCACTATAGCAGCTGCGCCACTGTAGCAGCCACACCACTATAGCAGCGACGCCACTGTAGCAGCCACATCACTGTAGCAGTCGCGGCACTGTAGCAGCCCGTCACTGTAGCAGCTGCTATCTGCAATAAGAGTCCATAGAACCAACCCTGCAGAGTCCGTAAAAACAAGCCTGCAGAGTTTGCAGAAGCAACCTGCAGAGTTCGTAGAAACAAGCCTGCGAAGTCCGTAGAAACCAGCCTGCAGAGTCCGTATAAGCAAGCCTACAGAGTCCGTAGAAGCATGCCTGCAGAGTCCATAGAAACAAAACTGCGGAGTTCGTAGAACCTGCAGAGTCCGTAAAAACAAGCCTGCAGAGTCCGTAGAAACCAGCCTGCAGAGTCCGTAGAAGCAAGCCTGCAGAGTCTGTAGAAGCAAGCCTGCCGAGTCTGTAGAAACACACTTGCGGAGTCCGTAGAACAACCCTGTAGAGTCCGTAGAAACCAGCCTGCAGAGTCCGTAGAAACCAGCTTGCAGAGTCCGTGGTTCTGCTGGACGGAGAACAAAATGATCGCACCTTCGGTATTTGCTAGGGATATTCGCTTGAAACAATGTTCATTCCATTACTGGAGTATTTAATAAGTTATCACATGGCCGACATTGTACTTGCTTACTCATTTTGCAATCAATATAAATACAGTGTGTTGGTTATTTCAGCTGTGTCGCCTATGCTTTCAATTCTATATTTATGTTACATGCATAAGACCTTGCAAAACACAAAAAAAAACAATACAAGCAAACCGTTCCGGAGTCATATGGGGTTTCAGTTGGGTTAGTTTTGGGCATAACAGGCGTGCCCATTACACAATTATACTTCCCTCTAGTAAAGAACAAGAACCATGAAGATAAAAACTCAACATTAGTAGAGATGAGAGCTTTTGGAATTGAGAAGAGTGAAGCTAGCAAAGTGAGGGACCCTTGTAAGAGAGGTTTCAATGAAGTCCAAACGTTGAGATAGGTGTAGGGTGTGTGTTTGTAATTTGAATTTAAGAGTAAAAAGTAGAAGTGTGGTTTGTTGATGTATTCTGCCAAACCACTGATGCAATGAAGTTTTGAATAGTTATCAAATTCAGAAGTGTGTTTTCTCTTAGCTAGTTATTTGTGTGTATATTTTTGTAAAAATCTATAAAGAGAAGACACTAAAAAACTGATCAATCAAAGGGAACACCTTGAAGGAATACAATGAGTAGTCCTCCGTTAGAGCACGTTTAGGGTACTTCCCTTGTTCACATGTTACGATTCTAGGCTTAGCTTCATGCTGGGGACCAAAAGCAAGCTTTAGATCCCTTGCATGGTTATAGAAGAGGTTGAATAATGGTATTTTGTTTAGTTTTAAAGTGCAGCAGTACAGAAAATGGAAAAGGGATCAGGTGAAGACCAACAGAACCAACCCCCCTGCAATTAATGTGAGGGGAAAAGTAGATGAGAATTTGGATTACCCTTCAAGCAACCATGACCCAAAATCACTTCAATCAAACATGAGGGCATTCCAGAGATCCAAAATCATTGCAGAGAGGGTCAGCTGGAAAGGGAATTACTGAAAAATCGTTTGTGCAAACAGTTCAAGATGAAAGGAGAAACAGGAGCTCACAGCCTTCAACATCATGAATGAGGACTACCAGAAAGGGGAAAAGAGTGAGGAAAAGGCAAACACAGGTAGGGCTCTATTCTCATTATCCCCTAACAAAGAAATAGCTAAAAATTTGACAAATAAGAGGCACTTTTGAAAACAAATTCTATTTTTTACTTCATTTAAGAAACAATCCTTCAAAAAAACGTTTTGCAACTTGAATGAAATTGTCTTGGGCAAATAATGGTGTTATACATATTATGTGTAAATAGATTAAACCTGGCTTGTTTCTGAATTGCTTTTTGACTGTATATATGGCAAAAATGGTGTTTGAAAGAGGGCTTAAATATTGCAGGCAGACTCTGTTTAAGCCTTAAGACCATGCTGTGGAAGTCAGATGTTGAAATAGATAATTACTATTTTTGGGCAACCCACGTGGATTGAATTATGTAATGTGCCTGTGCAATTATAGAGCTTTATTTCTGAATTGTTAAAACCATTACATGATGTTTTGAAGATTGATGAAACGAGCACTTCTCTTCCTTGGATGAATTCTAGAATTTGAATTTATTTGCATATCAAGGACCGTTTACCAGATATTAAAAATTAAACAGAAAAACACATGTTTGTGATTTAGTATAGTTGGGGTGGTTTTCCGCTTGTTTTTTATGTTTAAAAAAAGGGCATATAAAATTTTTGTGCCCTAGATGGATTAATATGAAAAATAAGCAAGAAGTATCAAAGGAAAAGCCTAAAACTACAATGGAAGAAAAAAACAAGAAAAATACAAACCATTTGGCTGAAAATTTCAAAATGGAATTAATTCTTCTAGTCATCAAGTGGTAGAAGTCTCTCAAGAAATAAGAGTGAGCCCAGTCCAAGAAAAGGCTAACATATAAATTGAGGAAAAAGATAGAGACCTTGCAGGAGCTAGATTTTCTTTGGAATCTATTGTTTCTCGTTTGACTAACATAGTAGAAGGCACTTATATTTCGACCTTGAAGAAGTTACAGGTGATTATTGAGGAAGGAAAGACTTAAAGTGCTAAGAAAAGCTAGGAAAGTAACTTCAAGGAGGGAGAGCAAGAATTATTGATTCAAGTGAATCAGCGGAGGATGAGGGCACCCTTAAGCCCCACTTGGATTGCAAGAAAGAGGAACATGAACTACTTAAACAGAGCATTGATTGGATTGCAGCAAGGATAGAAGAATAAACCAATTCAAGGATCACAAACACCACACTCAAATCAACAAGGTAAGAATTGAATCAAGATAATGAGGGCTGGATTGAGCCAAAAATAGCATGCATAAAGACTCTCCAACAGGAGAGGAGAATAGTACCAAGAAAGTGTTAAAGGACACCCATATTCCTAGGTATGTAAATAGGTTATCTAGACCTAAGAATGCCTCCAAATGGAGTACAGTTGGAATCTCCAGGGTTTTGAAGCCCCAAATAGAAAAGGTATTATTAGGCTCTTTAGATCATCTAAAGAGAGACTTGATTTCCTAATTCTACATGAAGTTAAGATAACAAGATATAAGATGGAGTGCGTGATGCAATACATTTGGAATGACTCAATATGTGTGGCAACTCAACATGTTCATGGCAAAGGAGAAGCAATAAATTTATGTCACAATAGATGGACGGGCAATATTGTGGCAACAGGAGTGCCCCCATGTAATAGAGCAGCATGGGAAATTCGCAAAAATCCAAAATGAGAGAGTGGGAATAATGTTTCTATATGGCTCTAATGACCATTAAAAGTGAGCAGAGCTTTAAAGCTGCTCGACAAATAATTTGGAAAAGATCCCTTGTGTAATATGTGGGAATTTTGGCCTGGTGGAGGACCGAAGACAAAGAGGGGGCATGCATTTTTGTTGGAAGGGCAATGAGCTGTATTATTGGTGCAAATTTAAATGACGACTCAACGTCCAAGACCTCTTGTGGAAAAGGAAGAGGCAGCATAAAGGGATATGGTTCACCTGGTGCTATAAACAACAAGGAAAAGAAAGAATGTATTCCAGATTGCATAAGTTCACTCTATGGATCAAATAAGCTTTTTGAAGAATGAGCAGGAAAGTGAGGTGAAGGTTTTACCTTTCACCTTGTCAGACCACCATCCTTTTGAAATGAAATTTGACTTGATGAGGAATGAAAAGAAGAAATAACAGAAGTTTGTAGTAATATACAAGTTGAATGTCTCGCTTGAAGGATAAAGAATGCTTGGAAACCTATGCTGCCAGTTCGGGTTCAAAGAACTGGGTTCGCTGGTGCAACCATTTTTTTTGCCTTAAGTACGGCTTGGATATGGCCATACAAAAAAATATAGAAATTCTAGCCTAATAAATAGGAATTAAGTGACACTAACCACATAATATGCATATAAAAAAATAAAATGACCATAAAATACTAACCGAATGCAAAATTTCATGATCATATTAATCATTAAAATCAATATTAATTTATTAAAATTATTACATTATGCTGATTGTAAGCCATGAATTTTTAATATCATCAAAATTACACTGATTTAAAAAATGGGCTCCTCAATCATCGTAGGAAAATGATTACAATGTTGCTTGATGAAGCTCCAACCCTAGATGAGCAATTGGAGGTAAGTATGCAATGAGATGATGAGAGGTTAGTGTTTTTGCTCGTGTTTTGATTTTATGTTTTGTGATCTTTTATCTTATGTTTTTGTGTTTTACTTAACTTTTAGGGTTCGTAATGTGTTTTATCTTATTTTTTATCATTGTTTTATGTCTAATTTTGACTAAAACAAATTAAAATGCATTTTTAGACTACGGGTTCTTCGTGGTTATACCTAGGTTCTTCCTAGTTCCTAGACAACCCGGGATCGCCTAGGTTCTTTTGCAAAAGAACCCAAATGAACCCGACGCATTTGCAACAGAACTAGACCCGTCCCTGTACCAGGGACAAATTAGAGCAATATCCTAAAAGGGGGAGACAAATTGGCTACTTAATTGGAAACAATTAAAGAAATTTGGAAGATTACCATAGCTACTTCTATCTCACAATGTTTTATACAAAAGTGGGAAGAGGCTATGGAGGCAATTTAGATAATCCATAGAATATATGGAAGAGAGAAAGCCTTTGCAAGGAAAAGAGCCTTCAGAATAGCTCAAGAACAATTGATCAAGATTGAGACACAAATACAAATAAATTCGTATAAAAAAGAGACTCTTTAAAAAGTTAAAAGATGTAAGAGTTGAAGTAAGAGTATTCTTGAACTACAAAGCACAAGGAGCTAGGATAAGGGCAAAAATGACTTGGCTCAGGAAAGGTAACAAGGGAACCAAATATTTCTTTATAATTTTGAAAGCTAAGCAGAAAATGAGAAAAGGTAGAATCAATTTCGATTGGAATTGAGTTCATAACAAAAACAAAGAATATTAAATAGGCTTTATTTGATTACTACAAGAATCTATTCTCTCCCACTAGTAATAATAATGGAGTTGAGGAAAACATGAGAATTTGTGAAAGAATAGTGCATCGAAAGATCTCAAAAGTGGATGCATTAAACTTAGATAGTGACATCACAAGAGAAGATGATTTTGGCAATAAGAAGCATGAAGGTGGTGAGTCCTCAAGCTGGGATGGCCTACAAGTAGAGTTTTACAAAATTAATAAGGACTGGATTTTATAGGACTTGCATAGCAAACCATCTTATTGTAATATCCTTCTGGATCAACCCTTGGGAATGTTGTCATATTTATCTTTGTGCTGTTTTTTTTATATTTCCTTTCTAGTTAACAATGAAAGATTTGTTAGCACTAATGGAATGATAATTTTGTTTAACATTGTTGGTTAGAACAAATGCAATGAGTTCATTAATAGCATTGTGTAGACACTTAAAATTGGCCACCCCTAGCTTTTGACCGGACTTCAAATTGATTCCTACCAACAATTGCAAATTAAGCCTAAGAATCATTAAACGTCCCAAATTTGTTTGTGCATCATTCGTCAAAGCTCAAAATCACATTAAGGCATCCCTAATTGGGGTATCCTACCGTAAACAACAAAAACATCTCACGGATTCATCTCTAATCATCCTGCGGCATCATAACATGCAATTTGGCCTATGGACCTATTAAGTGGGGCACATGAACTTAAATCAAATATTGAAAATGTAAAAAGCCTAATCAGAATTAATTAATAAGCTAAACCAAATTAAGAGCCTAGTTGAATTATCCATGTGCAATTAATGAATAAATAAATTCAAAAATATGAAATAGCCTAGCTTTTCATGATTACCTTTGCAAGTTGTCAAGCCTTTGGAAAATATCTCAAAATATCTCTTTTTGGAGACCCGTGCCTATTCATTGCAAATCATGACCATTTGACATCTTTTAACTCTACTGGGGTTATGTTGACTCGCTTAAGTTAGGTTTGAACCCATTCCATGTTTAAACTACACTTTAACTCACCTTGAATTGGGGATAGTTCCTAAGCCTATAAATACAAGCCATTGCCTACTGAAAAAAGAGCTTGGAAAATTGTAAAGTTATAATGCAAATTTTGTGGCATGATTTATATCAAATAGTATTATAATGTCAAAATATTGAGCCAAGCCCCATCAATCAAGCCTAAGCCATGTCAAGCCACAATGGTGCCAAGGAGAGAGGGAGCAAAGAAAACTCCATTGCCAAAGACTCTTTGAGCACAAACCGAGCAAGCCACACAACGAATCATTTGGAGCATTTAAGAAAGGTAAGAGATTGTTGTTCTTTTATATTCTTGTTGGGTTTTCAATTGTATTTTGTTCATTATGCTCTCCCTATGAGTTAGGGTTAGAGATGTTAACATGTTAGTGTGTTCATTTCATTGTTTTATGGACTAAGACAAAACTAACTTCTTTTATTTGTCAAATTCCTATGATCAAAAATGGCACACCTGATGAGACCTAAAAGCATCCTACATACCAAGAAGACCAAGATGCAACTCCTAACTTTTCAAATGAATGCTTGAATAGCTTAAGAATTGGAGTTTTAACTTTGTTTTTGCCATATTTTGATTTTGTGCTTACTCGGACTTACACAGAGACCAACATCGGTTTGGCATAACCAGCATCGGTTTTGCCTAACCGTCATCGGTTCTGTCTAACCGACATCGGTTCTTGGTGACTGTCATCGGTCAGGTGCAGTGTAGGACACAACTTAAACTTGCATTTTGAATCTTCTTAAAGCTTCTAGTCGTTATCTCTTGGTTTCACTGACTTATATTTCCCTTGACTAATCATCCTATTGCAGGTTTTGTGAAGATTTCATGATATTTTGAGCTGACTAACGTTTTTAAAAATATTTGGTTTTGCCTTCGGGTTCACATGTGGCCGATATCGGTCTTTATCGACCAGCATCGATTAGTTTCCAACCAGCATCGGTCGCCTTTTAACTGACATCGGCCACAGTTGACCAACGTTGGTCTCCGTGTAAAAAATATAGAGAAACCCGAGAGCTATCTTTTCAAAACTTGTTTGCTCATCCATAAATGTGCTTCAAAGCAGAAGGAAACTCTCTAACATATGTAGGGCCAAGGCGGGAATAGAACATAAATTTGCAAGTTTAAATGTTTGAACACTTCATTTTGGTGCCTAAAAAGAATGGTTAAATCTTGAACATTTGATTTACGTGCTTAAAAGTAACCTAGATGATTTGTATTGTTTTGTGAAAATTCTTACAAGCTTTGCAAACTTAAGCTAAGGGGCCAAGAACTTTATCAAACATTTCATTTGGTGCATAAAATTAACACTTAGATTTCAAATTCTTAAAGGTGTTTGTTTTATACTTGTTTGTTTGTTTATGCAAAACGAAGAGTGTGTGTATGCTCTCCCCCCATCCCCTGTAGGAAACTTGGGTGACCAAAAGCGCATTTTTCTTGCAATTTGTGATTTGTCCAAGGTGTAGAAAGAATGTTGTCTAGGCTCTCCCCAAAACCTGCATGGCTTGGGTGATCTATAAACAACCTCTAAAGTCTTTTCACTTAGTTTTATTTCATGCAATTTAGCTTGTGAAGGAGAGTTCATAGCTTCTTCACGAGTTCTTTACGGAAGCTTTGACTCGGGGTTTCATCTCTCGAAATTGTTTCAACCCCGCTCCACGACGGGGTATAAAAATTAGGGTACGCATACTGCGAGAACCAGGGGATTGAGCGGCTAACCTCTCATTTCTTAACGAAAACCCAAGTCAAGTCTGGTTAACTAGGGGATTCCACTGAGCAGTACACGGATGGAATCGCTATGCAAAGGAATAGACCCTTGCATAGTAAGTTAATCGGTTTGAACTCAATTGACGTGAAGCATCTCTAATGTTAATCACACTTAGGACCATCTAGACAGTCAAAAATTTCAGCTTTAGAACAATCCCACTTGCCGCAGACATGTCGCTGATGTAGGGTGAGTAGCTCGAAGGTCCATGTTGCCGGACAATCTCTTGGGAGAAGGGGGTGTAAAAACCCTACTACTTCATGCACTTTTATTTTCGGATTAACACTTAAAATCCTACCAAAAACACGTATATAAACGGAATTCAACAATACGATGCAAGACGTTGCATTTAGATGTTATGTCATTTCATCCTTTATTGCTTGGTCTTTGAATCTAAAACCATTTGTTTGTTTGTGTCATGTCAAAAACGAGTTTTGTTTATACGACACTCCTTTGTTTGAAGAGGTGTTATGCTGGCTATTTTGTCACACACTTTTGCCTTAGTCTTTTGATAAATCATTGTGTGTCGATTGAAACGGATAACGTTACGCTGCCCAAATCATGTCAGATTTTTATGCCTTGGAGTCTTGAAACAAACCATTGATCATATTTTTAGAGCGTGATAACGCAGTTACGCTGCTCAAATTTGTTTCATAGACTTGTTTGCCTTGTGCCTTATGCCATTTTCAGAACCAATGCCACATAGGTCGTTTGGATCTTTGCGTAGTACCATTATGCCGTTCAATTTTGTCTAGCTTGTTTGTTAAAAGCAGCCTAGTTTTCATTATTGTTTGTGCCTAAATTTGGGAGAAACAAACCTATCTTCCATATGCCTTTTGTTTCATGCCTTATCCCAACTGACCAAGTTCATGTTTGAATTCCATGTGCCTAGTTTATGCCAATGTGTTTCAAATTTGTTAGATTAGATCATCCTTTCTTTTAAGTCTAGTTTTTGATGCCGCATTTGACCAAAAGTCCTAGCACATGCCTTGTTTGAGCCTAGTGTTTGACCAAAAGACCTAGCAACTTTTATTTTCCTAGATTACACCTATTTGGAACACTTTGAACCTAGAATTTCGCATGCCGGTTTTTATTCAGCGGCTTGATCTTTTGTGTGTAAGACATGATGTTAGACATATGACGTTAGACTATTTTATACCAAGTTTTAGCACAGACCATTTTGGAGATATAGCTCCCCTAGACCAAGTTAGACCAAGTTCGAACCTTTTGTCCTTTGGACATCATTTTTAGGAGTTTGTAGAACTCCAGATTTTTTGCAGAGCTTTCATTATTGATGCAGATATGTCTAGCTACACTTATGGTGGAGTCAGGTATGATCCAAGTTATGATAGAATGGCTGACAAATTGACTTTGATCAAGACCCCTATGGTGAAAAAGTGGTTTGTGAGACAGATCCATATCCTCCTTACAATCCTCAATCTGAGGAACAAAGCCAAGCGATGTGTTCAGTGATACCTTCTTTCGACTGGTTGACATATGATACTCGCCCTTTCATGACCACCCAATCCCCCACTTATACCATTAACCCTCCTTTGGATTGTGCGAGCAATCAAGCTCCACAACGTCCAAAGATTACCATTCCAGGACCTCGTCCTTTGGCTTGTGCAAGCAACCGAGTTCCACAATGCCCTACCATTTCTATACCAGGACCTTGTCCTTTGGCTTGTGTGAGCAACCAAGATCCACAACGCCCTACCATTTCTATTCCAGGACCTCATCTTTTGGCTTGTACGAGAAACCAAGCTCCACAACACCCTACCATTTCTATACCAGGACCTCATCCTTTGGCTTGTGCAAGCAACCATGCTCCATGACGCCATACCATTACCATTCCAGGACCTCGTTCTTTGGCTTGTGCAAGCAACCAAGCTCCATGACGTCCCATCATTATCCAAACGCCGGCCATTCTTCAACCAGTGCCAACCATTTTCCACTTTAGAAAACCCCTACCAATTGCCCTGCCAAAACCAAGCCAATCAGTACCTCTCCAACTGAGCCAATCATTCGAAGACCAAAATATATTCAAAACTGGTATTTTACAACTGATTGTAAACCAAGGCCAAGAGAACCAACCAATCCACGATGTTTTTGTTGAAACACCTATTTGTGATGAGTCAACCTATGATGAATCACCTTCTGATCCTATACTTTTTGTCGAGGAGTCTCACTATGACAATCCAATATTTGTTGAGTCACTTCTTAATGATTATAACCGTCTTTGAGCAAATCATTACCTAGACCATATGCCTGTTTTTAAAGAGCCTCCTTTTGACAAACAAGTCTCTGAGGAGTTGTCTCTTGACCTTTTTTCACTCGTTGAGGAATCTCACTTTGACAAACCAGTCTTTGTGGAGCCCATTATGCCATCATAGGCCATTACTTGTCCAGTACCAAAAATTCAACAAGACATCATTGCAGCAGCATCCACACTAGATGAAGAATCAGAATTATAGTTAGGTTCTATTCTTGAACCGACATCAGATTTAACATCAAAAGCAGAATAAACGTCAGTCTCAACATCGGATTCAGAGTCCCTTGAGTCAGACTCAGATTCAAAATCAGAATATGTTCGTGGCTATTACAATATTGGTTACGCATGTCTCGTAAATCAATTTGAATACATCTGTGATCCTTCTACGGTTTTTGAGGACGATTACTTCAGATTTGACACAAGTTCTCCTAGTATCTTCTACGAGGATTGTGCTACCTCTTCCTATTACATTACCGTTCCACATGCCATTAACACCAACCAACCAAGCCATTGTATTGACCTTCCACCTCCCACAAGTGTTGATTGGGACCGACAGAATCACACCTTGTTGAACTGCATCCATGGCGACATCAGTTACAGAATATTAAGGGGACCAAGACCACATTCATGCAGAAGAACAATCTCCTAGTGAAACCTTCTCGGAGGCACTAAGGGACATGTTGACCATTTTGGCCCTGCAGGGCAAAATCGGTCTCCTTCCCCTGTTGTTCTGAGCCAGTTCAATTTTTGGTTTGCACAAGTCTTTCAGCAAAAGGAGGAACCAGTTTAGTGGTTCGACGTCGGGGTTCAACGGCATGATCTTTCTCACACTTTGAACTTGAACTTTGGTTCAATCGGGTGGTTCAATCGCTTGGTTCAATCAGATGGTTCAAAGGGGGTCTTGCAAAGCCCGAAGGACAAGTGCCCTTGCGGAGGGCAATCAGGCACAAACTGGACTTTTCAAGCAGGCTGTGGAGGGTAGTTCCAAACCCAAAAGTACCCTTGCGGAGAAATCAAAAGGGTGAGTTTTCCTTCGGAAATGCTAAGGCAAAAGGTAGAACAAAGATTGAATTTTTTTGATCAAAATGCCCAATGGAATTCCTTCGGACATTTTGTCCGAAGAAATTCACAAGGCAAAGACTGTCTTTAGGAAGGAAAATTCCGTGGAAGAATTCACAAGGCAAATCTTTCGGACAAAAAGCCCGAAAGAATTCCTTCGAACTTTTGTCCGAAGGAATTCACCCGAAGAAAAGAGCCGATTGAAAGAAACAAGCAAGGAAACAAACAAGAAATTCTTTCCGGAGAAGTTCCCGCAGCAAAGTGAACAAAGCGAATTCTTTCGGAGAAAAGTCCGAAGGAATTCCTTCGGACATTTTGTCCGAAGAAAGTCACCCAACGGAAAAGCCCGACATAAAACAAGCGGGAAAGACAAAGGAAAGATTTCCTTTGGACAAAATGTCCGAAGGAATTCCTTTGGACATTTTGTACGAAGAAATTCACCCGACGGAAAAGCCCGACAGAAAACAACAAGCGGAAAAGACAAAGGAAAGATTTCCTATGGACAAAGTGTCCGAAGGAATTCCTTCGGACATTTTGCCTGAAGGATTTCAAGACCTAGGCAGCCTGAAGGACCCTGAAGGGCAAGTGCCCTTGCGGGGGACTCTCGGCTGCTGAAAGGAGGACCTTCCCCAAGCCCCGAAGGGACACCTTCCCTTCGGGAGGTTTCAACGACAAAGGCCCAGACAGAAGAAATGCAGAGAGAGATATCCTTCGGGAGAAAGTCCGAGGGAACACTTCGAGGGAAAGGCCAAAGAAAAGAAAGCTGAAGAAATTGCCAAAGGAGATGACGGGCCCTAAGACGTCAAAATTGAGCATGGCAAACTAGTCGTTGGAGGTTCAAACGCCCAGTGACGAGTGCACAGATGTCAAATTTAAAGCGGTGAAATAGCCGTTGATTTTGAAAAGCTTAAGGACAGGGCGCAAGTGAACTCAGCGACCCGCCAAGAAGATAGCCCCAAGTGCTCACAAGGCCAGGAAAAGACAAAGCCAGGAAGGGACAAAAAATAGCAAGGAAAGACGGAACAAAGCAGAGAATCCAGAACATGGCCACGCACACATACGACAACATCTGGAATGTTCCAAAGACACACCCAGCTAAGCACAAATATGGACAAAATAGCCTAGGTGGCCAAAGAAGGTGTCAGCACAAGGAGTTATTCCAGCAGTTGACATAGTCTCTGCCAAGTGGTCATCAAGGAGCGCGAACAGTGAAGACGCGGCTTATTTTTCCACACTTTGCATTGATGAGCAGACAAACCGCGTGAATATCTTGGAGGAGCAGTCTTGTTTGCAGAAAAAGATGTGCGGCCCATGCTTTCACATTAATGTTTGAATGCCAAAGTCAAGACTGACAGCCAACACAGCATTCTCTTTCAACAGTTTTCTCTTCTCGATGCTCTCAACGCACATGGGCCACTTGTAAAAAAGGGCGTCAAAGTCTTTTCCAAGGGGGCGCCATTTGCTTCCTCTCTATATATATTGTAACTTCTCATTTGGGAAGAGAGATCTCTCAGCTTGTAAGGCAGGGTCTGCTGAAATTTACCCTGAATAAAAAAGAAGCATTTTTGCCTCCATTTGAGCTTGCACTTTTGCATATGTCTATGGCTTTGTCTTGTGTTAAGTCATTTTCCTTCATGCTTTCACAGGATGATTCCAACATGTCTAGTGTATTGTGAGTTCTTCTTTTGCAAGTTAGCCAGAAGTGTCTACAACAGAGTATAGGCGCATGTGAACAAGCTGCCATAGTGTGTCTTAGAACACCTCTGGTAGTTCTTCCTCCATGTATCTCCAGAGGACCCCTAGCTCACTGATGCAGGAGAATTTCTCATATCAAATGAAGTGTACATCAGCTTGTTCTTGGTGGAAAGTATGCTCAAGCTAAGTAGATCGAACTTTTTTGGTGTATCACCAGCTTAAGTTAGGTTCTGTTTTTAAGTAATCTTTCTCTCTTTTGAACCCTCCCATTATATATATGTATTAGCAATATTATTGGAATAACTTAGAAATGCATCAGAGGGAGCTAGCCCTTATCTAGAGACTCTCCCCTCAGTTTTGCTAGACCCACAGGCAAGAGAGGATTTTCCATTGTGCCGCGTGGAAGAGAGAAGCCCAGCCTTCTCTCAAGGATGCAATCCACAGCGTCAACAGTTTTTGGCATGCACGGTGGGACAATGTTTTTAACACTCAACAAAGTTTCAGGATTGATGCTGGTCCTATTACAGCAAAATCAACCATTTTTCAGCATTTGGCGACTCCACTATTAAGAACATCAGTCTCTGATCAAAGACCAGTCTGACCTCATATGCCTAAAATCACCACATGATCTGCTGCTAAGGGTGTCCCTTTTGAATTTGTTGAACTACTTTTAAACTCAGCAAGACGACTGAGGTTTGCAAGAACTCATCCTTATTCAGCAAATTGTTTTCCCAGACCTGCCATAAGATACACCTACGCAAGGCCTCAGTTGAATCCTGCTATAGCTATGGCTTTACCTTTTGTGGCCTTTCATGGTCAAAGTCCTTTGAATCTCCTGCATTATGACCCAATTCCAGGGGCAGTCCTTAAAAGTGTGCCTCCCTTTAATGGAGAAGGGCTCATTACTGCCATTGAACACATCAGAAATATTGCTAATCTCTGTAACATTCACAATGTCACTGAAGAAAACATTGCGATCAGATTGCTGGCATTGTCTTTTAAGGGCAAGGTTCTGGACTGGTATGGGACTTTGCCCATGAATTCAGTCGATTCCTGGAATGAGTTGGGCACCCTCTTAACAAACAGATTTGGGGAAAAGAGCGACCACCTCTCACTTGCCAAGCAACCGACCATTATGAAAAGAGCTCCACACGAATTCATGCAGGATTTCAATACTCGATTTCAGAAGACATGGGATAGAATTCCCATTTTGGTAAGGCTGACTCCAAGCTATGCTTTCCTCTATTATTTGAAAGCGTTGAACAGCGACATTGTTGTTATGATACAATCCATGGGAGGACATGTGCTGTGCGCTACCTATGATATAGCCATAGCAGCTGATAATTGCCTGGTGCAAGTGAGAAAGATAGCCCCTAGGCCTCATATGCCGCTCTTTCCTGAATTGTTGCCTCCAATCCACACTGCCGCACCCACTTTGGCTCTTCTGCCTCGCATAGAAAAGTCGGCTGCTACTTCGTCCAATAACCTCCATGAAGTCAAAAGCTTGTTGCAAAGCATAACAAATGAACTAGTGGCTCTCAAAAGGCAACAAGCTCAGAGTAATCGACCAAATCAAGGATATCAGCAGTACGAGCAAGCAAATAGACCCCCTTTCCAGAATTACAATCAAGGACAGGGTTAGTTTGTACAGGCCAGACCTTTTCAAGGCTATAATCTAGGCGCCCCTTCATCATCCAAGGCTCTAGCACCTGCCCAAAACAATCTGGTACAAGAACAACCCAGTTGCTCACCCATGGGATATGGTCAAGATCAGGTTGTTTACACAAATGAAATGCCGAGTCAGTACACGAATGCACAAGACAATCAGGCAGCCGCCCAATTCCCCAGCTTTGAGGTGTCATTACAACATGGCATGGACAGCAGGCGGCTCAGCCCGATTCTACTCTCATGAATCACCTGGAAGGTGAATTTTATACAGTCAATTACGTGGGCAGTACGGACAATCAAGGCAACTATGTCACAGTCAACACAAGGTCCAAGAGGAGAGCTATGGAAGAAGCTCAAGCAGCTGCTCAAACATCAACATCGCCTTCTTCATCACATGTAAATAAGAAATTTCCAAACTTCAGACCGTCGGTCACACCCTCAGCTCCTCGACCTGCACCTTAGACTGTAAATAACCCCAAAAAAAATTTGAAAGAAGGAAACCCTCAAGTCAATGTGGTAGATCAGATGAAGAAGCTGCACATGAATATCTCCTTGTGGGATTCATTATCACTACCGGAACAAAAAGACATGTTGCAAAAAGAATTGCATGGGCTGAATGAACAAGTTGTCCTAACAAAAGCCGATAATGTTCTAATAATGAATGGGCAGCCTTCCACATCAGGGCAAGTTAAGAAAGAAGAAAAGGTTCCCCCTTTTTATTTGTCTTTGGTCATAGGAGATTTTTTGGTGCACAATTGCATCATTGACAGTGGAGCAAGCACCTCAGTAATACCCAAATGCATAGCCGTTAAACTAGGGCTCAAATATGAAGAGATGACCAAGGGAGTCCTACAGCTGGATGGAACACCAGCAAAGACAGTAGGAGTGGTGAGAGGCTTGAACTTGACGCTCCATGCCTGTCCAACCTTCTCGGTCCCTCATGACGTGGTGGTGGCAGATGTTCCTCCTTTGCCATTTGCTTATCCAGAGATTTCACATCTAAAATAGGCGGCTACCTAGCAACAAACTGGTCCTATCTGGTTTTTAGAACCAAGTATGGGACTAAGGTCAAGATTGAATCAAAGCCACTCCACAGAGATCATCTGGAACCATACTCAAGGCAGCAAATGTCATCTACGCCATTATTGATCAAGAAGATTTCCAAGTAGATCAATCTCCACCCTCTGCCCTTGAAGGAGTTGCTGACTTACTCTTAGATGAAGGGGGAAGTGACAACTTTGAGCATGATCCTTACAAATTCATAGAAGAGGCAGGCCTTGGGATTTATTGTATACATGAAGAGGGTAATTTTGTACCAAATTTGATGAAAGCAAGCCAAGAGAGCTCAGGTTTTTGGCAGCGGTTTTTTGATGGCTCAAGAAGTAAGTTGGAAACTGGTGGTGGAGTGGTGTTAGTTTTTCCTTCAAAAGAGAAGTACTTTTCGGCCTTCAGGTTCCAATTTTCTTGCACGTGAAATGTTGCTGAGTACGAATCCATCATCCATGGTTTGGAGTGGGCAAGGAAAAGAGGAATCAAAGAGCTGCAGGTTTTTGGTGATAGTGAATTGATTGTGAATCAGGTGAGAGGCCAAAATCTGACAAAAAATTCCTTGCTTAAGTCTTACAAGCACCGAGTATGAGACTTGTGGAGATTTTCCTTGCCTTCAATATTACTTCCATTCCAAGGGAGCAGAATAAGCAAGCAGACAGGCTAGCAGCAGTTGGCGCCCAATTTGATGTCTCTAAGGAGATAGGCCGAAACAACAGTCCACACCATTTGAAAGTGGTAATCAGGGCCTCCGTACCTGACAACATCACCAACTGACAAGTGTTTGATAGCGATCAACAAATAACACTTTTCTTGCAAGAGGAAGCTGAGTTTGCTGCTAGAAACCAGGCTAAGCTACAGCAGCATTATGGTAGCCAAATTGTTCAACTGAAGAACAATAAACTTCCCAAAGGCTTGGTCACTATCGAAAGTATCTTCAACGAGGATGACCAATTGAAAAGCGATAAAGCAAGCATCACCACGAAGAAGGAAAACTATGAGAAGATTGAAATATTCAAGGATAAGCTGCTCGCACTTGGGAAAGTGTGCACGGACCATGAAAGGCAGGCCTTCACCTTGTTGTGCCAGGTTTTTGCTGATGTCTTCACTTGGGAATATAGCGATTTGAAGGGTTTCGACCCAAGTTTGGCCCAACATACCATTGAGCTGGAGGAAGGCGCCAAGCCGATCAAACAGAAGCAAAGCCCTGTCAACCCAAAGATTGAGCCTCTCATGCGGAAGGAACTCACCAAGTTGATTGAGTCCAGGATAATATTTCCAATCAAACACTCTTCTTGGCTGGCCAATCTTGTTCTTGTCCGAAAAAAGAATGGGGAGATCAGATTATGTGTAGATTTCAGAGACCTCAATAGAGTCTCTTTGAAAGACCATTATCCTCTCCCAAGTATGGAGCAGATCCTCCAAATGGTGACAGGGAGTGAGCGTTTCTCCCTCTTGGATGGGTATTCAGGATACAATTAGATTTTGGTTCAAGACTGTGACTAGTACAAGACAACCTTCACTACCAAATGGGGGACGTTTGCTTATAGAAAAATGCCATTTGGACTGTCCAATGTTGGTCCCACTTTTCAGCGAGCCATGGACATGGCCTTTTAGAGCTTGATAAATAACATCGTGCTAGTGTATCTTGATGACGTGACAGTTTTCTCTAAGGAGGTGGGCCAACACATGAAACACCTCAGACAAATTTTTGAGAGGTGTAGAGAGTTCGGTATCTCTCTCAACCCGAAGAAATGTGTGTTCGTTGTCTATGAGGGTAAACTCATTGGCCACATTGTTTCTAAAGAAGGCTTGACCATTGATCCGGAAAGAGTTCGCTCCATCCTAGAGCTATCCTTGCCTAAACATAAGAAAGGTCTGCAAAGCTTCTTCGGCAAAATAAATTTCATCTGAAGATTTATTTCAAATTTTGCGGAGGTATTCAAGCCATTAACCTCTATGTTGAAGAAAGATGAGAAGTTCGCATGGACAGCGCAAAGGAAGGATAGTTTTGAAGAGATCAAGCAGGCTACCGCCCAAGCTCCTACTTTGATCAGTCCTTACTTCACCAAGGATTTCAACCTCTACACCTTCGGAAATGAAGAGGTAATCTCCGTTATGCTTACCCAAACGAATGGTGATGACCTTGAACAACCGCTTGCGTTTTTTAGCCAAGGTCTAGAGGGTTTTGAGGTCAGGAATACATATGTGGAGAAGCAAGTCCTTGCAGTTATACGGAGCTTAAAGAAATTCAGACATATGCTGTCCAACAGCAAGATTCACCTCATGGTTCCAAATCTCAACATCAAAGATTTCTTGACCAACCGTGATCTGAATAAAAAGAGAGCGGGATGGATCACTAAAGTAATGGAGTATGACGTGGATGTCAAGATCACCAAGCTGGTGAGAGGAAAAGGCATGTGCGAACACCTTGCTGCAGACCTTAAACAACAAAAAGAGGACAGTTTGCTAATTCACGATGTAGCCACAACAGAAGAACCAGCTGTTATGAAGGATTAGACATCAGACTTGAGGTGTTTTCTTCTCACTGGTGAGTGCCCGTAGGGCCTTGATAGGACCAAGAAGAGATATTTCAGAATTCAATCTCTCTCTTATGTCCTGATTGATGGAGTGCTGTTCAGAAGGGATCTCTCAGGAGTACTTTTAAGGTGCATAGACCCAAGTCAGACCGATAGGGTGCTATTTGAGTTCCATGATGGGCCATCTGGTGGTCATTTTGCTCCTAGGCCTACACCTGCAAGAATAATGAGAGCTGGTTACTTCTGGGCCACTCTATTCGGAGACACCCATGCCTAGGTACGAAAGTGCCAGAAGTGTGCGCTCTTTGATGGGAAGCAATAGCTGGCTGCCATGTCTTTACAACCTATTCAGATGGAGCAACCATTCATGCAATGGGGCCTAGACTTCATAGGGATGATCAATCCTCCCTCCAGTGCTGGCCACAAATGGCTTTTGACTGCCACAGACTACTTCACGAGATGGGTAGAGGCTGTCGCTTTGAAGGAAGCCAACGAAAGTGCAGTCCTAGACTTTTATGGAGACCTGGTGACAAGGTTTGAAGTCCCAGGGACCATCATATTAGACCTTTTTAGGGACCAAAACGAGTGAATGGGCATTGAGATACGGCATCTATCTCAGCACTTCTTCCAACTACTACCCACAAGGAAATGGGTTGGCTGAATCCACCAACAAAAATCTGATCAGGATTATCAAAAGAACAATGGAAGAGAATCAGAGAACTTGGCATGCCAAGTTGAAAACAGCTCTGTGGGCAGACAAGGTCACTCCAAAGAGGGCAATTGGTAATTCACCATACACGCTCGTGTATGGAAGGGAAGCTAGGCTTCCTATTTCACTTGAATTGCCAGCCTTGGATCTTGCTCACCAGCTACAATTAGAAGAAGGCAACAGCATGGAGGTTAGGCTATGTGAGCTGATGGAACTTCAAGAGACAAGGGACCAAGCTATGGCTTCTATGACCAGCCACCAACAACAAACGAAGAAGCACTTCGACAAGAGATCCTCATCAAAAAGTTTCTCTGAAGGAGACATCGTCTTGAAATGGGATAAGGACCGAGCTAAGCCTGGAAAGCACACGAAGTTTGACACCCTATGGAGTGGTTCATACGTCATCACTCAGTGCAAGCAACACAATGCGTTCCAACTCTCCAGGTTGGATAGTGAAGAACTGTATATCCCAATTAATGGAATACATCTTAAGCATTATCACTGAGCCCTTCTCCCATCATGTATATATTTTCCTTGTTTTTCCCTATTTTCCCTAAGTGCTTTTGCACATGTTAGTAGTTTTCTTAATCTTGTGTGTGTTTCGTTTCCTTTTGGGGTAAAAACTTTGTGATTGATTCTTGGGTATCACAAGGCTGTTGCTGACTCTTTCAAAGCTGCATCTTGACTCCGTGCCCAATGGACTTTGAGGCTATTGGTTTCTAAGCATAGCAGGCATGCTTCCCCTGGGAATCGCCATTTTGTTGACCATTTTGGCCCTGCAGGGCAAAATCGGTCTCCTTCCCCTGCTATTCTGAGCCAGTTCAATTTCTGGTTTGCACAAGTCTTTCAGCAAAAGGAGGAACCAATTTAGTGGTTCGACGTCGGGGTTCAAAGGCATGATCTTTCTCACACTTTGAACTTGAACTTTGGTTCAAACGGTTGGTTCAATCGCTTCGTTCAATCGGAAGGTTCAAAGGGGCTCTTGCAAAGCCCGAAGGACAAGTGCCCTTGCGGAGGGCAGTCAGGCACAAACTAGACTTTTCAAGTCGGCTGCGGAGGACAGTTCCAAACCCAAAAGTACCCTTGTGGAGGGCAGGGAACCCTTGCGGAGAAATCAAAAGGGTGAGTTTTCCTTCGGAAATGCTAAGGCAAAAGGTAGAACAAAGATTGAATTTTTTGGGGCAAAATGCTCGAAGGAATTCCTTCGGACATTTTGTCCGAAAAAATTCACAAAGCAAAGACTATCTTTCAAAAGGAAAATTTCCTGAAAGAATTCACAAGGCAAATCTTTCGGACAAAAATCTCGAAAGAATTCGTTCGGACTTTTGTTCGAAGGAATTCGCCCGAAGAAAAGAGCCGACCGAAAGAAACAAGCAAGGAAACAAACAAGAAATTCTTTTGGGAGAAGTTCCCGCGGCAAAGTGAACAAAGCGAATTCTTTCAAAAAAAAGTCCGAAGGAATTCCTTCGGACATTTTGTCCGAAGAAATTCACCCAACGAAAAAGCCCGACAGAAAACAACAAGCGGGAAAGACAAAGGAAAGATTTCCTTCGGACAAAGTGTCCGAAGGAATTCCTTCGAAGGATTTCAAGACCTAGGCAGCCTGAAGGACCCCGAAGGGCAGGTGCCCTTGCGGGGGACTCTCGGCTGCCGAAAGGAGGACCTTCCCCAAGCCCCAAAGGGACACCTTCCCTTCGGGAGGTTTCAATGACAAAGGCCCGAATAGAAGAAATGAAGAGAGATATCCTTCAAGAGAAAGTCTGAAGGAACACTTCGGGAGAAAGGCCGAAGAAAAGAAAGCCGAAGAAATTACCAAAGGGGATGACAGGGCCGAAGATGTCAAAATTAAGCATGGCGAACTAGCCGTTGGAGGTTCAAATGCCCAATGATGGGTGCACAGACGTCAAATTTAAAGCGGTGAAATAGCCGTTGATTTTGAAAAGCTTAAGGACAGGGCGCAAGTGAACTCAGCGACCCGCCGAAAAGATAGCCCTGAGTGCTCACAAGCCTAAGAAAAGACAAAGCCAAGAAAAGACAAAGCCAGGAAGGGACAAAAAATAGCAAGGAAAGACAGAACAAAGCAGAGCATCCAGAACATGGCCACGCACACATACGACAACATCTGGAATGTTCCAAAAGACGCATTCAGCTAAGCACATACATGGACAAAACAGTGCAGGTGGCAAAAGGTGTCGGCACAAGTAGTTATTCCAGCAGTTGACATAGTCTCTGCCAAGTGGTCATCAAGGAGTGCGAATAGTGAAGACGCGGCCTGTCTTTCCACACTTTGCATTGATGAGCAGACAAATCGCATGAATATCTTGAAAGAGCAGTCTTATTTGTAAAAAAAGAGGTGTGGCCCATGCTTTCACATTAATGTTTGAACGCCAAAGTCAAGACTGATAGCCAACACAACATTCTCTTTCAACGGTTTTATCTTCCCGATGCTCTCAACGCACATGGGCCACTTGTAAAAAAGGGCGTCAAAGTCTTTTCCAAGGGGGTGCCATTTGCTTCCTCTCTATATATATTCTAACTTCTCATTTGAGAAGAGAGATCTCTCAGCTTGTAAGGCGGAGCTCTGCCGAAATTTACCTTGAATAAAAAAGAAGCATTTATGCCTCCATTTGAGCTTGCACTTTTGCATATGTCTATGGCTTTGTCTTGTGTTAAGTCATTTTCCTTCATGCTTTCACAGGATGATTCGAGCACATCTAGTGTATTGTGAGTTCTTCTTTTGCAGATTAGCCAGAAGTGTCTACAACAGAGTATAGGCGCATGTGAACACGCTGCCATAGTGTGTCTTAGAACACCTCTGGTAGTTCTTCCTTCCTATATCTCCAGAGGACCCCTAACTCATTGATGCAGAAGAATTTCTCATATCAAATGAAGTGTACATCAGCTTGTTCTTGGTGGAAAGTGTATGCTCAAGCTAAGTAGATCGAACTTTTTTGGCGCATCACCAGCTTAGGTTAGGTTTTGTTTTTCAATAATCTTTCTCTCTTTTCAACCGCCCCCCCCATTATATATATGTATTAGCAATATTACTAAAATAACTTAGAGATGCATCAGAGGGAGCTAGCCCTTATCTAGAGACTCTCCCCTCAGTTTTGCTAAACCCACAAGCAAGAGAGGATTTTCCATTGTGCCGCGTGGAAGAGAGAAGCCCAGCGTTCTCTCAAGGGTGCAATCCACAGCGTCAACATGACAATCAAAGTTTAAACTCAACATCTTCTAGTGAAACCTTTTCGGAGACACTAGAAGACAATCAAAGTCAAAAGTCAACGTTCCTTAGTGAAACCTTCTTGGAAGTGCTATGGGACAATCAAGACAACTTCATTGGTGAAAAAATCTTCGAGGCGCCAATAGCTGAGCACAATAGTCCTTCACTGCTTGATGAAGACATTATCAAAGATCAAATCAAAACAACCTCTAATCCACCGCATAATCAGATGGTTGCTACTCTCAGGTCCAAACAACAAAAAAATCTGTTGGTCCTATCGAGAGCATATTCAGAAGTCTTCGGCCCCGCCACAACCAAAGTTATGTCGAATCCAGAATCAACAACATTGTGTGTGCCTAAAAATCCCAATCTTCATTTGTTACCCGACCATTATACATTCCATTATCATCCACCATTATATTGTCAAATCAAACCTATCAACCATTATTTATCCATATTTACCATCCTTGGCCACACTTTCATTTGCAGAGGCTACAAAGATACCTTGTCTCGATGTTTGAAGGAAACAAAATCAAAGACCAACGAAGATCACAACATTTTTGGCATCCAAATCTGCAATAGGTTCTTGACAGAGCAACTTTCAGAAGAAGTGTAGGCTAGCAATTTACATGATTGATTATTTTGGTTGTATAATTTGTTGATCAGAGCGTACATCTCCACATCAGCAAGAACAACAAACTCATTTACCTTGCCAAAAACAAAAACCATACCTTTTCTACTTGCCAAAAACCATACCCTTGTCGTTGCCATTTTTCATATACCTTGTCGTTTTTGTTTGCCATTCCTCTAGTTGTTGTTTCATACCCCGCCATTTCCCTTATCACTTCAGGGCAACCCTCTTACCATTTTGTCCAATCTTCATACCACCATCGTCCTAAACAATACCCTATGTCATCCTACCATGCCGTCCCTATTAGACCAAACCCTGTTTTTAGCTATCCTATCCAGCCTATTTTGATCTTGATTCCTTTGGTTCTTCCCACACCTTTTCATGAGGGGATCTGATCTAGTTTCAGCAGTTTCAGAATTTTGTGTTTAAATGGCAGTCTATGAAAGTAGTGTGACACTGGATCTGGGAAGTTATCTTTCATTGTCTGTTTGATCGGTGCCACGAATTAT